>OX393555.1:8923309-9656839 GCA_947650365.1 Chamaelirium japonicum | reverse complement strand
AAGTGGATTTTCACCGAAGAGATCAGATCCAGGCTGTGATGTCTTCGGGAGAGAGCAGATCGGGGGAACAACAGGCGGGATCAGGCGATTCGCCTTTAGGGGCCGCCGGGATTGGGGTTCTTCTTCTCTCACTCCCACTTCACCCCTCACCCCGACTGTAGGGCCTTCACTGGAGGCGTTGGACGGAGGGTTGCTGGTGATCGGGCGACCTCACCGGTGAGATCTCGGCTGTGAATGGAGATCCGACCGGTTCCGATTTCAAGGATTTGTGGGAAGAGGGGTAGGGATTTGAGGCCCGGAGCGGTGGTGGGCTTTCATCGATGACTCGGCGAGGTCGTCGGAGTCGATTGGAGGCCAGGTGCTATAGTGGGAGAGATCGTGGGAGAGAGATCGAGGGAGAGTGAAGGGTGGTTACAGCAGTGGGAGGGATCGTGGGAGAGAGACGGGATTGGGGAAAGTGGTCTGTTAAGAAAACAGATGGCTGAGTGAAATGGACGGTTGTGACCCATCCTCCGATAGGATTAAATGGTCAGTTTTGCAATGAATAGGTGTGTGTGAATTTTTTACATGTATAAAAATATATGGGTGTGAGATTTTGACCGATTGATTTAATCGGACGGTGATTGAAGGCATAGTCTTGTGCTGCGTTGGATCTAACAAAGCAACAGAGACATCCCGGGATTTCAATGGAGATCTCAGCCTCTCTTTCTCTAACCGCCTCTTATGTTTGTATCGAACGG
The DNA here is from genome assembly GCA_947650365.1 of Chamaelirium japonicum. Taxonomy (NCBI): domain Eukaryota; kingdom Viridiplantae; phylum Streptophyta; class Magnoliopsida; order Liliales; family Melanthiaceae; genus Chamaelirium; species Chamaelirium japonicum. Next base: position 9,656,099 of record OX393555.1, on the reverse strand, counting down.
CTCTCTTTATCCATTCGTAGTGAAATATTATATAGATATATATATATATATATATATATATATATATATATATATATATATATATATATATATATATATATATATATATATATATATATATATATATAAACACACACACACACACACACACACAGAGAGAAAGAGTAGTGATACATTGCGGCTGGCTAACGTTCGGCTTAACGCGCGGCCACCCCCTTCGGGGGTATTTTCGGAATTTTATTTTTTTGGGGATTGATCACCCACCCTTGGATTGGACACACAAAAAAATTTCAGCCCGATCCAAGACTTGTATGCCGTCCAAATGTGTTGATCTTTTATCGGTCGTTCATTTTTTTCGCCATTTTGATCAACACATTTGGACGGCCTACAGGTCTTGGATCGGGCTGAAATTTTTTGTGTGTCCAATCCAAGGGTAGGTAATCAATCCCAAAAAAAAAAAAATTCCAAAAATACCCCCGAAGGGGGGTGCCGCACGTTAAGCCCGCACGTTACCGACCGCAATGTATCACTACTATATATATATATATATATATATATATATATATATATATATATATATATATATATATATATATATATATATATATATATATATATATATATATATATATATATATATATATATATATATATATATATATATATATATATATATATATATATATATATATATATATATATATATATATATATATATAGGGCTGGGTTCCTATGACATGTCATAGGGAGTACCCTATGACATATGGTAAATTCGTAATGCTAGAATGTTTAGAATGTGCTGAATTTTTTTGAGGGTGATCACATTACCTTAGATAGAATGTCCACAAAAAATCAAAGCATTTTAAAACTTTTTGGAGCATCAAATGCTAGAAGCTTTATCGGCCATCCATTTTAATCGTTAAATTAAAAATCATATTTGATCCATTTAGAAGTTTTAGAATGAGCTAATTTTTTGCGGGGGTCCTATCTAAGATAGGGTGATCATCCTCATAGAAATTCAGGACATTCTAAATATTCTAGGGTTACTAACTCACCATATGTCATAGGGTACTTCCTATGACATGTCATATGAACTTATTTCACATATATATATATATATATATATATATATATATATATATATATATATATATATATATATATATATATATATATATATATATATATATATATATATATATATATATATATATATATATATATATATATATATATTTATATATATATATATGGGCATCCTATAATACGGTATGTGGTACGTGCAGCATCGCATCGTAGCCGTCTGATGCAAGCGCTATGTGCATCACATGCACGCAACAGTGCATCAGACGGCTGCGGTACAGTGCCACACTTACCTCATGCCGCATTATAGTATTTCTCTCTCTCTCTCTCTCTCTCTCTCTCTCTCTCTCTCTCTATATATATATATATATATATATATATATATATATATATATATATATATATATATATAGATATATATATATATATATATATATATATATATATATATATATATATATATATATATATATATATATATATATATAGGGGCATGCGATAAGTGTGGCACCACATAGTAGCCGTCTGATGCACCGCTGCGTGCATCGTATGCACGCAACACGTGCAACAGACGACTGCGGTGCAGTGCTGCACGTACCGCATGCCGCATATATATATATATATATATATATATATATATATATATATATATATATATATATATATATATATATATATATATATATATATATATATATATATATATATATATATATATATGGGAAAGGGTAGCCTACTCCATGGAGTAGGAAACTTACCTACTCCATGGGTTATATAGACGTCACATGGCACTTTTTAATCAAATTTTTTATTCATGTATGGTTAATCTAATATGGATAGATTAGGATTATAAAAAAAAATCCGAAGAAAAAAACTTAAACCAACTCGATCAAGTTGAAACAAATTTAACGGTAAACTGTGTATCGTAAAAACATATTTTTTGTGGATGCTAAAAATGCCACTTGGCATATGTTTTTCTCAAAAAAAATTTCTTAATAATTGTTGGGAGGGGTGAACCTAACTTGACCAAGTCTTAACTTCCATCAAAAAGTGCAACACGGCATCCATTTAACCTATGGAGTAGGTAAGTTTCCTACTCCATGGAGTAGGCTACCCTTTCCCTATATATATATATATATATATATATATATATATAGAGAGAGAGAGAGAGAGAGAGAGAGAAAAAAAATGGGGTACGGGCTGGCAGCTCATTGCAATTTGAGCTGCCAACCACGTGTCTTGTTTTAAGCCATTCAACATCTTAAAAAAAAAACAAAAACAAAAATTGGACAGCTGTATTAACACCCTCTCTCTCTCTCTCTCTCTCTCTCTCTCTCTCTCTCTCTCTCTCTCTCTCTCCGGCAAGCAGTCCCCCCTTTCCTCCGGCCGATCGCAGCCTCCATCCCCGGCCTCTGATCGATCGCAGTCCCCCCTTTCCTCCGACGCATATCGCAGCCTCCGTCTTCTCCGGCGCCGATCGCAACCCCCCCTCCCCCCCCCCCCCCCCCCCCGACCTGTGATTGCACTCTTCCCCGACCTCCGGCAAGCTCAACCCCCTGCGGCAACCCCCCCCCCCTCCTCCGGCGCCATCGCAGCAGCCCCAATCCCTCCGGCGCGAACGCAACCCCCCCTCCTCCGGCGCCGTCGCGTAGCTCTGATCTTCATCCCCTCTGGCGGAAGGGGGGGGACTGCACCGGAGGGATCGGGGCTGCTGCGACGGTGCCGGAGGGATCAGGGCTACTGCGATGGCGCCGGAGGAGGGGGGGGGACTGCGCCAGAGAAGGAGGGGGTGATGCCGGACGACGGCTGCCGGAGGGGGAGAGGAAGGAAGCCGCCAGAGTGGATGGTGGGGGCTGCCGGAGGGAGAGCCGGTGTTGGAGGGGGGTGCCGGGCGGGAGGTGGAGGGTGGTCGGGGAGGGCGCTGCCGCTCGCAAGAGAGAGAGAGAGAGAGAGAGAGAGAGAGAGAGAGAGAGAGAGAGAGAGAGAGTGAGACAGCTATATGTGAGAGACAGCTGTGTTATGTTTTTTTTTTTTTAAATGGATTGTTAGATGTTGACGATCGGACGGCTAAAAGCTGACAGCCTAATATATATATATATATATATATATATATATATATATATATATATATATATATATATATATATATATATATATATATATATATATATATATATATATATATATATATATATATATATATATATATATATATATATATATATATATATATATATATATATATATATATATATATATATATATATATATATATATATATATATTTATATTTATATATATATATATATATATATATATATATTTATATTTATATTTATGGGGACGGGGAGCCTGGACCTCAGATGCAGCGTGAATGCTGCACCCGTCCGTGCATGCCTGCCACCTGTCCCCGAAATCGGCACCAAAATCGGCCATTCCTAAGTAAATCCCGCGGGATTCACTGCAGCCGTCTGATCGCTGCGATCCGGCCATCTGAACCGCACCGCACAAACAGTCACGCCCGAATCAGCCGTTGGATCAGGCGATCGGGCGGCTGTAACAAAAACCGGGGGCTGAAACAGTGGTTTTGAATCTCATCCGTCTGATCGCATAGATCCAATGGCTCAAAATAATTTCGCAGTTACTGTAGCCGCTACAGTAACCGCGATATTATTTTGAGCCGTTGGATCCATGCAATCGGACGGCTAAAAACATTATCGCGGTTACTGTAGTGGCTACAGTAACCGCAAAATTTTTTTCAGCCGCCCGATCGTCTCGATCCAACGGCCGAAATTCATCCGGACCTAAAACCGGCTGTTACTGTGGCCGCCACAGTAACAGCGAGAGAACGGTGGTCCGAGGGAATCCGATCCGTTGGATCGAGCGATCGGGCGGCTGAGTGTTTGTGCAGTGCGGTTCAGATGGCCGGATCGCAGCGATCAGACGGCTGCAGTTAATCCCGCGGGATTTACTACGGAATGGCCGATTTTGGTGCCAATTTCGGGGACAGGTGGCAGGCATGCACGGACGGGTGCAGCATTCACGCTGCACCTTAGACGAGACTTATATCGATCACAATTTAAACTAGACATTCGTGAATTATTCATTAAACCACCTTAGACTTCCTGAACTATTTCGGTGTGAATTATTCACGTATGTCGTCAAACCGCCGACGAATTTGGTATAGTCACATGCTTAAAATACATGAAACCGGTCATGAATTTTTCAAAAAAAAATTCAACAAAAACTCCATAATGATAGGGGGATACTTATACAAACTTTATTTTAGCACTGCAGGTTTATGTCAAATCCAAACATGGAACTCCAGGTACTACAATAATACATATTGTTTGTAGAGAGAGATTATGATGTATTTGTATATATATTAGATGCAGTCCAACGAAAATTCCATCAGAGAGCTTCGATCCCCTGGCGGCCAACTCCCTTCTTCACGAAGGCTTCGATGTATTCTTTCCTGCGAACGAGCGGCACATATCATATTACATCAGCGCACACAACCAAGACCTCCAAGGGATCCACCACTACACCAAGATCAGCCTGATTGACAAAAGGGAAACTAGGTTTACCTGGCCGGGAGGTCATCATGGGGGCGGTTGAAGGGGGTCCACACCGGCTCGCCAACAAAGAGGCGCATTGCCTGCACAAGCAAAAGGCTCTTAGAGCACGCATAGAATATTTGATTTCATATATTTATGCTGACAATCACTGGAAATATATAACATCTAGATAGAGTCAACTATAGCGAGGACTCCTTTCTCAAAAAAAAAAAAAAACTATAGAGAAGACTGACAAAGAATATTCCAACCGGTTGTCAACCTGAAGTCAACCTCAGAGAGTAAAACCAAAAACCCCAATAAGACAATATCGCAAGAGGGGGGTATTAGGGATGGCAATTATATGGGTTTAGTGGGTTACCCGACCCGACCCAACCCTTCTTGGAACAAACTTGGGATAGAATTAAATGGGTTTGGGCCGGTTTGGGATTATTTGAAAATAAAAAAAAAAGCCTATTGGGCTTGGGACTAGATCGGTTTTAGCCTGCCCCGCTCCAAACCCGACCTAATTACACATACATATATTAGTTAACAAAACATATACATTAACTTTAGTTGCACCTGCCAGAGCTGAAAAGATTCCTTCCATGAATATAATTTTTAAGAAAAGTGTAAAATTAGCCTATATTTTAATTAAGATGAATTAAATTCCTACTACGTTTAGCGTTTCTATTTTAGTTCAAAACCCAATCCAACTCGCTTCGATTTGTCCTGTCCAAATATAATTGGGACGATACGGGTTTGGGTTTCCGCTAATACAAATGGGACGGGTTTGAAATTTTCCCTCCAAACCAAAAGAGAAGGTCACGGGATAAGTCTACCCGCCCCAAACCTGGCCCATTGCCATCCCCAACGTGTATGGACGATATACGTAAATGACTAGTTAGCGGGTTGGAAGACCTACCTTGTTGAGCTCAAATGAAACAGCATTCCCAACATTTATTTTGAATTTCTGGTAACACTCCAGAATGCAATTAGATGGAAGCGTAACAGTTTACCTTTTATTACTTTATAGAGTAACTAAATTTACCACAAGTTTCTAACGAACATCAAGGTTATCTATCGTAAATCAGATCATGGATTCAATGACCACGAGGCAACAACCAATGTTTGTCAAGATTGGAAAAGCAGTGTTGATGCAGGCACCAATAAGGCACACTACAATCCTGAACCCTTTTAGGGTTTTCTTCGGTCAATGACTAGGGTTTATTTATCAATATAGCGCAGTAAGCCTCAAAAGGACAGCAAACAAAGTTATCTTACGCAGTTCTAAAATTCTATGCCGTCGACATTAAGCAGGATTAAGATTTAAACAATAGAAACACAAGATTATCACAAAACAAATTTCAGCATATAACAGGATTAATTCGCAGCAGTAAGTATTGCAATAAAACAGTAGGCTTGCATCAGATTTTCATAAAGAAAAGGGCTACGGATGCTTGCTAGGGTTACCGACAGACTATAGATGGCGAATCTATTAAACTGGCATAAATTATGGCTTCAACTAGAGATGAAAAAGGATGATGACGGCTGCGATGCGGAGCGGAGGCAATGGAAACTAATGAAAACGAAGCGGATGCGATGGAAGAATAAAGGAAAGGATAGATACTGCCTGGGGTTTCCCGCCGTGGGTCGATTGCAAGGATGCGCCGACGATCCTGCACACGGAGCAAGGCCGGACGTCGGGAGAAGCCGGAACCTTCGGAAAACGAAGCCCAAAGCCTTCACGAGGCGAAGTCGTGGAATCGGCGAGGGTCGGGGACTCGAGTCTCACCCGGAAGCACTCACGAAGAGGCACGAATTTCAGCAACTATCAAAATCTGAAATCTCCTTCAATCTTCCCCTTTTTGTAGAACTAGGGTTTCTTTTTGGATGGCCAAGATCAAAGGGAAATCAAGGGGGAATGGTGGGGATGCAATGGGCCAAAAAAGGAAAGGAAAAGAGAGAGAAATAAGGGGAAAAGAGAGAGAGAAGTTAGGGGACGGAAGAGGGGGCGGATTGGCTCGGTTTCCGCACGGGCAAGGGACGGAAAAGCCCTAATTGAAGCCCACATAGCCCTAATTGAAGCCCAATTGATGCCACATCATCAAATTTAAGTTATTTCGCCATCTAACCGTCGGTTTCGAGATCTAATCTCGTCCGTCGGTGCCCCGCAAACACACACACCCATAATTTTATTAATATCATGCTGAAACTCACCCGAGAAGACCCGGATTCAATCCGAAAAGCCCTCGGATGAGATCATGGACATCCCCCATGAACTGGGCAAGAACAGAAATAAAACTAAATGCTGACATAAGGCCAAAAACAGGGAAAAACGGCCAAAAACTGAAATAACGTCTAACAAGTCCCAAACGGATACGAACTGAAGGTGCTGATCAGGTCTTCATCAAGTGTTGATTCTGATATTTATATAATGTTTTTTCAACCTTACCCCCAGTTAATTGGGTTAATTACAAAATAGTGAAAACACCCCCTCTGAGCTTAAAATTCAAGTCTTACCCCCAGAAAAAACCACTTTTCCATTGCAAAAGGGCCACCAGGATTTATGGTCAACAACAGGCAAGACTTAAAAATTAAGATCATATGGGATAATTTTTAATTACCCCAATTAACTGGGGGGGGGGGGGGGGGATGGTAAAAAAAATCCTTATATAATTTGTGGTCTTTTTGCTTCTTAAACCATAGTACATTTTACAATCCAAGTATCCTGCATTACTTCAAAGACAGATCATAAGAGAGCGATGTAATACCTTAATGTAGTTGTCTGTGTCTAGGGTAAAACGATGATAGATACCAGCAGGTAAGACGATCATGCCCCCTTTCTTCACTGCCACTCGAATCCAGTGTTCATTTTGGTCCCTCACATCGAAATACCCTTGATCAGAAAAAAAAAAAAAAAAAAAATTGATGAACAAAAAAATGTCAAATTTGTCAAATAACAAGTATTGTCAGATCATCAAATATATGCACTCACCACTCCCATCAAGGCTATAACGGATCTCCTCGTCAGTGTGGAGGTGCTCCTCGAAGAAACTCTTTATCTTGGCCTCATAATTTGGCAGCTTCTCCGGGCACACCTCACATATGTCCTAAAAAACAATACCAATCCAACATTTAATACAGAAAAATTAAAAGAAAAAGGAAAGGGAAAAGCTTAACGCCAGACCGTGTAAGAATAGCCCCTGGCTTCACGAATTTTTTTCAGATCCTCATCAGCTTCATAGTCATTCACATTTTTCAAGCGCCAACTGAGAACTCCTAGCTCTGCAAGATGATCATGATTGCTCTCGATAAGCTCGATTATTCACTTGTGCACTGGAGGTAAGGGCAATTTTGAGCTACAAAGATGTAAACCTTTGAGTTGCTCTAAAGATACAAACTCCTTAGGCTCGCGGTGATGGGGAAGTCGCTGGTCTTCATCACTGTCATCCATATACCAGGCTTGGATGACATCTTCCTTGCCATCCTGAATTCAACGATGCTTAAGAATTCATTGTACCATAGAAACTTATTCTGAATTTTTCTAATTCAAGTGTAATCACAGGAAATGCGAAGCGTCAAAGGATTGGTCGTGATGTGCTTCCAGAGAGCAGCAGATAACAATTATCTATGTCACTAAATATTTCACCATGCACTAGAAATTATCAATTAATCAGAGAAGAATTCATAGTTCAGCAGCAGCATAGTTCTGAAAACAAGTAATTTAGCCCCGTCTTCCATTTACTATTAGATATAGTTACAATTAAATTAACCTGTACAAAAAGATGTTAAATCACCTGCAACGAATTACAAGATGATCGGATAAGCAATTTCTCGAAAAAGCACTAGGGTGTAATGGCAAAGCATATCATTTTGACAACCACTGCACTTGCAACTCTTTTAAAGAGTGCAAGCATTTTGTGATACAAGAGAGTTATTAATTTGAAAATTTTCTAATGATGTGTGTTTCCAACTAGGAAATAAAACTCATTTGTCATGCGATCTCGTGAAAGCCATGTGATCTGGACTAACATGCCGAAGATTTTTGTGTCCAGAATGCAGAATCTGACCAATTCAATAGAAGACATCTCGACCCACGGACCCAGTTAAACAAATGAAAATGCATACCATTTCTCTACGTCTAACTGTTTCTAATTTCCATGCATTTACTATATGTGTTTCCATATTGACGTAATGGATATCAGTCGGAAGACAACATACGCAAAGATAAGGATATGCTTTCTATGGAAGATCGCTAAAATCTGATTGAAGAGACAAATATAACATTGAAACCAAGTACAATTCTAAATCAGCAGTCACTTCAGAAGGATATAGGTTGAAGTCAACTTGGAGGGTCCTCGGCGTGGAGGGTCCTCGACGTGGAGCGCCTTGATCAACTGTATAAGGCACAAACCAGGGTGCGCCTAGGCGCATTAAAAAGGTGTACCTTACGTAAATTGGTGACTTAACCCTAGCCGACTAACCCTAAGTCCTCACTCACGATTCAATAGCATACACCATTACCCTAACCAACTAACCCTCAGTCCCTAACTCACTCATAGACTCAGACCCTAACTCCCCCCCCCCCCCCTCTTTTCTCTATCGAAACGACGCAATCCCAAAGCATGTCGCCTCCAACACCAAGTTCTTATTATTTTCCATAGTGTTCGTTGTTTCCATACTATCATGATTTGTCATATCTGGTTTCATGCCCTCAAGATTCTTTCGCTTTATTTTCATGCTCTGTTTCTACGTGATGGTGCTATGGATGTAAGTGCATATAATAGAACCTGTTAGATAGTGCATGCACAAATTTAGATCGTTGGAGATGATCTTCTGCAGCAAAAAGGATCTATTTAGTGGGAAAATCAGTCCGCATGTTTGCATTCATCAATTGTTCGGCCCGCATGGTCGGTCATGTCTCGACCTAACTTCTATGTCAAATACTCCTTATCATACTCAACAATGGTTGAACGTTCCAGGCTTCCAGCATATAAAGCATCATGATTTTTCATTGTTGTACATATTTTTGTGATAAATGGTTCATAAGTTTGATATTATTTTGACTACATGTCGTACAAAACATAGCATATATTATATTATATAATACAATTTTCTATATACATGTGAATTTTGAGCTAGTACATGCTTAGAATTATTTCTTTTAATACACCATGAAGCATATAGCGCCACTAATTATATGTTAACCCAATACACTTTTCAATAGGCCATGAAGCATCAATCCATGAAGTATTGGATTGATATAACATATACCTAATAAGAAACATAAGGTCATGAAGCATTGGAATCATATATCATATATATACTTCTAAGTTCTAACATAAGGTGACAGCTAGGTGTGCGCCTAGGCTCGACAGAACCCTCACCTTAGGACCTTGACAACCTTGTTAGATGGCAACAAATTAAATGTCCCTCACACACAAATGTCCCAACAACTAGCACCCAAAAGGTCATATTTCGGAAAGATTTGAAGCATATAACTTTTTCTTTTGACAACATTGAAGCATATAACTTGGGAATATATTTTATAAGATGTAAATTATGTAATAAAGCCCACAAAACATGGTATCATATTAGGAAAGTAAATTCAGAGGACTCATTTGAGGGTTTTAAGAAGCAAAATTGAGTTTCAAAGCTCCTCTCTCTTCTTTAGTTTCTTCACTTGTGGGGTTAAGTCTTAAGACTACCATGTAGCAACTGGATTTCAAACCCAACCTACTCAAAACAGTAAAACTAGTGTTCACATAAATGTCTACAGTAAACAACCAATGAGGCAGGTACCCAGAGCATGGGCACCAGATGTTAGTCTAAATGGATGCCTAAGAGGAAAGTATGAGAATAATAAAACTAAAGTATAAAATTAAATAATTTTTTTGGATATACAGATAAATACGAAAAAAAAATAAAGGTAATGGTAAATATTTTGTGTACGGTAACAATTAACCATAACAAATAAATAATTCTTTCCCTATTTCATTTATCTTCCTTCTTCTTTCTCTTAAAACATTTCACTTTCTTTCTCTTCCTATGAATCCTATGTTAATTGAAAAAGTTTATAGTTGCATCTGTAACTTGTAATTGTTGATGCCAATATAGAAAGAAAAAGGAAACAAAGAAGAACAAGAGAAAACCTATCTATAATTGTCGCCATCGCAGCAATATTCTTATTCCATAGAGGGCTCAGGCAACCCAAGTACCTGCTTAAGGGGTCCAGTCCCTAGGCGGCGCCGATGGGCATCAAGCTGATGTTGGTGCCTGAACACCTTATTATTAGTTCACACTTCTGAGGTTTGATGGCCTTGATGTAAACATATTTAGGTCCCCACAGAATGAGTAATCTTGAATCTTAAATGGATACATCGTTGAGAAATATGTTGTACTAGGATTTTAAAGATGTATGCAATAAACTATAGTTTATTTTTATCTTTTTATATAATCCAAAACAATTGCTGTCATATGAAAGTCCTTTACTCATAAATGAGTCCAAATTTATCTTCCTAACTTAGGGGATTACCTGCTCTCTGAAAGGCAAGGGGCATGTCATTGCATTCTTGACGTTGTTCAGAAACAAAAGGTTAATGAATGTTTCTCCTTGGGTAATATAAAACCTTTTCTTCTCTTCTTCGTATTTATACCGTATTTGTAAACAAGATCACATGAAAATCTAAAAATACTAAAATAGTTCCAAACCTAAACCTATCAATGCTCCATTCCTAAGGGTGTACATCTATAATACATGTTAGGGAAGCCATGTACGAAATATAACAAACGTGCCATTCTGAGAGGACAACAAGGACTGTCCGATCCGATCGGACGGCACAAATCCTTTCCGTTCGGTTAGTATGCGGCTTCCGTGCGACGGGCCGGGGGATGTACAGGCCCTCCGATCAACCGATCGAGATTCAACCCCCCACCGACCGCAGCTGTTACTGTGGCGGGCACAATAACAGCGATTTCGGTGGGGGGTTGAACCCCGGCCGTCCGATCGGCCTGAATCTAACGGCCCAAATCCTTTCCGCCCGGTTAAAAGGTGTAGCCGTTCGATCGAATGATCGAACGGATGAGATCCCGTGGGAAACAATCGAATTGGACAAAAAATAATGATTGTTTCCCACGGGATCTACACCTTTTAACCGGGCGGAAAGGATTTGGGCCGTTAGATTCAGACCGATCGGACGGCCGAGGTTCATCCGAACCAACAAAACCGGGGCGGAAAGGATTTGGGCCATTCGATTCACGCCGATCGGACAGTCGGGGTTCAACCCCCCCACCGAAATCGTTGTTACTGTGCCCGCTACAGTAACAACTGCGATCAGGGGGGTTTGAATCCTGATCGTTGGATCGGTTGATCGAACGGCTACACTTTTTAACCGGGCGCGGAAAGGATTTGTCCCGTCCGATTCACGCCGATTGGACGGCCGGGAACGGTTAAAGCTTTTAACCGGACGGAAAGGATTTGTGCCGTTCCATTCACGCCGATCAGACGACTGGGGGTTCGCAGCGCTCTTTCGAGGGAGCAGTTGCCGCCGAAGGCGGCCCGCTACAGTGCCGACAGGCACGGGCATGCACTAGTTAGCTTTTCATATATCGGGATAACATTTGCCCCATGGTTTTCTTTTGTTCCAAAGAAAAACTCACATATGACCCACCATGTAGAGTGGAATATCAAACCTGAAGCAATAAATCGTACTCTCTTTATGAAACCGCAAAACACTAGAATTCTTCTCTAAACTTTGCATCCATAATCAATCTCAAAATAATTGTTCCAAGAAAAGAAGATCCATAGTAGTCAAAGCGGCACCTAGGCGGCCGCTTAGGCGTTTTGGACCTGTGGGTGCCTAGGCGGCCCCCTAGGCAAGCGGGTGTTCCCAGGCAGCCACCTAGGACCGCCTAGGCGCCTGGGTAGATTTTACTTGATCCAATTTGGGGGTTTTCCAAAATTGAGTTGAATTTTGTCCAATACAATAAAATAATTTGGGGGTTTTTCAAAATTGAGTTGAATTAACTCAAAATTGAGCTGCATTAACTCAAATTGAGTTGAATAAACTCAAAATTGAATTGAATTAACTCAAATTCTTATGATGGTTCACAAGAATTTGGAGATTTTTCAAAATTGAGTTAAATTAATACAAAATTGAGTGGAATTAACTAAAAATTGAGTTGAATTAACTCAAATTCTTATGATGGGTTCATAAGAATTTGAGGTTTTCATTCAAAATTGAGTTGAATTAACCCAAAATTGAGTAGAATTAACACAAATTGAGTTGAATTAACTCAAATTCTTATGATGTGTTTATAAGAATTTAGGGGTTTTTCAAAATTGAGTTGAATTAATTCAAATTAAGTTAAATTAACTAAAAATTGAGTTGAATTCAATCTAAACATAAACCCTAAACTCTAATATTTTTATTTTTTTTCCTGATTTTTTAGAATTTTTTATTCTCTCTCTCTCTCTCTCTCTCTCTCTCTCTCTCTCTCTCTCTATATATATATATATATATATATATATATATATATATATATATATATATATATATATATATATATATATATATATATATATATATATATATATATATATATATATATATATATATATATATATAATCGCCTAGGCGCCGCTTCGCCTAGACAGGCCAAAACGCCTAGGCACCGTCTAGCCGCTTGACTACACTGGGAAGATCTAGTCAGCGCAAAAATCGTGTTCATAACCTTTAGGCTTCATTGTGTTGAATCGGGTTTTCCCATGCAAAGCAAAGATGAGGGAACCTTAAGCGAAGAAAAACACTCAGATAAATAGCCTTCTAAAAGGTATTAAAGGTTCCTTTCTAAATTTTAAATGGGAGAATTTGATTAGACATTGATTGACATGCATAAAATGAATAAAAGATTGACGTGGGTATGAAATGATTGGGTGACAACTGACAAATATGATAAAGTAATGAATACAATATGCTCTCTTCGGCACTTGACACAAAAAATTTGATTGACGCTTATTCGTTCTATTCGAATTGTGTGCCTTGAACTTGAGTTGTATAAATCTTCTTGAAAATTAAGACTCGAACCAAAAGTCAACATGATAACTTTTCATGATTATATCATAACATAATGTAAGCATAGATAACAGTTGAGTTTGCGTCGGTGTAAAAGTGTCCAATGTTGTAATAAGTATGATTTCGTGGTGCATATCGGCAATTCGGCACAGAGGTAAGATATGGCTCACAATGAGCATACAAATTCTTGCGTAAGAACCACGTTGAGGGTAAGGCTCGGCAAACCAAGGGTGATATAAATATTAGTGCTAGATTACACTTTGAGGGGAGACAACATCCAAATGTATTGTATCTTGGAACTTGGAAGCAAGGTTTTAAATCTGGGCCGATACCGGTACGTACCGATCGGTATATACGGGTTTTGGCCGGTTCAAGACCGGTACTACATCCGATCCCGATACCTGACCCGTACCGGTCCGTATCAGCCGGTTCAGACCGGTACCGACCGGTACGACCCAGTACCGACAGGTTAAAGTTTTTTTTTTTTTTTTGGTTTTTTTCTTCAACCGGTATCGGTCCGTATCGGCCGGTACCGATACGTACCAGCCGGTACATACCGGTTCGGGACCGACTGATACCATGATTTTAAACCTTGCTTGGAAGGCTTTGTGGGGCCAATAAGTGAAGTCAATAATAAGCATTAATGTCCTAAAGTCGCAGGAATGTTAGCTATGGAGCTGTCCTATCTCCCTTGCCCATGGTAGGTTGTCTTTAAGGCTAAGCTCCAAAGGGCTTTTGGTTGGCTAAAATTTTAGGTTCATGAGACATGGGAAGAAAGTCTGCATAACATAGGTGCCTAAGATTTCTCTTTTTCTTCATAATCCCTTTGCTTGCTTTGCTATTACGCTTGAAATATTCAATGGAATATATTTTTTGAGAAATGCTATTCAGCCTGAAGGTTTTTTCGATTCCGCTTAGCCTGATTGACATGGCCGTGTACCAGTGGTGGGATTAAGAGATTTAAATGTCGCTAGTGAGATTCAACCACCACTCGTACACGGTCACATTAATCAGGCTAAGAGGAATCGGGAAAACCTTCGGGCTAAATAGCGTTTCTCATATTTTTTTCATTCATGGGGTAAGACGGTAAGTATCTATACTTTGTTATATGGTAAACAATATATTGACATGAAAAGAATAAATGGAATGAGTGGCTTGCAAAAGCATGAGTTACAAAGCCCTTTGACAAAAAGGATAAGGCCATTGTTCCACAAAATTAAAAGAACTGCTTTTGTTTCACACCCACCTATAGTTCCAATTTGATTATTAAAAGACTTTTCCTAATGGAGCATCTACAATGATAAATCCTAATATCCTATATCTATATAAAATATAACACGCATGATGGGTCATCCAATCGAAGATCCGGACCATTCATCATGATCGATAATTCAATTCGACCCAAAATCAAATGTTTCATGGAATTTTAACATATTTGTTATTTACAAATTGAATATCTATTGAATAGCATGACTATTGGTTCATTTGTTGAACATTGAATCCTTCATTTCTTGAACAAATTATGTAATTTATCGGGTACGACAACAGATCCAATCTTGAAAATCTATGAAAAAGTCAGGACTATATGATGCTAGCGATCAGAGAACAAAACGGCAGATCGTTCAAATCCTACGAAAAAACTGACACTGATCGGTTCTTAGGGTCAAGCTGTGGCAGAAATAAATCGAATCACCCAAATGTTTTTTTCCACACGAGCATAATCCGAAAACCCTAACCCTTTCCCATTTCACAAAAATCACACCACAAAGAAAGCGATAATTCTAAAATTCGGTTACCACCGTTCGATCATAACCAAAATTAAGAGAAAAAGAGAAGAAATTTACCTGAAATGAGTTCTCCATCTCTCTCTCTCTCTCTCGTGTTGGAAGCTTGGAATCAACGCTGAAGGGCTTTTAAAGGGACCTGTGAGTCTTGAGTTCGGACCCCGACAAGAGCAGATTGCGCAATTCAACCCGACGACTGCGATAGTGCGACGCCGTTCGGATCAGGTGGAAGAATCGGACCACCCAGATGAGCGTACCGGTGGAGGCCGCAACCGGAGAGGATCGAATGCTTTGATACACACACACACCATTTCTACAGTATCCAACTCAACTCCTTTCCTTTTTCTTCCTCCTTATCCAAAATCCTAAATAAATTTCATGGCTTTCTTGGATTATTCAGGTTATTTGGGCAACGGTTCAACATTTGACGCATACACCGATCTTGTATCGGAGTCGGGGGCGCAGGTGAAGCCGGAATCGGAGCCGCAAGTAATGTCGGATCCAAGCAAACAAAAGGGTTTCCGAAAGGCATCCCGCCCCGATTCACACACCATGTAAAGTGGATAAGCTCCTCATCTTGGTTTGGCTCAACACATGCCTCGACACAGGCACTGACACTGATCAAACTCTCAACGAATTATGGTCCCAGATCCACCATTATTATCACAAAACATAAGACTTTTGACCCAAACAGAAATGAGAACTCATTGATGCATCGATGTTTGTTATCAACTACTAGTGCATGTTCGTGCCTGTCGGCACTGCAGTGGGCCGTCTTTGACGGCAAAACACAGTTGGGTTGACTTTAACGGCAACACACATGTCGGCACTGTAGCGGATCACCATCGGTGGCAAGACACCTCCCGGGTAAAAAACTCAACAAACAAAAATACCTTAAAGAGTCATGGATTCCAATTTACACTCTACCATAGCTACAACGGCGGCTTAATAAAGACATGGAATCACAATAAATATTCAACAAATTAATAAAAGACAAATTTGCTTACGTTGTAACGAAATATGGTACTACTGAAATTTGGATAATATGTTAGATTAAAAAAAGGGGTAACGTGCCTAAGGTCCCTGACAACATATCCATCCCGCCTCCGAAGGTTTTATTTAGCCTAAGGTCCCTACCCTTTCATGAAATACCGGAAACTAACCCCAGCTCTCTCCCATCTCTCTCTCGAGCAGCAACGGCAGCAGCGAGAGGTCGACCTCCCGACCCCGGCAAGCTCAACCCCGGCGGCTGCATCGCACCTCGACGACCCCGGAGAGCTCGACCTCCAGACCCCGACGAGCTCAACCTCCGACGGTGGTGGGGATTCGGTTAGGTCTAGGGTTCATCCCATGGCTTATAGATTAGGTCTGGAAGGGAGGAGGGGGGGTTTGTTTAGGTCCGGCGGCGATGGGGGGCGGGGGTGGAGGGTTCCATTGGTTCGAGGCGCATGGCAAAAAAAACAATTGAAATACTGTGGAGGGCATTTTCGTCCACAGCATTTCAAAGTCCTTAGGCTAAAACGATCTCTTTGTCTGAGACGGCTTACTAAGTCCCCCTTAAAAAAAACCATTCCTTAATTATGTATGAAATTTGAGAGATCCCACTAAAAACATCTCGTTAACTTTGTATGATAAATTGTATCTGTTTTTTTTTTTTTTTTTGTGTGTAATAAAACATGCTATGAGCAAAGAGGACAGCAATTAAAATATCATTGATCTTCTACATTGCTGTACTTGAAGAATGAGCAAAGATGACATCAGATCTTACACTAAGCATTCCTTTTATAATCCATAGAGAATGATAGAGGAAGAGAGAACCCGACAATGGAGAGGAGATCGACGAGATGAACCTGGGGGTGGGGGGTTTGACTCACGGTGGGATATTCGGGTGACAGAGAGGATCGAGAAGAGAGATAGCTGCACCAATTAAACCCCCATTTTCAACAAATTTGAACACATCTTGTTTTCTTTTATCATACCCTATTTCTATTCCAAAACTACCCTTCCCTCTTACTCCTCATCTTGATTGCACCAATTAAACACTCACCCTCTAGAATATACGCCAATTATACACCCTCTTGAACACACCCAACTCTTAAATACATCCGGTGAGGGTGCCGACTCCTCTTCTTTCCCATTGGCAGAGGTTTAGGGATGGCAACGGTATGGTTTCGGTGCGGTTTTGGGCAAAACCAAAACCGCATTTCAACACCGAACCACCACACCGAAAACACGCGCACCGCGACGGTGTACTATTATGTAAAACCGAAACCACACCATGAGGTGCGATGCACCGTGGTTTATCATTATATTGGTCAACGGTGCGGTTTTATGCAATTTTGGCCAAAACCGAAACCGCACCGTTACACCAAAACCGCATCTCGACGGTTTTTTATTTTGGCAAACAAAAACCACACCATGCGGTGCGGTTTATCGCAGTTTTTTTATTTTAAACCGCATAGCTGCCATCCTTAGAGAGGTTAGATCTCCTATGAAGGAATCCAATTGAAGAAATTGGGGGTTGGGTTCGTCGAGACCCATTGCATTTGCCAATGACGATGATGCCATAGCCACACCAAGCCACCATTTCTTTCTCAAATAGGCATTCAATGTGTGGTTCTGGATTTAAGTTAGGTTTTCATTGGGATGTGCGATACAAGCAAAGGGTATAATAGGTATTTAAAAAACTATAAGTTACTGAGAAACGAATAGGACCTTAGGTAATATAGCAAATGAAGGTGTCCAATGGCTAATTATGCAAAATAGTTAAGAACCTAGACCTAATATTAGGGGTGGCAATGGGTCGTGTCAAGTCGGGTTCGTGTCGTGTCTAATTTTGGGTCGTGTCCAAAACCCCTAAACCCGGACCCGACTTGTTTAACTAATCGTGTCTAGACCCTAAACCCATACCCAACCCGTTTATAAACGGGTAGACCCGATAAGACCCGTTAGACCCAGTTTACCACACGGATCTATTTAGTTGACCCAATCTAACCCAATCCGACTCGACCTGACCTGACCCAATAAGACCGCTGGTACTACATACTACATAATCGGATTGCGGGAAGACCCGACCCAACTCGAAGAATTTTAAACGGGTCTTCCCGGGTCTACCGTGTCCAGACCCTAAGCTCGGACTCGACCCGTTTATTAAATGGGTTTACCGTGTCAACCCATTTATGACCCGAACCTGTTTAACCCAGACCCGCTAACTTCGTGTCGGGTCTGCCATGTTAGGTCCAAAATTGCCAGCTCTACCTAATATGGCGTCGTTGACTAGGAATAGGAATGACAATGGGTTGAACGGGGCAGATCATGGCGAACTAGGACTTGGATTGAAAGTGGGTAGGCTATCTGGTCAATGGATAGGATCATGATCTGAATCCGATTCGATTATCCCGGGTTTGGTATTAGTTTTTTGGTCCGAGATCTGATTAAAAAAGATCCGACCCGATCCGATTAATAATCGGATCGAATTCGCATCTACCCTAATCCGATCCGATTAAGACCTCATTTTGATACCCCACAAATATGTAATTAACCCCCATTTCCAACAAATTTGATAACACCTCATTTTCTTTTATCATACCCTATTCCTATCCCAAAACTACCCCTTCCCTTTTACACCCCACGTTGAATGCACCAATTAAACACCAAACCTCTAGAATATATGCCAATTATACACTCTCTTGAACACACCCCACTCTTAAATACATCCGGCGAGAGTACCGACTCCTCTTATTTCCCATTGTTAGAGGGGTTTAGGGATGGCAACGGTACAGTTTCGGTCAAAACCAAAACCGCACTGCAACACCAAACCACCACATCGAAACCGAACACACCCGACAGTATACTACTATGTAAAACCAAAACCGTACCATGCAGTGCGATGCACCGCGGTTTATCATTATATTGGCCAAAAGGCACTGTTTTATGCGGTTTTGGTCAAAACCGAAGCCGCACCGTTACACCAAAACCGCACCGCGATGATTTTTCATTTTGGCAAACCAAAACCGCACCATGCGGTGCGGTTAACCGCAGTTTTCGATTTATAACCACACAGCTGCCATCCCTAGAGGTGTTAGATCTCTTATGAAGGAATCCAATCAGAGAAATTTGGGGTTGGGTTCGTCGAGCCCCATATCATTTGCCAATGACGATGATTCCATAGCCACGCCAAGCCACCGTTTCCTTCTCAAATAGGCATTCACTGTGTGGTAATATAGCAAATGATGGTGTCCTGCGGCTAATTATTCAAAATAGTTAAGGACCTAGACCTAATATGGCGTCATTGACTAGGAATTGGATTGACAACGGGTTGAACGGGTAGATCTTGGTGAAGTAGGATTTGGATTGAAAATGGGTGTCCTGATCACAGCCGTCGGTTGAACCCATCGCACATTATGATCGGATGCTGGGTAGACTCGACCGGGTACGACCCATTGATTTTTAAACGGGCCGGAGACAAAACCCGAACCTGGCCGGTTTACTAAACGGGTTAGTCGTGCCGACCCGTTTATGATCCGAACCCGTTTAACCCAGACCCGGAGCCGCTAATTTCGTGTGGGGTCAAAAATTGCCCGCCCTGGGTTGTAGGGACCTTAGGTAATATAGCATATGATGGTGTCCTGCGAGTTATATTGCAAAATAGTTAAGGAGCTAGACCAAAATTGGCTAGGAATTGGAGTGACATTTGACAATGGGTTGAAGGGGTCAAACCGTGGTGAAGTAGGATTCGGGTTGGGGTTATAAAAGGGTGTCGGTCGGCGGCATAATACCGCGCGTTATCTCGTTTGAACGCAGCGATTCTGTGAGGATTCTACATCGTCGTCTTTCTTCATCACCGCCGACCTCTCTCTCTCTCGCTAGGGTTTCATCAGCAGCTAGGGTTTCGTCTCTGCCGTCCGCGAAAGATCTCTTCCGTTTCTCTGCGATGGGCTCCAAAAACGATCCGTAAGCTCTTCGATCGACGTACGATCGAGCCCTTGGGATTTCCTCCCCCTTGCAACTAATCTAGGTCGATTTGGTTGTTTTTTTCTTTCTAGGTTTATGGATGAAGATGGAGAGCCCCTGATGGTTCTGGACGAGTCATCCGATCACGACTGGCGGAGGGAGCTGTCGCCCACGACGGTTCTGGTGGACTCTAACAAGATCGCCAAGCCGAGGAAGAGGCTAGTGAAGAGTCCTAGGAGAGCCAAGGAGACCTCGCCGGATCGGAGCAGCGGGAGTCCTGATGGCACAGCTGACTGGGCACCTTCATCATCCAAGAACAAAAGGAAATCCCCGGAAGGCGGAGGCGCCAAGGACAGGAGGAAATCAAAATCCTACAGGGGAGCCTCCGGGGATGATGGGGGTGATAAAGAGATCATCAAACAGCTGTGGGCCACTATCGCCGGCGCCGGTGCCGGCCGCGGCGATTCAGAGGTCTGGATAATTTCCTCTCTCTATCTATCAACTTTTCAATCTCTATGTTCTCTAGCTTCTCAACTGTAGCCCAAAATAACTTAACCCCCCTATACTTAATGAACTACACTTTGCCCCCTTCAATTCAGTTTTCATTAGAAGGTGGAAATTACCAAAAAAACCAAATTTACTATATAGGGACCGATTTGGAACAAAATAACATCAGGGGGGTTACGTGATTTACCTTTGTTTCTAATGAAAACTGTACCTTTTTACCTTTTCGGGTATTTAAATTTCTTGGTCAAAAATTGGATCATGTGACCATCTAAGATGTGCAATCCAATCTACCTTTTGACATTTCTTGTTTTTATTGGTTGCCGTTTGGAGATGTTACGTCCCTAGTTAATTAGCACGAACAAGTTAATTTGTAATCATTGGCTTATGAAGTTCTCTTTTTAATCAATTATTGTAACACAATCACAAACTCTTTGTAGGGCTTGTTGAGGTGGGCTCTGCAATCCTGGGTTTGACAACATTATACTGAGAAAAATTATTTACTATTCGCTTGTGTCATTGGAATAGGATGATCGAGAGGGTCCGAGAACAATGGAGGACGATGCGTTCATCGATGATAGCGGTGTTGACCCTGCTTATCGTTTTGGCAGTGATAACGAGGATCGTTTTGCTAGAAATGCACCTCAGGTTTGTGCTATTTTTGCTTTGCTTTCTCATGTTAATCTCTCTCTTCATTCCGCTTTTTATTAAACAAGTGTCACCTAAATGATTACATATTATAGCTGTTTTTGGGCTGCATCAGTGCGTTTTTAATTTTATGCGACAGTTTTTACAAGAAAAAATGTGTTTGTTATATTCATGTAACTCTTTAGTGTCAATGTACGTAGAGCGCTATATACTTTGCATGACCTCAACCTAGCTGATTCTTGCAGGTAGAAGAGGGGAAAGAAAACGATGAAAGTAGTCGATTCAAGGGGGGGAAGAAGAAAAAGAAACAAGAGAAATCACCGGCTGAACTTGCTATGATAATTGAACATCTCATGGCCGAACTAGAAGTTACGGCAGAAGAGGATGCTGAACTCAATAGGCGATGCAAACCTGCAATTAATAAATTGAAAAAGCTGCCACTGCTTATAGAAGTTCTGTCAAAGTAAGATGATTCTGCGGACTTAAGAAAGTTTGATTGTTTCCATCGTTGGATTGACACTTTCTTTTACCAAATAACAATCCAGATTTAGCTGTACATTGCTGCTAATTGCTAACATATTCTTTATTTTCCTTTCAGGAAGAAGCTTCAACATGAATTTCTGGATCATGGAGTACTAACACTACTAAAGAATTGGCTTGAGCCACTACCAGATGGAAGCTTGCCAAATAATAATATCCGCACAGCCATATTGAAGATATTGTCTGAGGTATGTACAGTGACTACCCTATTGCTTTGATGATTTCAGCATTTGTAATATTATGAGCTTACTATCTTCCAGTGTTTACAAACTTGGTAAAACAGTCTTGTTAGACCGAATCGACTCTACTCAGACATATTACGAGTCAAGTTATTTGGCCGAGTCGGAACGAGTTTGGATGAAACTCGACCGAGTTGGACCTAGTTTACTCTACTCGGTTGACATTTGAGTCAAGTTTGAGTTCCGAGTTTTTGAACAGTGCTATCTTCTAGTATTAAGACATATGATAGGTTATATCTCTGAACAGTTACTCCAAGATGCGACTCCCATTTCTTAGTCCATCCCGATGGCACAACATAAATTTTTTTTCCTTCAACATGTTAAATGAAAGGACAGTTTTTCCTGAATGTTTCCATGTTGTGCTACCGGAATGGACTCAGAAGAGTGAGCTGTATCTTGGAGTTGCTGGTGAAGATGCGACTCCCATTTCTTAGTCCATCCCGATGGCACAACATAAATTTTTTTTCCTTCAACATGTTAAATGAAAGGACAGTTTTTCCTGAATGTTTCCATGTTGTGCTACCGGAATGGACTCAGAAGAGTGAGCTGTATCTTGGAGTTGCTGGTGAAGATGTAGCCTATCACTTTATAGCCTAACTTTGCACGATCCTTTGCGGGTACCTTCTTGAGGTGCTCCATATCTATGTGATAAGACTCGGAGAATTTTTTTTTTCTCTTTCTGTTTACTATTGTTCATCTGGTCATGACAAACTACTTTTGTGATGCAGTTGCCCATTGATCTAGAACAATATGACAGGAGGGAGCAACTAAAAAGGAGCGGTCTAGGGAAGGTCAGTTTCGAGCACAGTGACGTTCTAAAATCATATTTTTGGTTTGTAACATAAACAACAAAGTGCCTTCATGTTTGTCTTTATCCAGGTCATTATGTTTTTGTCCAAATCTGACGAGGAAACCAGATCCAACAGGAAGCTTGCACATGAATTGGTTGATAAATGGGTAATAAATTTTGTTAGTGGTGCAAAACGAAGTCTAATTTTTAGATCTTTTCACTTGTGTATGTTCTTTTACCCTTTACCTACTCCTGTGTGTTTGGCTATGTGGAAGTTGGATTCGATCTTTTAACTTGGTTACTATTTACTTTTTAAATGCAGATTAGGCCGATATTTAATAAGAGCACGAGGTATGAGGATATGCGGAGCTTCGATGATGACAGACTTCCCTACCGAAGGCTTCCCTCTAAGAAGTATATAGCCTTTCTACTTATCTTTTATAAGTTTGATATTTTTCACACTGATATTTCCCTTCCTGACTTTGCTGCTGCCCTGTATTCTACCTGTAGGATGAAAACTAAGGCTGCAGTATTGCAATCTAGCGATGATGATCTTGATTTGGCCGGTTTTTCACAGTAAGATCGATTATCCATTGCCTTAGGATCTCTCTTCTCTTATGAATGATCATCACTTTCATATCTACGTATGGGTATTTTTCTAGCTTCTGCGTTCTCTTTGCACTGAATCGCGCACGATCTTCTCATTTGGCTGTAGGGGACAAAAATCTGGTCAGTCCGTTAGTAGAAGACTTACTTCTAGGCCAGAAGCATTGCCCTTGGACTTTGTTGTGCGCCCGCAATCTAAAATAGATCCAGAAGCAATTAGGGCAAGGGCAAAACTAGTTGTGCATGATCAACGCCGGCTAAAGGTTGGCTGTCCAACCTTCAGAAACGTATTGATTTCGTTGTTGGTTAAATTAAGTATAAGTGTTGAGTGGAATTATTCTGCTATATTTTACTGTATCTTGTTTGATAAACCAAGTCTTCAGAGCCCCTTTGTGATGCACATGTCATTCTTTTGTTATGCAGGTGTACAAAAAGTTGCAGCAATTAAAAGCTGCAAGAAAGAAGCCGCTGCAGGCATCAAAACTAAGTGCTGAGGGCCGAGGCATGGTCAAGTACCTGTAGTCAGCAATCTCTGATTCGACGTGCCCTTCTGCACTCTTTCCACGTTGATCGATCGTGGGTGTGTGAGAGCTACCCCAGTCTCCCCCTCTAGCTAGTTGAGTAGCCAGCGTCCGTCAATGATCTGGTCTATCAAGGGATCGACATTCGCTTTTTTCATTTATTTGTTGTTCATCTTTCATTTTTGCCCTGCCCTGTCCCAATTACGAGGGCGCTTTTTTTACTTGCTGTTGTAAGTCAGTCTCATTTTTTTTAGTCCCACATTGTCATGTAAGTTTCTCTTCGACTTGAAAACTATCTATACTTCTCAGCCATTGGCAAGTATCTATGAAAAATGAATAAGGTTGTACATCTTCTAGATTCTTGAGAAATAAAACAAGTCAGACAGACATGTTTTCCTCTCAACTCACAATTTCAGAAATATAATGTCCATTCTCAATGGGGGGTCAAGGGCCATTCGACATACAATAATATGGGGAATGCACTCCTTTCGCATTCATAATTCATCAATCATAATTGTCATCGCCAAAAATTAAAGTGATATTTGTGCCAGAGAAGCCTTCATCCCAAGAAGTTGTTTTAGAACAGATGGAAAAAAAAAAAAAAATTTGAACAATTTGATAGAGTAAATCTCCAGAAGACAAGAAGTTTTGGAAAATTCATGTAATCAGTAGATCGGATGTTTTGTTATATGTTACCAAGCCACCAGATGCATATCTTATCCATCGTATGTAACACCCCTATCGGGATCACCCCCGTTGCCATCAGATGAACATAAAGAGCCATACGGACATATTGTAGTAGTGTCAGCCTACATGCTTGAGACAATAACCTTGCTTTCCAACTCGAGAGCCTCACTTCCATCCGGGCTAAGAGAAACCAGTAGCAGGACATCGGAATCCGATCGAGTCCCATTAATGGGGACTTCAAGGTGAGCCCATTGGCCAGTCTCCTCGACCATCCCCAAAGTCCGGAGAATCCTCGTAAACAATTTTCCCCTAACACAGCGTGAGAATTTGATACTCGACTTGCAGGTATTAACTCCCAATCCGGTACCCCATTTAATTTGCTCCAAAACATTTCTGACGCCCCATGCATCTAGGATAGAAGCCCTTCGCAGAAAGAAGAAAATCATTAGCATAAGCCAAGGGGGTCATCGGTTGGGGATTCCTCAATGTGCTGAAGCCCTTAATATCGCCCGCAACACTACTTGTTGCAAGCATCCAATGAATAACCTGTGAAACTAACAGAAAAAGGTATGGAGAGAGGGGCGTACCCCTGGCGCAACACACAACTCGGAGTAATCACTTCAGTTCCCTCTCCATTCACAATCAACTGCATCTTCACCCCGTCGATACACACTGCATTACCCATCGGATCCAACCCTGTTGGAATCCCAATTTACCGAGAATGAATCCCAACGCTTCCTATCGGACCGTGTCATAAGCTTTATCAATGTCGATTCTCACCATCATACCCGCCCGCTCGGGTGACGCCTTATGTAACGCATGTAACACCTCCTGAGCAAGGACAATGTTATCACGGATGCGCTTGCCCCGAATGAAAACATGCCACTCTTCACAGATACGGGAAGGAAGGAAGAGGCAGAGTCTGTAGATATGATTTTGGAAATAAATTTATATCGCAGATTGCATAAATTTATCGGTCTATAGTCAGCAGGATTCGTTGGAGATGCCGACTTGGGGATGAGAACCACCATCGTATCGTTCCATCAATCGCCCATTCGGCTTGTAAGGAAAAACTGCCGAATGTCCCGAATCATGTCCTCCCCTATCACTGGCCAGAAAGCTCTATAAAATTCAATGTTAAACCCATCCGGCCTAGGCGACTTATTAGCTCTAGTTGCAGACCTCCAGTACTCATCCACCATTGGAGAAAGAAATCTACCAGCCCCCTTTTGAAGACTCCGGATCCTATTACGGTTTCATCGAATCTTGGTGATCATATGGAAAAAGGCCGTATTTCTATCCCCTGCTTGCAGCCACTGCACTCGAGACTTTTTAGCCCAAATGATATCTTGATGTGCTAGAGCCCACTCAAGTTCCCCTTGAATCCGCCCTCGCTCCTGCACATCCTCCTCCCTAGCCTCCATTAAGCCACTAAACCGGTCCAGCTTTTGCCATAAGAACTCGACCACCTGGTGAATATTTTCAACAGCCCTCCGATTCCATCGTGCCAAAATCCAACGAAGAACAAGAAGATTATCATTACACGAAGCCCCTCGGATCCAATAGGAGTGCACTAACGACTGACAATCCGGCCTTTTAAGCCAGAAATTTTGAAACCTCCAAGGAACTGTCATTAGTTTCGTGTTTTCCACAAAAGTAAGGAGAATCGGAGAGTGATCTGACGCACATCGAGGAAGATGTCCGGCCGCCGTGTCGTCCACCTGCACGACCCACTTGGAATTCACAAAACCCCTATCAAGTCTCTCACAAATGCCCCTATCAATTATTACACCATGTAGAAGTCTCCCCATTAAAGGGACCATCACACAACCCGCATAACTGTCCGGTATTTAAAAATTCCTCCACACTTGTAGACCACCGAAACTGCCGCCCTCTCACTTTATCCTCAGGTGCTAGAACACAATTGAAGTCGCCAACGACACACCAGGGTACGCTAATCCTTTCCATTTCCCTCCACAAACACCCTCCTCTTCCTACTATCCGTGCTAGCATAGACCGCCAAAATAAGCACTGGAGGTGAACGAGGGCAAGTCACCACAAAGTGCATTACCTGCTCCTGTCGATATAAGGCTATAATCAATCCGCCTCCTTGTCGCCACATACAGATAATACCACCCGACCAACCATCCGAGGGTACCCACGACATATAATAGCAATGCTAAACATAAGGGGGATCGAGTGGGCTCGCTGCTATCGTCCGACGAGTGGTGCGGGTGAAGGCGAATAGTAGAGGGTTGAGGCCAAGGTTTTGATGTCTTCTTCACTCCCTACGAGGGATGGCGAGGAATGACCAGGGGGTAGTCACCTCCTAGCAAGGGGAGTACCTTTAGTAATTACGGGTTCCACTGCAAGTTCACATTTTTTATGGAAGATCATGCATGACGCTTTACCTATGTCGGTTCTACTGCAACGATGTGTGTATATGGGTTTTTGTTGTTGCCCTTGGTGTGGGGAACAAAATGAAGAAAGTGGGCATATCTTTTGGAAATGCCCAATGGCTGGGTAGTTTTGGTAGCAGGTAAAATAACAGTCCGGGCTTGATTTTTTGGGTTACCTCTTCTACAATCGCTTGACTGGAGGGCGAGGTGGGGGAATACACCGGTTCCCTGAGAGATTTTTGTGGTGGCTAGTTGGCACCTATGGAAAGCATGATGTGCCAAGAGTTTTAACCATGAAGGAGAACCAGTTCACTAGATTGTTCATAGGAGTTTGGAGATATGTGCCAAATTCATTCGAAGCTCGTCGAGTGAAGATCGGGTGGTAGGGGGAACAGAGATTGAGTACGCCCTCTGGGTGGATGGATCTTTCAGTTCGTTGGAGGTGATGGTAAGCGTCGCATGTGGTTTGGCTTCTTGAAACGGGGTTGTGTGGGCCGCCGCTTCATTTTGTTGTCGAGTAAGGACCCCACTACAAGCTGCAGTATGGGGGTTTTGCGGAGCTTTTGGAGAATTGGGTCGTTGAAGGTTATTGGGAGGCGAATTTCCTAGATGTGTTGGCTGGTCTCCTGTGGGAAGACCTTCAAGTCATAATGTAATGGCCAAGTCATGAATACCATAAAAAAAGGATGTAGCTGAGAGAAGCATGGACATTAATGGTGATCTGCAGATGAAACTCATTGTTTCGAAGAGAGAGGGAGAGAGAATTGGTTTGGGGAGAAAAACTCCTTGTATTATCTCATCAATCTCATTGTTGTTACATAAGACTACCTCTCTTTATATAGAGAGAGAACGCACACCATTACATTACCACAACCGAGGTGGGACTAATAGAATACTAACACACTACATCTAATACCCCCCGTCAAACTGATGTAAGGTATAAACCGACATTAGTTTGGTTAATAAAAGAAAGAAGAAAGAAAAAGAAAATACATCAAATATCCCATTTTTATGCTGTAAAGTAAAGATAGTGACAGGGCGACGTGCAAGCAAGTCGTCCTAGAAACCCGATTGACCTGCAGGCAAGACAACCAGGGGAACCCGGCCAACCTGTAAGCAGGTCAACCGAGGGAATTGGCAATGATCACTAAGGATCGGAGCGGTGGAAGCCGACGGTGATGGAAGCCGGCAATAAAGGAGTCCGAAAGGAAAGAGATCGGCTAAGAAAAGGTGTGAATGCGTGAAACCTCATAGGAGGCAAGTACCCGGCCGAAGCAAGTACTTGACACCTCTTAGAAGATCTCAATCATCAAAGACAAAGAAAAAGGAGAGAATGTAGAGTCGTAGCTCTGATAGGATCACATGACCAAGAAAAGGAAGATGATCCGAAAGGCCGGCACAAGTGTGACCGGTAAGAGAGAGGAGTCGAAAGTCGGTACAAGAGTGACCGAAAAGAGAGAGGATCCGAAGGCCGGCACAAAAGTGACCGGAAAGAGAGAGGGGATCCGAAAGCCGGAACAAGACAAGTGTGACCGGAGAGAGAGAGAGAGAAAGAGAGAGAGAGAGAGAGAGAGGATCCGAAAGCCAACGCAAGACAAGTGTGACCGAAATGTGAGAGGATCTGAAAGCCGGCACAATACAAATGTGACCGGAGAGAGAGAGAGAGAGAGAGAGAGAGGGAGAGAGAGAGGAACCGAAAGCCGGCACAAGACAAGTGTGACCAGAAAAAGAGAGGATCCAGGGTCACATGACCAGAGAAAAAAAGAAGGATAAAGCCAACCGGCTAAGGAGAGAGACACCGGAGGGAAAGAAGCTTGATCGACAAGAGAAGATTAGATGGACCGATAGAGCACCGAGCACAGGGCACGACCGGTAGAGCGCAAGGCACAAGGGGGTAGGCCCGTAGGGTGCAAGGTGGACCGGTAGAGCGCTGGCAGAGTGCAAGGCAGGCTGACAAAGCACAAGGCGCAGTGGGCCAATAGAGTGCAGGGCATAGGGAGAGCGCAATGGGTCAGAGTGTAGGGCGAAAGGCTCATGTCACGCCCCAGAAATCTGAAACCGATCCCTGGGGTGTGAGGTGAGAAAAACCAAGGGTTTTAGGATTTGGTCAACTGTCTACTCCAATTAGGGTTTCTCACAAGGCTTCTGCTCTCTCAAGGATGAAGGAGGAGCAGGGAGAACAAGGGAAATTTTAAAACTAATTTTTATAAAAACATTTTTAATTTTAAAAGAAGCAGAGAGATACAGAGTGTTGTTGATAAGAGAAAATGATCAAACTCGACCTTCACTAGGGTATTTCCCTCAGCATATATGGCCTGTCGGTGCCCCACATGCTGACAGAAGTTCCTCTTAAGGGAGCATGAGACTCAAGCCTCTGACGGCGAGTCGAGTAGCCTCGCTCTCTAGCACTAGGGCACTGGTTTAGAGGTCCTATTTACAGGGTTAATCAATTAGTTCACTTTACAACTTATATTTTCATAATGAGCTACCCTAAGCTTGGGGCCTTGAGGGGAGGCCTACCCAAAAGGAATTCAGCTGTATCATAGCCACTAATGACGTACACTAAGCCAAACTAGTTCGATTACACTGCCCGAAGGAAAATGACTACTACACAACATACTGAAATCTAAGACTTCCCCGCCGTCCTAACTCCGTCGCTGGCCTCGTGCTGCGGCTACCCCTGAGTCTCCGAACCTGCAGAAGAGCCTGCTCGTGGGAAGAGTAGTGCCCCAAACGGGGTCAGTCCAAACCATTGATTGGCAAGTAAACCCCCGCTCTAAGGGGATGAGTGTGTAAGGAAAAACTGCCAAATGTCCCGAATCATGTCCTCCCCTATTATGGTTTCATCGAATCTTGGTGCTCATATGGAAAAAGGTCGTATTTCTATCCCCTGCTTGCAGCCACTGCACTCGAGACTTTTTAGCCCAAATGATCTCTTGATGTGCCAGAGCCCACTCAAGTTCCGCTTGAATCCGCCCTCGCTCCTGCACATCCTCCTTCCTAGCCTTCATTGAGCCACTAAACCAGTCCAGCTTCTGCCATAAGAACTCGACCACCTGGTGAATATTTTCAACAACCCTCCGAATCCATAGAGCCAAAATCATACCAAGAACAAGAAGATTATCATTACATGAAGCCCCTCGGATCCAATGGGAGTGCACTAACGCCTCACAATCCGGCTTATTATGCTCAACTCTCATTGGTTTCGTATTTTCCACCAAAGTAAGGAGATTCAGAGAATGATCCGACACACATCGAGGAAGATGTCTAGCCGCCGTGTTGTCCACGGCTTGCACGACCCACTTGGAATTCACAAAACCCCTATCAAGTCTCTCACAAATGCGTGCATGCCCCTATCGATTATTACACCAAGTAAAAGTCTCCCCATTAAAGGAACATCACTCAACCCGCAGAACTGTAGGGTATTTAAAAATTCCTCTACACTCGTAGGCCACCGAAATTGATGCCCTCCCAGTTTATCCTCAGGTGCTAGAACACAATTGAAGTCGCCAACGACACACCAGGGTAGATCCAACCCGCTAATCCTTTCCATTTCCCTCCACAACACCTTCCTCTTCCTACTATCCATACTATCATAGACCGCCGAAATAATTAGCACTGTAGGTGAACAAGGGCAAGTCACCACAAAGTCATAACATGCTCCTGTCGATATAAGACTGTAATCAATCCGCTTCCTCGTCGCCACATACAGATAATACCACCCAACCAACCATCTGAGGGTACCCACGACATATCATAGCTATGCTGAAACATAAGGGGGATCGAGTGGGCTCGCTGCTATAGTCCGACGATTGGTGCGGGTGAAGGCGGATAGTAGAGGGTTGAGGCCAAAGTTTCGATGTCTCCTTCACTCCCTACGAGGGATGGGTAGGGCTGACCAGGGGGCAATTACCTCCTGGCATGGGGAGTACCTTTGGCAATTACGGGTTCCACCGTGAGTTCACATTTTTTTATGGAAGATCCTGCATGACACCTTACCTACGTCGGTTCTGCTGTAACGACGTGTGCATGTGGGTTTTTGTTGTTGCCTATGGTGTGGGGAACAAAATGAAGATATTGGGCATATCTTTTGGGAATGCCCAATTGCTGGGGAGTTTTGACAGTAGGTAAAATGTCAGTCCTGTATTGATTATTTTCGGTTACCTCTTCTACAACCGCTTGACCGGAGGGCGAGGTGGGGGAATACGCCGGTTCCTAGAGAGATTTTTGCGGTGGCTATGTGACACCTATGGAAAGCACAATTTGCCATTATTTTTAACCATGAAGGAGAAGCGGTTCACTAGATTGTTCATAGGAGTTTGGAGATGTGTGCCAAGTTCATTTGAAGATTGTCGAGTGAAGATCGGGTGGGGGGGGACCAGAGATTGAGTACGTCCTCTAGGAGAATGGATCTTTCATTTCATTGGGAAGATGGCAAGCGTCGCATGGGTTTTGGCTTCTTGAAATGGGGTTGTGCGGGCTGCAGCTTCGTTTTGTTGTTGGGTAAGGACCCCAATACAGGTTGACATATGGGGGTTACACAGAGCTTTTGCAGAACTGGGTCATCGACAGTTTGGGAATGATCACGTGTTAACTGATGCTAGGCCAGCTCGTGATGCTTTGGTGCTTCGCAAGGGGGAAGACAGTAAGGTATGCTCTCTTATTGTCTCCTGCTTACAAGAGTCGTAGGGCTTGTCAGGTGTTACAGTCTAGTGGGTGCTCGGTGAACCGGGCGACGGACTGGCTTGCTAGGGAAGCACGACTATATGGGCGTGAAGGCTATTGGGAGGCGAATTTCCTAGATCTGTTGGCCAGTCTCGTGTGGGAAGACCTTCAGGTCATAATGTAATGGCCAAGTCATGAATATCATAAAAAAAAAGGATGTAGCTGAGAGAAGCATGGACATTAATGGTGATCTACCAATGAAACAAATGATTTTAACCATCATCATAATCTCAATTATGTAGAGAGAATTCCCCCCTTGCTGACCCCAAAAATTCAATATATAAACTTTCGCAAGCTTGCATCACACTTGCGTATTTCTAGTCATCATAATCCATCATTAAGATGGGGTCAACTATAACTATAAGAAAACAAACAACAATTTTTCGGTCATATATTGTCTTTCTTTCTAAGACCAAGAGCACACTTCTGAAGATGGATAGCTGTAAAACTCTAATTAGTATGGACCACTGTTTCGCTGTGGATTTCGACTCTGCCCTGGTCAATCTAGCGCCGGTGATTTCAGATGCAGAGAATGACATCTTTTGTCAAACACCATCCCAGCAAGAGATAAAGGATGTAGTTTTTAAAATGAACTTCTTCATACCATCAAGAATTCCAATGGCAAATCAGGTTTGGTGGCCATAAAGCTCGACATGGCCAAAGCTTACGACCGGGTCGAATGGTGCTTCCTTCTCAAGATCATGAAGTCTCTCGGCTTTGCGGATCGGTTTTGCATCTACTTCTATTTTCTCTGTCCTTATCAATGGAGAGGCCGTGGGATTCATCAAGCCAGAGAGGGGCATCATGCAAGGATGTCATCGTATCTAATTGTTGTATGTTCGGAGATCCTTTCCCGGATGTTGAATAATCTTTTAGTCCGAAATTTCATTCATGGAGTGAAATTAGGACAGTCAGGCATGGCGATATCCCACCTCTTATATGCTGATGACCTTTTTGTTTTTGGTCATGCTACTCCTCAGGAATTGTGGAATATAAAGAACACACTCCAAGATTATGAACTCATATTAGGGCAGAAGATTAACTTCAACAAATCTTCTATACACTTTAGCAAGAACATCCATCGGGCTCAACGAAGACTTTTGGCTAATCTGATGGAAGTTCCTATCATGAAGAAAGATGGATTCTACTTAGGGAGCCCCCTCTTCTTGGATCGATCCAAAAGGAGGACCTTTAACTTCATTCATGACCGTATGAGTAACTAGTTAAAGGGGTGGAAGGCCAAAACACTCTCTCATGCAGGTCGCACCACCCTCATCAAGTCATCGCTTGCGGAGGTCCCTCCTAATTACTTCATGGCTACTAATCTACTACCCAAGGTGTCCACAGATGCTTTGAATGCAGTGATTAGAGACTTTTGGTGGGGTTTCGAGCATGGAAGCAAACATCTGTACTTGAGGGCTTGGGCTTATTTTCAGCTGCCAAAAGAGGAAGGGGGTCTCGGGATCCAAGAGTTCTCTCTATTGAATCTGGATTATTCTTGGTAAAATCAGTCTAAAAGGAATTGTTGAAGGCTAAGATTCATCCCCAATCCATTGATGTATCGCGACATCAACATTGTGCATATTGGAAAAAACTATGGGGTCTCAAGGGTTTGTTCCCGAGGGTTCATATATTCTTATGGCGGGCTTTGGCCGGGTGTCTTCCAACTAGATGGAAGCTGGGCAGTATTATTCCAGACATTCCGAAAGATTGTCCTTGATGTATGGGTCATGCCAAGACCTTGGAGCACCTCTTCTTCTTATGTCCCTTTGCTAAAAAGCTTTGGTGGCGATCGTCCGTAAACTTGGACTTTGATCCAGTTTATCTGGAACGCACGTAATGAGTGGACTTTCAAGAGGACCCAGTGGTCGACTTCTAAAGTTATTGCCCAGGCAATAGGGATGCATAATACTGAGACCTCACTTTCTTGTCCCTGAGAAATGTTGTCTCCTCATTGTCCTTCTACCCATTGGTCAAAGCCTCCCATGGGCTATCTGAAGGTTAATGTCGATGAAGCGGTGGGTTCTCGTCCCTCTGAAATGTTGTCTCCTCATTGTCCTTCTACCCATTGGTCGAAGCCTCCCATGGGCTATCTGAAGGTTAATGCCGATGCAGTGGTGGGTTCGAAATACATCGGTTGCGGAATGATTGCTAGAGACGAGTTCGGGTTTCCTACCAGAGTTGAGGGCAACATTCTACTACTATGCATGCCGTTGGAAGCAGAGGCTTGGGCGGCTAAAGAGGGACTGTTGTTGGCTATTAAATGCAGAGCAAAAAATGTGATTCTCGAGAGCGACAACCTTTCAGTAATTACTCTCCTGTCGAACGAAAACCTTATCCTGCCATGGTGCATCTACACTGTGGTTGCGGAATGCAGGAGTTTGTTGAAGTTATTCTCTAAGGTTTTTGACACAACACGTTCGGCAAACTACTAATCAGACAGCTCATACGATCGTGGGCTTCACTTTGGAATCGGCCAGGGATCTTTCCTCCTTGTCCCCGCCTCAGTGGATTTCCAAGATTGTTGCTGATGATGCTCTTTCTGACATATGTGTTAGCGTTCCTTCCCCTGTTAACCAGGACGACCATGCTTGTAATGATTTCATTTTAGTTGGGTCTGGGGCACCATGAATAGAATCCCACTGGTTTCTGCAAAAAGAAAAAAGAAAATCCCTAGTAGTTATATTAGGATCCTGCGGTACCAAGTCGGTTTGACTTGATATTAATTAGCTCTGACCATAATGGGTCCACAAAGATCAAATCACAAAATGATCCTCCACGAATCAAATGCGGAACAAACAACCACAATCGCAAAGCAGTAGGACTAACAAGCATAAACAAGAAAAATCCAAGACAGCAAAAAAGAAAGCAAAACACAGGGAAGCGGCATATATTTTACATG
Organism: Chamaelirium japonicum; assembly: GCA_947650365.1. Classification (NCBI taxonomy): domain Eukaryota; kingdom Viridiplantae; phylum Streptophyta; class Magnoliopsida; order Liliales; family Melanthiaceae; genus Chamaelirium; species Chamaelirium japonicum. The sequence continues at coordinate 9,621,087 of OX393555.1, read as the reverse complement.
GAAAGTCTTACGGGTAGGGGTGGCAGTGGTGCGGTTTAAAACCGAAAACCATGCTAAACTACTCCGCGTGGTGCTGTTTTGGTTTGCCAAAAATATAACACCGTTGCAGTGCGATGCGGTTTCAATTTTGTCCAAAATCATTAAAAACTGTACAGTTTAGCCCATTATAGTGATAAACCGCGTTACACTGCACCACACTGCACCGTATGGTGCGGTTTTGGATTTACATAACGGTACACCGTTGCAGTGCGGTGCGGTTATGGTGTGCCGGTTCGGTGTTGCGGTGTGATTTCGATTTTGCCCAAAATCGCACCGTTGCCATCCCTGCTTTCTGGAGAAAATCATGGGTGAAGATGCTCAGATGATGCACTAAAATGGAAAAATCAAGGAATTACAAGCAACTTCAACAAGAAGACCCTCTTTACCTAGGAAACCTCTTCTCAAAACATCTCACCAAGCCTCCCTCTCAAGAACAATATTCCATCATCCTAAATAAAAAACGATAGAACTCCTTTATATAGTAGGAATAGGTCATATACAACTCCCACAGAAAAGACTCCAAACCAATAGCCAAAAGATATGCAGGAGAACAAGAAATCCCATCTTCAGTGTGCAGTCCGGCTTGAATTCGCCAGAGCAAACTGGTGCGGTTGCTCAGGAAAAATTCCAGTGAGTTCTACCTCGGAGACTAAAGACGAGTCGCTCGAGAGACCGTGTCGGGCTGCAGGCTGAATCAGGTGAAATTCTCTTAATTACCTTAGCTAGGTTATGCTTGGCTAGCTAAGCACCGTGCACTATATGACCAACTAGACGAAGCTAGTTGGTGTGCCCCATAACGGGCAGATGCAAGCACGGATTAGATCGCACAATCTAAAGCTAGCAAAGGTTGTGATCAATGAGAAATAACACTAAAAAGCATACACAAGTTATTTTATAGATGGAAACCCTTAACAAAGATAAAAACCACTCCGGCTGAAACCAGGCCTAGACCATTCACATATAGGGGTTCCTAATGAAGTAGCAAACAAGGTTACAAGCAAGCTAAAAGTGGCTGCACAGAGATTACCCCTTAGCCCCCTAGGTCCGCGACCCGCGTATTCAGTGAAGTAGAGATAGCGCTCTCACTTCATAAGTGCTTTATCCCCCCAGATCCGTGACTCGCGACGATGGTGAAGTAGAGGCGGCGCTCTCACTTTATAGGTGTTGAACCGAGCAGACTCTTGCGCTTGCTTTTTCGCTCCTCTTCTCTGCTTGTTTTCACTCCAAAAGAGGTCCCCAAAGTGAGTGATGTCGCTATGGGTGCTCGACGTGAACAACATCACGGAGCGCTCTCGCAAGAGCCTTCCACACGGTGGTGGAAACACACTCGGTGTGTGGAAAGTGAAGTGGGGGAAACAAAAGAAAAAATAGAAACAAAAGCTTGGATCTAAGAAGTAACTAAGGTAGAAGGTGATCTTCTCTTTCGAGACCTTAGATGCATGCTTCTAAGCCTAATAACTTCAAAGACCTTAAGCTTCAAAAACCCCAAAGACTAGTTCTAGATCTAGGTGTTGGATGACACCATAGATCCTTAGCGAGCTTTGCCCTCTCTACTTTGTATGATCTCAAGGTGTTGGAAGGCACTCAAGAGACCATACAAAGCATGAGTCCAACGTCCATAGATTTGATCTTGGATAGAAGGTTGAAGAGAGGAGAAGGGGAAGAAGAAAGAAGATGGAGTTCAAGGATAAACTCACTAAAACTTTAAAAGCCCTCTTCTAATTTCTCCCCTAATGCAAAAACACATTAGCAGCTGAAGGGTGTAGGGGTGGGCTATTTATAGCACAAGGGAGCCCTTAGGTGGGTGGCTAAGACCAAAGGAGAAATCCTTATCTCTAAGGTCTGTTTCAGCCAAAGTCATGTGCACGACCCTACAATCATGCACACGACCAACATGTCACACTAGGTGGTAGGTTGACCCAACCGATTCAAGCCTTCTAGAAAGTTCTAAGTTGGATTGTGTGTACAACTTTAAAGTCATGCACACGACTTTACATGTGTCGCCCGGCCATTGGACCGTCCCATGTGCTGGCTAAGGTGGACATCAAATAGAGTGTAGCCGACTAGGATCGTGTGCATGACTTTGGAAAGTCGTGTGCACGACTTTAGTTAGGCATACACTTTTTTATGTCTGCCAAAGACTAAGGCAAACTCGTGTGCACGACTGTGTAGTCATGCACACAACTTTAGTCTGGTAGACAACACTAGTTTGTCCATCATAGACTAAGGCATAGTCGTGCGCACGACCTTGAAAGTCGTGTGCACGACTAGCCAACTATGCAAACACTAAATGTAGGGCGTCGGCCCTAGCTCCAAACAAAGTGATCGAAAAAGTCTATCATGGTCATGTGGCCATTTTTAGGCTAAAGATGTCCATACATCTTGATTCAAAGGTTTGGAATAAACGTGCATGCATCGACTTAACCGAAGAAACAATCGATCAGAAAATTCTGCAAGTGTGTTCAATAGCTAGTCATGCACCCTAAAACCCTACAAAAATGAGTAAAGTATATTCCCACTGTTGTCAGAGATGTACCTTCCATGTCTAAGCATGTGGGAAATGATGGTAGTAGTGGATTTGGCCGCAACGGTACTTCTTTATCGCAATTGAGCCAAACCTAACTCTATCCTCCCGACTTTAGCTCGCAACTACTCACTACACCGGTAAAGTATATTTGTTTTAGTATCTAAAAACTAATGGCAACATAAGGAGACCTAACATCTGGGTCTGATTCTAGGAGTTTAGCAGAGGGGAATTCGCTCGCGCAAACCCTATGAGGCGTCCGAGCAAAATCAAACAAAGATATGCAGTAAGACCCTATAATGAGCCATCTCCAATAATGTCCATCTTTGTGATATATCCATCAACAACGTCTGATCGTCATCTCCAATGCACCATATCGGTGCTCCAAACAACACCTCCACGATGCCCGAAAAACGCATCCTGAAGCCATGCTAAATCATCCTTATGGTGCTAGCACTCTGAAGGTGCAAAACTTCTCAAATCAACTTGACTACGTTATAGCAATTATTAAACTTAGTCATTTTAACTGACTTCATCAACGTGTCTCAAGGACTCTCTAGCGTATGAATCTTCTTCATAGAAACAACCATATCCTTGATAATCTTCTGACCAAAGTGATACTATATAACAATATCCTTCATTCATGAGTGATGAACCTGATCTTCCTTCACCAAATAGATTGTGCCCTAGCTATCAGAAAATACCACCACATTGGACTGCGAAATATCGAACTCGTCCATAATACCTCGGGGTCAAGCCGCCTCTGTTATCGCCATGTATTATGCATCTATCATCGACAATGCAATCATGTCTTGTAGGAAAGCTTTACAACTCACTGGACCTCTAGCTAGTTTAAACACATAACATGTCATAGACTTTCGTCCATTCAGATCACCAACATAATATGCATCAATGTATCCCACTTTATCGCTGAATGAATCACTGTCTCGCAGAAAAAGTAACCCAATGTTCATTATATCCTAAAGGCTATGGCTTGTCAACTTGGTGTTGGGGTCGGATGAACCTAACTCACAATGATTTGGCGCTGCTTCCAGAACCAAATCTTCAAGGCTTGGGTTCAGCCCGGTAGTGATTCGAATAGGTTGGTTCAGGCAATAATCAATTGGAATTTCCACCAGGTCACAATCTTCGAGGTGCTTGCCTTGAGAATTCATCTTGCCCTGTGGAGGTCTGCGCTATGCCATGACTGCCAGTCTGTAAGTGGGGTGGGAGGATGCAAGAACCCCCCCCCCCCCCCCCCTCCCTTCTCGAAGAACCCATCGTCACCGAGTTGTGATTTGAACATCCTGAATCTCCATTGTAGTCTTCCCCAGACATAGCATAAGTGTGCACGAAAGTGTGATTGGTTTTTCGAAAGGTGGTGCCAAAAAGCAGTTCCTTGTATCGAGGCTTGAGGATTTCTTTGAGGATTCAACGAACCTCCTCATTATATTCATTCTCTCTCATCATGCAGTTCTTAGATGTGTGGTCCATTAGTCCATGGGTTTTACAAATACCTTGGAAGACGTTCATAATTCAAACCGATCTTGATCATGCAGTTCTCCAGATGAAAAAGTGTATCTTCTCTCATTATGTAGGTCTTAGATGTGTTATCCATTAGTCCGTGGGTTTTACAGTACTTTTGAAGACGTTCATATTTCATATCGATCTTGAGGTCGACTATCACCTTCTCCAGCAAAGGCATGTAAGCGTTGAGCCGGACTATGAACCTAGAGAATGAAATGCATTTTTTTAAAGGGGACTTAGTGATAGCTCCCTGACAAAGGTATCAACTTGCAATAAGCCCTCCTATAAGTCCTGTATTGCAATAGCTCCCTCCCAAAATTACACTGAACCAAATAGAAAAAAAGAACAATAACGCCCAACCCAAGTTCATTAAATTTGCAATTCCTGCCATCAACTTAACACGAATCATTTTTTGCATGAAAATCAATTGAAATGACTCCAGATTGTCGATTTAAAACCGCAAAACAATTTTTTTTTTCTATATATTTTCATTAAAAAAAAATTATTCTGTCAACCGACCAAATAGTTACTCTTTTTTTACCTAATTGTTACTCTCTATGAGCGAGGTAGAATCGGCTTTGTTTTGCATAGTTAAAAGTATTTTTAGTCACAAAAAAACCGCTACAATCTATTGACAATTAAGGCATTTTATCACATCAAATTGTTATTCTTTGCTAACGGATTATTACTCTTTACCAGTTGTTATTTTTTTGCTGCGATTGTTACACTTTATATAAAGGGTTAAAATTGTCATTCAAAAAGTTCTGTTATTACATGTGCGCGACAGAAGGAGCCCGCGTCAACCAAAACTAACGGATTTTTGCTCTTTTCCAATTGTTACTCTTTTGCTACGATTTTTATACTTTATCTTTAGGGGGTAAAATTACAATTTAAAAAATTTGTTATTACATGTGCACGGGAGAAGGGGATCGCATTAGCCAAAGTCCACCTTGAATGCACCAATTAAACTACCCTTCCCTCTTACAACCCACCTTGAATGCACCAATTAAACAACCACCCTCTAGAATATACATCAATTATGCACCCTCTTGAACATACCCCACTCTTAAATAAATCCGGCGATGGTGCCGACTCCTCTTCTTTCCCCATTGGTAGAGGGGTTTAGGGATGGCAACTGTGCGGTTTCAATGCGGTTTTCGGCAAAATTGAAACCGCACCGCAATACCGAAACCGCACCCCAATGATGTATTATTGCGTAAAACCGAAACCGCACCATGCAGTACAGTGCACCACGGTTTTTCATTATATTGGTCTAAACGGTATGATTTTATATGGTTTTGGTCAAAACCGAAACTGCACCGTTACACCGAAACAGCATCGTACCGCAACTGTTTTATATTTTGGCAAACAAAAACTGTATCATGCGGTGCGATTTACAACGGTTTTCGGTTGTAAACCGCACCACTTCCATCCCTAGAGGAGTTAGATCTCCTACGAAGGAATCCAATTGGAGAAATTGGGGGATGGGTCCGTCGAGCACGGTTGCCGTTGCCGACGATGGCATAACCACACCAAACCACCGTTTCCTTCTCAAAATGGCATTCAAAGGGTGGTTCTATATTTAAGTTAGGATTTTTTTGGGATGTAGGGTACAAGAAAAGGGTATAATAGGTATTTAAAAAACAATGAGTAAGCTACTGAGAAACGAATGAGACACACGTGGGGGGTGGTAATTAAAGATTTTTGGGGTATGAATAAAATTTCTCTTTTTTTTTAGCCTTTTTAGTCGTGGACTAGGAATGTATACTTGTAGGGACCTTAGGTAATATAGCAAATGATAGGGTCCTGTGGCAAATATTGCAAAAATAGTTAAGGACCTAGACTTAATTTGTCTTCATCGACTAAGAATTGGATTGACAATGGGTTGAACGGGTCAAACCCGTGGTGAAGTAGGACTTGGATTGAAAGTAGGGGTGGCAATTCTTGACCCGACCCGCCAACCCGACCCGAACCCGACCCGAAGTTAGCGGGTTTGGGTTTGGCCTAAACGGGTTCGGGTCATAAACGGGTCGACCCGATTGACCCGTTTATTTAATGGGTCGGGTTCGGGTTTGTACTTATAACCCGATTGACCCGACTTGACCCGTTTAACAAATGGGTCATGTCAACCCGACCCGACCCGACCCGAGCCAACCCGACCCAACCCGATCAAATCCGGCCCAATCCGACCCAACCCGATCAAACTCGGCCCAATCCGACTTGTCTTGACCCAACCCGACAGGTTTACATGGGTTCTGTTGACCTAACCCGAGCCAACCCGACCCGACACGACCCGACCCGTTTAGTAAACGGGTTAAACGGGTCGGGTCGGGTCAACCCGTTTATTACGCGGGTCGGGTTTGGGTTTAAGTTTTTGACCCGTTTATTAAACGGGTCAGGTTCGGGTTGGGTGTTTTGCTCTTATACATATGTCTCAACCCGACCCGAACCCGACCCGACCCGACCCATTGCCACCCCTAATTGAAAGTGGGGTTATAAAAGGGGATCGGTCAGCAGAATAATAATGTTAGCTCGTTTATCTTTTGAAAGTAGAAAGTTGTTCTCGTGCGGGTTCGAATCTTCAAGGATTTATATCATCGTCTTTCTTTATCACCACCGACCTCTTGTGGGGGATGATCTCCGTGCCGACCCGAAGACTCCGCCCAACCAGTCAATCGAGTCAAAAATCTGATCGAATGTTTGTCTGATTCGTTGGTTCGGATGTTAAGTATTGGTGCCTTTGAGTTTAAACTTCGAAGTAGAAGAGAAATCGTAGATTGACACAAGATGTGATGTCAGAGTTCAGCCGAAAGCCTACGTCTCTGTGCTATAAAGAGTAACATGAATTCACGCACACTTGGACTGAAGTGACCTCGACAAGCCGAGTGTCACTGGTTTCTCTTCGAAAAGAAGATCGACATGTTGGGATGTCAGAGCTTTGAATTTTCGAAAGTCAAATTCAGAAATCAGATCTTTCATCTTTTACACTCGTCGGGTCTGCTATTTATAGAGTTTTTGGGAAAGAAACCATGGTAAGGGGCGGTTCTTACAGCTGTCGTCTGGATCCCAGTGGAGTCGGTGGGTCCCGTCGTCGTCTCTGTTGACCCCTCAGGCAGGGCTGGTGGGTCTCGTTGTTGTCTCTGTTGACCCCCCCAGGCAGGGTTGGTGGGTCCCATTGAGGGGCTTTGGCCAAAATTTGCACCCACAGTTACCCACTTCAAGTTAGCTAAAGGCTGATCTGGCTGACTTGGAATCCAGGTGCAAAAAATCCAAACCCCCTGCCAAAGGTTGGTGTTATCGAGGTCTCGTCAAGCATTGTTGGTTGATAAGACTCTGACAACCGATCGGTCAAGATTGACCGATCGGGTTTAGTCAACCGATTGGTCAAGATCAACCGATCGGATGATTTCAACCGATGGATCTTTGGTCGATCGGGCAAAAATCTAGGTTCTTCGCCCCGATCCTTCGAAAATTCACCCAATCGTCTGTCTATCGCTCGGGTGAAGTCTTCGACCGATCGGTCAATGTTGACCGATCGGGTGTCTCATATCGATCGGTCAAAATTGCATGACCGAGTACTTTCAACCTATGAGTCTTGGGGCGATCGGGCAAAAAATTATGTTTTTTGCCCGATTCTTTGGAAATTCACCCAATCGTCTGCCTGTCAATCGGGTGAAGTCTTTTTGGCCGATCGATCAAAATTGACAGATCGGGATATTTTCAACCGGTGGAACTTGGGGCAATCGGGTAAAAAACTAAGTTTTTTGCCCGATCCTTTGGAAATTCACCCGATCATCTGTCTGTCGATCGGGTGAAGTCTTTTTGGCCGATCGGTCAATTTTTACCAATCGGCTATTTTCAACCGGTGGAACTTGGGGCGATCGGGTAAAAAACTAAGTTTTTTGCTTGATCATTTAGAAATTCACCCGATAGTCTGCCTGTCGATCGGGTAAAGTCTTTTTGGCCGATCGGTCAATTTTGATCGATCGGTTATTTTCAACCGGTGGAACTTGGGGCGATCGGGTAAAAAATTAAGTTTTTTGCCCGATCCTATGGAAATTCACCTGATAGTCTGCCTATCGATCGGGTGAAGTCTTTTTGGCCGATCAGTCAATTTTGACCGATCGGCTATTTTCAACCGGTGGAACTTAGGGCGATCGGGTAAAAAACTAAGTTTTTTGCCCAATCCTTTGGAAATTCACCCGATCGTCTGCCCATCGATCAGGTGAAGTCTTTTTGAAATTGACCGATCGGCTATTTTCAACCGATGGAACTTGGGGCAATCAAGTAAAAAACTAAGTTTTTTGCCCGATCCTTGGAAATTCATCCGATCGTTTGCCTATCGATCGGGTGAAGTCTTTTTGGCCGATCGGTCAATTTTGACCGATCAACTATTTTCAACCAGTGGAACTTGGGGCGATCGAGTAAAAACTAAGTTTTTTGTCCGATCCTTTGGAAATTCATCCGATCGTTTGCCTGTCGATCGAGTGAAGTTTTTTTGGCCGATTGGTCAATTTGGACCGATCGGCTATTTTCAATCGGTGGAATTTGGGGCAATCGGGTAAAAAACTAGGTTTTTTGTCCAATCGTTTGGAAATTCACCCGATCGTCTGCCTGTCGATCAAGTGAAGTCTTTTTGCCTGATCGATCAATTTTGACCGATCGACTATTTACAACTGGTGGAATTTGGGGTGAGGGTAAAAAACTAAGTTTTTTGTCCGATCATTTGGAAATTCACCCGATCGTCTGCCTGTCGATCGAGTGAAGTCTTTTTGGCCAATCGGTCAATTTTGACCGATCGGCTAGTTTCAACCAGTGGGACTTGGGGTGATCGGGTAAAAAACTAAGTTTTTTGACCGATCCTTTGGAAATTCACTCGATCGTCTGCCTGTCGATCGGGTGAAGTCTTTTTGGCTGATCATTTGAAAATTTTACCCGATCGTCTGCTTGTCGATTGGGTGATGTGGAGTTGGCGTTTTATCTTTACCGTCGATTCGTCTGGTCAGTCGATTCGTCTAGCCTGTCGATTCGTCTGGCATGTCGCTTCGTCTGACATGTCGTTTCGTCATCCGCTAGTCTGGTGGCACCACGTGTCACATAAAGTTTCCCGCCAAGCTTTTTGGGTGTATATAAATCATGTCCTGGAGTTCATTTTTCCCCACGTTGTTAGAAAATTTCTTGAATTCTTTGTTTTCTGCTCTCTGCTCTTTGTTCTCTGCTCCTCGATCGGTCGCAATGGCTTCTACAAGTTGCACCAAGAACATCGTCCCCCCGAAGGTGAAGCCTTCTCAGCATGATGGGTCGAAGAAGGGGAAAGACACTGTTGTACCTTCATCACCGAAGATTGCAGGGAAGGGCAAGGCAAAGGGCAGCCTCGACAGCCTAGGCAAGAGGCACTTAGGCGTCGGATTCCCCTCTGCTCTCACTAAACCGGAGCTCATCCCAAAGGCTGACTTTGTGCTGAGGCTGTTGAAGCCTCTGTCCGAGGAGCCTGTCTTCGAGTACAGGATCAGTCAGAAGACCACTGAGCCGAAGAGGGTGAAGTGGGAGAGACTATTGGGGTCCTTCACCGAAGGCACCTATCGCCTAGTGCTTGCCGAGGTACAGGCTGCCTTTGGCATTGACAAGCGGTCAGTGTATACCGAGGTGGCCAGCAAGGAGAAGATCATGGGCACCATCATCACGATCGACCAGCTCAACTGCGGGCTGCGTCTGCCGTTGCTACTATTCGCGACCAGGCTACTGAACACGTCCAGACTCTTCCCCGGGAAACTAACAGGAAATGCCTGGAGAATCATCTATGCCTTCTGCAGGGCAGAGACTAATCACCAGGATAAGCTGAGGGCCTGCTACTCCAGCGTTCCTGAAGGTGAGCAGGCAAGAATCGAGCTGGGCTACTTCTTCTACCACTATCAGTGGGTTTCGAGGAAGGACAATCCATTCTTCAACTTGCACGGTGTCTCTGCTCTCTGCCCCATCACCGACACAGTCCCCTTAGATAAGCTCTACACCGATTGGCCCATCTCCATCTCTGGGGCATGGACTCCCCTGTCGGTGCCGGAGATGCCTTACAACAATGTCTATAAGGAGGTCAAGCGATATGGGCCAGAAGGTGACCTCTGTGGGACATCCGAGCAAGTCGGATCAATCGATAACTTATTCTTGGAGTTGACTTGCGGGACCAGGTCATGAAAGCAGTTCGCAAACTGCCCGGTTCGCCATGGCAATGCCATTCTGATACACCGGCTGTCGGTGAGATATGAGGACAATGACACAATGTACTCCAACTATGAGTGTAACACCCCGGTATTTTACGGATTAATTCAACCCGTATAACACTGGGGTATTAGAAGTAAAACTTGATATAAATTAAATTCCATCAAATATGGAAATTAATTGAGCCTCTTTTATTCATAACCATGCAATATAATAAAAGGTTTGATACATGGCTTGAACTTTAAAAGCTAAAACTTAAATGCGACATCAACTCTTCACATTTCCGTTCCCGCATCCTCATAGTACGGAGTGTAGAGCGGATGTTCGATCCCCTTCGGTTCGTCCTCTATTCGTGCTTCCTTCTTTCTTTGACTTGTAGGGTCAGTCTCTGTAGGATTCATAACACCTGTAGGGGGGTGAGTCTAATCCACTGACTCACCTATTAAACCTAGTTCATTCATGGTAAGATAAATATACTGAAAACAATAGTTCACATGAATATAAATAGTAATTTAAAAGTCATTGATCATCCGATTTCCTTTTAGGCTCAAACCAGGGTAGGAATCACAATCATACCCGGATACTATTTGTTTGAAACAAGGCTAGTCCCACTCCTAGGTTTCTTTTTGGCCTCTGTCAGGGCTAGCCCCACACCCAGGTTACTTTTTGGCCTCAGCCAGGGCTAGACCCACACCCAGGATACTTTTTGGCCTCAGCCAGAGCTAGCCCCACACCCAGGATTATCTTTTTGGCCCGCAGCCAGGGACAGCCCCATACCCAGGATTTATCTTTTAGGCCCGCAAGCCAGGGACAGCCCCACACCCAATTGAGATGATCAACACATCTTAAAAATTAACAAATCCATAACATACTACCATTATTTCAATGACAAACACTTATCAAGAATTAACTAGGTTTAGTCCCCTACAGGTGTTATGAACCCTACAGAGACTGACCCTACAAGTCAAAGAAAGGAGGAAACACGAATAGAGGACGAACCGGAGGGGATCGAAGATCCGCTCTACACTCTGTACTATGAGGATGCGGGAACGGAAATGTGAAGAGTTGATGTCGCATTTAAGTTTTAGCTTTTAAAGTTCAAGCCATGTATCAAACCTTTATATTATATTGCATGGTTATGAATAAAAGAGGCTCAGTTAATTTCTATATTTGATGGAATTTAATTTATATCAAGTTTTACTTCTAACACCGCAGTGTTATACAGGTTGAATTAATCCGTAAAATATCGAGGCGTTACAACTTAGTATCAGAGCCTAGGTAATAGGTCCTAGGAGTTAAAAGAGTAACTAGAAGTACATCGATAGGATAGCCACACAATTTAGTTACGTATATATTTCAAATAAACTTATGAATTAAATTTTTTTTTTCTTAGCAGAGTTATGAAGTCGAAAATCACTGATGGTAGCACATCGGGAGTAAAGGTTAAACCTAAGAAGAAAATAATAAAGTCAAAGAAAAAGAAGAAACTAGCTAACCCTAATAAAAATGAGATTGTTTTCTGTAAGCGTTACCGATGTATATATGAAAAAGTGAGCAATGAGAATCATTGCGAACATTCCATATTTTTTCAAAATTGCAGTTGACTATATGTAAAATGAAAGTGTTTTCTTTCGTGACATTCAAAGAATTTTATTTAGATTTTCAGAGTCATGGATTCAATGGAGAACTCTATTCCAAATGAAGACCTAACCAAAGTATTAGGAGCCCTACATCAACTTATAGAAAAGATGAATTCCTTCAAAGAAAGCTCAAGAATTGGGGTTATCTTAAAGGAATTCAAAGAACTAAAACCCTCTGTGTTTACGGGAGAACCGGATCCTCTGATTGCAGATAGATGGCTAATTCAAATAGGAAAAATAATAGAGACTTTGAAGGCAACGGATGAACAGAAAGTCACTTTAGCTACTTATATGTTAGAAGGAGAAGCAGATTACTGGTGGAATTCTGTCAAGAGGACCCAAACTAATTTCACTTGGGAGGAGTTTATCAAAGTTTTTTTGAAAAAATATTTCTCAGATGCTGCCAGAGATAAAATGATTGCATAATTCTTAGAACTTTTCCAAGGAAAGCTTAGTGTTTCCCAGTATGAAGCCAAGTTTACTGAACTGTCACGTTTTGCCCAGTATCTAATAGCCACTGAAGAACTGAAGTCCAAAAGGTTTGAACAAGGTTTGAATCCTCATATTCGAACCAGAGTGGCGGTACTCCGTATTCGAAAATATGGAGAACTAGTACAAACTGCTTTAGTGGCAGAACGGGAATGAGAGAAAACTCGAAAAATATTTGAAAAGAATAGACTGAAAAGGAGTACACCATCGATAGAGTCAAATAAAAAACCAAAGATACAAGAGTTTCTAGCAAGGATGGGTAGTCCTCCAATATCTACAGGACCTCGGACTTGCTTCACATGCGGATCGCGGGATCATTTTCAACGATACTGTCCTCGCTTGAATGGTAACATTCCAACCAGTCATCCTTTTCGAAATGCTCCACAAGTACCTGTGGCTCGCACTGCTCAAAATCAAAAGGTGCTTGGAAAAGCATTTGCAATATCTACTGAGGAAGAATCAAATGACGTCATTAAAGGTATGAACGATCCACTTTTAGAATATTATTCCTATTAAAAATAACTAAGTTATAAACAGAACAATTTGAATTTTCTTAAGCACCATTATGGAAGTCTAGCTAGAGTAATTTTAGGTTCGGGTTCAAACCATTCGTTCATATCAATTCACTTAGCTAGAGACCTACAATTGAAGACAGGATCGTTATGGTTTATACTTGCCCTCACCACTGCACTTAGTGATACGACCAAAACAAACAGAGTCTGCAGAAACTGTATACTAAGAATTGAAGATGTGGAGTTGATAACCAATTTAATTCTACTGAAAGTAGAGAAATTTGACATTATATTAGGAATGGACTGGTTATCCAAATATAGGACGATAATGAATTGTTATCGGAAGAATGTTACCTTATAAACACCTGAAGGAAAGGAAATAATATTCTGGAGAAGAAAGTTCGGAAAGACAAAAGCAAAAGTCTGTCACTTGACTCAACTATTAGAAGAAATTGTGAAGAAGTTACTTGGGAATTAGAGTCAGAAATACACTAGTTCAACAACTAAGGTATGCACTTTAAATTTCGAGGACGAAATTTTTATTAGGGGTAGAGGATGTAACAGCCCAAAAATATTAATGATTAAAATAATATAATAAAGAATTTTTTGTAAAAATTCTATAAAAAAAATCAGACTACGTCATTGCGTCTGGCTCGTCGAAATTAATCAAAAACCCTATACAAACTTTTACGTTTTGAGCACGTTTAGAGCATTTAAAAATTAAAGAAAAAAATAGCCAATGTAAGGTTTCGAACTAGAGATCTATCAGCAGAATTTTAACTTTTTCCCTCTAACCAGAAAACCCTTAAAACTTTTCTATCTAAGTATCAGAAAAGTAATTATTATAGTAAGGCGGGGAGACCAAAAGACATCTAAACCGTAGACCTTTCATTTTCGATCGGACGGGAACAGTCGCGCAGCTGAAACAGTAAAGGGGCTGTTTTTCATTTAAGGCCCTGGGACTTTTGGTATTCCCGAAAGGCCTATATAAACCCCCCATCTATAACAGATTTTTTCACCCAAGCCCCACCTCGATATCCATGCCTACCCAACCACCACCGGCCACCACCTCCGGCTGCCGCCACCACCTCCGACCACCGGGCGCCGCCACCACCTTCGGCTGCCGCCACTACCTTCGGTCGCCGCCGGCCGACCGCCGCCTCACACCACCCCGGGTTGTCGGGTCGGGTATGAATTTAAAACCCTTTACTTCGGGTTTTAACCCATTGTTTGGTACAACTCCAAAAATATAAGTAAAATAAAATGCTAGACTTCATATTATAACCCACAGTCTTTTCTAAACACAACCTAAAGCATTTTAGACTATCCAAAAAATCCATTTACACTTTATGTTTAAAAACACCTAGTAATAAATATATAGATTATCAAGGTAAACTGTATTGACCATATCTTACCCATACGGACTCTGAATTGAGCCCCGTCAGTGGCCTTGGACTCGTAATAATAAAATACACCTACTGAGATCATAAAATACCATAACCAATAATTAAAAAGTAAATTTACCATTTTACCCCTAAGGTAAAATGGTCATAACCTTTTTATTTGTACTCGGAATCGAATTCCGTTTGCGATCACATGATTATGGTTATGATTCGGAACCATCGATATTATAAAACCCCTAAACCTGGTAGGCCACAAATATAGTTTTTGTTTTAAATTTCTGGGCCGAAGCCCAATAAAACCCTTAAGCCTTTGGGCTGAAGCCCATTAACCATTCAGCTTCTGGGCCTAAGCCCATTAACCCATTAAGCCTCTGGGCCGAAGCCCCTCAGCCTATTAAACACCGTGGGCCGAAGCCCAATAAGCCCAATAACAAACTGTGATAAAACGACTCTGCCTTCGTTAAACTGCATCGCTGAGAGCAACCTGACCTTTTTACTAAAGGCAGACCACCCATTTAAATTCCGTCAATACTGGCTATTCTGGCCATACCGGGAGCAAACGAACTCCGAATTGAGTTCCATTTGCGGCCACGATTTCAGAATAAAAAAATATAAAAATCGGATATAAATTCAAAGTATTTTAGAAATAACCAAAATACCCCTAAGGGATAAAATCCATTAAATAAATTAGTTTAAGTAAACAAACATAAGGAGTTCATATCGGAATTCGTTTCTAGCGAATCCTTGGAAAAATTATCATAAAAGCTAACAAAATATAGTAATATATTTCAGGTCGTGAGCGTACTAAAGCATCCTCATCAGAAGAAAGATTCTATGACGCTTCAGGTAGGGGACTAAACCTAGTTAATTCTTGATAAGTGTTTGTCATTGAAATAATGATAGTATGTTATGGATTTGTTAATTTTTAAGATTTGTTGATCATCTTAATTGGGTGTGGGGCTGTCCCTAGCTTGCGGGCCTAAAAGATAAATCCTGGGTGTGGGGTTGTCCCTGACTGCGGGCCAAAAAGATAATCCTGGGTGTGAGGCTAGCCCTGGCTGAGGCCAAAAAGTATCCTGGGTGTGGGTCTAGCCCTGGTTAAGGCCAAAAAGTAACCTGGATATGGGGCTAGCCCTGACTGAGGCCAAAAAGAAACGTAGGTGTGGGACTAGCCTTGTGTCAGACAAAAAGTGCTCAGGTATGATTGTGATTCCTCCCTGGTTTGAGCCTAAAGGGGAATCGGATGATCAATGTCTTTTTAATTACTATTCATAGTCATATTCATTGTTTTTTTAGTATATTTATCTTACCATGAATGAACTAGGTTTAATAGGTGAGTCAGTGGATTAGACTCACCCCTCTACAGGTATTATGAACCCTACAGAGACTGATCCTATAGGACAAGGAGAAGAGGAAGAACAAACGGAGAATGAACCAGAGGGAGTTGAAGATCTGCTCTACACACCATACTATAAGGATGCGGGAACGGAAATGTAAATAGTTGATGTCACATTTAAGTTTTAGCTTTTAAAGTTCAAGCCATGTATCAAACCTTTATATTATATTGCATGGTTATGAATAAAAAAGGCTTAATTAATTTCCATATTTGATGAAATTTAATTTATATCAAGTTTTACTTCTAACACCCCAGTGTTATACGGGTTGAATTAATCCGTAAAATACCGGGGTGTTACAATAAGGAGGATCCCGAGACAGGCGGGGTGGTCCGATATGTCCGGACGAGAAGAAGGTTTATGGCAAAAGAAGACGCTCAGGGCTAGGTGAAGAGAAGCTAGTCGTAACCAGGCGAGGCCAGGTCGCGAAGGGGGCTAAAGAGGAGGAGGAAAAGAAGGAGGAGGAGCAGCAACATGAGGGAGAGGGTGAAGAAGAAGAGTAAGAGAAAGAAGGAGAAAAAGAAGAAGAAGGGAAAGAAGAAGAAGAAGAGAAGAAAGAAGAGGAGGAGGAAGAAGAAGAAGAGAAGAAAGAAGAGGAGGAGGAAGAAGAAGAGGAAGACAATGAGAAGGAGGAGGAGGAGGAAGAAGGGGGCAATGAAGAAATAAAGAGGGATCGGGGTGACATGCCCCCCACCCCGGCAGGTGCAAGCCAGGTGCCTCCTATCGATGAGGTTAAGGCTAGGCGGATGGAGGACAAGATCGATATGATAGACGACAGCAAGAAAGTGCCGTTAGTCTATCAGTTCGAGGCTCTAAAACATCCTACCCACATCAGAGTGGAATACTCTAGTAGCGAGATTATTTACAACCCGATGCCTACCTGTTAAGTGGCGCCCGAAGGTCTCCTCCAGGGTGATGTCTCGATGGGGCAGGCATCAACTAGGGGGAGCAGCGGAGGCCCAGAGGTCGATAAGCCAAGGCTGGCCCCTCGGAGCTCTGATGTCTGCCCTCCTCCAGGGGGCAAACAAAATACATGACGAAGGCAGGGCTTCGACGCCTCCCAACATTCCCCCCTTGAACCGAAGGGGGACGAGGGTCAGGGCGAGAAGGAGATGGCCGAACCGATCCCAACCCAAGGGATGGAGGTTCCGGAGCCGGATCAGCCTGGTCGGACCCAAGTCTAGGAGAAGAAGACCCCCAACTCCAAGGGGAAAGGGTCAGATCAAGGGAAGGGACCAGCTCCACTCTCGCATGGAGGCTCCAACGGCAGGGGTAAACTCTAACTCTTCATCTCACTTTCAATTGAATTGGAAGTTGAACATCTCTAAACACTCGAATGGTTTGCATGCAGGTGCGCCCGGCAACCTGCAGCCCATGCTGCGGAACTTAGGCGAGGTGGACATCAACCGTCCCACGGGGGTGTTGAGAAGGCTGTGTAACCTACCTGATGCGACCCTCAAAGAGTCATCGAATAGACTCGAAGTGATGGTGAGTAGTTCAGCCTTGTCTTTGGCATCACTCCATCTAATCTGTCTCAGACTTGTCTCTATTGATTTGCAGATGTCTGCCTACTGAAACTAAACAGCAGGCTCTTTAAGAAGGCCGACGAGAAGGAGGCTACAGCCGAGATTGCCCAATTGAATGCCCTCTTGTAGGAGGCTAATGATGAGAGGATGAAGATATTGGCGGAGCTATCCTCGAGTCAGCAGTCAACCCGCAACGAGGAGCATATGAAAAAGAAGATGGAGACCGAATACGTAGCAGCAAATAAAAAACTTCAGAGCCTGAGGAATTGCTTCTTCAAGATAGAGGAGCTTGCCTTCAAGCGTGCCGAGGAGATCAAGCAACCGAAGGTTGCGGCTGCCGAAAGAGAAGAGGCCCACGCGCTCGAGATTGAGCAACTGAATGTCGCCTTGGCAAGCTACAAATCGACAGCTGAAAAAGCCGTGGAAGCTCTCAAGCTAGCTCATAGCAGCGGCGCCCAATCTTCGAAGGCTTCTGTGGCAAGCAAGGCCCGCGACGATTTGGATGAAGATAGATCTAGGGCGCAGAGCATGGCTAAGCCTTAATATACTCGACTCTTGTACCTGTACTTTGAATAATATAAATTTTTTGGATGTTTAAAATGAAATTGTTTCTTTGATATTAAATGTTCTGAATGGGATGGTTTGCATTGAATCGTTGAATGTACGTTTCTGCCAGCTAAGGGTTGTATCGCAACACAAGCACCCAAGTTATTTATCGATTTGTCAGTTAGGAGTTGCGCCGTATCGCAACACCCGTGTTTCACTCGGGCCGGCCGCGTGCTTCGTCTTGCAGGGTGGTTGACCGCGCGTTTCGTCCTGCAGGGTGGTCGGTCGCACACTTCGTCCTGCAGGATGGCTGGTCATGCGCTTCGTCCCGCAGGGTGACCAGCCGCACACTTCGTCTACTCGAGGTAGGGCCGACTGCTCACTTCGATTGCCCGAGTGGAGAATGGCCGCAACTTCATCGGTAGTCGGTCGCGCGTTTCGTCCTGCAGGGTGGCTGGCCGCGCGCTTCGTCTCGCAGGGTGGCTGGCAACGCACTTCGTCCTGCAAGGTAGCCGGTCGCACGCTTCGTCCTGCAAGGTGGCCGAGCGCGCTTCGTCCCGCAAGGTAGCTAGTCGCACGCTTCGTTTTTAACCAACTTTGCTCATGTTTGTCCATTGTTCGGGTTGGGTGGGTCAGGTTCGGGTCAGACCGGCCCAAGTCCCACCCCAATATGCTACAGATGGCTGGATGAAGGAGGCGGGGGTACTTTGGGGATATTGATTCAAGAAAAAAATAAAAAAAATAAAAAAAACCCAGGATGGTGCCGACAGAATCCGCAAGCCGAATTTGGTCGGTGCATATAGAACGCTCAGGATTAACTCCGATTTTCAATGAACGTAGTCCTGCTGCAGCCAAACCCCCGTTTCCCCTCCTCCTCCTCCCTCCTCCTCCGCCCTCCTCCCGGTATTTCTTGGCAAAGGCTCAGTCTTGGCACTGACTCAGGAGCACGAAAGGGGAGTCCCGGCTGGCCGGCCTTCGTTCGCTCCTCTCGTCGGCGCTGTCGAGCCTCTTCGCCAGGCCCAAAAGGGAAGAGGGCTAGAAGCAGCAGCAGTAGTCTCCATGGCCTCAAGGCATCCTGATACTGTGGCTCCTCAGCAGCAGAGAGGTAACGGGCAAATTTAAATTGAAGTTTAAAACATTTTTTTGGTGATCCGATCGAGCATCCCCAAAAGAAAACCAATAATCCACTTCTAATTCAAAATTAGAGCAGAAAACAACTAAAATAGTGGCAACAGTGAACTATTTTTCCTAACAAGCGTGTCTTCCATTATAATAAATGCCCATCTATACAGGTATTAAGTGAACTATGTCTTGAACTTGAACCTTTATGTAGGGATTTAGTCAAATCACACTCATGGGTCTGGACATGATGCCGGGTTCTATTAGTGTAGCACATTATGGTCATGCGCCAGTATCTCGATTTCATGCGTGCTCGAGAGAATTGCCCAATCCTCATAGATCGCAACGTCATGATCACACTCATATAAGGATGCCTTGCAATTCAACACCTCACTAGTAAACAGTGTTACCAGACACTTTAATTTTTCCAAAATTTGTTGTGTCCCCACCCGGACACGACACCCCACTCGGACACTTGACACCCGTGTCAGCATATCGTATGTGGACAATTTGAAGGTTTGCCGTGTCGGATTCTTCAGGACACTTTGACACTTGACACCCGTGTCCCGTGTCCCGTGTCCCGTGTCCCGTGTCCAAGTAACATTGCTAGTAAGGCTGAATTTGTTAAGAGCATGTGCTTATTATACATTGCAAGTGAACACTACCATCATAAGAATTGGCAGTGTGTAAATTATTAGCGCTCTTCCGGACCACTAATCATGTTATTTTAACCCATTGAGCCTACTTCTTTGGATCTCCGGTCAGATAGATTAGGTTGTTGTGTAGGTAATATGATATATGAGCTTAAGATCTACCCCCCTCGGTAATTTTGGTACTAACCTTCTCACTTCGTTTAGTTAAAAGATCAATACTTTTTCTTTCAGATCTAATTAATCTTGTATGGTTACTCTGGTTTTATGTAGTCTTTTTACTATGCTCTGACTTAGATGAATGTGTCCGAATGCCTTCTTATTATGTATCTTACTTTTAACCCTTGCAATTTGTATTCATCAGTAACTGATCCCATCACACATAAGTTCAACATTAGTATCCAGCATAAATTGATCACGATTTGATAGAGGTGATGCAAATTCTTAAGCATATACATTGGAGTTTCCTTGATCAAGCTCTCCAACTTGGGTCAAATTGATGCAGGAGCATGCAAGATGCAACATGGGTTGGTTGGTCACTCGACTCACTTTGTATTGATTCATTGGATCCCTGTTATTGACCACCAAAACCATTTGATTAACCTCAGTATTATTTTAATTCTTAGTCCATTAGGGACCTTTTCTTAAGCATAGTATGTACTATGTATAAGGGGTTTTGTTTTGTTGAAGGCGTCTATAATGATTTTTGAAGTGTATTGTGAAAGCTCATGTGGCTTGCATTAGAAAAAATGTGTGGGACGAGAAAAGACGATAACTGACCCTTCCCTGAGGTTTGTTCTAGTTTTTTTCTCCAAAAAATTGGAGGCATGGGTCTTCAGTTTTTTTATTTTTTAAGATCTAAAGAGGGGTTGACTGTACTTGATTATTAATCTCTACATATTACCGATTACAAACCAATTCTCACTTCAATAGAAGTCGGTGCCCATGTATTTTTGGAGAGGGTACAAAAAAGTAATGAAACGGAAGAGGCCTGACATGGCTTCCATATACTTGTACCAATTCATGTGATTTGTGACTCCTTTCCCCTCTTCTTTCCTACCCCATCACCTTATGGGTTATTTTAGTAATGAAACAAATATACAAAAAACGGAAAATGTGGATTATGGGAAAGATGTGTCCTATGAATACTTCACATATAGATTTCTAGTTTTCCTACATCACAAATTTGTCTTGATATGGAAAATATGGAGAAAGGTGGTGTACTAGATCTCTTGTAATTGCTATAATATATTTTTCATTTATATCAACCATCGATTACCAAGAGGTTTCTTGCTTTGCTTTGGTCCAATTGCTGGTGGCAGACCATTTTCAATCTCTTAAGTGTCGTAAATGTGCAAGCCCCATGTACTTACATAAGCCAAAGCCTTCGTATTTTTTGCTGTCAACCTACAATTATTTTGGGCATAGATCAAGTTTCTTTAATTAAGGGCCTCTTATTGGGTATGATGGCATGTAGTCATGTTCTTCCCTTTTTTCTCCCTTAGGTTCTCTCCAACAATGGTTGTGCTGGTGGGTGCGGTGGTTGGGTGGATGACCATGACAGTGGTGGTGGGAGAAATAGGTGATGGTGGTGGCTACAATGAGTGATGGTTGTGGTGGTAGATGCAAGCAACAATGTTGGTGTCAAGTGATATTAGTGTGTATCGTGAGCTATGCAGTCAAAGTCGGTAGTCGGCCCTAGTCGGCCAAGGGCCGACTAGGACTAGTCGGGACTAATTCGGGACTAGTCGGCCAAAACTTATTCTAACCCCTCCCCCCCTCCCTAAATATATATGATATATGAACTAGCATAAATGTCAATAAGTATATGATATTAGTCGGTTAGTAACAATACATACCTTCACCCTTCACAGCATGGGTATAAATACATAAGTAACAGTCTAACATAACACAGTTGTATCGGCTTCATGCCCATGTCAAAATACTCAGAACTAAGAATTCATCACAATATTTGTTTGATAATGTTTAATCAGTGAACAACCCCAATTTTGATTATAGGGTTATATGGATATCAACAAATAAACTAATTATTTGTCTATGTTTTTATCTGAGATTCTCAGGTGCTCAACAGATGATTACAGGGAAGAGCCATAGTTGTGAGTCTTGCGACTCAAGACTTTGAGCCAATGTAAAAAAATCCAAACAAAATTGCTTGCGCAGACTCCTTTCAAAAAAAAAAAATTGCCTGCAGAATGCTGCCTGGGGACTAGTCGGCAGTCGTTAGTCGGGGACTAGTCGGGCTAGTCGGGTCTAGTCGGGGACTAGTCGGGATTCCGTCCAGCAATGACGGAATCGAAATTAATCGGTCGGCAAAATGCCGCCCAGGGACTAGTCGGGGACTAGTCGCCGACTAGTCCCGACTTTGATAGCATAGATCGTGAGTAATAGGGGCAGTGATCGGAGCAACATGTTGTGATGGTAGGAGAGATAGATGCCTTACTAACAGACGTGAGGGGTGGGGTCGGCTACGGGAGAGAGCATGAAGGGGTAATTTCAATTTTCCACATAATGGGTGATTGTATCTCATTATTACAAAAACCAAAAAACTGAAGACACTTTGATGCAACTAAATCCATAACATCTTAACTTAGTAATGTTAGTGTAATTGCTGATTGCATGTGGATCCAACAATATATACATTGTAAAATTAGATAAGATAACTATATAAATGGTATTTAATTTTTTTGAGTAAGTTGCTGTAAAATTGATGTGGGGTGGGGAATTTTTGGGGTACGAATAAAATTTTTCACTTTTTTTTTGCCAAACTTCTCGGTCAAGTTAACTTCAACTACAATCACAGAGAGCCAATACAGTCATACGATTCCAACCTGCCCCCTCAAGCAAGAAGAGAGATTTTCTCGCCCCATTCACCAAGAAAGCAACAACAGTAAAGGGGAAAAGAAAATGGCGATGTCGAGGGCGAGATCCAATTTTCTTCCCCTTCGATCCTCTCTCATCCACCTCACCTGCCCTCGTCGTCAAATCATCTGCCACTTCCGTGGTGGCCGCAGTGAGGATTACTCACCTTCGTACTTGTATATAAAAAACCCAGCCTATCTCAATTCCTCTTGTATCAACAATTGATCTTGTTGTGTTGTTGTTTGGGGGCGGTAGGTTCGAGCAGCCGTGGCTCCTGACCTTATCAACAATTCTCCCCGAGAGGAAAGCGTACGTCATCGAGAGGTTCAAGAAGAACCTCCGAACCTTCGATCTATTTTAGTAATGAAACAAATATATAGAAAACGAAAAATATGGATTGTGAGAAAGATGTGTCCTATGAATACTTCACATATAGAATTTTGGTTTTCCTACACCACATATTTGTCTTGATATGGAAAATGTGGAGAAAGGTGGTGTAATGGCTCTCTTGCAATTGATATAATATATTTTTTCTTTTGGACAAGTTTATCTTAGTTATTTATATCAAATTATTAGCCATCGATTACCAAGAGGCTTCTTACTGTGCTATGGTCTAATTGTTGATGGCAGACCATTTTCAATCTTTTAATTGTCGTAAGTGTGCAAGCCCCATGTAGTTACATAAGCCAAAACCTCCTTAGTTTTTGCTTTCAATCTACAATTATTTTGGCCATAGATTGAGTTTCTTTAATTAAGGGCCTCTTATTGGGTATGATGGTATGTAGTGACGTAGTCATGTTCTTCCCTTTTTTCTCCCTTGGGTTCTCTCCAACAATGGTTGTGGTGGTGGGTGCGGTGGTTGGGTGGATGACCATGACAGTGGTAGTGGGAGAAATAGGTGATGGTGATGGCTACAATGAGTGATGGCAGCGGTGGGAAACACAAACAACAATGGTGGTGTATGGTGAGTAATAGGGGTAGTGATCGGAGCAACGTGTTGTGATGGTAGGAGAGTAGATGCCTTACTAACAGATGTGAGGGGCGGGGTCAACTACGGGGGAGAGCATGAACTGGTAATTTCAACATTCCACATCATGGGTGATTGCATCTCATTATTAGAAAAACAAAAAAACCAAAGACACTTTGATGCAGCTAAATACATAACATCTCAACAGAGCAATGTTAGTGTAATTATAGATTGCATGTGGATCCAACAATATATACATTGTGAAAGTAGATATGGACATGCACTGTGGTCTTCTGCTCATAAGAAGATTTAACTAGGAATGAATAAACATTGAAGAACACCTTTGTCGCTTATGCTATCCTGGGACACACTGATTTCATATATGTAAGACTTCCCTAAGTCTTGGGAACCAACCAGAATGAATAGTTTTTTCCTTTTAAAATTCTTGCTTGGAGTTGGAGAAATTGGGTCCAAAGTGCTTGAGGGCAGATCAAGTCATGTTCCTATCCCGAGAAAATAGGACAAGGGTAATATTAAGGGTGAACTAGAAAATTTTTTTTTCCAGAGGGAACAATTTTTGAAAGATGGTAAATTTTATGAAGGAAATAGCAATAAAATTCCATCCAATGAAACATCCAATGGATTTTGGTACACCCAAAAATTTATTGTAGTTTTCTCAAACATTTTTTTTGAATTGATGGAATTACATATAAAGATAAATATAGTGAATCTCAGAGATTGATAATCAATTCGTCCATATTTTTCTTTTTTCATGAATGGACTTGGACCATAAGACACGACAACAAGCATCAATTGCAAGAAACATAAACAAACCCTTCCCCTCCAGACTCACACCCGCACACCCCACCCAACCATCTATTGCACACAGAGAGATCACAATCACGTGGATCCATAAATTCTGATCAGCACAGGCTCTTAAACCTTTTATGGATGTCGAAGTAGCTACTTGATTTTCAACCATGTTACAATGTATTATGGTGACAATGCACTTGTGTGATCTTTTATACTTGATTGGAGGTTGTACAAAAAATATAAGTATCATATGGTTGTTTGTATAGATTCCCATTTATGGTCATATGGCTACTTGAAGCCATATGTTGGTGTGTGGTTATATGCTTACTAAATGGATATGATATGTCCTACCAATCGATTTCTCTTATGTGATATGTCAATTCTTGAATTTGGATCATGTCATATGGCTAATTGAAGAGTTACCATCAAAGTATATTAGAAATAAGGAAGTTGTACATAATAAAGGTTAAACCAGCACAAGGGATGGACCTATATATGTTGGAACTGGGACGATGACCAATGGATTGGCCCTCCAAAGAGATAAACAAGGAAACCGACCGCTCTCTTCTATATCAAAGGGGTCCTATTCCTTAAGGAGAACTGATTTCAGCTTGAATATGACTCATAAGTCCAATTGGAAGTCAAAATAAGGTAACTAACCTGTCCAAGGCACTTAGGAGGGAAGCCCCCTCGTACCACGTATGTGAAAGGTGGACCACCCTCTCTACAGAAGCAATTACATTCATAGTAGGTTTAAGAATATAGGTTCAGGTTCGGATTCAGATTGTGCAAAAAGTAAACCGGTTTGGGTGGTTTGTATTCGAGTTCGAGTTCAGCCTATTTGGCCATTAAGAAAGGAGTTTTTTTTTTTAAATAAAGTCAAAAATCCATGCCTAATGTGATTACTTCGGGTCTCGTTCGATTGACTTGATTCTGATTTAGTCAATTTGGGTATAATTGAGGCCTGTTCGGCTTATTCGGGATGGATTTGACCAAATCTAGTTTGATTCACCCTATTTAGGATCTGATCTAGCTGACTTGGTAGAACTAGATCCGAACCATGGCATATTTAGGTTTGGGGAGGTTTCTCGGTCCGAATCAACCAAGTTATGAACTTCTTCGGGTTCGGGGGATGTTTTCGTCCGAATCAACGAAAATCCGAAACCGCATGGGCGATTCAGTTTGGGTTAATGTAGTAAGTCTTATCGACGTTGCATAGGAATTAAAGTCAGCGGGATATCTTGTACTATAAAATGCACTTATGACCACCATATTTGATCAATTGAAAAATCTCAACTTTTATTGTTTGCTGCATTCTTCTACCTATTTTGCCTGGATGAAATGCCTCGATTCAATGATGGGATACCTTGGAAGCATTAATGTACTGTTAATGTATAGAGATGGATCGGGTTACATGTACAGTCGTGTCGGGTTGTATGGTCATACATGTACATATATATTGAGCTTGAGTCCCTCAATAGAGAACATTCCATTCCTCTCCAAACCCTAGCCGTCATCTCCTAACATGGTATCAGAGCTCTAGGGTTCTTCCGCGCGACGACGACGACGGTCTCCCCTTCCGGCCTCCCTCCCTCCACCCGGCAGCCCCCCGTCGGCCTCCCTCCCTCCCTCCCTCCACCCGCCGGCCTCCCTCCCTCCACCCGGCAGCCCCCCACTCCCCTCCCTTCACCCACCGGCCTCCCTCCCTCCACCCGGCAGCCCCCTGCTCCTCTCCCTTCACCCGCCGGCCTCCCTCCGTCCACCCGGCAGCCCCCCGCCCCCCTCCCTCCACCCGCCGGCCTCCATCCCTCCACCGGCAGTCCCCCACCCCCCTCCCTTCACCCGCCGACTCCCCCTCCCTCCACCCGCCACCTCCCTCCACCCCTCCGGCCCCCCCGCCCCCTCCCTCCACCTCCCCGGCCCCCCTTCACCCATTCGGCCCCTCCTTCACCCGTCGGCCTCCCTCCCTCAACCCGACCGGCCCCCCCACCCCCTTAACTCAGAAAACCCGCCCCCCCTGGCCTCTCTCCTCCGCTCGCAAGGACCCCCCGACCCCTCCCCGCACCTCCCCCTCCCCGCACCTCCCCTGCACCCCGTCCCCCTCCTGCACCCCTTGCTGTACGGACTGCCTTAGACCTTCCTTGTGCCGGCTCGCCCCCGTACTTCAGGGGTATGGCTTCCTACAGCATCTCTCAGCTCCCATACTGCCTGCACACCGTCGCTGATCGTCGAGTCCCTCCGTCTTCTCGTTTTGATGGTATTCTCGGGCCACGTCCCTCCACCACGTCAGTCGACTGTGGACGTTGTCAGGGTCCCCTCCGTCATGATGGCGAGACTGTTGTTGCTGCTGATCTCCCTACTTCAGCACCGCCTGCCACCGCTCCTGCTCCGTCTCGGTCTTACTCCGACCGCCTCCAGCGCTTTGAGGAGTTACTGTTGCAATACCTCGCCTCCACCAGCGCTTCGACAGATCACAGTCTCTCTGCCACTCCGGGTACTTCTGCTCAGTCTCGGTCTTACTCCGACCGCCTCCAGCGCTTTGAGGCGTTACTGTTGCGATACCTCGCCTCCACCAACTCTTCGACAGCTCACAGTCTCTCTGCCACTCCGGGTACTACTGCTCCATGGATCTTCGACTCGGGTGCCTCCTGCCACCTTATCTCCGATCCTTCTTTCCTCACGGATTGTAGCCCTGATCCTACCCACATGGGGATCCACACTGCTGATGGGACTCGTGTACCCATTACGCAGTGTGGATCCATCACCCCTGCCTCCGATCCCACTGGTCGCCTAACCTTACCTCGTGTTCACCTTGCTACCCGCTTAAACATTAACTTAATATCTGTTAATTCTCTTTGTGACTCGGGCATGATCGTTACATTTACTTCTTCTTCTTGTTCTGTACAGGATCCGCGGACGGGTCAGAGAGTTGGGCTGGGTCGTCGAGCAGGGGGACTCTATCAGTTGGATCACCTCTAGGTTCCCACTTCCACTCCGTCAGCTCTGTCTGTTACCTTTGATACCGATTTGTGGCACAGAAGGTTAGGTCACATATCCAGTGATCGACTCCAAAGCGTTTTTCGCTCTGGCGCTTTGGGTCGGGTGTCCTTCTCCCCTCTCCCTGTCTGCACTGGGTGTCGATTAGCAAAGCATCTTGCTCTTCCTTTTTCTACTAGTATCTTCCGTTCCAGCGCCCCTTTTGATCTCGTGCACTCTGACGTGTGGGGTCTTGCTCCGGTTGCCTCATTTACTGGTTTTTTGTATTATGTGAGCTTCATAGATGATTACTCCCGCTGCACCTGGGTTTATCTCATGCGTCGCCGCTCCGAGATTCCTCATATTTACAGGACCTTCACTACTATGTTTCACACCCAGTTTTGTCGGCGCGTTAAGACTTTTCGGTCTGATTGTGCCCAGGAGTATCTCTCCTCTGAGATGCGCGAGATCCTTCAGACTCACGACACTCTTCACCAACAGTCGTGTCCCCACACCCATGAACAAAACGGAGTCGCCGAGCGCAAACATCGCCATGTCCTCGAGACAGCACGAGCTCTACTTCTGTCTGCTTCTGTTCCACATTCCTACTGGGCTGAAGCTGTCCTGACCGCTGTTCACCTCATCAACATCACTCCGTCCTCATTCCTCTCTGGTGTTTCCCCGTACGAGCGCCTTTATTCCACATCTCCTGACTACTTTCTTCTTCGTACCTTTGGGTGCACGTGTTTCATCCTCCTCCCTCCCCATGAGCGCACCAAACTCTTTGCTAGGTTTGTTAGGTGTGTTCACTTAGGACTCAGTCGGGAGCACAAGGGCTATCGGTGCTACGATCCCTTGGCTCGCCGGATCCGTGTCTCTCGCCACGTCTCCTTTGTAGAGGATGTCCCGTACTTTTCCACTGAGTCCCGGTATCTTCCCTCACCACTTACGTCATCTTCTACGTCGTCCCCCCAATGCCTTAATGCTCACTGGAAATGAAACTCTTTTACTACTTATCTTTGCTTTATTTTCTAATTACTTTATGGTATTTCTTAAATTTCTGATCATTACTTCCAATATTGCCTTATACTAGCTCCTGTTAGTAGATCCACCTATAAACATCATAAGCCTACGTAAATCGGGAATTTCTGCGATACAATTTTCATTCTTGCAAAGCACATACTTTTGAATTCCTTCATGAATCCATTTCTAATTACAAACACTTCTAATCCTCAGCCTCCTTGATAAGAAGCTTCCTTCAGTCAATTTCTATTTCTTTAGCCACTTATTATAGTGGAGTTTCATATCAATCTCATACCTGATCTTACTTCCCCAACACTAAAATTGTCCTAAAATATCACCCACTTGCTAAATCCACCAAAGTCTCTTTACTTCCTTCTCCACCACTAAAATTGTATCTGACTGTAGTAGTACTTCTATGGCTGTTAGCGCTCTCTAGCTCTAACAATTTGAGAAAAATACAAAAAGCTCTAGAGCAAGGGCGCTAGAGCAAGGGCCGACCCTTTTTTTTTGGCTGGATCGACCAAGCGGTCATATGGCATGGCGCTAGAGCAAGGGCTTAAAAAGATCCGGAGATCGAAATGGGGGGAGGTAGCAACTGCTATTTATTAACTCCATAATCCCGTGAACATGATATCAACGGCCTGGATTCGCACACACAAACAAGGCACAACGGCCTCGAGGGAAAGTTCGCTCCACAGTGTCCATACTGAGAATCGAACAAAGAGCCTCTCCAACATGGGAGAGAGGAAGTGCCACAATGCCAAGAGCCCATTCGTTGTGCTGGCCGACCTTAGGTCAAGATATTTTGGCCTTTTATTTCGTTTGGATAACTTCGTTGACGGGTATGGATTGGAACTGTATTAAATGGATGTTAAAGATAAATACGAGGAAAACTTGAAATATGTTAAGTGTTAACAGAGAATAACGATGTATGATGTTGATCTCACTATTAATTGTGATAGTTTTTTTTGTCTTTGAGCTTCCTACTAGTCGGCTACTACTACTCTCTGGGTGTGTGTGTGTGTGCGCGCGCGCGTGCATGTGAAGGATTTATATATTCAATATATATGCTCAAATATTTTAAAAAAACTAACAATGCAATGTCCAGCAATGGCATATTTAACTGTCTGAAACAAGGTGCACAGCCAGCAAAAAATATTGTGTTGGGCAAATTTTAACCATGAGCTACAATAAGCCACAATCAATACTTAGAGAGAGATTAGATTGATATGTTGCCGTACTTATGTTGTCTGTTTGCTATTTATTTCTCATAATGTCCATCGATATCAAGTGCCATCCCATTTTAAATGATGTGGATGTGCACCAGGCATTTTGTTTCTAAGTTTCAGACATTGGCATTGTGCAACATAGTTGAATTCTGGGCTATCTTGTAGATTGCTGTTAAGTGTGGGTTTGTGAATTTGCTTCTTTATAGTCATATTTTTTACTTGACTTTCAGGCGTAGCAGAGTGCTATGTATTCAAAAGCAGGTTGCAAGAGTACGCACAGAAAGTTGGTTTTCTTACTCCTGTATATCAAACTGTGAAGGAAGGTCCTTCCCATGAGCCTATTTTCAAGTCTACAGTTATTGTTAACGATGTCACATATGATTCTCTGCCTGGATTTTTCAATCGCAAAGCGGCAGAGCAATCAGCTGCTGAAGTCGCCCTTATGAAAATACATGAATCAGGCCAAATGACGGAAGGTATCCCCACAGTAGTAAGTTCCCATGACTTATCCCATAGATAATAATTTTTATAGAAAGCATGATATAATTATGGTTTTTCAGATCACACATCTTCAAATTACATGAGCTTTTCTGGTTGTTAGGAAATGTGCTTTCTGCCTTTCTCTATCTATCGTTATATTTAGAAAAGCAGGGTGCTCATGTCTATATAGTGACCCAGAACCAGGGAGGGTGAGCTGCAAAACTGATGCAAAACCTCTGAAGATGGAATTGCAAGAGGAGAAGGGTAAGAGATAACCATTGGCCTCACATCAGAATAACCTTAGGACTCGCTCCTTGAAGAAGGAAGCCTCACAACTTCATGGTTTGAGAGAAACTCATAGCCTAGATTTCATTCATCATCATCTAATTCCAGAAGAAAACTATTACAATGCTGAATATAGGAGAACAAGCAAATTGCTAAATGGACTCCAAAGGGCTTGGACTAAACCCAACATCAAAACAAAACCCAAACAACATAAAAGTCTAATCAACATACACAAACAACTTAACGGACCCAACTAATTGAAGGCGCAAAGCAAAAAGATCAAGAGAAGACGCATGCTCTGGAATCCGTGCAAAAGAGATCTGCTCGGATGATGGTGTGTGCACAGATTTAGATTTGCATAATTTGTACTTTGGTGTGTTGGTGACGTAGCATAAGCAGGGCCCACCCAGCTCAAATAGCTCTGAAGGAGTACATGATCAATTGGTGGAAGGACTCTCTACTACAATAAAATTGACTTGTATGATTGCCCTGTCCTTGAGAATTACCATGTGCTGACAGGCAGCTTCACTCAAATCGATCTCTTCTTCATTACTCGTTTGTTCTGTATCTTTGAAGATGCTTCAATAAAACCCTCTGATTGATCGGGAGAATCGGGTCCTCCGCCAAAAACTCGGTGGATTCCTTAGGCTCTGACTTGTTTTTAATATATTTAGTCTTTCATTCTTTATATTTCTCCATTTCAGCTGTAGTCATCGGCTTTAAATCAATCTATTTGTTGTTGAACATAAAAAAATGGATGTTTACTGAAGGAACAGATCTAGAGCGCGCAACGGAAGGCGATGATAGTCTATGTTTTCTCGATGGATCGTGGTCATACCTTCTACTTTTGGGTTATAAATTATGAGAAGATCAAGTCTTCTCCCTCTCTTTTTCTCTCGTTCTTCTTCTCTTTCTTTTTCCTTTCCTTGGCCAAAACCCTTTGGACGTGCAACATGTGTTGGACAGCTGCCCCTCTCTCTTTTCCCTTTTATATGGACTCCTAAAAGCCTAGGAGAGAGAGAGAGAGAGGGGGGTGGGGGTGGCCTGTCAACACCAATTCCAAGAGGGGGAGTCCAATTCGTGTATAATTAGGACTCCCTCCTCACATGGAATCCTACCAAAAGTAGGAGACCAAATCCAGCTGGGGGGGTATCCAACTGTAAGCAGCTGTATAGGGGCGGCTATGATGACTAGAGTAGCACCCCACAAAAGAGATGGCACACAATTTCTTAGACTAGTCGACTTATGTCAACCCTAAAAATTATGTCATGGCTACTCCTAGTCCAACTAGAAAACCATTAAAAAGAATTAATTAACTTAATTAAATATCCATTATTATCCCATGGACAATTACGATAATACCTCTATGCATAGGGGTCGTCTCCTTAGTCCAACCTGATATTGACCTGAGAGAGAGAGAGAGAGAGATGGAGACGTACTCTAATTAGGACACCTATGGTACCTCCTACATTTTAGGGAAGTCATCTTAGTCCATCAAATGAACTCTAATGACTTCTCCTAGAATGCCCGAGGGTCAACTTAGTCCATATTCTAAGAGCGATGGATCATCCTGGTGAATTTTAATCCAACTAGGACCACCTACTAGAGAGCATCTAGAAGGTGCCACCAGAATTCCTAATCCAATTAGGTAACCTAGGTTATTAGGTCTCCTAATCCACTTGTGCAGAGTTTCCTAGTCAACGTGGAATCACCCACTGCTAGTAAACCTAACAACACTAGGATTAGTCTAGCTTGGCCGTTAGAGGTGGCTAGGAATTGAAATCTTTGGGACCTTTATTACCATGGCTCCAACTGGATATATGGTCAATGACTTTGACCATGAACCAGTTGACCATGGCTACAACCACTAGTAAGCCATAATTGCACTTCGAGGTCATTAAGCTAATTACTCAAGTGCCCTCACCCTACTATGATGCACATGATCCCTTCTAATCCGGTGTCCGTGAAGCTAACTAGGATCAGTTCGACTATCCCTTTCAGTATAGCTCACACACTTGAGTCCTAACTTCTCATTTTCTGTTGATCACAATCTTTGCATGATTGCGCCCGGCCAAACTTAGTGATTAACCCTTCATGAGAGTTGCTCTATGAGACACCATGTTCCCCTCAAGAAATATGGAATTCCTACATACTACCTATGTTTCCCAACATTCAATGCAAGCTATTCAATCTACCCAGATTTAGGCCTACGATAAACTGCATTGAATCCCATTGATTGGTAGGTCAAAGTGACAGACATCGAACTCAGAGTCGCACATCCTAGGATCTAGGATATAGGCAACTAGTAGTAGAGTTGTCTGTGGTCTTGGGTGACAATACATAAGACTAGGTATGTTCTTTTGATTATATTCAGTGTATTCCAAATGCATCAACACTACCTGATTTAGAATCAACATTCCAATGTTTATATATATATATATATATATATATATATATATATATATATATATATATATATATACACATATATATATATATATATGGACTGGGATCCGTTGACAACCCAAAATGGGAGGTAAATTTACCTCCCATTTTAAACTTGATTCAATTGGTGGATAGAGGTTTTCGAATTTGTTGATTTTTTGTGAGGATGATCAACATGGCAAGTTGATCATCCTCACAAAAAATCAGCAAATTCGGAAATTTATAAGGGTGTCAAATGTGTTATTCAAATTAACGGTTAAAATAGACGGTTCAGAAAAGCTTGATTCAATCGGCGCCCTTAGAAGTTTCAGATTTTGTTGATTTTTTGTGAGGATGATCAACCCTCAAACCCCCTCATCCACTCCGCCCATTTCTAGAGAGAGAGACAACACCAACAACCTCCTTTCTTCCTTCTCCCACGACAGGAGGCACCGCTCCTCCATCCTTGCTTCCTTCTCCGGTGACGGGAAGCAACCACCCCTCATCCATTTCTTCCGGCGGGACAGCAGAACAGAGGGGAGTGGGTCGTTGCCTCCTCCCCTTTTCTTCTCCGGCGGCTAGCTGTAGCAGCAGGGAGGGGGCTGCAAGCTCCCCCTCCCCACCTTCTCTTCTCCGGCAACTGACTGCAACAGCGGGGAGGGGGCTACGAGCTCCCCCACCCATCTTCCAGCCGACTGCAGCAGAAGGGAGGAGGCTGCGAGCTCCCCCTCCCCGCCTCCCCTTCTTCTCCGGCACTCCCGGCCCCGATCTGCGCACTCCTGACTCTGATCCAGTCGACGGACCCCAAGTCGTCGACGGACGCAAGCAAAGGGATGGTGAGAGAGGGGGGGTAGTAGCGATCCCCCTCATCCCTTCCGACGGGACAATAGAGTAGAGGGGAGGGGGTCGTCTCCTCATCCCCTTCTTTTCTTCTCCCACGTCACACAGTGTAGTCAAGGCGTCGCCTTGGCCATTGCCTAGGCGTTTTGGACCCCCGACCGCTTAGGCCATGGCTAGGCAGGCGGTGGAGTTTAGGTGGTCGCGAAATTAAGTAAAGCGACATTGAAATTTTTTAAAATTTCGCGAAATTTCTGTGCCTCACCGCCTTTTGGCACGATAAATCGTAATATTTCGCGCCGACGAATATATCGTGCGAAATATCGTGATATTCCCGTGAATCCCATACTGTTCGATATAGTATATGAGATTTCGTATCGAGGTTTGGCTAAACCGAGATATTCCACGATTTATTTCGAGATTTTGATCCTTGTGTCACGGTTCAACAACGGTTGACCCGACGGTTGAACAGTTGACTCATGACCCAGTCCTATTTCCGGTTCGACCAACGGTCCGGGTTTAAAAACATTGACATATATATATATATATATATATATATATATATAGAGAGAGAGAGAGAGAGAGAGGGAGCTGTTACGTTGAGCTGTGAGTTGCGATAGGAGAAAATGAGCTGCGGGTATTTTGACCCCCCTAGAAGTTTTGGAATTTGATGAAATTTGGTGAGGGTGTTGTCTAGGGTAAGATGATCATCCTCACCATTTTTTATCAAATTCCAAAACTTCTAGGGGAGTCTAATGGTCAAAGCAAAATCTGCAGATTTTAACGGTGACTGCGGACGGCAGATTTTGCTTCGACCATTTGACCCCCCAGAAGTTTTGGAATTTGATGAAAATTGGTGAGGATGATCATCTTACCTTAGACAACGCACTCACCAAATTTCATCAAATTCCAAAACTCCTAGGGGAGTCAAAATACGCGCAGCTCACTTTCTAAACTGGCAGCTCACAGCTCACTGTAACATTCCTCTCTCTCTCTCTCTCTCTCTCTCTCTCTCTCTCTATATATATATATATATATATATATATATATATATATATATATATAGGGGCATGCTATGCTGCGGCATGCGGTGCGTGCGGCATCGCACCGCAGCCGTGTGATGCATAGCTGCGTGCATCGCATGCACGCAGCGCGTGCATCACACGGCTGCGGTGCGATGCCGCACGCACCGCATGCCGCATTCAAGCATTTCTCTCTCTCTCTCTCTCTCTCTCTCTCTCTCTCTCTATATATATATATATATATATATATATATATATATGAGGGCTGGGTTCCTATGACAATGTCATAGGGAGAACCCTATGACATATGATAGATTAGTGACACTAGAATTTTTAGAATGTGTTGATTTTTTATGAGGATGATCACCTTACTTTAGATAGAATGTCCACAAAAAATCAACACATTCTAAAACTTTTAGGGGCGTCAAATGCTAAAAGCTTTATCGCCCATCAATTTTAACCGTTAAAGTGAAAAATATATTTGATCCCTCTAGAAGGTTTAGAATGTACTGATTTTTTTGTGGGTGTTCTATCTAAGATAGGGTGATTATCCTCATAAACAATCAGCACATTCTAAGTGCCATGTGTTGCGAAATGACTATATGTCATTGGGTACTCCCTATTATATGTCATAGGAACCCATTTTCATATATATATAGGGTCGGGATCAACTGACCCAACAAATTTTGACCCAGCAATAACCCAGCACCCTTTAATGCACCTAGAGGTTTTAGAATAGATTGATTTTTTGTAGGCATTTTGTCTATGGTATGTTGATCATCCTCACAAAAAATCAGCCCATTCTAAAACCTCTAGGTGCATCAAATGTGCTCTTCAAATCAACAGTTTTCGACTGTCAATTTTAGCCGTTGATTTGAAGAGCACATTTGATGAACCTAGAGGTTTTAGAATGGGCTGATTTTTTGTGAGGATGATCAACATACCATAGACAACATGTCTACCAAAAAACAGCCCATTCTAAAACCTTTAGGTGCATTAAAGGGTGCTGGGTTATTTGCTGGGTCAAAGTTTGTTGGGTCATCCGATCCTGACCCATATATATATATATATATATATATATATATATATATATATATATATATATATATATATATGAGAGTTGGGTTTTTATGGCAATGTCATAGGGAGTTCCTATGACATATGGTCGATTAGTGACACTAGAACTTTTAGAATGTGTTGAATTTTTATAAAGATGATCACCTTACCTTACATTGAATGTCCACAAAAAATCAACACATTCTAAAACTTCTAGAGGCATTAAAACTAGAAGCTTTATTAGCCATCCATTTTAACCGTTAAATTAAAAAGCATATTAGATGTCCCTAAAAGTTTTAGAATGTGCCGATTTTTGTGGATATTCTATCTAAGGTAGGGTGATTATCCTCATAAAAATCAGTACATTCTAAGTGCCATGTGTCGTGAAATGACTATATGTCATAGGGTACTCCCTATGGCATGTTATAGGAACCCATTTTCATATATATATATATAAGGGAACTCGGGAGATAAAGGAAGATGTATTTTGCACTGTTCGATTCACTTTCTTACTCGGATGTGTGCGATTTATCAAACCCGGTCATATAGTTTAATCCGCCCGATTTTCTTTCCAGCTTGGGTGTGTGTTTGATTCGATGGGATGAATGGGTGTGTCCCATCTGAATTCTAAAGTTATGTCAGCCATGTGAATGAGTGTGTCTCAACTTCATTAATGGGTGTGTCCTATCTGAAGTGGTGCCAGCCATGTGAATGGGTGTGTCTCATCTCCACAAATGGGTGTGTGACCGTGTCCCATTTGAAGTAGTGCCAGCCATGTGAATGGGTTTGTCTCATCTTCACGAATGGGTGTGTCCTATCTGAAGTGGTGCCAGCCATGTGAATGGGTTTGTCTATTCTCCCTATATATCTCTCTCAACGAATCGCAGGCCGAAACATTCTCTCTCTACACATGTTTATCAGTTTATCTCTCTCAAATTTTCACCGCATCCTGCGTATCATACTACCATACAACTGCGGGGTCCATTGCTATTCAAGAGACATGGGTAGTGGGCCACCACAGTCCCATGTTTCTTGAATCTGGACCGCGGGTCTCTCGCTCTCAACGAATCTGTCTGATCACCGCCTGCCACCCCGTCAGACACCACAACCCCATGCACACGTCCTCACCCCGCACGACTCTCTCTCTCTCTCTGCCCCGTCTGTCATTCCAAAAAACACGTACTCTCTACACCTCTACCTCCGACCACACTCTCTAATTTATTAAGAAAAATGATTCTTATTGTTTTGGATTGTCAAATGGTTGACAATTTGTTGAATGGAACATGTGACACTTACATGATTAAATTTATCATGCTTGTTATTCATTTTCTATGAATTCATTGAATTTTGATTTTTGAAGAAGAAATTTGATGCGGACATCAGTACTGAGTCGCGCCCGTGGCGGGTGTACCAGCGCAAGAGGCGCCAGCTTAATTTGTGGATGTGATCAGTGTGTCAGCAATCAGCATGACTCCATGTTATGTTTGTTTTTATTTTTAGCATTTGTGTTTAGTCCCACCTCGCCTTTTGGCCGTGTGGACCAGTCGTTGTAAGCCTATATAAAGGCCCCCTGTCTTCTCATGTGAGGTACTGAATAATGAAATAAGAAAATGTTTCTCCACTTTGTGTTGAGTGACAACCGGGTGAGGTGTGTGAAACCCAAACCTCAAACCCTAGCGTGTGAAACCATAGGTCCAGTATATGTGTGTGAAACCCTAGCCGGAAGCCCCAGTTTTTCCAAAACTGCAGTGCCACCGCCCTGCCTATCTCTCTCTCTCCTCTCCCACAACCTTCCCGTCTCCCTTTCCCTCCCCTGCGATCCCCCTCCCTCTCTCTCCCCCTCCCCTTCCCCTCCTCACCGCGCCTCAGCCCCGATCCCCTCCTCTCCCGCATCCAGCCCCGGCCTCCCCTCTCCCGCGCTCAGGCTCGAAGACCCCCTCCCTTCTCTCCCTATGCTGCGACCCCGAACCCGACCCCTCTCCCTGCGGCCCAGGCCCGATCCCTTCCCTCCTTCCTCCTTCCTTACCCCGTTCCCCAGCCGTCCACCCCGCGCCCTCCTCCCCGTGGCCCTGCCGACCCGCGCCCGCGCCCGACCCCGCCTCCTTGCTCCCGCGCCATCTCCAGTCCCGGCGCCGCCCCTCCCCCTTCCTCTTCTGTCTTGCTGCGACCCAGCCCCCACCCCATTCTCCTCCCTTTCCCACCATGACCCAGCCCGACCCCAACTTCCGTGACCCGACTCCAGACCCGTTCCGACCTGACCCGACCCGACCCGATCTAATACCCTATTCTACAAACCGACCCAAGCCACACCCTACCCACCCTCCTCCCACAACCCCGACATGCTAACATGGCGGACCCAGATGTGGATCATGGCCTGATCGAAGACGAAGACGGATACCTCGCATCAACTCTCCCTTCCTCGATTTTCAATTTGCCAAAGGAGAAAGCGTGGAGGAGTACATGGAGTGCATTACCTACACCGTGGTTTGTGACGCTGACGCCCGCCTCGGTATCAGCGAGTGGCATCGTCGCTGGCACCCGGACGCACCGGTACAACGGAACATCGTTTGCCTCCACCTACTTGCTAACCCTCATCCGGTGACGAACAAGGCCCCGGCACCAGTTCTATCACACTCGGAGGTCCCAGCACCACCATCGCTTCACCCGGAGGTCCTCCAGACTCCCGAGGACGTTCCCACGCCATCATCATCTCCTCAGTAAGACCTCTCCTACTCGGCCAGGTACTTTCGTGTTCCACCAATTGAATCTCTAGTACATTATCAATTGCTCATCGCTGTCCACTGTCGAGAGTTTGTGTGTCCTTTCCTGCCCGTTAGGCTATTAGTATTTGGTATTGCGGGACGGACCGGTGCCTGATAATTTAAGCATTAATTATTTTAATTCTGGATATCGGAGAGAGCTGTAGGGTGCTAGTAGTAACTTGTTAAACTCATCATTCCTGCGATTGTCTGAACAACGGTTCCTGTCTGATATTCTTAATTTACTGTGAACATTACTGGTACAATTGAATTGCTGATTTCCTGCTCACATGCATCATATTGCATCAAAATTCCATGTGCTTTTTTATGTGAATATGTATGGATTGTTGTTTGAAGTTTAAGGTGTTGGGTGAATAGCACCCCGATTCTCTCTCTCTCTCTCTCTCTCTCTCTCTCTCTCTCTCTCTCTCTCTCTCTCTCTCAATTGAGATTGTTGCTCTACAAAATAATAACGGCCGAGGAAGTATTGCCGTTGAAGGCGGTCGTTCGAGGGTTTTGGCCGGGGGAGTGTTGCCGCCGAAGGCGACTATCTGAGTGTTAATAGGCACAAGAATATATATATATATATATATATATATATATATATATATATATATATATATATATATATATATGGGAATAGGGAATACGGTCCTCCCGACTAGCCAACACGTTAGTCCTCCCTTCAATTTGGATGCCACATGACACTTTATAACCAGGGTTAGGGGTTGGTCAAGGTGGGTACACCCCTTCTAACAATGATCATGAAAAAAAATTTGGAAAAAAAATATACCAAGTGACATTTTTAAATTAACCATAGCAAGGGCTATTTACCCGCTACAGTTTACCGTTAAATTTGTCGATCATTGATCGGGTTGTTTTAATTTTTTTTTTTAGAATTTTGTTTTTAAATCTTGATCTAAGTAGAGTGGATTGACCATCCATTAAAAAAAAATTGTTTAAAAGTGTCATGTGACACCCAAATTGATGGGAGGACTAGCGTGTTGGCTAGTCGGGAGGACTGTGTTCCCTATTCCCTATATATATATATATATATATATATATATATATATATATATATATATATATATAATCAAGTAGGGACCTTGTTTTGGTAAAGTTAAGAACTTACTATCAAAGGTTTAAATTGGCATTTTATGTAAAAAGAAAACCTACACTAAACATAAGTATAGGTGGACCATAAAAGGGTTGTATGTTCCCTAGTAAATAACCATAAAACCATAAACATCGAGCCTTGTCTCATCTATTTGGGGTTTATGAATTCCTCTTCGCCAGTCATTTCCCTAATAAATAAGGGAGGATTTATCTCCAACTAAATAGGAATAGACATCCCTAAAATCAATGGGAATGGGGTCTGGACTTCCTACCCTAGAAGAGAGGGAGTTCGGGATTTCCCCCTCGTGTTTTGGGGGGGGGGGGGGGGGCAAAATCCCCCATTCATGTGGACTTATTTGGTCTCTTCTACAAGCCTTCAGCTGGAGAAACTTGAGGATTGGTTTCCCTTTTCTATTGGGTTTGTTTTTACCAATTTTTATTTATCCTTTTCCCTCTTTCTTGCTGCTATTTAGCAGCCAATGAAGGTCTGAAATGTTGCAGATTCAAACAAGCATATTCTTGTAGTGATTAAAAATCCAAGTTAAATGAATCTTTAGTTTTTATTTTGTAGTTTTATAGGATTCAAATCTTAGATGGGTTATAACCTCAGTTGATTAATATCAGGATGGGCCCTCTATCCATTAAAAAGCTAATGTTTTAATTTCAGATTTCAACCTTCATTGAAATTTTACTAGATGGGCACCATTTTTTGCTTTCAAGTCTTCATACATCTGTCATTCATTCCTATTAAATATATTTAATCATTGATCAAACTCCTGGATAGTAGCCACATCACATATACATCGCAAGTTTGGGGCATGTAGACATGAGGGTCAGAGAGACGATACCAAAGAATTTACGGACTTACTGTGCTACATTTGTAGCGCGCATTGGAGGACAATTTATAGAATATTTCATGAAAGTTGAAAGGGGTCTCTAGAGAAGATGGGTGAGGCAAGATGGTCTTCTGGAAGGAGTCCTCTAAATAGACTTGAGTACTGCACTTAGAAGAGCTTCACAAATTTATTTTGTATTTTGTATTTTTTTGATTCTTTGTAGTTTGTAGAATGATTGGTTTGGCCGAATTGTTCTGAGAGCAAGGCACTGTAAACTCTGTTTAAGGAAGGGCATAAATACATTGTAAATAATTTCTTGTTAAGTTAAATTTGTTCTCTAGGTGTTCTTTTTTATCCTAATGGTGTGAATTTTGAAAGTTCTTGCTCAAGATCCAAAGTTGTCACTTAATCAGGGAGTATGGTGAATCTATAGCTTTAGTTTATTGTTCAGTCTGAATATTGTTCCCCATGCTTCTTACCCTTGGATGTCATAATCCCTTTGGTTGTCCCTATCTTTAGTATGATTCTTGGACTACCCATGTCCTTTGTTAATATCAATGACTGATAGGAATTCTGTATGCCTTCTGAACTGAAATTCCTATTTCCAGTCTCTCCTCGTGGGTCCAGTTAGAGGAATTTCTCATCGAGTACTGTGTTTGGGTGAGTGATTCTCTACTGATCAGTGGTGAAGCTCCCCTCTCCTTTAGACTCTCCAGTTCGTGTGCTAAATTGAAGCTTGTGAAACCAAACACTATGTTTGACCCTATTTCACCTTTTTATTGCATGCATTTCGCTAAATAACTTTCAAAACCACCACAACCG
This sequence comes from Chamaelirium japonicum, assembly GCA_947650365.1. Taxonomy (NCBI): domain Eukaryota; kingdom Viridiplantae; phylum Streptophyta; class Magnoliopsida; order Liliales; family Melanthiaceae; genus Chamaelirium; species Chamaelirium japonicum. The sequence continues at coordinate 9,579,977 of OX393555.1, read as the reverse complement.
AGCCATAATCGCATTAAAGTAAATCATAAATTGTCAAGACCTCTTTCCCTAAGAAGTTCTTGTTCATGGCGATCTAGAGTTAGAGAGAGAGGGGCTGACATGTGGCACAGAGATTTCAGCTTTATAAGTATTTAGATATTGAAATGCAGTTGTCAAAGAACTCTGAGCTTGTACGTTCTAAACTTTCCAAGCCAACTACTAAAAAAAAATGTAGTTCCCTTATCCTGATTGCTAACATCTGAAACTACGGCCTGCAGCACGAGACTGGCCTGTGCAAGAACCTGCTACAGGAGTATGCGCAAAAGATGAACTACGCGATTCCAACCTATGTATGCAAAAAACAGCCATCGGGTTTAAATCCCTTCAGCTGTACGGTGGAGATTGGCGGGATTCAGTATATTGGAGCCGCAGCCAGGACGAAGAAGGAAGCGGAAATCAAAGCAGCACGGACAGCTCTTCTAGCAATCCAGCGTATCTTTTAACCCACACATATTTTTTCACTTTCTTTTACATAATTTACCCAAAAAGACTTTTTTTCAAGCAAAAAAAATGGTCAGGACACAATTGTAACAGCCGCCAAACTTCAGGGGGCCAAACTGTTATTTACCCGAACTTTTGATTGTTCAATTTGCTTGACATGCTCCACCCTTTCCCATGTAGGAACCGAGATGAACTCAGATGGTGCTTCACAGTATAGTGTGCTCCCTGGCAAGAAGAAAGCGACAGAAACACAGGCTGAAGCATTGAAGCAACTTAAACCCAAGAAGGCAAGCTTCAAAAGGAAGTGGCCCAAAAAGAGATTCCCTCGAAAGAAGGATAACCAGGCTGGTAAGAACCAAGATGAGGTAGGAATTGGTAAGGTTGAAGATGTTGAAGCGAACAACAATTGCCAAGGCCAGCAGCAGCTCGAAGGATCAATTCGGTGTGAGAGCGAGCCAGGGTTAGGTGACGTGAAAGATGAAGCTCGGACCCTTGATGACACGAGGATTTCCGTGGAGTTGAACGGAAATTGCCAGGATGCACGGCAAGAGGAATCAGGTTTTGGCGACACGGGGCCAGCCAGCTACAGCGTTGATGGTTCGACAACCTTGAGAGCTTCTGATGAGTCTTGGCGTGTGAAGATGGATCCACCATTTACCGAGAAAGGGGTGGAGATTTCGGCTGCGGGAGACATGTCTGGATTTAAAGGAGAAGAGTAGATTAGCATCGGTATTGTGGTGATTCTTAGGCTCAATTTCTAACAAATTCTCTCTCTCTCTCTCTCTCTCTCTCTCTCTCTCTCTCTCTCTCTCTCATATGATTTATTTCTCATATTAAGAAATAGCAAGCTTGTAGTTGTACTAAATTTTAACCTTAAATTTGGTGGAGTAGTGCTCTCCTTTGGCATCACTGCTTGCCTCTTTTCCCCATTCATCAAGGATGACTACATTATGTATTGATGATGCCTATTTCAAGTTAGTTTTTTTCGTTTTTGAGATCGACGGGTGTCCCGAAACCTTTTGGATATTGGACCCACTTTGTGCAAACATATATTTAGTTTGTGCCTTCAAATATCTTGATGAGAGTATATACTCAGAACTGTATCATTGAGGCCTAGAGATCAAATTTATTACAGGAAAAAAGGAAATGTGCAGGAATGAAGCAGAACCAAGTAATGCCATAAAATGGGTCGCTGGCCTAGCTTGTCTCCCCCTACATTTTCAACTTCATCTGGCACTACAGAGGCACCATTTGAGGCGTCGTCTGCTTGGAGCTGTGAAGAGACATCATCGATGGCCGAGTTCAGTTGCGCAATCTTCTCGGTCTGTATCCTCGGTGTTGTCGTGGACGAGATAAACATTGCAATGTTAGAGCATCTCCAACGGGAAACCTAGAAGTGGGCTCCAGCGGGCTCTTAAAACGTTGGTTGTCTTCCTTCTTGCCGTGGAACTTTTTAAGAAGATCATCGATGGTTGTTTTTTTTTCTCCATTGATGGTTGTTTTTTTATCTCCATTGCTTTGCCAGAGATCATCAAGAAGTCTTCAAGAGTTTTCTTTCTCCATCATTCATCGAAGATCGCGTTCTTGTTGTGGAACAATTACAAGTAGTCAAATTTTACTTCCCCGTTGTTTTGCCGGAGGTCATCCGAGTTTGAAATGTAACTCAACACAAGGGAGTTGCGTTTGAGAATTGAGACTACATATTTAGGAAGGAAGGCGTGATTAGTTTTATCAAGGGTTATTTTATCCAAAAACTTATCGGTGGTCATAAAGTAACATTGCTCTGTTTTTAGTTTAAGCAATGCTTGGTGGTAATTTAGCCAAGGAAAATTTACTGCCACCCCATTAGTGGATCTACCACTCCCTTTTCTATTTTTATGGACGAGAATACCCTTACTAATAAAATGGGGTGGGTGTGTGCGTGTGCAGGTGTGGGGGTGGGGGTACAAAATGGGCAAAAGACATGGGGTGTTTTCATCAATGTCAATGGAGCGGGGAGACGAATTCATGGGGTGACATGAAAATCAGTCTTTAGAGGTCATTTGGTTTCCGGAATACATCCTTGGAATCCTATTCTGATTACCTGGCATCCTATTTTAGGGAATCGGAATAGTATTCCGGTGTTTGGTTCATGCAATAAAAGGCCGGGGGGGATCCTTTTCCCTATCTTAAATCGGTTTGGTTCAACATGGGAATGAGTGGGGAATCCTGGATTATTTCCGTTGTACTCCAAGTCGTAGGTGATCGGATTCCAAGATTCTTCTAACAATCACATCAAACAGTCGTATGTGATCAGAGCCCTTGATTGTGGTCAGAAATCACAGTTGACCAGAGCCCTAGATTAAGCCACAAATAGCTGGTGACTGCGGCCCTAGATTATGCCCCAAATCGTAGGTGATTGCAGTCCCAGATTAAGCCCCAAATCATAGTCGATGAAGGTGACTGGAGCAGTGGATCATGGTCATTGCAGTTAACCATGGCCTTAGGGCCATACAAGAAATCGAAGCCAAAGTCGCAGTTGTCGGAGCAAGCGGACAACAAAGAGAACATGTAGTGGGGGCGAGGGTCGGGTAAGGAGAATAGAAAGAAGATGAGACTCTCTTTTGAGCAGAGGGGTAAGGCCAGATGGGTTACACCCTTTGATTAAAATATATCATGTAGGATTCCATGAAAAAGAGGCAAATTCCCTCAAAGTTTGGGAGGTATCTGATTCCCCCCTCCAACCCCCCAAATCTATATAATAGGGGAGGGTTTTATAGGGGTATAAAGAACGGTCAGGATATATCTTTGATTAAAAAGATAGGCTGAGATAAGTTGATGTTAGGGTGAGTGCAATTCATCTTGGGAGGGGGGAACAACTAGGAGTGGCAATGGGTCATGTCGGGTCGTGTTCGTGTCGTGTCTAGTTTTGGGGTCACGTCCAAAACCCCTAGACCCGAACCTGACCCGTTTAACTAATCGATTGGGTTTCTGTGATCAGCTTCTCTTCGTCCTCACCTTTGGATGCACTTGCCTACGGCCCAATCGTGGTGTATCATGTGGCGAGCAAGGAAGGAGGAGCTAGGAAGTATGTGGATGTTGGTTTAGGATTTGCCAGAGGTGAAGAAGGAGATATGAGATGGAGAAAGAGGTGGGTGGGGACGTCGTCTAGTCGGAGGTGGGGAAGGAGATGAGGAAAAGGAGGGAGAGGTGGGTGCAGTGGGGACATCGGGTCTCTCTCTCTCTCTCTCTCTCTCTCTCTCTCTCTCTCTCTCTCTCTCTCTCTCTCTCTCTCTCTCTCTCTCTCTTGCTCCCTTATGCTGAAAGCATTTTTGCTTTTGTACTTGCTTACAGCCTAATCGGGTCATGTCTAAGTGCGATTCACGATGGGACTCGATGGCATACATATACGGCAAGTGCATCGCACTCAAACCGGATAACTGTGATTACCTTGGTGCCACCTAGCATGCATCGACAGGCTATTGTCCCAACTGTAGATCACTGGAACCTAGAAGATTCAAACTTTGTATAATGGGGCAATGAAGTGCAGCTTATGTCCACTATGGTCATTCTAATGGAAGACATGGCAGGCCACAATTGGGCCATAAGCAAGTGTTACAAATCAATCAATAGCAAAAATGCTCAACCCCTCTACTCGCACCCCCCCCCCCCCCCCCCCCCCCCCCTTTTAATTTGTTAATAATATATTTATATAAAAAATATAATTAAAATCAAAACGCGGTGAGTCGGCCCGCGGGGTATTTTGTTGCAATTTATCGAACGACCATGACAGATAAGAGTGCATGATCCCTGCCCCAGGGCGTGTGGTGAAGGAGATGAGGATTGTGTTTTGTCACCCCGTCGACTGTGTTTTACCTTATCGAATTTTTTTTGTCCCCGCCGAATATGGACGTCCCTACCGAATTTGGGCGCCCTCGCCGAATGTGCGTGCCGACAGGCATGGGCATGTCGACACGCACATTCGCCAAGTGCTATGGCATATTTTCTTTTGTATGAAAAAGCTCGAGAAATGGAACTGTCGTGATAATCTGTTGGCAATGAGAGCGTCGTCGATGAATTAGATTATTTTCATCAAATGTGGGCTCTTCAACCGAATATGGATGCCCTAGCCGATTGTGGACATCGTCAAACCAATTTTGGCACCCCATTCAAGTGCCAACAGACATGAACATTATCACTGCTCACAAAATATTGTTGTCTTTCTTAAAATATTATCACCTCTCACGAAATTTTATTATCACCCTCGAAATATTGTCGCCGCTCTCGAAATGTTTTATTGCCACCATTTAAATATTGTTACCTTTCTCGAAATATTGTTCCCGCCCTCGAAATCTTTTGCATGCCGACAAGCACGGACATTATTATCCATAATAGGATTCCCTCCAACATCCTTTTCCCCTTCAGCTCTAGCATCTCATTCCCCCTCATATTCGTGAACCAAACTTCGAAAACCACAGCATCCAATTCCGATTCCGAAAAATTAGTCTCTATTCTGCATGCCAAATGCCCTCATAGGTGGAGTTCTTTTACGATGGAAATGGATGACGAAAACGAATTGAAGGGTGGAAATGGTTTCTTTTCCATTCTTTTTCGTCATTCTTTTGAGTTTTATTAGGGCGTAAATGAATCCACGTCGGTGAATCATTTCAATCGGTGGGGCGCACTCCGTTTCCTTCCAAATTTTGGAGGATTCTTTTTCCATCCGACGACGAAAACATCGAAGGCAGTTAGGTGATTTCGGTGCGAGAGAGGCCCTCTTCTCTAGCTAGGGTTTGGACCATTTTTTTTTCTTTTTTGGCGCGATCAAAATGTGACTGGTCAATTCTTTGAACTAACAATCTTGTTTTTGCAGCCTGATCCTGCGGCACTCCGACCAAAACTCCGGCTAGGGTCTGCATTCCGAGCAATTTTGAATTTTGCGAAGCTAGGATTTATATTTCGATCATTTTTTTACTTTAGTTTACCTTCCGGAAAATAATCTCTCGTGCTGCCTCTCCGACTCCCCTCCGGGCTTCGGCCTCCCATCTTTCCTCCTCGCTCCATGGAGGAATCCGAGAAGAGGAGGGAGAGGCTCCAGTCCCAGCGCATGGATTCAGCCTCTCCGGCCCCCTGCTCTCCCTACTCCTCGCCGCCGCCGCCGCCGCCGCCGCCGCCGGTCCACCTCTTTAACCCTCTGTCCCCCAGGTTTGACTTGTACACTGACCCGACGCCGGCCTTCTCCGGCTCCATGCGGAGCAGCGGCGGCGGAGGCTATAACCTTCCGGAGAATTTCTCCTCCCCAATCCGCAGTGCTGCTTCACCCATCTCCCATCCCTCCTCATATCAACCTTCAGGTAATTCCGAACTCTTTCATATGCCTGATTCTTGTTCAATTTTGTGGTTTCTTCTCCCAAATTTTGTTATATATTTATTTTCTGAGGTTTCATAAAACGCAGTCTACCAATTATTATTGCATTCAATGCAATTGTATCTTCCACCTTTCGATCAATGTAGTAGTAATCAACGTCTATGTTCTTAATGGAAACCGTCGATGCCGATCCTAAATCCCGATGGAAAAAGATTAAGGGTTGAAGTTAGGTTGAAAGCCGGTCGTTAAAAGCAAGCCCGAACGATGAAGTGAAAGCTTAATTCGATAATTCGTTAGTGCTTGTGAGTAGTATGTCGCAACTTAACTTGATTGTGGTGAGAAATGGGAATGGGTTTGCTTGTTAGCGACGCATCACGGCCGAAACCAATTGTGTTTTTGAAAGCTTGAATTTATCTTGAAAATTGTGTTTGAAATACAGTTTGAAAGCTTTCGAGCTTCATTCTGAAGTTCAAAATAGTGCTAATCTTGGAAATTTTGGCTGTAAAACTTCCATTTTACAATTATCACATACTTTTAAAGGTTCAATCAGTTTCTAAAGTTCTAGATCATTTGTGGTGGTATATTTTTTCTTCCTTATTCAAAATTTTGAAGTGTTTCAATTAGTTTCAACCAAAACCTGTTGACATTAGAAATTTAGGTTTGATTCGAGACTGTCATTTTTGACCTTGGCACCATCATACATCCTCTTCATCCAATTGACAGCATTAGTGACAGAAAATCCTTATCTCCAACAACTGAAACTTCACAGTTAGTAAAACTGGGGATCGAACCGAGCAAAAAAAAGGGTAGATCACACTGACCCTATGCAGTCAAAGTCGGTAGTCGGCCCTAGTCGGCCAAGGACTGACTAGGACTAGTCAAGACTATTCAACTAGTCGGCCAAAACTTATTCTAACCCCTCCCTCCTCCCTAAACATATATGATTATATGAACTAGCATAAATGTCAATAAGTATATGATATTAGTCGGTTAATAACAATACATACCTTCACACTTCACAGCATGGGTATAAACACATAAGTAACAGTCTAACAGAACACAGTTGTTTTGGCTTCATGCCCATGTCAGAAGACTCAGAACTAAGAATTCATCACAATATTTGTTTGATGATGTTTAATATATGAACAACTTTAATGTTGATTATAGGATTATATGGATATCAACAAATAAACAATAATTATTTATCTATGTTTTTATCTGAGATTCTCAGGTGCTCAACAGATGATTACAGGGAAGGGCCATAGTTGTGAGTCTTGTGACTCAAGACTTTGAGCCAATGTAAAAATATCCAAACAAAATTGCTTGCAAAGACTTCTTGGAAGAAAAAAAAATTGTTTACAGAATGCTGCCTGGGGACTAGTCGGCAATCGCTAGTCGGGGACTAGTCGGAGACTAGTCGAGATTCCGCCCAGCAATAACGGAATCGAAATTAGTCGGTTGGCAAAATGCCGCCTGGGGACTAGTTGCCAACTAGTCCCGATTTTGATAGTATAGCACTGACTTCCCTGAGTTTTGCCTAGATTACGCAGACCTCCCCTTCAGTTCTCATATTTACAGGCGATGTTCTTCTCCTAACTCTGTCAACGGATTGGGCAAAAGATCCAAAATACCCTTAAGTCAAATGAGTAAAACGTAAAGTCTGATTTTCTAAGGGGTAGTTTTGAGTATTCCCCACAGGGTCCTTTTGGAATTTTCTTAAATTTTATTGCTTAGGTCATCACTTCTGGTGTGAGATACTAATGGGCCACTAACGAAGGGGGGAATCTGTTACTGACAACTAAAGCAGAGGCGAGGCTAATGTAAATATAAAAAATGCAGGGGAGATCCGTGTAATTTTAGGCAAACCTCAAGGGAGACCAGTGCAATTTACCCAAAAAAAAAAAGCGGTGACAATCGAGAAATCCTCTACCTGACCATGGACAAATAGGCAGACATAAGAATTTCCCTCTGACCTCCGGTCCTCTGGCCCTCTATTTTAATAGAGAAAAGGGATATGATTTCTCTTAGCGAATAACGATAGGGTACTACAAAAGGTACTTGATCAAGAATTCTCATCAAACCAAGACTGACTTAATTCTTCTTGGGTTATGCCCGAGCGATTAATGGGGGACAGAATACGAATTCGTCGACGCTACATCCCTCTTCGGTGTATAAGCTTTCCTTCTTCTAGAGATGATAAAAGAACACATTAATGCACTTCAATAGTATTAGATTTCTCTCATTTGAAGAATTTTTGTTTTTCCCAGATGAAAGGATTGGTAGGAGAAGATCACCATGGACTCATTTTATTTTTTTTCCTTCTAGAATAAGTCATTAGAAAGGAACTTGCACTTTTTTAGTAATATAAGCATAGCCATTCCTAAAAAGCGCAGATCCTCTGAGATTATAAGCTCAGGTTAAAAGCGGTGAAAGCAACAACTGTTACTTTTGCATGCTGGTCAGGCTGATTGTGGTTCTTCGTTCTGGGCGCGGTGCAATCACTGCAATGGATGGTTGTGATTCAATTTTGGCTTGCGCCCGTCTCTTAAACTGAGGCGATAACCTCACAGGATCCGGCGCCATGCTTAAAACATCACTTCCGCCTTGCCGGCGACTGCTACATTTATATGCTTATCATCAGGAACTCTAATGGGCATTAACAATTAAGCAAGTAATAATGCTATTTCCATGCTATTTTTAATGCTTTTACCGATAAATAACAAACTGTGCTTGTCAATGAATCTCACAAGGGTTTGGCCATTATTCCATTACCATTCAGCTGGACCAAGGAGCTACCACATGGCTGCCCCAGCCCACCAATTTCAGGTGAATCAGCCTCTGCGTCACTGCTCTTATGGAACGCCACCACCTGTTCCTGGGAGCGCCGCATGGAGAAGCCCGGTACCATTTGCGAGCCCCTTATCCGGGCCTGGGGTATCTCCCATCGCCAATCCCAGTTTCTGGAGTAGATCCGGCGGTGGTTCTTCCGGGCACGGTTTTCCTCCCAGTTCGTCAAGGGCCAGTTTCATGAGCCCCGGTTTTGGGCAAGGGGGCAGCCCAATGATCATCAGTAGTTCCATGAGCCCAGGCAGAGCGGGTGGTGGCAGCCCAATGAGTTACTCTGGAGGAAGCGGCCCGCATAACTTTTCTGGATGGGGGAGGGGCTGGCGCGGCAGGAGGAGCCCCAGCCCCAGCCTGGGACGGACCGGTGAAAGGGGTGCCTGGCAGGAGGCGGAGCGTTTCTACGGTAAGTACATGGTGGAAGACCCGTGGAGGGGGATGAGACCGATCGTTGGGAACATACTTTTGCCATTGGCAGGTCCGGACTTCTGGTTACCCAAGTCGATAACCGCAAAGAAAGCCAAGATCACTGAAAGTGTGGAGGAATTCAACTCCCATTTGAGCCTTGCGGAGTGCCTTGCTCTCTCCTTTGAGGAGGCAGTCACCGACCCGAATGCTTGATGTATGCGGTGCCTTCTCGGATTTCCATGGATGGGCTCAGTGCCGAAAGCCTAAGTAGTTTTTTTTTAATGTATATTCTGTTCTTTTGGTGGGGAGCTTGTTGTCTTGAATTTTTACTAAATGTCAGAATATGTGAGGGGAATATTAATAAAACTTAAAAAGAAGCGGCGTTTTATGTAATATCAATGTTGTCAGGGGTGTGTATGCAAAAAAACATTATTATTCTATTTTTGTTTTTTCTTGTTTGTCTCTGATGTTGGTATTTTTTATCACCTCAAGATTCAGCCACTAAGTATTTAAGTGACATTTTTCGAGTTAATTTTTATGACTGATTTTTTTTAATTATTATGAGGTCAGATGATTTAGATTATAGAGGGTGAGGCGTAGCCGTTGAAGTATTAAGACTCCATTTGGTTCAAAGTATCCAGTGAGGTAAGTATTCAGAATGCGACTTATTTTGTTTGGTTTCAAGTAAGTACCTTCGAGTATCTTGGATACCTCATGTATTTCTACCACAAAATCGGTGGTAAGACAAATACCGGATCTCACAAGTTGTTTATGATCCCAATGCAATCACAAGACCATCATTGTCGATCGTCGGACCACACCCAGACCATCGTCGTTGGTTGGCGGACCACTGCCGTTGATCATCTCTGGTCACTAGGTCACTGCTGATCGCCATCGAACTGCCATCGGCCGCTGAATCTATCACTTCCGACCACCAAACCGTCGTTGATCGGTCACCATAACATCATACCATCGGCTCTGTTTGGTTCGATGTATCCTGTGAGGTATTTTGGTTACAGGGTATTCTAGATACGAGGTATTCGTCTTATCACTCTTTTTACGGTATTGAGTTGCCTCAGTTATGAGGTATCCCAGAGACACCAAATCGACTTACTGCACCGGAAACTGCAAAACAAATACAATAAGTCATACACGGTATTCTGAATACTTACCTCAAAGCGACTTACTACACCAGATACTTCCCACCAAACAAATCTCTACTCGTATGTGCAATACCTTCATCCAAACAGAGCCTATGCTTCAACTGATCGGAAACAAATGCAACCAGAGAGCAACCCTCCAATATTTCCCCAAACTATGGAAAAAGTCTAAAGGAAAAATAGCTGAAAGCCTTATTTGATATAAGGAAATGCATTATGTGGCACAGATTATACGCCAAAGAGCGAAGAATAAAACAACATTCCCATGAGCAATGAAACCGGACGTGACGAGCAATGCCCTGAAACAGATGATCTCGATTATAAAATCATCAGAACTTGACACCAAAAAAATACCAATAAATCCACCTCGTGGTTAAGATCATCGAAAAAGTCCGGATCGACCATCCTAAAAGGTGGCCAATGCCTAGGCCTACTCACATTGGATAGATTTCGACAGACTTTTTGTTTACATGAAGACTACCACCGTACCACGGCCTTCGCCTTCTCTCTGTGTCCAGAACTTGACACCGAGAAACATTATTCTCCTGATGACGAAGGCTGCGCGAGACCTCAAAATCCATTCCCCCCCAAAAAAAAAATTTGAGATGAAAACTCTTGTCGTGATTCCCGTCGTGATACCCTAATCCGCTGTTCTGCTGATGAACTCGCATCCCTTTCTATCACCGGAGCCTGCGTGATCAGAACATCATCGCATGGTTGATGTGCAGGGCCCCTCAATTGCCACCACCTGCCCAAAGAAGAAATGCAATGAAGAATCAAGTATTGGGCCTATTGGCAATTCTATACTCTAACATAAGAAAGCAAATCGCATCGTGCCAATTTGTGCCTTCGTCAATGTAATTAGTCTGAATTGGTCGACAAAAGGCACACATGATACTGTCAGAGACCCGTTCGATGTAAACTAGGGTCACCTAGATTACAACTCGGGAATAATTAAGGCATATACAGATTCAAGTAGGGGTGCAACTTGTAAGACCGAGAAGTCGGATATTTTGATCAAATGGGTTTGTTCGGTTCTAATTTTTGTGGATGCAACCAAATCCGGGTTGGTTCCCAGTTGGAGCTCGGATAGACCCGACCAGACCTGAGAACCGAACACATATATATTAGTCCACATATATGATAAGTCTACATATGTATACCATGGGTTTGGACTTGGGGGCTACATCACACTAGCAAACAAGTAACCGTTTGTCGCCAGTAACGTTGAACCAACTACCAAGAGAACCCAACATATGGCTAAAACCTAAAGCCTAATGTGGGCCTTTGGCTTGCTAGTGAATAGCCAATAGCCATTATTTCCAGACCAACGACTAACCCGATCTGACCCGACCTTAGTGTGGGTCAGATTGGTTTGGGTTTATTCCCAATTCGGGTTGGTTTGGGTTTCAATCCAGTAGAACCGAACTAACTCGGTTCGGTTCTGGATTGGCTCAAAACCAAACCAACCCGACCCAAGTTGCACCCCTAGTTGCAAGGGCTCGCAATCAAGAAACACTTGATCTGATGCAAGAAATGCTTAGTACTACAGCTCAAGGTGCGACCGCCAGGAGAATGCACAGAACATAAAGTACAGAATTATACAATTGCGAACAAAATAATAACAATCAAGTAAATTTAACTTCAGCAAAAAGACAAAGAAAGGAACAACAATCAAAGGAGATTCACAAAATATTCACCAAAATATCAGATCTGTACTTCTCTAATTCCGTCCAGCAGGTAATTCATATTTAATCACAGTACAAGCTGGATCAAGTCCTCTTTTTTACTTTGTAAGTTGACACTCAGGCTGAGGTGTCAACTTAAATTGGTGCCATGTGGCACTTCAACATAGATGATTCCGTATCTCAGGGCTAAGCTAACGATAGTAGATCCCAACTAGCCAGTATTCTTTCTCGAGAAAGCTTTATATAATTTTCAACCGACTTTGGAGGCTCCGGGCTATAAGTCTTTGAATTAAGCAAGCGTTTCGAGGTAACAATTTCACTTCATCTATTTTTTACTTCTTTGGCTATGATACCATTGTTAGTCGTGTATATCCGAGTGCACATATAAGCCTCACATGAGGACTTATATTGGCCCATTGGTCCTAAAGAGAGAATGATGCAGACACAACCTAACTAGGTAGCTGCAATCACTAAGTTAACACCCATGTGATCAACTAACTAGGGATTATTATCAATATTGCGCACAAAACGTCCACTTAGTGATCAACATGTAGTTGTTTATCATAGAATTAAAGCGGATATGCTAGTAGAATACTTAGGCAGTTAAATTCTAACAATAAGAAGCAATTCCAGACGCCCACACAGAATTCAGCAAATAATAAATAAATGACTACAATCAGATTTTATATAGAAAAACATGCAAAATAGGGCAGCAAGGGTATCAATCAATCGCGAGACCGACGAGCAACTCCGGGGTGTCGAAGAGAGCTAGGGAAAGGCCGAGAACAGCGGTAAGGGTGGGGATTCAAAGGGTAGCGGCGGGTGCGTGATATGTTGTGGTAACGGCTTGCGCGGAGGCGACTATATTCCTAAAGGTTTCCTAAAAGGTTAGGGCGCGGTTGCAATGATGAAGCGGGAGACGATGTGCGGAGCGGGGATCTCGTGCGAGTTAAGACGATGGACGAAAATAAAGAAAAGATCAAACACGGCGATGGATGAAGATAAAAAGGAAGATACCACTTGGGTTTCCGCCGTGGGGTGCGAGGATGCACCGAGATTCCTCCACGAAGTAAGGCCGAGCGTCGAAACACACCGGATCCTTTGGAAATACAAAACCAAGTCCATTTGAGGCGAAGTCGAGAATGAAGAAGCGTCCCGAGCCAAAGTCGGGGAACAAGGCGACGATCGGAGGCTCGAGCAAATCTGAAAAATAATGAAAGAAACCTCCTTTTAATAGGGTTAGGGTTTTAAACAAAGGGCACGGATCAAAGGGAATGTAGGGTTAAGGGTGGGGATGCATTGGACCAAGAAAGGAAAGGAAAAAAATGAGAGAAAAGAAGAAGAAAAGAGAGAATGGAAGAAGGGGGTGCTAGTAGTGTTCTAAAAAGCGATCTAGGTGGCCGCCTAGGCGCTAGGCGGCCCCCCACCGCCTCGCCTAGGCCCTAGGCGCTCCAGAAAAGCGGCCAAGCTCCCAGGCGGAGCTAGGCGGTCTAGGCGGGGCAAGGCGGCCGCCTAGGCGGTCTAGGCGGGCTGAGGCTGGCCAGGCGAGCCAGGCGGGCTGAGGCTGATCAGGCGGGTTAAGGCTGGCCAGGCGGACCAGGCGGGCTAGGCGGGCTGAGGTTGGCCAGGCGGACCATGTTTGCTTTTGTTCTTGTTAATCACTCAATCTTGAATTATGGTTATATGCTTGTTCTTTAAAATAATGGTTTGGGATAATCTTGAACTTATATTAATTTTTAAACATATATATATTATATAATATCAAAATAATAATTAAAATAATTTTAAAAAAGGCAAAACGCCTAGGCGCCGCCTAGGCGCTAGGCGGCCCCCCACCGCCCGACTAGCGCCTAGCGCTTTTTAGAACCTTGGGTGCTAGCTCGGTTTCCACATGGAAAAGGATGGAAGGAGAGAGAGAGGGCGCGGGTAGGAGAGAGCGAGAGGGTTTCGGTTAGGGTTAAGCACCTTTGGGTGCCACTTGGATGCCACGTCTAGGGGTGGCAATGGGTCGGGTCGGGTTCGGGGCGTGTCTAGTTTCGGGTCGTGTCCAAAACCCCTAGACCCGGACCCGGCCCCGGCCCGTTTAACTAATCGTGTCTAGATCCTAAACCCGTACTCGACCCGTTTATAAACGGGTAGTCACGATAAAATCCGTTAGACCCGTTTACCACACGAGTTTATTCAGTTGACCCAATCCGACTCGACCCGACCTAACTCAATAGACCCGCTGATACTATATATTACAGTATCGGATTGTAGGTAGACCCAACCCGACCCGACCCAACACGACCCGTTGAATTTTAAACGGGTCTTCCCGAGTCTACCGTGTCCAGACCCTAAATTCGAACCCAACCCGTTTATTAAACGGGTGTATCGTGTCGACCTGTTTACAACCCGAACCTGTTTAGCCCTGACCCAGACCCGCTAACTTCATGTCGGGTCCGAAATTGCCAGCCCTAGCCACGTCATTTAAGGGCGTGCCAGGATGGGTTATGGGCTGTAATTGACGTGCCACGTCAATTAAGGGGGTGCCAGAGTTGCCCGGGAGTGCCAGAATCGTCCCGAAATTTTCTATTGCTAGCCTGCATGCAGAATTTTATTATTTCAGCCAGTAATCACCTTTGGAAGCCCAGATTTACATCGAATAGCCTTCAAAAGCGGTCGTGGACAATCCCCCATGACATAGGACTATGCTAAATGCAGAAAATGATAACTAAAAGCCTAAAAACATCCAAACGGGCCTCAAAATAACTGAAATGCAGCAAACGACAACTGAAAGTAAACTAACATGTCTTTACTATAGAAAACTGAAATAAGCGATCGACCTGTTTACAACCCGAACCTGTTTAATCCGATCGATGCATCTCATGATGCATCAGAGAATGAATCATTTCTCATTAGGGCCAAATGGGTCAATATATACAGTGTCCTTGTGTGAGGCTCATATACAAAGGACAGATAGGTGCACTAGGTTATACATATGACTAACAGTTGTGTGCGTCCTCTGTTGCTGCAGGTGATGATGAAGGTAAGATATCTTCATTCCGGATTGTTTAAACTTCCCTGACAAATTGAAGGCTACACTTGACATATGAAGTGCACGACACCATCCCGTGATGAAGAGAAAGGAAGATAAAGGTAAGAAAAGAAGGGGAGAAATGATCTTTGGGCAATAACTGCATTCTAGATGTGACTCTAATATCAAATTGATGTAACCTAGTCACCTAGATTAGCCACTGAAAAATTAGGGTCTATGTTAAAAACCAATTGGGAACCAAAGAAAACAATGTGCTTATCTAATATCGGTAGTAGAAAGATGAGAGTTTTTTTTTTCTCCTGAAGTACTCTCTTTGAGCCACAAGAGAGGGGTTGGCTAAGACCTGAACCAAATAAGGCCACATACATGGTTTTTTTATTGTACCACTTTCTAGTGGACAAGGTGGGTGTACTACAACTGTGCTACACCATTGTGTTCTAGTATTAGAAGTTCTAGGAATTACATAGAGGAGCGGTAGTATGAGCATTATTAGACGATGTGGTTACAGGAGGCCGGGATGGTTAAAGTGTCGATGGTGTTGGTGTTAGTAGTTGGGCGACAAGGAGGTGGGGTTGAGCGGCGTTAAGACGGAGGCTGGAGAGTGATGGTGACAGACAGAAGCGGAGGAAGAGATGGGAGTCGAGAGACTAGCAGCTAGGGTTTGGCTTTACAACCTATGCTCTGATACCATGTCAGACATAGAATTGGCGGGCCAAACTGGTTACTTCTTATTGGGGTCTATGCTCGTGTATATATACCGGTACATGAGGACACAAAACTCCTAAGTATCTGATGTGGGAGAAATGATCTTTGGGCAATAATTGCATTCTGGATGTGACTCTGATATCAAATTGATGTAACCTAGTCACCTAGATTAGTCACTAAAAAATTAGGGCCTATGTTAAAAACCAATTGGGAACCAAAGAAAACAATGTTCTTATCTAATTTCGGTAGTAGAAAGGTGAGAGTTTTTTTTTTCCTGAAGTATTCTCTTTGAGCCACGAGAGAGGGTTTGGCTAAGACCTTAACCAAATAATGCCACACACATGGTGTTTTTTATTGTACCACTTTCTAGCGGGTAAGGTGGGTGTACTACAACTGTGCTACACCATTGTGTTCTAGTATTAGAAGTTCTAGGAATTACATAGAGGAGGAGCGGTAGTATGAGAATTATTAGACGATGTGGTTATAGGAGCCCGGGATGGTTACAACGTCGGTGGTGTTGGTGTTAGTGGTTGGGTGACAGGGACGTGGGGTCGAGCGACGTTGAGACGGAGGCTGGAGGGTGGTGGTGACGGACAAAAGCCGGGGAGGAGGTGGGAGTCGAGAGACTAGCAGCTAGGGTTTGGCTTTACAACCTGTGCTCTGATATCATGTTAGACATAGAATTGGAGGGCCAAACTGGTTGCTTCTTATTGGGGTCTATGCTTGTGTATATATACCAGTACATGAGGAGACAAAACTCCTAAAAATCTGATGTAGGACTAATCGTCCTATACAATATATATACAACTACAATTGAGTAATTAGTAAAATGTTGCCTGCGGATAGGCGACCCAGATAAAAAAGATAGAATTAACTCACGAGTTCTACATATCTTCTTCAAAACGGTTCCACAAGCTAAGCGGTCCATCATATGAACTACAAGCAATACTGGGATGCATGCAAACAAAAAATTAGAACCAACTCTTGTTTCTATCTTTTTTTTCACTCAACTTGAGGTGACACATAATTTAAGTTGTTGCCTAAATTAGCATGTGGAACTTTGACTTATGTGATTACAAATTAGCATCAAATTGACTCCATCGAGCTCTAATCCTGGCCTTTAAAACCTAGTAGATCCAATCTAAACCCTTCATTCTAAAACAACAAATTACATCAAAATCGAATGAAATGTCACACCAAAACCTTAGAAAACAGTAAAATCACCTCCAATTGATACCAAAATCCTGGTGCAACCCTAGTTGCATCCAAGGTTTAAAAAACCTGGAGGATAACAATACATAGAAGTTTTGGCTAGACAGCGGCGGACGGTTCCTGACCCGTACCAGCCAATATCTGTACATATCGGCCAATTCAAGCTCGTATCAACTGGTTGAGTAGTTCGAACTTGTTCTAAGATGTATAATTCAATTTTATTTTTTGGGGCTTTGCCTCCTCCCACGCACCCCACCGTACGCCTTTGTTCCCGACTCTAGTTGTTCCATTATGGTTCCCGACTCTAGTTTGATTCATTCATTCACATCACCATCAACACACATTCATATGTGAAATGGATTGAAGTAGTGAGTCCGGGAGAAGACTTTTCTTCTACTTCTTGGTAGTTGTTTGGCTTGCTTCATTGCTTGGTTCTCTTCTAAGTCTTCTCTAGTCTTCTTCATTATTAGTTCTATACTAGTTCTCTTCTCCAATCCTCTTCTGTAATCTTCTTCTTTAATTCTCCTCTTCTCTCATTTTCTTCTTTAGCAATCTTCTTCTATCTAGTAGATTCCCCTCTCATTCTTCTTCTATCTAGCAAGCATTAAGTAAGCTACATTTCAAGTTAATCCCAACATGAGTTAAATCCTTATATTTAAAATATGTATTTCTTTTTTAAAAACGGTTTTTATTTTTTATTTTTTATTTTTTATTTTTGTAACTTATCTATTTATTTTGTTTTTTCTCCAAAAAAAGGGGACATGAACAAGTATCTACATCCCCATACGACTCACTATCGTCCAAACCGATACCATGATTTCGAACCTTGGTTGCATCCCAGTTACATCCTAGTGCAGTCCAAATTTCATCACGGTGTAGCCGTATCTACATCCCCATATAGCTGTGTTTGGTTGCATTTTATACTACAACCAACGTTTTTAATACCCGTTTGCACACAAACTCACACAAAAAGACAAAAAAAAAAAGAAATAATGCAATAAAAACAAATAATACAGTAACATTGAAAGAAAAAAAAGTTCGATTCTTGAGAGTTCCATCTATAAACTTGGACCGACATTCCTTAAAAAAGGACATTTGGCAACCCACAACGTTTCTCCTCATCCAACCACATTTCTCGTGAAAGGTGGATGTCAAATGCTAAAGACCTTTAAATCTTTAGGCACAAACAAGAATAAAAATCAAGTTTAGAACATAAGGTAGGAAAGCATATTTTGACATGAACTCACTCTCATGCTCCTTTGAAACTTGCATAGATATAAAGGCTCTTTTCCAGAATTTATTTTATGAACGTACAACATCCATTCCTAAATTTGAGAAAACTAAGATGCACAGATTGACCCCAAGCTTTACCAGCACAATCATACTACGTTCATGCTGAACACCTTAGTTAAATTTCCTATAGAAGGAATATATATTAGCAACCATTGTGCATGATATTGTACTACTAAAGACTTGCATTGCTCATGATAAAGCACAAAATGAATACTCAATACATAAGTATAATTTTTTATATAATAACCAATCAAATAATCTCAGGAGATTTTGTTGTTAACAGGCATGAGGTAACAGAACCATATGGATGAGATGCTCCAACCAAATAATGGACAAAGATAAACATATAGGAATAACTCAGAAAATACAAGGCATATTAATGCATGCTTCTCGATTATAAAAGTTGTCTTTACCTAGACTTAAACCTGCATTGATGCTATTGGAATTGTGCTTATTAACTATGAAGGGAATTTGCCTTACCATCATCGTTGAGATCAATAGATATATGGAGCTTTGGTTGTTTGTTATCAATTGAGCTGCACCTAGTTGGCGTGCGAGGTGGTCTCGGTTGGGTCGGGGAGCTAGTGCTTCTCCGGATTAATTGCTCACTTGGGTTCTGACACCTGAACTTTTGACCCAAGTACACCATCTCCATGTTAGAAGATGAACCTCCAATAACCTTCTTTCCCTTGAACCTTCTCACAAACAAGATGTTAATCAGCCATGTCAGGGTAACTGGGGCAATCTTATCATAGAAGCACTTTACCTGTCTTTCCTTTTCTCTAAGTACCTCTGCAGTGATGCTTTTCTGCTAGCTGGGCCTTCTGCAGTCAATAAAACAAGCTTAAGTTGGTCGCAAGAACAAATGTCAAGAGAACTGAAAATACAAAAGGATGAACCACCACCGAGCTGTCAATGCAAGACCTCTGGTTTAAAGCTTTTTTATATTTTTTATTATCTAACTGTTAACGGATAGTCCCACATCGGTAAGGGAGGCACCCATCACCCGCTTAATATACCCCCTGTGGACCTCCCCTTACAAGCCGGTTTTGTGAGGTGCGAGGGTTTCTAACATGGTATCAGAGCTAGCCTGTCTCCTGCTCCTGCTCCGGGTGCTCCCCACCGATCGTGCCTTGCCATGCGTGCTCCGCATGGGAGGATCCTTGCCACGCGTGCTCCGCGTGAGGGGGAGTGTTAACGGATAGTCCCACATCGGTAAGGGAGGCACCCATCACCCGCTTAATATACCCCTGTGGACCTCCCCTTACAAGCCGGTTTTGTGAGGTGCGAGGGTTTCTAACACTAACCATTATTATTTGGACTTTACATAAAATTGTCATCTTTTCAATGATAATGACTACAATGCTCTTACTCATGATGATCTAAATTCAAGATGTGTTTGGTTGTCGATAAAGTTTTGCATGAAATAATTATTTGAAAAGAAAATAAAAATAAAGGATACAAAAGGAAAAATGCATTTTTTTGCTACTGTTTGGTAGGACAGCAACTCAGGTCAGGTTGAGGTCAACCCTAAACCAGCCCTAAGTTACAAAATGTCGTGATAACTCAACCCTAACACTATCCCAACCCGATGAGCCCAACTCTAACCCAGCCCGACCAATCCGAATCGGCTCGGTTTGGGGACGGTAGGGTTGGGTCTGGTAAATGACACTGTTACAACTTATTGTATATTGATATAACACAAACTGATGTTGAAAGAGATGAGCATCAGGCCCTCAACCCAATGTCATAAATAATTTTATATAGCCAACTTGTTTCAATTAGTGTAGCCAAAAAAAAAAAACTTGTTTCAATTAGATGGTCTGAGTAGGGACTCGAGGTTAGCCATCAGACACCTCCTTCGTCTTCGCATAAAATCGAATGAGCAATGATGCTAGGTGGCTACAAGCATGGGTGAAATCTGCCGCTAGGATTATATGTCAGGGGAAATTTGCCGGTGGGATTATATATGATTGTTGAAACTTAACCCTATCAAAACCCAATACCTCAACCCTAACCTAACCCTATCAAAACTTGGGTTGGGTCACATCGGGTTCGAGTTAGCCTAACCCAAGTCGCACCCCTACTGTTTGGTTGTCTGAAAAAGAAAGCAAGAATTTAATTATCTTTTCCTTTTTCGTGGTTCCCCATGCTTTTGGTTGGAAAGTTTTTGTGGCCTTTTGACTGAAAACTGGTTGCTTGGGGAAAGTATTTTTTTCTGGAGACCACACTTTTTTGTTAACCAAACATCCATTTTTGCGGAAAAATAGTATTTTCTTTTCCTTTCCTATGTTATACTGGCAACCACACCCAACCATAAGCATATCCAGGACACTAAATCAAATTTAACTCATATGTCAATGTCACTCAAAAAGTGTTAGTCAACCTTTCTATAAGCTTGTACAGTTGTACCTGAACCAGGGTTTCTATAAGCAGTCTAAACTGAAGCTATAGCAAACTACGACCAGGGTTTCAAATCTCGGCCGATACCGGTACGTACCGGTTTTGGCCGAGCCGAACCGAGTCGAGCATCCGGGACCGAAACAGGCCTGAACCGGCCAGTACCAACCCGTACCGGACCGAACCGGCCGAGTCAGGTAGGTATCGGCCGGTTCAGGCCCTACCGACAGCAATAATGGGGTGGGTGGGTTTTGGCTCATTTTTTTTGTTTTTTTCCCTTGGATTCCTCCCTCCACATGGCTGAACATGCATTCCCAGCCATTGCATGTGGAGGGGGGGGGGCATTATTAGCTTTGGCCCCTCCAAAGTGTTTTATTTATTAAGTGGGAGGGGGAGATTTGAAGGCTATATAAACCCCCCCAAACCCATTCCATTTCACCTCCAAAGGCTCCAATACCATCCATCAAGTTGCAAAGTTGCAACTTGCAAGAAAAGAGAGGAGAGAAAGAAAAAAGAGAGAAGAGACAAGAGAAGAAAAAAAATGAGATAAGAGAAGCGTGAGAAAAGAGAGAGAAGAGAGAGAAAAGAGCGGCACCGCCTGCACGACGAGGCGACGAGCAGCACGCCGACATGAGCCGACAACGCCGACGAGCGACGACGAGGTCACGACGAGCGGCACGAGCACGAGCGGACCGAGCGGCGACGACTAACAAGTAACAAGTAACATTTAACAAGGCAACGTCACAACGAGCGGCACAAGCAGACGACAAGGCTACGTCGTGACGAGCGGCACAAGCGGCGACTCGGCGAGGCGGCGACCAGGCGACGTTGCGACGAGCGGCACGAGGCGAGCGACACCGACACTGACGGGTAAATCTCTTTGCTCACTTTGATTCACTTTTGCTATGTAGAAACAAGAGTAGAAAGTAATTTTGCTCACTTGCTCACGCGGCTCACGCCTCACGTAGATTCGACTTTCGAGCCATTCGAAAGTCAAAACTTTTACTATGTAGAATTACTTTGTGTAGCTAAGCTGCTAAAGTAATAGATGCCGGATTGCTATGAGAATAAAGTGAGAAAGAAAAAATGAAGAAAGAGAGAGAAAGTGGGCTAAAAATAAGAGAGAAAAGAAATAAAGAAAAGAGAAGAGAAAATATAAAGAGAGAAAGAGAAAGAAAAGGAGAAAGTAAAAAAAGAAACAAAGAACAGAGCAAAATGAAGAAGGTGGAATCACTTGCTCACTTCTGCTCAGTGCTCACTTGCTGATGTACATTCAACACTTTTGCTACGTCGAATTACTTTCTACGTAGCAAAAGTGAGCAAAGAGGTGGAATTACTTGTTAGGTAACTACGTTACTACATAGCAAAAGTGAGTAAAGAGAAACAAAGAACAGAGCAAGGCCAAACTCGCCAAAGAGGTGAAATTACTTGCTCACTTCTACACCTCTGTTCACTAGTCACTATAACTCACTTCTGCTCACTTACTCACTTTTGTTCACTTGTTCACGTAGATTCGGCACTTTTGCTACGTAGAATTACTTTCTAGTTTCTACTTTCTACTTTCTACGTAGCAAAGCTGCAAAAGTGAGCAATTATATTAATGAGGTGCCGAATTATTTTCTACGTACCAAAACTTCAAAAGTGAGCAATTACTTTTGCTCACGTAGAAAACAAAGAAAGTAATGAAAAAAACCATTATTTTTATATAGTCATGTACTAGAAAGAAAGTAAGGAAACAAATAAGAGAATAATCATTTTTTTGTTTGCTAATGCTTATTTATTTTTTAACTTAGATAATGGCACCAAAATCGAAAGAGATAGACGATGGATGGCTACATTGCAAGGCAATAGAAGGCAACAAGCGGAAGACCATATGCAACTACTGTGGCCGGACCATAAATAGTGTTATCACAAAAATGAAGGAGCATTTAGCGGGAAAGAAAGGACAAGTGACTGGTTGTGAGCTTTCTGCTTCCAGAAGACCACCCCTTACCAAAAGTCAGTCGGTAAGGGGTTATAGAGAAACAAACATAGATAATGAAAGTTTTGATGATTCCTCATCTGAAGAGTTGCCGGAGGAGGATAGGGAGATGAGAACGGCAATGAGACTTTCTCGTGAGGAGCTCGTCGTCAAGAAATGAGAGAGGGGGGGAGACCAAAGAGGTAGATGGTCAATGAGTGGTCCTGGTGGTAGTTCCCGTTTTCTTCCTGGTGATATTGGTGGTAATACTGGTGGAGGTGGACCTGGTGGTAGTAGCAGTGTTAGTGCTAGAGGAGGTAAATTAGTACTGGCGGCAGTACATCTGTGCAGTTACCTCTAGACGGATTTATGTTTAGGGAATGTGGCAATAAACAAACCAAATTAACAACTGGAAAAATAAAACAAGCGGCCAGTAAAGTGAAGAAAGCAGTGGCCAAATTTTTTCATTTCAATCATATCCCGGCTAATGCAGCCGCGTCGCCATACTTTAAGAAAATGTGCGACACATTGCAGTCGGATGGACCGGAAATTTCTCCCCCTACCCCATATGAAATTGCTTGGCCACTTTTAGATAATGAGGTCTCCAAAATAAACGATTATATTCGTAGTTTTCAAACTCCCTGGGAGGAGAAAGGTTACACAATTATGTGCGATGGATAGAGTGGCCCTACTAGAAAATCCATAATTAATTTTCTAGTATATTGCTCAATTGGTACTGTATTTTACAAATCAGTCGATGCATCAGCCAAAGTGCATGATGCAATATATCTTGCTGGACTTATGAATAATATCATCGACGAAGTTGGAGCTAATAATATTGTCCAAATAGTGACGGACAATGGCTCTAACTATAAGAAGACCGGACAAATCATACAGAAGGAACGAAAGACTATATTTTGGACTCTTTGTGCCGCACACTGCATCGACTTGATCCTAAAAGATATAGGCAAATTAGATCATGTCGACAAGGTCGTTAAACAAGCTCGAAAAATAACAAAATTCATTTACAACCATAACTGGGTAGTTGACTTGATAAGGAAGTATACTGGGAAGCGAGAGCTTCTGCGTCCAGGAATCACCCACTTTGCCCCACTCACTTCATAACATTGGAGAGCATTTTTAATCAAAATGATGCTTTACGAAAAATGTTTACCTCAGATGCATGGTGTCAGTCAAAATATACATGTAATGAAGAGGGCAAAGAGGTGAAAAATATTGTTGTTGGAAAGGAGCTCTAGATCGAAATTGACAAAATAATAGTGTGCATCCAACCTCTAGTGCAAGTTCTTCGACTGGTAGATTCAGATGAAAAGCCTGCAATGGGGTATATCTACGAAGCAATGGACAGAGCTAAACTGGCCATTCAGAAGTCGACAAAGGTTGGAGAAAAAACAAAAAATAATATTTTAAGTTGATCGACAAAAGATGGGAGAAGACGCTACACCATCCATTGCCAGTATAGGCTAGAAGTTTCACAACACCCTGAAATAATGATCGGACTTAAAAAGGTGATCCGAACCTTGGAACCTAACATAGCAGCGCAAAATAAGGCAATGGAGCAGATAGAAATCTTCCGATATGCTCGTAGTTCCTTTGATTCGGAGAATGCAAGAACATCTATCTCGACCATGCAGCCAGGTAATACGTCGATAAGGTGAGGTACCGAGTACAGGAACACCAGCATATCCCATACCAACCTAGGGTGGGTGATAATGACATGAGCAGTGCGGCGGATTAAATGGGATTAAATGAGCTGCAAGCTGTGGTCCGTCCGATCAAAATGAATCAAACGGCGCAGAATCCAGCTGATATACCCGGCTACAACACAAAAATCCTATTTAATCTCCATCCATTGGATCGATGGGATCGAACGGTCTAAAAAAAATTCGTTGTTACTATAGCGGTTACAGTAACAGCGAATCAATTTTGAGCTGTTCGATTCCCATCGATCCAACGGATGGAAATCGAACAAACACAAAATGGGTCTTGGTGATTTCCATCCGTTGGATCGATGGGAATCGAACAGCCCAAAATTGATTCGCTGTTACTGTAACCGCTACAGTAACAACGAATTTTATGCCGCACTTACTGCATCACATGCACGCAGCGGTGCGATGCCGCACTTATCGCATGCCGCATTATAGCATCTCTCTCTCTCTATATATATATATATATATAGAGAGAGAGAGAGAAAGGGAGAGAAAGAGAGAGAAATGCTATAATGCGGCATGTGGTAAATGCGACACCTTACTGCAGTCGTGTATATATATATATATATATATATATATATATATATGGGGGACGGGGCGCCTGGACCTCAGGTGCAGCGTCAATGCTGCACCGGAACCTCTGCGCGCGCCACGTGGCCACAAAATCGCCGTCAGATCCGGCCATCCGGATTTTAAAACCACGGGACAACCCTTAGCCGTCCGATTGACTCGATCGAACGGGAATCCGGTCGTCCGGATCTAAAAAAACGCGGGATTGAGCCCAGCCGTCCGATTGGCTTGACCCGGACGGCTGATGCGTGCAGCACACCCCCGCCCGCCGTCTGATGCGTGCAGCGCACCCCCACCCGCCGTCTGATGCGTGCAGCGCGTCCCCGCCCCGTATTTTAATTTGGACGAGTGATTCCCATCCGTTTGATCAATTGAATCGAACGGATAAAATCAATTTTCGTTGTTACTGTAGCCGCTACAGTAACAGCGAAAAACGTTTTTGTCCGTTCGATTCCCTCGATCGAACGGACGGGAATCACCCGGCCCAATTGATATACCGGGCGGGGGGTGCGCTGCACGCATCAGACGGCCGGGTCAAGCCAATCGGACGGCTGCGCTCAATCCCGCGTTTTTTTGGATCTGGATGGCCGGATTCCCGTTCGATCGAGTCAATCGGACGGCTGAGGGTTGTCCCGCGGTTTTAAAATCCGGATGGCCGGATCTGACGGCGATTTTGTGGCCACGTGGCGCGCGTAGAGGCTCCGGAGCAGCATTGACGCTGCACCTGAGGTCCAGGCTCCCCGTCATATATATATATATATATATATATATAGAGAGAGAGAGAGAGAGATGCTTGAATGCGGCATGCGGTAAGTGCGGCACCTACCGCATGCCGTCTGATGCACTGCTGCGTGCATGCGATGCACGCAGCGCGTGCATCAGACGGCTACGGTGCTGTGCCGCACGTACCGCATGCCGCAGCATAGCATGCCCCTATATATATATATATATATATATATATATATATATATATATATATATATATATATATATATATGAGAAATGCTATAATGCGGCATGCGGTAAGTGCGGCATAACCGCTGACGTCTGATGCACCGCTGCGTGCATGCGATGCACGCAGCGGTGCATCAGACGGCTGCAGTAAGGTGTCGCACTTACCACATGCCGCATAATAGCATGCCCATGGAGTAGGCAGCCTACTCCATGGAGTAGGCAGCCTACTCCATGGAGAGAGGTAACGTAGCCTACTCCATGGAGCGAGAGAGAGGTAACGTAGCCTACTCCATGGGCATGCTATTAAAGAACGAGAGAGAGGTAACGTAGCCTACTCCATGGAGTAGGCAGCTTACCTACTCCATAGGTTAAATAGATGCCACGTGGCACTTTTTAACCACAGTTAAGACTTTGTGAACTTAGGTTCACCCCTCCCAACAATTGTCAAGAAAATTTTTTTTAGAAAAACACATGCCAAGTGGCATTTTTAGCATGCAAAAAAAAAAATTGTTTTTATGATACACAGTTTACCGTTAAATTGCTATAACTTGATCCAGTTGATTTAGATTTTTTCCTTTGGATTTATTTTCATAATCCTAATCTGTCCATAATGGATTGACCATACATTCACAAAATACCCAATTAAAAATTGTCATATAGTGTCTATTTAGGCCATGAAGTAGGTAAGTAGCCTACTCCATGGAGTAGACTACTCTTTCAAAATATTATGATTCATAATCAAACATAAGCTAAAAATTAACTTTAAAAGTCTCCAACAAACAACAATAACATTATTACATCATCAAGAATTGAAGTAGATAGTTTCAAACTTTCAAAACACAAAAAAGACAAATAGAACACACATAAAATTATCATCCATTAAGGTCAACATCAAGTAGCACCGCATCATCACCATCGATGCGATCTCCCTCGCCATCATCGGTGAAGACCACGACCTCCATATTCAGCTCATCTCAAGAACCCTAACATCTTTCAAATGAGAAGGCATCTCCGACAATGTCCGACATGCATCCGACACGTGTCATACATGCTTTCTTCGTAGAGGACACATTTTTTGGTGTGTCCGGCACATGTCGGACAGTGTCCATGTCCGACACGTGTCAGACACGGATACGTAAAGGTCCCAAGAGTGTCAGTGCTTCATAGGGTGGCACTATGCAAATACATGGGCAAGTAGGCAATTCATAAAAAAGAAAAGAAAACCATACCATTGCCTATATTGTAGATGTTTCCTTGTCAAACACGGATTCATTCATGTCCCGAGAATGTCGGTGCTTCATAGGGTGGCACTATCTATAATACATGGCAGGGAAGCAATGTCGAAAAAATTACAAGTGTGCCACTATCTCGGACATATTCAATCGTCCAAAATGTAAAGAGGGGTCAGGATATTAAGATGAAGAGAGTAGATAGAGGAGAGAAAGAAGAGGATTTTTATGTAAAATAAATTGTAAAATACAAAAGCATTGGGGGGTTATGTAAAAAATTGAGGGATTTTATTATAAAAAAAGGAGAGATATTGATGGGTCAACAACACATCATTTTTTTTCTCCGCTCATGTCATTATCACCACCACCCACCCTAGGTTGGTATGGGATATGCTGGTGTTCTTGTACCCAGTACCTCTCTCTCTCTCTCTCTCTCTCTCTCTCTCTCTCTCTATATATATATATATATATATATATATATATATATATATATATATATATATATATATATATATATATATATATATATATATATATATATATATATATATATATATAAAGAGAGATGGGAAACGAGGTATAGGCTGGCGGCCTATTTCGGCAAAATGGGTAGCCACCCATTTGAAGTCTTGTGCTAAGTTTTTGTGAGCATAAGCACCTTACCTTAGATAGAACACCCATAAAAAATCAGCACATTCTAAAACTCCTAGGGACATCAAATGTTAGTAGTTTTATGGAATGTCCATTGTAACCATTAATCTGAAATATAACATTTGATGCCCCTAAAAGTATTAAAATGTGCTGATTTTTTGTGGGTCTCCTATCTATGGTAACTGGTAAGGTGCTTATGCGCACAAAAATTTCGAAAAAAACCCCAGAAGGGGTTGCCGCACATTAAGCCTCATGTTAAGCGACCGCACAGTATCACGACCCTATATATATACTAGTAATGCCCGTGCCTGTCGGCACAAAAAAGATTTCGAGAGCGAGGACAATATTTCGAGGAAAGTGATAATATTTTAAAAATGACAACAAAATATTTTAAGAGCAATATAATATTTCGAGGGTGATAACAATATTTCGTGAGCAATGGTAATAGTTTGAGGGTAGTGACCATATTTCATAAGCGATGATGATTCTCGTGTTTGTAGGCACTCGAGCAAGGCGAAAAATTGGTTCGGTGATGCCCATAATCAATGGGGGCACCCACATTCGGATGGGGAGCCCACACATGAGGAAAACAACCTAATTCGTCGGCGAGGAGGCGGGCGTTGTTAATGTTTCGCTGGACCTCGATGGCGTAGCTGACTCTGACTTGGGCGGCGAGGTACTTGGCAAGGAGGCGAGCATCGTTGACACTTCGAGTGCAGACTGTCACGGGTGACAAAATAAGTTAAAAAAAAGTCTGATAGAGTGGAAGGGGACCGGTGGCATCGGGAGGTCGACTGCAGTTGTGACCGGCCTAACGGCGTCGAAAGGACAACTCCAGCTGTGACCACGCTGGTGACGAACCCCGCCGGCAACGCAAAGAGAGAGAGACTTCAGTAATGGAGAGGGCGCTCTAGCTAGGACTTCAGCCCGAGAGAAGGAGAGGGCCGAAGATGCTGAAGGTCGGAAGGGGCTAAGGGTCGGCCGGAGATGCTGCAGATTTGGTGGAACCCATCGTCGGAGAGGGGAAGGAAGCAGTCTGACTGTGGGAGCAGCATACTCCTCCCTCCTCTATCCGCCCGATCTCCCGACCTCCCCTCGTCTCCGTCTCCGGCAACCGACCCCCAACCCGACGACCCCCTCCCCCCCCCCCCCCCCCCCCCCCCCGGGCTGCAACAAAAAAAAAAGACAGAGAGGTGAGAGAGAGAAAAGCAAAAAGAAAAAGAGAGAGAGTGAAAGAGTGGGTGAGAGAAGAAAGAGAACAAAGAGAAAGAGAGAACAGAGAGAGAGAGAGAGAGAGAGAAAGAGAGCAGAGAGAGTTAAGAGAGAGAGGGGTCCTGCGCCTCACCTACGCCCCACCCGGTCGCCGCCGCAGCCATCAAGCCCGGCCGCCCCTCTGCTCCGCTCCGCGCCCGCCGTTGCCGCCGCTACCGTTGAGCCCGCACCCGAGCCCCGCTCTGCGCCCGCCGCTGCCGCCGGTGCCGTCGATCCCGAACCCGAGCCGGATCTGGAGGAGATCGCCGGGATGGAGGGCTGCGCGAGGGCCAGATCTGGAGGTGCAGATTACAGGAGGGGGATCCGCTCACCGCTCCCCTTCGGTGGTGCTGCTGGCGACTTGAGGAGAGAGAGAGGGTTGGCAGGGTTGCATAGCTACAGGATAGCTACAGGAGAGAGCGAGAGAGGCGTGACAGAGGATAGGAGAGGGGCGCAAGGGGTGATCAAGAGAAACAAAGAGAGAGAGAGAGAGAGAGAGGAGAGAGGAATGGGCAGTCGGATCGGGGGCAACTTAATCACGCGGACAAAAACCGACGGCTGTGATAATCTTTTTGGTTTTTTTTTTGTAATGTAACTATAAATGCAATTAAAACTGAATCGGAAAGCAATTATGGGGAAGGGGACCACGTATATAGATGGCAGCTATATTTTTTACATAAAAGACCTCCAAACAGTTCTAACTTCTTTTTTCTTTACAATCGAGTCATTTCCTTATTTATTTTTTCATTTACCAATTTCAACCCTCCATCTTAATTCCATGCAATCTCAACCGTTCTCCCCTATCCAGATGAATCGCACTCACCCTTACATCAGCTTATCTTACCCCCTTTTTTCTATCTACCCCTCAAAGACAGATCACGACCGTTCTTTGTACCCCCCACAAAACTGTAGCTTATTATATAGATATATATATATATATATATATAGAGAGAGAGAGAGAGAGAGAGAAATGCTATAATGCCGGTAAGTGCGGCACCACACCGCAGCCATCTGATGCACCGATGCGTGAATGTGATGCCGCAGTGCGTGCATCAGACGGTTGCGGTGCACTGCCGCACGTACCGCATGCCGCATTATAGCATGTCCCTATATATATATATATATATATATATATATATATATATATATATATATATATATATATATATATATATGGGTGTGTTAGGATGCGGCGTGCGGTGTCGCACTGCAGCCATCTGATGCACCACTGCGTGCATCGCACACACGCAGCGGGTGCATCAGACGGCTGCAGTGTGACACCGCACACACCGCACACCGCATTTTATCATTCCTCTATATATATATATATATATATATAGGGAATATGGAACACGGTCCTCCCAACTAGCCAATACGTTAGTCCTCCCTTCAATTTGGGAGCCAGATGGCATTTTTTAACTGGAGTTAGGGGTTAGTCAACGTGGGTACACCCCTCCTAACTAGGGCTGGCAATTTTGGACCCAACACGGTAGACCCGACACAAAGTTAGCGGGTCTGGATCAGGGTTAAACGGGTTCGGGTCGACACGATAGAGCCGTTTAATATACGGGTCGGGTTTGAGTTTAGGGTCTGGAGACTCTGGACACGGTAGACCCGGTAAGATCCGTTTAATATTCAACGGGTCGGGTCGGGTCTACCCGCAATTCGATACTGTATTATATAGTACCAGCGGGTCTATCGGATCGAGTCAGATTGGGTCGGATCGGGTCAACTGAATAGACCCGTGTGGTAAACGGGTCTACCCGTTTATAAACGGGTCGGGTACGAGTTTAGGATCTAGACACGATTAGTTAAACGGGCCGGGTCCGGGTCTAGGGTTTTGGACACGACCCGAAACTAGACACAACACGAACCCGACATGACCCGTTGACACCCCTACTCCTAATAATGATCATGAAAAAAAATTTGAAAAAAAATATGCTAAGTAGCATTTTTAAATTAACCATAACAAGGGCTATTTACCCGCTACAGTTTACCGTTAAATTTGTCGACCGTTGATCTGGTTATTTTAAGTTTTTTTTTTAGATTTGTTTTTCTTAATCTTGAACTAAGTAGAGTGGATTGACCATCCATAAAAAAAAAAAAAATTGGTTAAAAAGTGTCATGTTGGGAGTAGCGTGTTGACTAGTCGGGAGGACTGTGTTCCCTATTCCCATATATATATATATATATATATATATATATAGAGAGAGAGAGAGAGAGGGGGGGGGGGCTGTTACGTTGAGCTGTGAGCTACGGGTGGAGAAAATGAACTGCCCTCATTTTGATCCCCCTAGGAGTTTTAGAATTTGATGAAATTTGGTGAGGGTGTTTTCTAGGATAAGATGATCATTCTCACCAATTTTCATCAAATTCGAAAACTTCTAGGGTCATCAAATGGTAGAAGCATTATCAACCATCCGCAGTCACCGTTAATTTTGCTTCTACCATTTGATGAGCCTAGAAGTTTTGGAATGATGAAAATTGGTGAGGATCATCTAATCCTAGATAAGACCCTCACCAAATTTCATCAAATTCTAAAACTCCTAGGTGGATCACAATGAGCGCAGCTCATTTTCTCCACCCGTAGCTCACAGCTCACTGTAACATTCCTCTCTCTCTCTCTCTCTCTCTATATATATATATATATATATATATATATATATATATATATAGAGAGAGAGAGAGAGAGAGAGAGAGGAGTGATCTGTTGCGAAACCCGGTTAAGATGCGAAACCCCCTTATTTGCGAAACTAAGCCATAGCCGTCCGATCAATCGATCCAACGATCGGTATTCACCCCCCCCCCCCCACCGACCGCAGCTGTTACTGTGGCGGGCACAGTAACAACGATTTCGGTGGGGGGTTGAACCCCGGCCGTCCGATCGGAGTGAATCGAACGGCCCAAATCCTTTCCGCCCCGGTTTTGGTGGTCCGGATGAACGCCGACCGTCCTCTCGGCTTGAATCGAACGGCCCAAATCCTTTCCGCCCGGTTAAAAATTGTAGCCGTTCGATCGAATGATCGAACGGATGAGATCCCGTGGGAAACAATCGAATAGGACAAAAAGTAATGATTACTATCATTACTTTTTGTCCTATTCGATTGTTTCCCACGGGATCTCATCCGTTCGATCATTCGATCGAACGGCTACATCTTTTAACCGGGCGGAAAGAATTTTGACCGTTCGATTCACTCCGATCGGACGGCCGGGGTTCAACCCCCCTACCGAAATCCCTGTTACTGTGCCCGCCACAATAACAGCTGCGGTCGGTGGGAAGGGTGAATACCGATTGTTGGATCGGTTGATCGGACGGCCGTGGCTTAGTTTCCCATCTTAAGGGGGTTTCGCATCGTAACCGGGGTACTCTTACTCATAGCCTCTTACTCATATAGGGGAGGGATACTCTTACTCATGGGGAGGGATACTCTTACTCATGGCCTCTTACTCATGGGGAGGGATCACTCCTATAGGGGAGGGATACTCTTACTCATGGCCTCTTACTCATATAGTTACCTATGATCCGAGCCGTCCATTAGATCCTGACGTACGGTTCGGATTAGATGGGGAGTTAAAGCAATGGTGTCTGCATTAAATGCCCGTATTAAAAGTCCGTATTAAAAGCCTGCATTTAATGCGGACACCATTGCTTTAACTCCCTATCTAATCCGAACCGTACGTTGGGTCTAATGGACGGCCGGATCATAGGTAACTATATAAGTAAGAGGCAATGAGTAAGAGTATCCCTCCCCTATATATATATATATATATATATATATATATATATATATATATATATATATATATATATATATATATATATATAGGGGCATGCTATTATGCGGCATGCGGTAAGTGCGGCACCGCATTACAACAATCTGATGCACCGCTGCGTGCATGCGATGTACACAGCGGGTGTATCAGACGGCTGCGGTGTGATGCCGCACTTACCGCATGCCGCATTATAGCATGCCCCTATATATATATGTATATATATATATAGGGGATGGGGAGCCAGGACCTCAGGTGCAGCGTTGAAGCTGCACCCGGCACGGCATGGATGCCACGTGTGTGCGCTGCCCGCGAGCGGCCAAAATTATGGCCGTCCGATCGTCAAAATCCCGTTCCACTCTCCGCCCAAAATTGCGACCGTCTGATCGCTTAGCCCCGGCCGTCTGATCCGTGCAGCGCACCCCCGCTGTATATTCAACCATCGGTTCGATTCCCATCCGTTCGATCGAGGGAATCGAACGGATAAAATCGAATTTCGCTGTTACTGTAGCGGCTACAGTAACAGCGAAAATCGTTTTTGTCCGTTCGATTCCCATCGATCGAATGGATGGGAATCGAATTAACACACAAGTGGGCCGGGTGATTCCCATCCGTTGGATCGATGGGAATCAAACGGACTAAAACGATTTTCGCTGTTACTGTAGCCGCTACAGTAACAGCGAAATTCGATATTATCCGTTCGATTCCCTCGATCGAACGGATGGGAATCGAACCGATGGTTGAACTATACAGCGGGGGTGCGCTGCACGGATCAGACGGCCGGGGCTAAGCGATCAGACGGTCGCGGTTTGGACGGAGAGTGGAGTGGGATTTTGACGATCGGACGGCCATAATTTTGGCCGCTCGCGGGCAGGCACACACGTGGCATCCATGCCGCGCCAGGTGCAGCTTCAACGCTGCACCTGAGGTCCAGGCTCCCCGTCCCCATATATATATATATATATATATATATAGGGGCATTCTATAATGCGGCATGCGGTACGTGCGGCACTATACCACAGCCGTCTGATGCACGCGTTGCGTGCATTGAATGCACGTAGCAGTGCATCAGACGGCTGCGATGCGGTGCCACACTTACCACATGCCGCATTATAGCATTTCTCATATATATATATATATATATATATATATATATATATATATATATATATATATATATATATATATATGGGGAGGGATACTCTACTCATGGCCTCTTACTCATATAGTTACCTATGATCCGGGCCGTCCATTAGATCCCGATGTACGGTTCGGATGGGGAGTTAAAGCAATGGTGTCCGCATTAAATGCGGGCTTTGAATACGGGAATTTAATGCGGACACCATTGCTATAACTCCCCATCTAATCCGAACCGTACGTCGGGATCTAATGGACGGACCGGATCATAGGTAACTATATGAGTAAGAGGCCATGAGTAAGAGTATCCCTCCCCTATATATATATATATATATATATATATATATATATATATATATATATATATATATATATATATATATATATGTGTGTGTGTGTGTGTGTGTGTGTGTGTGTGTGTGTGTGTGTGTGTGTGTGTGTGTGTGTGTGATATAGGTCTTATTTTAAATTTGTTAAGATTATCTAGAATTTGTGTAGGTTTTTCTCACCATGGAGAGACCTATATTCAGGTTGAACTTTTTTTGTAAATATGTAGGCCAATAGTAGGTAAACTTAGCCAGCCATAACCCAAAATTTTGGGGACCAAAATTCCTTTTTTTTTTCGGAGATATTGAAATAACTATATTTTTGGATGGAGTCCCA
This sequence comes from Chamaelirium japonicum, assembly GCA_947650365.1. Taxonomy (NCBI): domain Eukaryota; kingdom Viridiplantae; phylum Streptophyta; class Magnoliopsida; order Liliales; family Melanthiaceae; genus Chamaelirium; species Chamaelirium japonicum. Next base: position 9,545,490 of record OX393555.1, on the reverse strand, counting down.
ATAGGTAAAAAAAAATGGAACTCAAAACTCTCTCAGGGGAGAAAGGAGTCAGTGACTCCTCTCCTATACATGAGAAGGTCCACATGGAAGGCTGCAGCCATTGGCTTTTATTAAGCATTCTACGAGACCTTTTTATTAGGGATAAAAAGGAAAAGCCCATATAAAAAAAATTCACTTTTACCAACTTTTACATTCTTTTTCATTTAAAACCTAGCACATATAGGTTTTGAAATTGCAAAAGAAAACAAGAACCCAGAAAATCAAAACTCAATGGTTGTGGTGACTAGGAATCCTATTATAGATTATTTTTAATTCCACGTCTTTAGGTTTTGAGTCCTAGATGGGTTATAGAACCCCTTAGTCTATATAAATATAGAGCCTCCATCCATGGTCAAACATAATCTTTATGAAGAAAATTTAGATTTCAGCCAAAAGTCAAAAGGCAGTGGTACATAAGTAGTTTAGGGGGCAAAAAATATTTAACGCTTGCCTTAATAACCTAAGTTGCTAAATAAACCTATCGATAATCCTTATCTTACTGACATCAACCTGGCCCTTGCTCGACCCTGGCCCAGCCCCTGATCCTTCAAGGGTCAGTCTAGGGCCCATCATTTTCCGTTCCTGACGAGCTAGGGCCTGCCCCCAAATAAAAGGTCGAACCCAGTTTGACCCCAACCCTGCCCAAGCTCTACCCTTTGACAGGCCTACCGATACCCTTGGAACTCATCAATTGTTTCAAACTTTCGATGCATTAGGTACACATAACATCATCTGTAGTAATCAAGGTGACAAACTACTCATGGCTTTCTCTAGTATTGATAGTGAAAGGAGCACAAACATGATTCAAACAATATCAATGCTATGGAGAACCTTATTTATAGACATATCATGAGATATATATGATATCTTAAGAGGGGTGATGTGATCATGAGATATAGAAGATGGAGTTTTAAAATCCGTTAAAGAAGGTAGACATGGTGGAAGAGAGGAGATAAGAGAGGGAGAAAAGATTATATTAATTGTTGTTTACATTAAGTCTACATGATGTTCACAAGGATGAAAACAAACCAAATGAAATACTTCAAGATCTCACATCATATCTCGCTATCTCATATAATGTCTCTAAAGATCTCACATATCTCTAATGATATCTCTTCCACTCTCCCTCAAAATGACCATGACATTGATCAAGTTTAGCTTGCACAAAAGAAAATTGGTCCCTAGGTTTTGTAGTTGAGTCTGACTCTCTCTTTGTCGGGCTCGGGCTTTGGCTTAGGCTATAACTTTTGGCATCGACGATGGCTATTTCCCTGAATCTAGCTCTTTTTTTGGCTTAGTCTAGTTCTAGCATTGCCTCTTGCTCCAACTGTGGGAAGACGATTCACTTTCTGTTAAAGTAGATATAGTGATGATGGAACTTTAAGAGGAGCAAAATGACTAATTTTATTATAAATGGACAAATAAAATCTTGCATATGATTCGATGGGCTTGCGCGTTGGGTTAGCTATGATATTGGGTTGGGTATACAGCAATGGGTTTTATTAACGGTTTTTTCATCCTATGTGTGAGGAAATGCATGGCTATGTGTTTAGAACTTAGAATCAAATGGGATTTAGATAAGAAATCAGGTGAATGTGTTTGTTTTGTATAAGTGATCAAATGAATCCTGGCGGCGCATGTGGGTTGAGCAGGGAACGTTGTAAGGTGGCCGGCATGACAAATCTATGTGAAATGGGTAAGAATGAGTAATGGGTTTTATTAAAGATGGATGATCAGATGGATGTAGTCACATATGTGTTTGGATACAGATCAAAAGGATATGGGATTCCAGAACTAGGGATTTTGTTGGGGTGGGTGGAGGTAACGCATAGCTTGCAAATGGGTTTGTATAGAGGCAATGGAGAGAGGTTGGTCGGCACAATTATTGAGCATGGGAAGCTTCAGCGGGTATCGACAGCGATGGGAGGCCATGGCATCTCTTCAGCAATGGAAGGGTTGGTAACCGAGTCGGATAGTGTGTGGTTGCGACAGCTTATGGTGGTGAATCCTGTGGGAGCACAATGAGTTGGCTCTAGAGGTGGAGCAACCATAGCTCTGATCTTTACTAGGGTCCCCTTTGACTTGCTACTCATGGAGTCCATATGGATCTGTAGCACGATCGGAACCTCGAGGATGAGTGGCTACGATCTAGGTGTTTGATTCAATTCCCCATAAGAAAGAGCAATGATTACCGCAAACGGAGGGAATCAGGTTGAAGGCGAGATGGCGCATTCGGTGTGGACACAAAAAAAAAAGGGTGGTAGATCAAACTTGTTTTGATACCATAGAGTTTTAGAATCCATTATATAAGGGAGCCATGGTGGAGGAGACGAGATGAGAGTGGGAGAGAAGAAACTTGTATTGCTTGATGTGTAGATTTGGTTTACATGATATTTATCAAGTTTTTAAATGTAGATTTCAGTGTCCATGTCGGTCGACCCAAAAAAGAAAAAAAAATTGTTTTTCGGTAATTTGTCGGTGGAAAAATTATAAAATGGAAAGACAAAGTTTGGTGGAAATATTTCGTTTTTCGATCAAATTTTGATGTTTCTCGATGAAAATTTATCCTTTTTTTGTTAAATTTCGATTTTGTTCGTTTGATATGAAAAAGATAGAATATTTTAGCAATACTTCAAGATATAGATGACAGTAAAATATTGTCTATTATAAAAAAAAACCGAAATTGAGGATAAATATAATTTCTTACTGATAAAGATGAGCTCTATTTTGTTAAAAAAGATAAAAAATTTCAGTGAAATTGTCTGGAAAAAAGACAATGTCGGATTTCGGTCAAATGTCGGTCATTTCAGCCGACATTTCATTATATCAAAAGGAAATTTGGTACTATTAAAAATTTGGTCAAATTGTATGTCGGACCCTTGAAAAAAAAGACATATTTCATTGATTTTGTGGGAAATTTGTCGACATTTGATTCCATGATATTTATAAGCATGAAAACAAATCAAATGAGATCTCTCAAGATCTCATATCATCTCTTTAGATCTCACATATCTCTCACGATCTCATATACTATCTCTAATGACATCCCTTTCACTTAGGGCGTGTTTGTATTCAAAACAGTAAAGTGAAGTGAAATTAAAATAATAATAGGTTAAGAAGAGATTTGACTTAGGTAAACCATTTCAAGACAAAAATACTTTCCTTCTCAGCTCTCTCTTCTCTGTTGATTTTAAGTACAAATTTTATAGAGATAACTATGATGAGAAGATATTTGACTTAGGTAGACCTATTCAAGACAATAATCCATCTCTTCTCAGTTTTTTCCCTTTTTAGTTGATTTAAAGTACAAATTTTATTAAGATAACAATATGTTGAGAAGAGATTTAGCTTAGGTAAACTTGTTCAAAACAATAATCCTTTCCCTTCTCAGTTAATTTAAAGTACAAATGGTTAAAATTTTATTCAAATGCACTTCACTTCACTTTACTGCTTCGAATACAAACATGCCCCTATATTTCCATAATCATAACATAACATAAACATCAAGCCTTGTCCCATCTATTTGTGGTCGTCTTTATGAATCCTTCATCAATGCCAAACTTGTTTCTTGATATCTAAAAACACAATACCTCGTTATCCAACAACGCCCTTGCCACCCACCGCAATCACCACACCACTCTACCCTATGCCATAAAAAGGGAATTGAGAGACAGAAAGGGTGAAAGAAGCAAGAAAGGGAAGCCTCACAATGGAATGGCCAGTAAGCGATCTCCAATTAGTAGATTTATAAGTACAGTTGTATCTAGTGGTTAGCCCCACTATTTCCCTCCCATGCGGTCGCACAATTGAATTTTTGGCTTGTCTTACGTCAGGTAGCATAAAAATGAAGTGGTGCACCTATGGTCATAAACAAGACTCGGTCTTTGGCGAGGAAAAAAAATACTTTGCACTACTGTAGTTAGCAGGCTTCGAACCGTGTCGCTCTTGTGCATTAAAGTGTTGATCTAACCAAGACAAGTATGTTTTTCGGAAAAAAAAATTTAAGTCGAATCACCCTCTATAGGGAAATACCCATTTTTGTATTTTATTTATTATTTAATAGAATGAAGAATTATGGGGTATAACGGTTGGATGCCAATCCTAACTGGCACCCTAGAAATTAATGTTGCCACATGTAGGCTTGTATCTGTCAAATCAGAACAGTGATCAAAATTACCTTATAAAAGAAACTGTCAAAATTTCAACCTAGTAAACCATAGGTTTTTCCCCAAATGACCCTCAACTGTCACGTAATGCTCAAACTGATCCCCAAATGGTCATTTTGGAAAAAACCTAGGTAAACTAGGATGTGGGACCAACCAGATGATTAAGCTACACGTGATTGGCGTCAAGCTTTGGGTGCTTATTCATCATTCCTAAAAGAGGTCAGATCTTCTCCAGTGGGTCGGTGGGCCCGGCGTGCATCACAGCAGCTCAATGGATGGCGACCTAAAAGTGAATTGCACTCCAGCGACCCCGTGCGGTCGTGATTCACGCAGGGCCCTCCGCCCAGGGCCGACCGAACTGGAGGAGATCTGAACCCATCCTAAAAGCAAACTAACATTAAAGCAACACCTGCAACACATTGAGTCTCATTTCTGTGGTCCTGGGTTGGTTGGAATCAGACTCAATCCAGCTCGTCGGGGGTCCATAAAATCAACGGACCAAAGAGGAGGAGGGACCACGGATCGGGACCGAAAGGACAAATCACATCATCAACGGTCCCGTGACAACGCCATGGAACCAATGCCCGACAGCCCCGTCCATCGGACGGCCAGCATCCCCCCATCAGGGCAAATTAAATCTAGCAGAGAATACTTATCAAGCAACGTAGTCCCCCACACCCACTCAACACACTGTCCGGAATTAGAAAAGAAAAAAAAATTATTAAAAATCGCAAATTTACCCGGTAACCTGCTCCGCTTAGGGGTGTGCAGGATCCAAACCAAACCGACCGAACCAAACCAAACCGACCGAATTTGATCGGTTTCGACACACTCAACGGATCGGATTGGATCAGGATTTCTCAAAACCGATATGATTGGATCGGTTATCGGATTTATCAATTAAAAACCGACCTAAACCGAACCGAACCGAACCGGACTCTGCTTTATAATTTACTAATTTCGTGGTAACTGCTGTGAACTTTTGTTTAATTATTAAAACTGTACTTTGTAGTTTTTAATATTTAATGGATATGAATATTGTAGACATAATGGTATTGTTGTTGATAACTTGGTATTTTGGTAAGTAATGTAGTATCATTTTATAATTTTTGAAATAATTATTTTAAACTTGAAACTATGTCCAAAAAAAAAAAACTAGTAAGCATATGGGCCAAAGCACAAACCGACCATCCAATCCAATCCAAACCGACTTTAATTGGATTGGATTGGATTGGATTCCAGTCTCAATCGGTTTGGATCGGATTGCAAATTCTCAAAACCGACCTAGGTTGGATCGGTTTGGGTTTTGCCTAAATAGATCGGTTTCGAACCGATGCACACCCCTAGCTCCGCTCTCTTACCAGGCTCGGTATCCCGCGGGACCCTCGACTCCTGCAAGTTATCCCGGACTTGGCAAGGCAGCTTCCCTGCATCCTCAGACGTCCGATCAAGATCGGAGTGTGGTTATAAGCTCAGGCAGTCTCGTTATTAGAGAGAACAGTAGGGTCAATAAGAATAGCCGCAGTGAAGTACCGTGTGCGGCCGTGGGGAAAATACCGGCAGCCGTGGTCCCGGCGTGACCAACGCCCGGTCCGGGAAAGGCTGGGGCGAACCGGCAGGGGAGCGGCCGGCACGAGGGGACCGGTTCGGTTGGGGAGTCGTCAAAACCCCGGCTCGACGCGACTTGCATGATGGTCCGCGCCTGCAACAAAGCAAACCGGCGCCACCGTTAGACCTACACTGTTCAAACCGGGTCAACCAGCAGGTGGCTTCATGGTCGTGGTTACCCTTTCGGCGGGCACGCCGTCGTAGACGTTCACCTTGCCGTCGTAGAATATCGTCATCTGACCCACCGGCGCGTCCGCAGCAGGCCTGAAAGGTGACGTGGCCACAGTTAGCGTGACGCATCGAACCATATAGATCAATACCGTCCAATCCGGAGACTCCCTTATTGTCTCATAACGAACGGCTCAGATCGACGGCCTGTCAACCTTCGTTTTAGGCTCGGGTGATTTGAGCCACCTAACCGGCGCATTTTAGCAAACTCGGCCTAAATTAGTAAAATGAGAGAGAGAGAGAGAGAGTTTGGGAGATGTGACAGAACCCTTCCGGCGGGAGATGCTCCATTCCGGCGACCTGGAACCGGCACGACGCATCGCCGGCGGCGTAGTACGGCGGCACTGGGTCTCTTCTCCGGTACGGAGACGGCTCCTTCGCTAGTGCCGCCGTCTGCCAATCGCCAGTCGCCTCCGTCCGCTGAGATAAATTACAAAATATAATAACATTTTTTCAAGCAATTACTAACGAGAAAAGGAATTCGTCGCCAGCTTTTGAAGTGAATGTTTGGGGCTTGGAAATAGAAAGGAAAAGAAGGTAGCAACCAGCGGCGGCGGAGGGGGCGGCTTCTGGTGGATCACGGCGGTAGAGGGGCCGTCGGAGTCGGGGCGGGCGTCGAGGAGCGCCTTGAGGGAGATGACCTGCTGGATCGCCTGCGACTTGTTCCAGGAGGGGCGCCTCATGCCTGTACGGACATAATGAGGAGGAGGCGGGAGCCGACACGTGTCGGTCAGACCTAGATCGCCGTACAAAAGAGGGAGAGGAGCTAGGGGGAGGAGGAGAAAATAGGAGGACCTCTTTCCTTCAGGAATCGGCGGCAGTCCTCCCGCGTGAGCTGCACGATGTCCTCCTCGGTGAGCTCGCCGAGGGGCTTGTCGAGCGGCGACCGGAGAACCGTCTGGCCGGGGTTCATGGCGTCGGATTCCGGCGAGCCCGGCCCCGTGGTCCCGGACGGTGAGAGGCGAGGGAGACGAGAAGGGGAGGAGAGCGGAGAGGGATCTCACTGTTTCTTCTCTCGCCTCCCCCCTCTCTCTCTCTCTCTCACTCACTCACTCACTCCCTCGATCTGTTCTTCCGTATTTTTATATTTATTTTTTATTTTTTTAGTATTTTGATTTTTTTGGGGGTTCGGAAATTCGAAAGGATGGGGTTTGCTCGCGGCGTCTCCGCTTCGTTTGGTGTTTATTTTATTTTATTTTTTATTTTTACGAACGGTGCTGTACCCCGTGCTGCCACGTCAGTCGTATCCTCCCATTTATTGTCTCACTATTATTGAAAAATATATATATATACCTTATTTATGTGGGGGACTACTATTTGAACATATGAACATACTCTCAGACATAATGCTGACGTGGGACGCATCGGCCAGCCAGCGCTTGGAGCTAGCACTTACCGATGCTCCCCACATCCGCAATGTGTCTGAGAATATGTCCTCTTGTATGTGTGACTGAATTGCATTGCCCTCGTTTGTTCTTCCGATCAACAATTGATAGTCCACGACATTGTCCTGTCCGTTCAATGTACACCACAAGTAAGGCTGGTGGACGGGTCCATCTAAATGCACCCATCATTTTAATATTGACGTCCTGATATTCTTTATGGCTATGGATATATACACTACGGTTTTTTATAAAGACAGATCGCGGCTTACAGGCAACCCAACAAGACCAATGCATTTTGTTGGGGGCATCTTACATCGCAACCTTCGACTCTACATGTAGCCCACATCTTTGTCTTGTTCCCTTCCTTCCCAGCTTGTCAGTGTCCATACACGCCATTGATCTCGTATAGGCCATCGCCCATCCAACGCATTCAATTTCATATATCCAACCCACCACCACCACCCTCCTCCTTCTCCTTCATTCTCAGCCTACTCCTCTTTCCTCCTCGTCCCTCCCCCCTCTTCATCCTCCTCCCCATCCTCTTCCTCTTACACTCAGCCAATTTCAGACCGAGTGATTCTACAACACATTTGGTTAGGAGCACTCGGCCTCTCCAATGGCCGAATGTGATGTAGAAGTATTCGACCTCAGACCCTCAGATGACTGAATATTGTGCACTAGGTACCATTGATTACTCGGCCTCCAACGACTGAATGGTCTGTAGGAGCACTCAACATGCAATGGTTGAATGCGATGCAGAGAGACTCATCATGCCATGACCAAGTTACTGTTTTAGAGAAGAGAAAGGGGGGGAGGAGGACAAAGGTGGGGAGTGCGGCGACATGCATGGGCCAACAATGTTGGCAGAAAAAGCCAGTGCAAGAGAAAGCTGGAGGAAGAGAAGGGTAAAGTTAGAATTTTGTGAAAGCCCCTATCTCAGTATTGCGTTAGATAAAATATAGGTTTAATGGGTTGCCCCTACATAGGATTAATTTAGATATATTGAATGTATGATTTACGGGGCCTGCCCCATAAAAAAAATTTATGCTATATATAGCCACCCCTGTTTTTTCTACCCAACCCAATTTATATGGTATGTAATGGTACTAGGGTTGGCAACGGTGTGGTTTAGGTGCGATTTTGGGTAAAACCGAAACTGCACTGCAAAACCGAACCGCCACACCGAAATCGCACCGTGACAGTGTACCATTATGTAAAATTGAAACCGCAGCATGCGATGCGATGCACCGCGAATGGCCTAAACGGTGCGATTTTATGTGATTTTGATAAAAACCGAAACCGCACCGCGACGATTTTAAATTTTACCAAACCAAAACCACACCATACGGTGTGGTTTACCGCGATTTTCGATTTTAAACCGCACCGCTGTCATCCCTAAATAGTACCTCTAACAACCAATGCATATCGATTGGTTTGTCTTACGTCGTGTGGCGTATAAATAAAGCAGTGTACCTATGAGCATAAACAAGACTTGATCTTTTGTGAGGAAAAAAAAAACTTTGCGCTTCTATAGTTGGCAGGCTTCGCACCATGACCTCCGTTGTGCAATGACAATTACATGCATCCCTTTAATGAGGACAAGCATGTCCTCTTCAAAACAAAAAGAAAAACCAAAAGTATCCCGATCCCTAACATCTATCCACCCCTTCCCCCTTCACTCGCTTCGCCTCGATCACTCCACCACCCACAAAGTTACTAGTGCATTCAACTTGATACAAAGCAACTCAACCCTATTCCTATCTATACTATATACTAAAACGGAACCCTCTCTCCTGTGGTGTGACACGTGGAGCCCTATTGATGACAAAAAAATCTCTCATCCCTGTGTGAACATGGATATCCCTGTGTGTACCCGATGTTTACATGTATTATAAGGAGAATGGGCCATTTATAACAATTTAATGTCATTTACTGATTTACCCCATTCCATAATCCTCTCACTAAAAAATTTAGAAATTTTGTTCCTCCGGATGTACCCGATGTTTGCATTATAAGGAGAATGAGCCATTTATAATAATTTAATGTCATTTAATCCTCTCACCCCCATATTACTCCCTCTCTCTCTCCCTCGCTCATAAATCTCTCTCATGTCTTTTGGAAGGTAGAGAGATCGTGAACTGCCGGTGTGTAAACACAGCACTCTCTCATAATTATTTATAGGGTTGTTTTGACTTCGCCCCCCAAATTTTGCCTTGAATTAGACTTTACCCCCATCTTTTCATTAATTAGACTTTACCCCTCAAATCTAACATTCCGTCAACTCACCTCTCAAAATTTTATTTCTTTTCCGTCAGTTTACCCTTCCTCTTAGATGAAGAAGTGACGGTACAGTTAGTTTTGTGGGGTAAAGTCTAATTAATGAAAACATGGGGCGTAAAGTCTAATTCAAGGCAAAATTTGGGGGGCAAAGTCAAAATAACCCTTATTTATATTATGACATATTTTTATGACATATTTTATGGCAAGGTTTTTATTACCCCTTAAATAGTGATCTTCACAAACCATGGAAGTCTCTCTCCCATATTGTGACACGTGGACTTCTTTTAAAAAGCTAGAATTCTTCTTCCATGTGTGAACGCAACTCTTTTTTAAATCCATTTAAAATTTACCATAAAAATAATAAATTTTCATTCAATGGCATTTTATAATCATTTGATGTTAAACTCTCTCTCTCTCTCTCTCTCTCTCTCTCTCTCTCTCTCTCTCTCTCTCTCTCTCTCTCTCTCTCTCTATCTATCTATCTATCTATCAAACACACACTAACAAGTGAATCAAACTCACTTCAGATTTCACATTTCTTTGAACAGTTGTGATGTCGCCTTTGCCAAATGAAGTGCATCAAGCACATTCGGGCATTGCCCGGGTTTCTTAATAGTATCTATACTAAAATGGAAGCCTCTCTCCCGTGTTGTGACACGTGGACGTTTTTAAAGACCCAGAATTCTTCTTCCGTGTCTGAACGCGGCTCTCTTTTAAATCCTATCAAAAACCTACCATAAAGATGATAAATACTCATTCAATAACATTTAATGGTCATTTGATGTTAATCTCTCTCCCTCTCTCTCTAACAAGTGAATCACAATCACTTCTGATTTCACACTTCTTTGAAACAATTCCCATGTTGTTTGTGCCAAATGGCGTGCATCATGCTCATCCGGGCAATGCCCGGGTTTCCTACTAGTAGTATAATATTAAAATGGAAGCCTCTCTCCCGTGTTGTGACACATGGACGTCTTTTAAAGAGCCAGAATTCTTCTTCCATGTGTGAACGCGGCTCACTTTTAAATCCTATTAAAAGTCTACCATAAAGATGATAAATACTCATTCAATGGCATTTGATGGTCATTTGATGTTAATTTCTCCCTCTCGATCACACTCACATCAGATTTCACACTTTTTCGAACAGTTGTGATATCGTCTGTGCCAAATGGCGTGCATCAAGCTCATCCGGGTATTGCCCGGGTTTCATACTAGTATTCTACTATAGGGCACCCAACAAAAGGGTTCAAAACTACCACCACCCCGTCAACTCCGACCTCCATTTAGTCCGTCCGTGTTTCTTTTTCCTCCTCATCGCCCCCCCCCCAAAAAAAAAAAAAAAAACCACCTGAGACGTGTCGGCCTTTTGCGGCCGACATGCATGAACACAACCCGGCCCGACGGGAAATGAAGCCCGGCCTGAGGGTCCAATCCGAATCTTGTATATTTATTATTCAAATATAATATAGTATTTTATATAAAAAAAGGCTAGTAATATTGGCATGGGCAGTGCTTGTTTGTGTTGTGTTGGACTCATTGCATGCCTATACTGATGAACAGTTTTTTTTATTATAATTGAAAAATTCATTGGAGGCTGGTCCAAATCCAACACAAAAATTTAAGTTATTTATATCCGGGCTGGTCTCGTGATATGGCATCTGACCATTGGTTTCCGAGAGGTCATGAGTTCAAATCTTGTTATCTCTTTTTGTTTATTCCAATACTACCTCATCTGTTTAATTCTCCACATGTGAGAAAGCGTTTGACGTGAGGGGAGGTGTTAGATATACATTGTTAGCATAATTCCCTAAAAGCTTAAGCTTTTGGTTGGGTCCCATTTTAGACTAGGGATGGTGATTAAATGGGTTTAGTGAGTAACCCGATCTGACCAAACCCGATCATTTTGGGATGGGTTTGGGATGGAATTAAATGGGTTTGGACTGGCTTGGTATTGTTTGAAAAAATACGATCGGGTTTGGCCAGGATCAAGTTTAGCTTACCCAACCCTAAACCCGACCATATTACATACACAAATATCAATTAACATTACATGCACTTGTTATAGCCTAAAGTCTTAGGGGTTGATACCCTAGACTGGGGATCGATTCACGCTTGCATCGAATTAATAACTGGTAGGGCGGCTGCCTTAACCCTCTCACAGATGAGAAACTGTGGGGTGCTAAAAAAAACTTAAGAAAATATTATTTAACTCGAAAGATTTATTAACATGTTCGGGTAAGTGAGGCCATAATCGTTCGTTGCACCCAAGCTTGACCTCACATTCAAACAAAATCGGTAAGCAAAGGGACGCCATGATTAGATACCACGTCATACTATATCTAGTATCTAGAACTTTCTATATCAAAAGCATTCCTCAAATAATTAATGAACAAGACTATTGTAATAATTTAAATTATCAAATAATTAATGAACGAGATTATTGTAATTATTTAAATGATGCAGAAAGAAATCAAAAAAATTTCACTGGTAGTGGCCCCACATTTTATTTCAAATGGATTTTTTTTTGATAATTAGGTGTAGATCCATTAGAGTAGTTTGTACTTATATAGTTATATTAAGTTCAACAAAAAATTTAGGTTTACATATATCCTAAATAATGAATTTAGTATAAGAGGTGATCTTGTACAACTGTTCTATCTTATAAGAGGAATTTTTCCAACCACTTTTGGAGTTTTTTTTTAAAATACAAATATGACCTTCAAAACCTCTCTCACATGAACTAGATGCAACGCTATAGAAGCATGTTGCTACTGTGATTTCAGTTCAATGATTAGGTTAGAGGTCACTAATACGTGTATAGAATTAGGGTTAGATTTAGGATTATTGTTCATTATTTATATTATAGAATTATGTTTTGGGTAAGAGTTCACTATTTAGGATATATAATTTTATGGTTCGGGTTCATAATTGATGGTATTTAATTTGGGATAGGGTTAGGTTCACTGTTTAGGATATAAAATTAGGTTTAGGGATAGTGTTTGGGTTTTACAACCCGACAAAATATTTTCGAATTCTGAAACGTTTTTGTAGTGTTGTGAAACCGATTTAACTAGATAGCTTATGGAAGGATGTATGAGTTATTTTACTAGCCGTAGGACTTATTGCAATAAAACTTTGAGCCGTAAATCTCTCCAAATAGAAAAGTTTTCTCGGAACTTACAATTAATGGAATGTTATTAAATCGACTTAATGCTAACTACCCCTTTTTTTGTGTGAGGGACTATAGTGTGCCGATACATCAATAATCAAAATCTATATAACAAGGGATGACAGTCTATATGCTGATTAGGACAAAATGCCCAAATTGCCTAGGGGTTCCTATTTCATTCTTTAACTGGCTGGGGGTTCCTATTTTCAGAGAGACTCATGCTCCCTGCTGAATTGATGTGCCTAGCTAATAAAATAATGCTAAAGCTGGCCGGGCGGAAGGCCCGGTGTCTTTTTATTTCCGGTCGAGTGGTTCTGATAAAGTATGTCATTGCTTCCATGTCGTTATATGTTTTAGCCCATCGTTGGATTCTTTCCCGAGTGATACACATGTTGGAAAATGGAGTTTCGGCGTTTCCTTTGGGCTAATTCCACTTCCGCTAGGGGACTACACCTGTTGTCGTGGGTAGTGGTCTGCCAGGCGGCTAGTGAGGAAGGTCTGGGTATTAGACAGCTTCCTTTGGTCAGAAATGCTTTCATGATGCGTCGGGCATTGGAAGTGATTTCAGGAGGATCTTCTCCTTGGAATATTTTCTGTCAAGATAAGTATGGACCAGTCTCTGCTTGGTCTTGGCCTACTCCATGTCAAAGGTCTTGGATTTGGCAGGCTATCACGGAGGGTGCCTCGTATGTGCAAAACTTGGGAGTTCGAGTGATATGGGTAGGGGCGGAATTCGATCCTTGGCTGGAACCATGGGCCTCACCCATTCTTTTCGCTCGGCTGCCGCTATTTTCTGAATATGCATCGAAGCCAGAGGATCTTCACTATTCGGCAATTTTTTGAGTCGGATAATTCATGGAATTTGTCTTTGATTAGAGACATTTTTCCAAACGAGTGGGTGCAGCGTATTATAGTGTCCATATTCTAACCTCGGAGCCTAGAGTGCCATACTCGTGGGGGCCACATGCGACGGATCAGTTGTCTCTTCGTGCCATCTATAGTATTAGGCTTTCTACAGAGCAACCGAAAATGGGCAGCCAGGTTTTTCCCTGGAAGGCTATGTGGAAGTCGAATACTACGCCGAGGGCAAAGACTTTCTGTTGGAAGCTTTTGTTACAAAAATTGGTTTTGATAGAATAATGAAAAAACCGGTTTTTGGTTTAGTCCCATATTGCCCGTGGGGAGATCTTTTAATGCGTTTTTAATGGAACTCCCTTCATTGGGCTTTGTAGCTTCCCAAGAGCCAGGCCATAGCCCACCACACACGCGCGCGCGCGCCGAGCCGGGCCGGGCACGGGCTCGGGCCGAGGCCGCGGCTCACGAGCCGCGTGGACGCGAATGGGATTCAGGCCTTGTTTTACACTGGGTTTTAATTTTTTAATGGAAATTTATTCCTTCCGTTACACTCTTCACGAGGCTGAGCTAGGTTCATTGAACCTGGACCTCTGCACTGTCACATGCAACCGTTTCACTTGACAGAGCAGTGAATGCTCATCAGTGCGTTGCATGCAATGGCTGTGAGTGTGGGGATGTTATGGCTAAGGACCTCTATATAAGAGAGGGTCCGGTGAAGCCAGGAACACACCAAGCGAAGAGCTCTCTCCACTTTCTCTTTTCTTTCTCGTTCGCTCTTGTCTGGAGTACGCTGAGAGTCCCAAAGGGGTTCCCTTCGGTGCTGAAGAGGAGTCCAGTCGTTGTACCCTAGGGAGCGTTCGTCGGAGGCCTTGAAGCACCTACCGAGGCGGCGAAATAGTTTTTAGGGCATTGTGCTAGCACAAGCCTCGACAACTGCTAAGTACCTTGTTCTTCTTCCTTCTTCCACCTCTTTGCCATATCTGTAGACAACCTTAGGACAACCTAAACCTTGTTTGATTGTTGTGCTCAACCTTGCATGCTAAACCCCTATAGTTTGTTCAATTACTTTTTGCACTAGATTTGTAACATCTCTATTTTCTGTTAGTCATCGTTTGCTTGTCTTCATAGAGTAGAATACCCAACAGCTGAAAGCTATTTTATTCATTCTATTCTATTCCGTTTAGATCTAGATCCAATACGAGAGTGTTTAGATCTAGTCTCTTGTTAACTGTTAGAATTCCTTTGATTTTTCATAAGTTTGACGGTGTCGAGGAAAGCTTGACAAACCGGCATTAAATTGCCCTAGGAAGCTTGGTACTTAAGCGAGCCAAGTGCTCCACCTCCTTCCTGGAGCTGACCTGGCCGTCAAATTTTTAAAAATTCAAAAGGAACTCTTCCTAGATGACTACTGAGATGGAGAGGAAACCTAGCAAGTCTAGTGAGAAGCCTGAACCATTCGATGGGAAGAACTTTAAGAGATGGCAGATGAAACTTAGGTTCTATCTGACTGTCCTTAAGGTTGTCGACCTTATCTCTTCCGAGAAGCCTATCCTTATCTCTAAGGATGATGGCTCATCTAACCAAACCGACTTAGACTCCTGGGAGAGGCAGGATTATCTGTGTAGGAACTATATCCTCAACTGCCTTGTCCCCGATCTATATGATGTTTACTTCACCTGCAAGTCCGCCAAAGACCTGTGGAACTCCTTAGAGAAGAAGTACGCCACAGAGGACGCCGGGTCGAAGAAGTTTGTGGTCGGGAAGCTGCTGGAGTTCAAGATGGAAGATGAGAAATCTGTAGTCTCCCAACTTGAGGAGATACAGATTATCATCCATGAGGTCATTGCTGAAGGGTACAAAATCTGCGAGGGATTCCAAGTGGCAACTATCATAGAGAAGTTGCCTCTCTCGTGGAAGGAGTATAAGAATAGTTTGAAGCACAAGAGGAAGGAGATGACCCTGGAAGACCTTGTTGTCCGAATCCGTATAGAGGAGGACAATCGAGTGTCAGAGCAAAGGGAGCGAGCCTCTATGATAAAAGGAAAGGCCAACCTCATGGAGGGGAAGTCTTCCAAAAAGAAGGCTCTTGCTCCTAAGCCCTGGGAGAAGAACAAGCAATCTAAGCCCCAGTTCAAAAAGAAGCCGAAGGGAGACTGCTTCGTTTGTGGCAAGCCAGGTCACCTGGCTAGGGAGTGTCACTTCAATGTAGCTAATCGACCGAAGAACAAGTCCGAGGCGAACGTGGCACAGAGCGGCTACTTCTCGGCAGTGGTGACGAAGGTCAACCTAGTCAGCAACCTTGCAGAGTGGTGGGCGGATACGGGAGCTACCCGACATATATATGGGTCGAAGAGCTGCTTCTCCACCTACACACCTGCAGAAGAAGGCGAGTCGCTGTACATGGGGAACTCCTCAGTTGCTCAAGTTGCTGGGAAAGGGAATGTGATTCTGAAGTTCACCTCTGGAAATCTTCTGACTCTGAAGAAGGTGCTTCACGTCCCAGACATCCGGAAGAATCTGGTCTCCGGAGCAATACTGAGCAAGAAGGGCTACAAGCTTGTATTTGAGTCGAACAAATTTGTCCTGACTAAGGGAGGGTCTTTTGTGGGAAAGGGTTATCTTGATGAGGGCTTATTTAAGCTGAATGTAACCTCTTTCAATAATGATAATAAAATATCTTCTTCTGCTTACTTGTGCGATTCTTTTGATCTGTGGCATGCTAGACTAGGACACGTTAACTCTAAAACCCTTAAAAGGTTAGTTAACTTAGGTAGTGTACCTAAATGTGTTCCATCCTCAAATGGAAAGTGTGGCATATGCGTAGAGGCTAAATATGCCAAGAAACCTTTTAAGAGTGTAGAGCGTAGCCTAGAAACCCTAGACTTGATCCACTCAGAAGTGTGCGACCTTAAAGGTTACACTACGAGAGGAGGGAACAAGTACATCATCACATTTATTGATGATTGTTCCAGACATTGTTCAATCTTTCTCCTTAAGAGTAAGGACGAGAGCTTGTCCAAGTTTAAATCCTATAAGTCTGAGATAGAAAACCAGTTAGGGAAGAGGATCAAAGTCATTAGGTCGGACAGAGGAGGTGAATATGAGTCCGGAGAATTCACTAAATTTTGTGAAGACAACGGTATAATTCATCAGACCACTGCTCAATATTCCCCTCAGTCTAATGGAGTAGCTAAGAGGAAGAACAGGACCTTAAAGGACATGGTCAATGCCATGATGATCAGTTCAGGGGTACCTACGAACCTGTGGGGGGGAAGCTGTGCTCTCAGCAGCACATGTTCTTAATAGAATCCCATTTAAGGAATCTGAGCAGACTCCTTATGAGATTCTGAGAGGTAGGAAGCCATCGTATAAATACCTCAAAGTGTGGGGTTGTTTAGCGAAGGTATCCATACCTAACCCTAAGATGACCAAGCTAGGTCCTAAAACAGTTGACTCTGTATTCATAGGATATGCCCAGAACAGTAGTGCGTATAGGTTTTTAGTAATCCATTCTGAAAACCCATACTTAGATGATAATACCATCATCGAGACTAGGGATGCCGAATTTTTTGAAAATCGGTTTCCTTATAGAGAGAGGTCTGAAAAACCTCAGGAGCCCAGTACGCTTGAGAGGCCTGCTCCTAGACAGAGGGATGACTCTTCAGATAATGAAGAGATCGAACCTAGAAGGAGCAAGCGAGCTAGGACTGGTACTTCATTTGGGCCTGACTTCATTACATATCTAGTGGAAGAGAATCCAACTAGTTATAATGAAGCCATGACCTCAGTTGACTCTATCTTTTGGAAGGAAGCTATAAATAGTGAACTTGAGTCCATAATATCCAATAACACCTGGGAGGTAGTTGAGCTACCTCCTGGTTGTAAAACAGTTGGATGTAAATGGATATTCAAGAAGAAGCTTAGGGCAGATGGATCCATAGAAAGATATAAGGCTAGGTTAGTAGCTAAAGGATATAAGCAGCGAGAGGGAGTAGACTTCTTTGATACTTACTCACCAGTGACTAGGATTACATCCATTAGGTTGCTTATAGCTATAGCTGCTATCCATAACCTTGTAATTCACCAGATGGATGTAAAAACTGCATTCCTAAATGGAGAATTAGAGGAAGAGATCTACATGGATCAGCCCGAAGGCTTCATAGTGCAAGGTTTGGAGAAGAAGGTTTGTAGACTAAAAAAGTCTCTTTATGGTCTCAAACAGGCTCCAAAACAATGGCACGAGAAGTTTGACCATGTGTTAACTTCAAGTGGTTTCAGAATTAATGAATCAGATAAATGTATCTACACTAAGGTCAATAACTTGACTTGTGTGGTCATATGTCTCTATGTAGATGATATGTTGATCTTTGGAACCAACTTAGAAGTAGTGGTCAAGACCAAGGACTTCCTGAGTAGGCACTTTGATATGAAGGACTTAGGAGCTGCAGATGTCATTCTTGGTATCAAAATTAAGAGAGATTCCAATGACATAGCTCTATCTCAATCTCACTATATCGAGAAAGTGCTTAGGAAGTTCGGTCATATTGATTGTCTACCTGCTAGAACGCCATATGATCCTTCAGTACACCTGAAGAAGAATTTAGGGCCTAGTGTATCACAACTAGAATATTCTAGGGTAATTGGCAGTCTCATGTATATCATGAACTACACGAGACCCGATATTGCCTATGCGATAGGTAGACTTAGTAGATACACTATTAACCCTAACCAAGAGCATTGGGATGCTCTAATCCGAGTTCTAAGGTACTTAAAACATACATTAGATGATGACATTTTCTATGGTAGGTATCTAGCTGTCCTAGAAGGATACAGCGATGCTAATTGGATTGCGGATTCCTCAGAAACCAAATCCACTAGTGGGTATGTGTTTACCCTAGGAGAGGGTGCAATTTGTTGGAAATCATCCAAACAAACATGCATTGCCCGATCCACTATGGAGTCGGAGTTCATAGCACTAGATAAAGCTAGTGAAGAGGGTGAATGGCTAAGGAATCTCATTATGGATATTCCTTTTTGGCCAAAGCCTATTCCTGCTATCCCAATTCATTGTGATAGCCAAGCAGCTATAATGAGGGCCAGGAATAACTCCTATAATGGAAAGTCACGACATATTCGTCGTAGACATAACACTGTTCGACAGATGTTGAAAGATGGGATAATTACTATTGACTATATTAGGTCAAAGGATAATTTAGCAGATCCCTTAACTAAAGGACTAGCTAGAGAGTTAGTTCTAAGTACATTGAGGGGGATGGGGCTGAGGCCTATAAACGAATAAGTCTCCGATAACGGTAACCCAACCTACATGATTGGAGATCTCAAAATCGAGGTTCAATGGAAAAACAAGTTATTCGAGGGATTTGTGGGGGTGCTATCAAAATTCTCTCATCCCTATGATGTGATAGTACATTCTGTATCGCTGAGAGGCTGAGTTTTAGACTCTTAATGCTAACTATAGCTGGTATACCAGTGGGGTGTATAGATACAGAGCACTCTTGATAGTAAGCACGTATATGAGTGTAGAAGTGTGGCCGCTTCTATGAGAATTGAGGCTAATTCTCTAGAACACTCAAGAAAACTGGGGAAGGCTCATGGCCATAAAGAGCACAACCGCATGGGACTCTATGATGTATATGAAAGTATGGGTGAGACTTGTCGACTAGACTTACAATATATAGCTGTACAGTTCAAGACGTAAGTTCACTGTCAGCTAGTAAGTCCTGCAGTCTACACTAAGCAAAGGTTCAAGTCGAAAGACACCTTATGTCTATACATACTCTTATAAGTACTCTAGACTACTTCTTTCGATTTGTTTTTCGATATTTCATTTTTGTGGGGGATTGTTACAAAAATTGGTTTTGATAGAATAATAAAAAAACCGGTTTTTGGTTTAGTCCCATATTGTCCGTGGGGAGATCTTTTAATGCGTTTTTAATGGAACTCCCTTCATTGGGCCTTGTAGCTTCCCAAGAGCCAGGCCATAGCCCACCACATACACGCGCGCGCGCCGAGTCGAGTCGAGTCGAGCCGGGCACGGGCTCGGGCCGAGGCCGCGGCTCGCGAGCCGCGTTGTTTTACACTGGGTTTTAATTTTTTAATGGAGCTTTATTCCTTCCGTTACACTCTTCACGAGGCTGAGCTAGGTTCATTGAACCTGGACCTCTGCACTGTCACATGAAACCATTTCACTTGACAGAGCAGTGAATGCTCATCAGTGCGTTGCATGCAATGGCTGTGAGTGTGGGGACGTTATGGCTAAGGACCTCTATATAAGAGAGGGTCCGGTGAAGCCAGGAACACACCAAGCGAAGAGCTCTCTCCACTTTCTCTTTTCTTTCTCGTTCGCTCTTGTCTGGAGTGTCTGGAGTACGCTGAGAGTCCCAAAGGGGTTCCCTTCGGTGCTGAAGAGGAGTCCAGTCGTTGTACCCTGGGGAGCGTTCGTTGGAGGCCTTGAAGCACCTACCGAGACGGCGAAATAGCTTTCAGGGCATTGTGCTAGCACAAGCCTCGACAACTGCTAAGTACCTTGTTCTTCTTCCTTCTTCCACCTCTTTGCCATATCTGTAGACAACCTTAGGACAACCTAAACCTTGTTTGATTGTTGTGCTCAACCTTGCATGCTAAACCCCTATAGTTTGTTCAATTACTTTTTGCACTAGATTTGTAACATCTCTATTTTCTGTTAGTCATCGTTTGCTTGTCTTCATAGAGTAGAATACCCAACAGCTTTTCCATAGGCGCCTTCCGACTCGAATTCATCTAGCGCAAATTGGGATGGATTTGGATACTGTGCCCCTGGTGCATTTGGCACCAGAAGATATTAAACATGCCCTGCTGGACTACCCCCACACCATGGCTGTGTGGGATTGGGTGGGTCGGTTGGCAAACATTAACTCTTCGGCTCTAATGTTGTGGGTTCTCGACAGCAATGTGGTTCATATGCCTAGCTCGAACTTGAAGGAGGCTTTCTGGTCATTGCTGACTTCAGTGTGGGAAGTGTGGAAGACTCGAAACCGGGCCTGTTTTGATGGGGTGGAGGAATCACCGAGGCTCATTGCTCGCCGGATATGGGTCTTACTCAAGGAATATAGGTTTCTCTCTAATACATTTGTATTAGGCTCTCGATCAAAAGCTATGGTGGGAGTTCGTTGGTGGCCCCCAATCATCAGGGAATTAAAATTAAATTTCGATGGATCAGTGGCTCAGAGGGACCGGGCAACTGGTGGAGGTTTCATCATTCGTGATAATGCTGGGTTAATACTGTTGGCCGGGTGTTTTCCTTCTTTCTCTCCTTCGGTCCCAATTATAGAATCGTTGGCTCTGCTTCGTGGACTGCAAACATTCATTAAATACTTCCCTCGTCACCCAGTCTGGATTAAAGGTGACTCGCTGTTGGTTTTGCAACGCTTGCATCAGCAAAATTCTGTTGATCCATTTTTCAAGGAATGCCATGACTTATTGAGTTGGCTTTCGTGGGCTCAATGGTCTCACATTTTCAGAAAAGCTAATTGGTTGGCGCGAATGGATAATCAGGTCGAAAGGTTTCTTTTTCTCTTGCAGGATTTTTCTCGTCCCCTCCGGGATATTGCTATACAAGATGCGCAACTGAAGTATTATCCTCGTTTTATCTTTGATCCTGACAGATTGATTCGTAGGTTTTTTATTATTTTTTTGTTATTCTTGTTTTTTGTATCTTTCTTTAATTACTGGTTTGTAGTCAGAAGTTACTTTAAAAAAAAAAAAAAAACTCGAAATGGACCGGCGAGAAAGGGAGAATGCTCCAACCTCTGTTATTTATTTCCAATAGTCCACATGGCACGTCTCCATTGGGCCGTAAGCAAGTGCTGTATACAAGTCCGATAGCGAAAATAAATTGCACTCGTAATGGACGCCAGTGACGTCTTTCTTTCGTAGGTGGGGGACGACGATTAGAGAGAGGTGACCCTTGTACGACCCAGTTGCGTGGGACCCGCAGCACTTACCCTATACCTCATCTAACCCCTTTCACCCTCATAGGACACGTGGCTTTGAGCCAGCTCGAGGCTCGGGGACGAGGGAAGGAGTGGGGACCACGGTGGTGGCAATCATGCCGCTCCCGCTTTGAGCCGTTGGACCCCCACCGCGCACGTGGTGTCTCCACGTCGGATCTCCACTGCTGTCGCCGTTTAAGGGGGCAAAGACCATATAGGTGGGCTCCCGATCTCTACCCCCTCCCGAGAACCGTCTGATCCGTAGTTCGCATGGTCCCCACACAGTACTATCGTATACTAACCGTCGGTGTTGGTACAAAGTTACAAACCATTTATTCTTGAGTTCAGATCTCCTCCAGTCGATCGTCCCCGGTCGGTGGGCCGGCGCGCATCAGATCCGCACGATGGCAGGGGATCCGAAAGTGAACCGTACTCCAGCGGACTGCATAAGGATGTGATGAGAAGCGACTGGAGAAGATCTGAACTGCCCCAAAAAAAAACTAGGGGTAATTTGCCTAAGACCTCTCTAACCAATCAAACATAAACACTAGGATAAACCCACTGCAGTTTTTCATCCGGACTCCAGCCCCTCTAACCAACTCAGCCATGATCCCTTCCCTCTTTTTTTATATCCAAGACCCACCCTCACCCCCTCTCCTCTCTCGATTGGCCATGGCAACGGCGGAGGTGGCAGCTGCGGAGGTGGAGATGGAGTGGGCGGAGGCGGCAGCTGCGGAGGCGGAGGCGGAGGCGACCGGCGGAGACGCAGCCGGTTGAGGCTGCAGCGGTGGTGCGACTGCGAGCGGCAGAGGTGGAGGTGAGCGACGAAGACGGAGGCGAGCGGCGACGGCGGTAGGTGCGAGGGGATTGGGTTAGGTTTGGATTTCTAGGTCTAGGGTTCTTAGGTGCGGGAGGGGGGGGGGGGGGGGGGGGGGGGGGGGGTTCAGTTAGGTTCGGCGGGGGGTTCGGATAGGTCCGGCGGTCGCGGCGGCAATGGGGGGTTCGGTTAGGTCCGGTGGCAACGGGGGAGGGGGGCAGGGGGTTCGGTTAGGTAAGGCGGCGGAGGGGGGGGGGTCGGTTTGGTCGGGCGGCGACAGGAGGGCGTGGCATTCACATCTAAATTAGAAGTGAATGCAAGGGTATTTTTGTCTATAAGAGTTGGAGCTCAAATGAAAAGTTGGTCGGGACTGCTACTCAAAAAGCATATCTAAGAAAGGCTTCTCACCAACTCCCCCAAAAAACTATTTACCCCATAGTAACTACCGATTCTTCTACACAAAATGATGTGTCACGATCACACCCGATGAATCACACTCAAGCTCCAAAGGCTAAGGGACGTTGTAATTGGATGCGAAACTTTCTATTAATGTGTTAGAGCAAATCCAACGGAGTCGCTTGAGGCGTTCGCTTCATCAGATGTGGCGATAAATTTGGTGTCCATCCCTCCAACGGCCTCGCTTAAGCCTCGTCAAATTTGAAAAAGGGGTTGGACACTCGCTTGATTTTTTGCCTCGCTCGAGAATCGCTAGCGGGTACAAATAAGATCTGCTGCAATAAAGACCATCCAATTAAGTGAAAATGAACCGTTCGATTAAATCTCTTGAGCCGATCAAAAGCAAAACCGTTCAGAATTATCAAATTGTAGGGAGTGGGTAGAAAGGCCATTGGAGTAGAAGCAAAATCCACTCACCAAAAATACCGGCATGACATTTTTGGCTCACCAAATCTAAATTTGAGGTAGTGAGGCCGTTGAAGATGCTCTTAGAACATCTCCAACCGTCCGCAATATTATCATATATGGCGGATGAAGACCTCCAATCATCTGCTATACCTTCCTACAAAAGTAAAAGAAGAGTTTTTAGCCGATTTATATATCGGGATTGTGAAGAATATAACTGAGCCGCTATTTTCGATAGAGAATTTTCCCAAACTGACCACCAAGTTTGTCGTATTGCTCAAACTAAGTACAGAGCTCGAAAACTTTACTTTTTTGACCACCTATACGTGCCGATTTCAGTAGCACGAGTGTTTTATGACTTTTTCTGACCATTTCACCCTTAAAAGTAGTAAAAACATTGTTGAATAATTTTTTTTTTGTTTAACCCGTAACTTTGGCGTTGGTTTTACGTCTGCTCATCTTCCTCCCCGCCGACTATCCCCGACGATCTTCGCCACCATCTCCATTATCCAACTCTTAAACGCCACCGATTACAACCATTCTCCATCGCCGACGACCGTACCGTGTACATCCCGGAGACCCCGATGGAAAGATCGACTTCGTGCAGTTAAATCTTCATCTCCTTTGCCGAAAAGCACTAACCAACGAGGGACGCAAAATGGACACAAATTGAATGCCAATGGACGCAAATTTTACGTGTGCTTATCTTCCTCCCCGCCGACTCTCGCCGACGATCTTCACCACCATCTCCATTGTCCAACTTCTGAAAGCCACCGATTACAACCGTTCTCCATTGTCGACGACCGTACGGTGTACATCCCGGAGACCCGACGAAAAGATCGACTTCGTGCAGTTAAATCTTTGTCTCCTTCGCCGGAAAACACTCACCAACGAGGGACGCAAATTTTACGTTTGCTCACCTTCCTACCTGCCAACTATCGCCGACTCTCGCCAACGATCTTTGCCACTCTCACCGACTCTACCCGACTCTCACTGACTCTCACCATCTCTCGCCGACTACCTGATCTATCGAGACGGCGAGGTTCCGGCGAGGTTCTGGCGAGGATTTGCGCCAGACCATCAGACAACAACCCGATGAAGAGGTTCTGGTAGTGTTCCGGCGATGCGACTTCAGGTCAAGAGATCACTAAGCGAAGTTTATAAGAGCTGGCGAGGTGATGAAGTTTCAGAAATGGCGGAAAGCGGAAAAGAAATGGTGAGATAAAATGTTGGGGTTTGTAAGTCAACACGACATAAAGGCTATAAAGATAAGGGTGTTTTAGTCTGAAAATTTTTCGGATGTCAAAAAAGTAACGTTTTCGGACTCTATACTTATTTTGAACAAAACGACAAAACTGATGGTCATTTTGAAAAAATTCTCTTTTCGATAAACTCTCTCTCAAGTTATAAACTACTGGCTCAAATGCAAACAAACCTCAGTTATAACTTTGATTTTTTTTTTTTTTTTTAAAGGTACACGAGGTTTTGTCCCAAGAGCAATGGGATTCGGACAACTGTTACCCCAAACTTTTGGATGTGGCACTAATCACTGCGGTTTGTTCGCCGGCTAGTTGAGGCTGAGCCGTGATTCATTAATCAGGGCTGGATGTTGTAGACGGATGTAATCGTGCCACATCAAGTTAGCAACGGAAAGTTGGAAAATCAAGTTGAAAATTTTCATTTTTGTTATGAAACGGTGGTTGCATCGGATATGGATGCCCACCGGATAAATACCCCTAGATTCATGGGATAGGAGATTTTCCCGTCTCTATCCCAACCTCCAATTATGCCTATATATAGGGGGGTAAATGAATAATACAATGAGGTTTTCCAACACGTTATCAGCACGAGCGGAGAGCACGACCCGGCCGACCCCATCGCAGAGAGAGATCGGAGAGAGAGGAAGAGAACAAGAGAGAGAGAGAAGAGACCTCCCACCCGGCTCCGGCTCTCCTACTCGCTGGTCACCTTCTCCGAGCACGTCCCTCGACACCGGGCATTTCCAACCTCAACAGCAACCTACCCCTACAATGCCATCTCTCATTGAAAGGTACGCCCGGACTACCTCATTCATCGCTCGCCGGCCATGTCCAGCCATCACCATATCCCGCACCGATCCACCCCGGCAGCGTCCCTTGCCGGAGAAGCAGATTTACTGTGCACCATTACAACCAGCCCGACTGGCGGCAGCCGCGCTCGCCCGCACGACCGAAGTGTTAGGCGCAGCACCGCTCGCCAGCACGGACGGGCGGCGGGCCGCACGACCAGTGGCAGTACCTGCGGGCACGACCGGAGGCGGGCCGTGCGACCGATGGCACACCAGTGTGCACGGTCGGCAGCGGCCTGCGTGCATGAACTGGCGGCGGGCTGCACGATCGAAGACAGCAGCCTACGAGGGAGTGGCTGCGGGCGGCGCACGCGAGCGGTTGCCGGAGTCGCGCACGAGTGACGGCGGCAACGTGTGAACGTGGCGCGGCCGTTAGGATAGATAGGTTTCCCCGAAACCAACGGGAGAAGATAAACAGTGTTTATCTTCTCCGGGTTCAAAATTCACTCACAACCCGACCCGTTTGCCTTATATTTTTTGATCCGACATGTATTAATCTAGACCCGATCCGATTGGTTCTAAACCCGACTGCATATACAGTACACCCAACCCGACTGCTTATAGTAGACCCGACCCGACCCGACTACATTAGTATAGACTCGACTGTTTAATATAATAAGCCTGACCCAAGCCCTAAACTCAGACCCGACTGCATATGCCCGACCCGACTGCATATTGCAGATCCGATCCGTCCATTCTTATATGCACTCACATATATTTGATTGAATGTTTTGATATACACAGTTTATTTAAATACTCTTTTGTAAGCCCGATCTATAGCCAAATTGCTCGATCCATATATGGATTTTGGGTATCCGAACCGTTCCGGAAGCATCGGTACGGTCAGATTTTGCTATTTCATATACATTATTTATGTTTTTAACTGTTTAGCCCCTAAAGGATCAATATGCAATATCTGTTTTACAAATAAGGATAAAATTGTCCTTAATTGTAACAGACTTTACGATGCACTTATATCTTGTGTTTTCTTACATATTCCATGTTCATAAGATGTTATTTTCTTCATTAGATGTACTTTAGGTAATTAGTACCTTTTAGAAAAGCTTGGCAAGGCGCATGACGGTTCCATAGAACCCACTCTACCTTGGCAAGTGGTTTCTAAAAGGAGCCTATTAATATATTAATAGGCTTTGTACTTGATATGTCAAATTGTTTTCTATAATATATCTCTATATGCACATGTGATGAATATGGTAATCATTATAATAAATGAATATATGAACATGCGTGCATACATGACTATGGTTAAGATAGATTTGAAGAATGGATATATGAACATAGTAGATCCTGATGATCACCAGAAGATGATCGCTTTGCCTGCAGCAAAGAGCGAACGATAAAACGCTATCTACCTTCTACCCAAATAATCATTCTACAACAGCAATACAGGGGATGAAGTACCAGAAGTACTCAGAACTTATAAAAGTCCACCTGATCATTGGAAAACATAATACCTTACTGGTAAAGAATCATAATTCTAGACCTACTAGATCATTGGCACTGCCAGAAGCAAACACCAATGTTTTTTACCAAGGTAGAGGTAGAGGTAGGAGAGATGGAAGACACGACAGCGAAGGATGCAATAACTATCCTGGAAGAGGTAGAGACCACCCTGGAAGAGGTGGACACCAATATCATCCTGGAAGAGATGATAATTAGGGTCCTAGGAAGGACATTGGTTCGGAAACTGTCGTGCCAGTAAACATGAGAAAACAATGAGTGGCCTGAAGATTACCAGAAGAAGACTGATGTCCTGAAGACATCGTACCTAGAAAGTTCAGATTACTTTGATGAGTTAGACGATGACATATTAAATCCCTGAATCTTGGGATCTCTGAAGACTTTAGTTTTTCTTTTATTTATTCCGCCAGACATTGCTAAGTAGTCTTTATTTTCTGTCAAACATTGCTAAGTAGTTTTTATTTCCAGTCAGACATTACTCAGTAGTTTTTATTCTGTCAGACATTGTTGAGTAATTTTTATATTCTATTGGATATTATCAATTTATATTATCGTTCTGGTGATTTTACTTAGAAATTGTGTTAGTAAGTTTTATCATTGATACTTCTCTTATGGTATTTATTGACATATAACTTATCATTTAGGAACGATGACCAACTGCAAAGAGATTTGCCTGATAGATAGTGCAACAACACATACCATACTGAAACACAGAAAATTCTTTACAAATCTTGAATATAATTCACGTATGGTTACTACAGTGGCTGGCCCTACTGACATAGTTACAGGGTCCGGAAGAGCCCATATACTTTTACCTAATGGTACTCATTTGCTAATTAAGGATGCTCTCTACTCAGAAAATTCCAGAAGAAATTTACTGAGCTTCAAAGACATCCGAGCAAATGGATATCATTTAGAAACTAAAAATGAAGGCAATCTAGAATACCTCTGCATCACATCTAAGAACGGAGAGCATATTTCCATACTAGAAAAATGCTCGACCCTATCTTTAGGGTTATACTTTACCCATATTGGGGTTATGGAGTCCTATGCCACTCACTTGAACCAGAAGTTCCCAAATCCTGAAGATTTGGTCCTTTGGCATGATAGATTAGGTCACCCAGGGTCCGATATGCTTAGAAAGATCATATACAATTCCTATGGTCATCCTCTTAACAATCGAAGTTTGACTTTTCCAAATGACCATTTTTGTGACCCTTGTTCCCAAGGGAAGTTAATCACTAGACCTTCTTTTAAGAAAATAGAGACAGAATCACCTACCTTCCTACAGAGGGTTCAAGGTGATATATGTGGTCCTATACACCCTCCTAGTGGTCCATTTAGATATTTTATGGTCCTAATAGATGCATCTACTAGATGGTCATACGTGAGCCTACTCTCCACTAGAAATTTAGCATTTGCTAGATTATTATCCCAAATTATCAAACTTAGAGCTAGTTTTCCTGATCACCCTATCAAATCTATTCGATTGGATAATGCAGCTGAATTCTCTTCTAAAACCTTCAATGACTTCTGCACATCCATCGGAATAGAAGTCGAACATTCTGTCCCCCATGTCCACACCCAGAATGGCCTTGCTGAAGCTTTTATCAAGCGCTTGCAATTAATAGCTAGACCATTACTCTTACAATCCAGACTTTCAATTTCTGCATGGGGGCATGCTATCTTGCATGCAGCTAATCTTGTTAGACTCAGACCTACTTCATACCATAATTTTTCTCCTGCACAACTTGTGTCAGGTATTCAGCCTAATATTTCTCATCTTAGAAAATTTGGATGTGCTGTGCATGTCCCTATTCCCCCTACAAATAGAACTAAGATGGGTCCTCAACGTAGATTGGGGATTTATATAGGTTTTGACTCACCTTCAATCATAAGATTCTTAGAACCCTTAACAGGTGATCTATTTACTGCTAGATTTGCAGATTGTCATTTCGATAAGACAGTCTTCCCGCCGTTAGGGGGAGATAAAGAAGTTTCTAGGCAACGACCTGTTCCCGAAGAACGGCGTGAATTATCGTGGAATACTTCCACTATGTCTCATCTAGATCCTAGATCTCCCCAATGTGAGGTAGAAGTAAAAAGGATTTTGTATTTACAAGATATTGCAAATCAATTACCTGATGCCTTCAATGATGCAACTAATGTAACTAAGTCATTTGTTCCAGACAAGAATGTACCTGCAAGAATTAATATTTCAACTCCCACTAATAAAACTGCTGCACGTCAGAAACGTGGCAGACCTATAGGTTCCAAAGATTCAGTTCCCCGGAAGAGGAAGTTGAATGAGAAATCATGCCCTAAAACTCCAGAAGAAGTTAAGGTTCCAGAAGAACCTGGTCATAATGCTCCAGAAGAGATTATGGACCATATTTTTCCAGAAGAATATATTTCCCAACGGCCAAATTTCCCTCAAACTCCTGAAGAGATCCCTGCAGTGATTATGGATAAGGTACCGGTACCGAATAATGAGATCTCAATATTCCATATGAGGGGTGAAATTTGGGACCGAAAGGAAATAGTCATCGATAACATATTTGCATACAAAGTAGCTACTGAAATAACAAAGGGCGATAATGAAGATAATGAACCACGTAGTATCTATGAATGTCGACATAGAACTGATTGGCCAAAATGGAGAGAAGCTATTCAAGCTGAACTTGAATCTCTCAAGAAACGTGGAGTATTTGGACCTATAGTACAAACACCAAATAACGTAAACCCTGTAGGTTTCAAATGGGTGTTTGTAAGAAAAAGAAATGAAAATAATGAAATCGCTAGATATAAGGCAAGGCTTGTAGCCCAGGGATTCCTGTAGAAACCCGGGATTGATTATGAAGAGACCTATTCCCCTGTTATGGATATAGTTACATTTAGATATCTCATTAGTCTCACAGTTTCTGAAAAACTAGAGATGAGACTAATGGATGTCGTAACGGCATACCTATACGGGAACCTAGACACAGATATTTATATGAAAATCCCAGAAGGATTCAAGTTGCCTGAAGTAACATCAAAAGTCCAAGAAGGATTCAAGTTGCCTGAAGCAACATCAAAGAGTGCGCACTCGATAAAACTAAGACGAGCATTGTATGGCCTGAAGCAATCCGAAAGGATGTGGTACAATCGCCTTAGTGAATACTTGTCTAGGGAAGGTTATAAGAATGATCCCATATGCCCTTGCGTTTTCATAAAGAAATCAGAAAATGGATTTACTATAATTGCAGTTTATGTGGATGACATAAACTTGATTGGGACTCCAGAAGAGCTCAAGAAAACTTCTAATTATCTAAAAAGGGAGTTTGAAATGAAAGAACTTGGTGATACTAAGTTTTGTCTCGGCCTGCAGATCGAGCGTAACTCTAGTGGGATTTTAGTACATCAATCCTTATATACTGAAAATTTGTTAAAGAAATTTAATATGGATAAATGTCACCCACTAAGTACTCCCATGGTAGTTAGACCTCTTGATATTCATAAAGATCCATTTAGACCTAAAGAGGAACATGAAAATATTCTTGGTTCTGAAAAACCGTATTTAAGTGCTATTGGTGCTTTATTGTATTTAGCTCAATGTAGTAGACCAGATATATGTTTTTCTGTTAATCTATTGGCTAGATACAATTCAGAACCAACTCTTAGGCATTGGAATGGAATAAAGCAAATATTTAGATATTTACGAGGAACCACTGATATGGGATTGTTTTATTCTTGTGGTACTCCTCACTTGATTGGTTTTGCAGATTCTAGTTTTCTCTCTGACCCCCATAAGGGTCGATCCCAAACAGGGTATGTATTTTTGAATAACAATGCAGCTATTTCTTGGAGATCGACCAAACAAACACTTGTGGCTACATCGTCGAACCATGCTGAAATATTAGCCCTGCATGAAGCAAGTAGAGAATGCGTATGGTTGAGGTCACTTGTGCAGCATATCAGAAGCAGTTGCTAGTTGGCATCCATTACCAAAGAGCCGACAGTTATCCACGAAGATAATGTCGCATGTATTGCTCAAATTCAAGCTGGCTTCATCAAGGGAGATCGAACAAAGCACATCTCACCAAAGTTTTTCTACACCCACGAACTTCAGAAGAAAAGGGAGATTGAAGTCAAGCAAGTACGGTCAAGCGACAATCTTGCGGATCTCTTCACCAAAGCTTTGCCCAAGTCTACTTTCCAGAAGATGGTGTACGGCATCGGACTGCGACGACTCAATCACCAAACAAATTGATGTAATAAGGAGGAGATATAATCAGGGGGAGAGATATAATAATGTAATCAGGAGGAGATATAATCAGGGGGAGAGATGTAATAGTGGTAATGTAATTGTTAGGCGGAGGGCATCCTGAAGATGCAAATTTATGCGCGCTGTACTCTTTTTTCTTTGGTAGGGTTTTTCCCACAGGGTTTTCCCATCAAAGGTTTTAACGAGGCAGCATTATGCGCACCCACCATAGTTCCTGAAGAACTAGTTCCTGAAGAACTAAGATTGTACTCTTTTTCCTTTGATAGGATTTTTCCCACTGGGTTTTTCCATCAAAGGTTTTAATGAGGCAATCAATGATAAATGGTGGTCATCCAAGGGGGAGTGTTATGAAACGGTGGTTGCATCGGATATGGATGCCCACCGGATAAATACCCCTAGATTCATGGGATAGGAGATTTCCCCGTCTCTATCCCAACCTCCAATTATGCCTATATATAGGGGGGTAAATGAATAATACAATGAGGTTTTCCCAACAATTTTTCCTTTCTCCCCCAACTAGGGCTGGCTTGACCCGACATGATAGATCCAACACGACCCGACACTGGGTTAAATGGGTTGGATCGTAAACGGGTCGACACGGTAGACCCGTTTGATAAATGGGTCTGGTCTGGATTTAGGGTCTGGGCACGATAGACCCAAGAAGACTCGTTTAAAATTCAACGGATCGGGTCGGGTCTACCCGCAATCCGATACTTTAGTATGTAGTATCAGCGGGTCTTATTGGGTCAGGTTGGGTCGAGTCGGATTGGGTTCCGATCAAGTCAATTGAATAGATTCGTGTGGTAAACGGAACTAACGGGCCTTATTGGGTCTACCCGTTTATAAGCGGATCGGGTACAGGTTTAGGGTTTAGACACGATTAGTTAAACGGGTCGAGTCTAGGTCTACGGGTTTTGGACACGACCAAAACTAGACATGACCCATTGCCACCCCTACCCCCAACACCACCAAATACGATGAAAGATTACGTTCAAAAAAAATATACGGGATGAAAGATCTAAGGGTTCTGGATCCGGTTGTATTGGTTTTTTTAACCAAAAAAATACAATATTCATGCTGGTTTCAGACCTTTAACTTATTTTTTGCACACTCGACTTACCAAAGCACCCCGCTTCTTATTAGAGCATCTCTGACGGAGTCCTCGCCCCACTCCCAGTTCTAGGGAGCTAAACATGTCATGTAGGCAAAGTTGAGAGCGGGGAAGGAAGATCCCTCCAACAGACTCCTAACCCACTCTTCAATTGTCAAAAGTCCAAAAAGTTCATGATTTATTCATAAAATGACAAAGCCTATTAAATCTTATAAAATAAATACATAAAAATAGTCAAAAACATATATAAAATTACAAATAATAATTTTGAATATCAAAATTTATAAATAATACAAAAAAACTACAAATAATATTAAACCAATAGCTAAATTTTTTAATGGAGATTAAAAAAATGATTTTAAATTATAAATATTATTTAAAAATAGTTATAATTATTTAATAAAGTTGACATGCCATGACACTCATTCTGACGCGACATGTATTTTCACAAACAATCATATTTCTATCTATTGGCCACATATTCCAACAAGGGCTTCTTTTTATATATATATACTAGTAGTGCCCGTGCCCAAGGGCACACAAAAGATTTTCTAGGCGACAAAAAATATTTCAAGGGCGGGGACTATCTCGAGAAAGGTGACATTATTTCAAAGGTGACAACAAAATATTTCGAGAGTGATGACAATATTTCGAAGGAGATAATAATATTTCGTGAGTGATGATAATGTTCGTACCTATCGATATTTGAACAGGGTGTCAAAATTTGTTCGATGACGACCACAATCGACGAGGTCACCTACATTCGGCTGAGAAGCCCATACTCAGTGAAAACAACCTAATTCGTTAGTGACGCTCACATTCTGAGGTAGTATTCATGTCTGTTGGCACTCGGATGGCCGCTTTCGGCGTCAAACAGTTTCAGTGAAGGCGCCCATATTCGGCGGGGGGTCAAAATTCGTTTGGCGGTGTCCACATTAGGCGAGGGCACCCATATTCAATTGCGACAATGGTTTTAAATTCAGATGGTTTTTATGTTTTAAGTTTATTTGGATGATAAGGCTGATGTGAGTTGAGATGGAAGAAGGGAAAGAGAGAAAGAGAAAGAGGTGGATCCATGTCACAAACCCAAGCAAAACTTTTATTGTGGTGATGTTTTGGAAACATAGAGCTGAACTGAAATATAAAAGAAACTCTCATACTACATTAAAATCTTAATAAACTTGACATTTCGAGGAAGATTGCAATTTAAAGGTGGCAACAAAACATTTTGAGAGTGACGATAATATTTTGAAGGAGATAATAATATTTCAAGAGCGGTGATATATTTGAGGGAGGTGATAACATTTGGTGAGCAATGATAATGTTCGTGTCTGTCAATACTCAAACGTGGTGGTAAAATTGCTAGCCTCTTGCTGATTTTCTCAACGAGGGGTGTCCACATTTCTCTCGTAGGTTTCCGATCATTAATTGATTTTCTCAAGTATTTTTTTGGAGAACTTTGTTATGTTTGATAGAGATTGGTGGTTTTGTTAGAAGATTGGGATGCAGTCCCTCGACTTGTCGAAGGGGCCCCTGTGGAAAACGATCTCTGTACGATTATGGGGGTGTTTTCAGTACTATTTTTTTGGGTTCTATGTAAACGCTAAATGCAGAGAGAGAGAGAGAGATGGTTACTGGCTACCCGTTAGGCTCATTAACTCCTTGTATTGTCTTTCAATTTTGCCTCGGAGTATAGTGGAATCGGCCGTGAAGAAAGGGCATAGCAAATTGCTGAACCTATTAAATTTGTCTTTTTTGGTTGTGCAATTGTATCTTGTTCAAGTTTACTCTTAACAAACTTGACCCCTTGAAGTAGACTCCATCTTAATTAATGTTTACCCCCACCATAAACTTTCAGTCTTCAAACCTAATATTTAACCTGAAAATACCCTTCCCATTGAGACTAAAAAGAATTTTTAAAGATTAGTTA
Source organism: Chamaelirium japonicum (assembly GCA_947650365.1). Lineage (NCBI taxonomy): Eukaryota > Viridiplantae > Streptophyta > Magnoliopsida > Liliales > Melanthiaceae > Chamaelirium > Chamaelirium japonicum. Next base: position 9,511,194 of record OX393555.1, on the reverse strand, counting down.
TCTTGATTAGGATGATGATATGTTTGGTATAAAAATTAAGCTTAAAACTTGAAATTTAACGGAGGGGGTGAACATGCAGACAAAACATAGTTTAGGGGGTCAAGTGTCCCAAAAAATACTTGAGGGATGTGAAATTAGTTGTATAGTTAAGAGGAGGTTTTTGTAATATTGGCTAGAATTAAATAATGTCTGGAACGTGGGTTTAATTTTTCCTAGAATTAGATGTAAAATTGTTACTACACCAATACTGTTGAAAAAGGACATTCGGCCCAAACACATAAGATATTGTCCGTTTTGCCCGTGCCTGCACGAGAACTTCCCAGGGAGGTCACCCATCCTAGTATTGCTCTTGCCCGAGCACGCTTAACTACGGAGTTCTTACAAAATCCGTAGCGACATCGACGCACGATTTTAAAACGCGTCTTTTATGTTTGGGAGGGGAAATTATATAAGTAGCTCATGATCTCTTTCTTTCCAAACGATGTGGGGCTAACTCGTGGCCTTGTACACCTCACTTCACCTCACCTCATCCATCTTTACATCACAACCTCAAGAATTTTGGCTCTTGGCTATTGGCATGTTGGATCTTGGTCATCACAATCTACCCCCCTTAGAGCTACACATAGACCTATTAATCGGGCCGGGTCGGGTCGGGCCAAGCCTTGCCCGAACTCGGCCCGTATATGAATCGACTTTTCCAAGCCCGAACTCAGCCAAAATTTTTTTCACTTTATTCAACCCAAACTCAACCCAATTTGTTTTTTGGGCTTCGGGCCGAGTTCGGGCCAGTTCAATTAAGATTTGCAGTGAATCAAAATGCAAAAAAATTTGGACATCTAGTACTACAAGCATAGATGTAACAAAAGATTGAGAATCTGGGATGGAGCCATGGAGGGCATCCGACTTCGATCGGTTAGGGGCTTTAGTGCAAAAAAGTAACTTTTTTTTGTTTGGAAGGAAGTGAAACAGAAGATTGGGAATCTGGGATAGTATTAGTGGGGCTCCCAAATTGGAAAATGGTATATTGACCATTGAATTAGTGTTGGCTGTCAGTCAACTATGGAAAGAAGATGTCGGAGGGTCGGAGCGACTCTTGATTACTCAATATGCTCGGGTAGTACAGATTGTACAGGGGATTCAATACTTCATGGGTTTTTAAATTGAATATATAAGCATTCGGGTTCGGGCTGAATATGGGCTGGGCTGAACCTGGCCTGAGCCCGGCCCAAATTAATTTTTGGGTATAAAATTATGTCCGAATTCAACCCAGTCCAAACCCATTTAAGGCTTAGCCCAAATTTTTTCGGGTCGGACGAGTGGGTATCGGGCTAGCCCGGCCCAATTGGCAGGCTTAGCTACACATCCTCGTATAGGGTTAGACCCCCCCCCATTGAGAGGAGAACCGGCTCTGATACCATTTTGTAACATCCGCCCCAAATACACAAGAGTTTGTAACATCCGTCCCAAAAACACAAAATTTTGTGACAAACAAGATCCAACAGGCCAATAGCCAAGAGCCAAGACTCTTGAGGTTGTGATGCCAAGATGGATGAGATGAGGTGAGGTGTACAAGGCCACGAGTTAGCCCCACATCGCTTAGAGAGAAGAAGATCCTGAACTACTTATATAATTTTTCCTCCCAAACATAGAAGATGCATTTTAAAATCGTGCACTGCTATCCGTAGTTAAGCGTGCTCGGGCGAGAGTAGTACTAGGATGAGTGACCTCCCTGGGAAGTTCTCGTGCAAGCACGGGCAAAGCGGACAGGGTTGTAACGACTAAGATCCAATATCCAAGAGCCAAAACTCCTGAGACTGGGATGCCAAGATGGATGAGGTGAGGTGATATGAGGTGTACAAGGCCACGAGTTAGCCCTACATCACTTGGAGAGAAGGAGATCCTGAGCTACTTATATAATTTCTCCTCCCAAATATAGTAGACACATTTTAAAACTGTGCGCCACTACAGATTTCGTAAGAACTTCGTCATTAAGCATGCTCGGGCGAGAGTAGTACTAGGATGGGTGACCTCCCTTGGAAGTTCTCGTGCATGCATGGGCAAAGCGGACAATATCTCGTTTGTTTGGGGCGGATGTTACAATCGTTTTTCAATGCCCGTCGTTTTTTACCACTGAATTGACTGTCATTTAATAAAAGACAACCTTTGTCCGTTGTTTATTTAGATAGTTTATTTCTCAAATTGGTGTAGTGTGGCCAAAAAAATGAGAGAGAGAGAGAGAGAGAGAGAGAGAGAGAGAGAGAGTTTCTTAATGCAAATGTGCTAGATGTATAGCTGAAGCAGTGCTACTCACTTCCATTAGTGTGTTCCTGTAGCCTCCACCACCACCATTGCTACACTTGCACTGACCTTTTTAGATGAACGACCAATCAGTGAAAAAATATCTTCGGTAAGAGAGCATAAACAATGGTGAAGGTAATATTGGAAAGATGGTGAAGACAACTAGAACCAATAGTTCAGCTAGCCTTACTGTCATCCTTAGTTAAAACATGGGGGACTTAATGAGCCGTCCCTGACAAAGAGACCGATTAAGCTTAGGGCCTCGTAAAGCCTGTGGACGAAAATATCCTCTACTGTGTTTTAAATTTTCTTTGCAATGCCACCAAACCCGTGAGCACCAACCAGGCTAGATCTCCCGCCTCCACTGCTTACTGCCACCGGACCCCACCTCCTCCCTCACTGACGGTGGCTGCAGTCGGGCTGGGGTGCGATGCAACATAATCCCTCTATAAAGCGGAAAAGATTGAGATTGAAGTCTATTTTTGAGTAAATTCCCAGTAAAATCCTTATCCGGTTTATGCCAAAGGACATGAACTTGTAACACGGAGAATTAACAAGCTCTGGATGGACTGACTCGAACAGCCCCCTTTTCTCCCCTTCTCTCTCGAGCAATGCCGACGATAGCAACTTCAGCTGCTTATGAAACCAATTATTTAAAATGCCCAATAGTCTCAGCATAACCACAACTCGTTCCCAGTTAATTGCTGTGCTAATAGGTTCACTTCTTTCCCAAACAGAATAGAAGACTCCTGACAATTGATCTATCTGTTGATGAAAAATAGAGTCATGAGCCACCCCAAATTCATTAATTAAAAACAAGATACAATTTCTATTTCTTCGAATCAATGTCCAACGATGAAAGAATGTGGTATTCTTATCTAAGTTCCCACGACCAATTGATCCTTTATTTTTGTCTTCATTTTGTTCTTGCATGGCCAATTACCTTTAAAATTTTTTAGTAGGGAGATCGTATAATAATTAAATTTTTGTCTTCATTTTGCTTCTTAGACTAGTAAGTAACTAAATACTATATAATAAGAAATAGATATGTGCCACAAAATTAAATTATATAATGTATATATTTGTTAAGATAAGTTAGGTCGGATTTGGGACATATCTGTTCGAATCCTTTAGCCCACGAATACTACCGCTGGGCAGGCGTGGTCACGTTGGTCGGAAAAGATGTAGTTACAAAGGTGTATTTCAAACCCTGCCTAGGTGTTCGTACCTGTGCAATTGTACCAGTAGCTTGTAACTTGACTACAAAAAAAAAAAAAAAACCGTTTGACTCGAACTAAGGCTTAGTTGAGATTTTCAAACATGAGACGAACTAGAAATATGGGAAAACTGACTAACTCTGTAAGAAGTTTGGGTGAGCTTGTGTTGTGTTTGAATTATCTCTGCCATATTAAAGTTCTAGGTTTGTACTTCCTCTCTTGTCCGGGTGGTACTTCCTCTCTCCCTTGTTGGAGAGGTTTCTTGTTCGACTCTCGATGTGGACACCGTCGAGCAAATTTTCTCTCAAGACCGTTGTGCCTTATTTGCATGTGTGAATCATGGCTGTTGATATCAACCATGACTGCCACCACCCTCCACGATTTATCATTCATTCATCACCACCTCACCACCAATCGATCGACTAGCACGTTTGGCAAGCAGAGACGGCATGATATATGGGCACCAGAAGCGACGACATGATGCTGAGGAGAAAAGATAAGGAAGAAGAATAAGGAGAAGGATGATGAGGAGGAAGAAGGAATGAAGTGGAGGAAAGAGGCTGATAAAGGAGGGGGCGCTCGGATTTTGATCGCAAAGCCCCTATCCGAATTCAGATCAGGTTGGGATTGTTGAACCGAAGCCCAATCCAAGTTTGTAAAATCCAAACCAAGACCGAAAAAAATTGGATTGGGCTAGGGTTAAGGTTGGGTTGGCCCGCCCAGGTTGAAGCCTTTGCCCATTTTGGGCCTTGGCCGAGAAAGCTGTTCGTTCATCCGATGGTTGACCAGTAGGGAAAATCCGTCTGAAGTCTGAACACATGAACCTCAACGGTTCAAGAGGGTATTTTCGGTAACACAAAGTCAGAATTTTGAAAAGGGAATGAGGGGGAATCTTCTATCAATCGATCCATACAAGGTTGGAGCCAGCCGCACCCCGGCGAGTACAGCAAGCCCTAGAGAGAGAAGAAGAGAGAGAGAGAGAGAGATGCAGGACATCTTCGGATCGGTCCGCAGGTCTCTCGCCTTCCGGCCAAGCGCAACCGGAGACGAGGCCGCCGCCGGCGGTGGCATCACGGAGAAGATCGGATCTTGCCTCAGAAAATCGAGGGTGGGGCTCGGCCTGGGGTTAGGGTTTCCTCCGAAACTCCCTTCCCCGCAGCACACGTCGCTGCCCCCGACGGCCGAAGCCGAGCCTCCTCCGATCCGGTGGCGGAAGGGGGAACTCATCGGATGCGGCGCCTTCGGCCATGTCTACATGGGTATGAATCTCGATTCCGGGGAGCTCCTCGCCGTGAAACAGGTCCTCCTTTTCTTTGCTTCGATCCACTCCCACCCCCCCTCATTCTGTTGGCAGGGTTAGGGTTTCGTTCTCTTCTGTGCTCCCGTTTTGATTTCAGATCAATTACCGATTCGCAGGTGCTGATTGGGACCAGTAACGCCTCCAAGGAGAAAGCTCAAGTGAGGATCTTCTCTTCTTTGGCTCCTTCTTGAAAATACCTCCCTTTTTCTTGATTATTGGTTTGCGTCAACAATCTGGGCAGGCTCACATAAGAGAGCTCGAGGAGGAAGTCAAGCTTCTTCAGAACCTCTCTCATCCCAATATCGTCGTGAGTTCCCTCACCAGTTACTGCTAGATTGCCGCTTTGATGTTTGTGTTCTTTTATCAAGCGATCGATCTGTTCCCTTTTTAGCATCACCTTTTTATTTGTTTCGATTTCGTATAGAGATACTTGGGAACTGCTAGGGAGGAAGATACCCTAAATATCCTGCTGGAATTCGTGCCCGGCGGATCCATCTCATCGCTGCTCGGGAAATTTGGGTCATTCCCTGAGGCTGTAAGCGGTTTTGTTCATTTCGAAGTTACCATGACCAACCACACACAATTGCTGACGTGTGTCTTCTTCTCGACAGGTTATAAGAATGTACACGAAACAGTTGTTACAGGGCCTCGAGTATCTTCATCGGAATAAGATTATACACAGGGATATAAAGGCATAACCTTTTTCCCCATATTTCATTTTTTTTTTAATGTTTGCTTATATGCTATTGAAAAAATTGTGGTTTCGGTTGAATTGCAGGGGGCGAACATACTCGTTGACAACAAAGGCTGCATCAAGCTTGCAGACTTTGGGGCATCTAAGAAAGTTGCTCAGCTGGTATATGGAAAAGTTTCTTTTCCTCATGTATTATACTAGGAGTTTTGTGCATTACCTTCTCGACGACATAACTAGTGCACAAGCCCATCAATTTCAGACCACCTATAGGTCCGGATGATCGATGCAGTTCGTTTCAGATTGTTTCCTATAGTTTTTGGCAATTCAAATACTTGGGTTCATTCCTTCTGTATGGATCTACTACCGTTATGAGCCAATTTGATGGGCTTGATCAATGGGCTTTGTGCAATGGCCATGTGGTAGAGAAGAAAATGTATATGATTGGATGATGTGGTGAATTTTAAGAAGAAAAATAATCTTCCTCCACCCCAAAATTTCCATTTCTTTCTAAGTTAGCCCATTTTTCTTGCGGTATTATTTATATGGATTTTGAATCCCTGCTAGGCAACTATGACGGCTGCCAAGTCAATGAAAGGTACTCCATATTGGATGGCACCGGAAGTTATTGTTCAGAGTGGGCATAGCTTGTAAGTGCTACACTCTTTTATGTATTTTCTCTCCTGTTATATTGGATCTTGAGACAAGAAACTCTTTTTTCATAATTATCTAGTAAATTTAATCTTTTACATGGCAGATTCTTTCTAAATATATACTCTTATGCTATTGATCATCAGCCGAGCTCTAAATAAACAGAGATTCTTTGGAAATATATGATGTCTTTTCCTACCTCAAACATGATATATCTCCCTAATATTATAATGGTTCCCTTACTATGCACATGTATTACATAATGCTGGTGTTTTTTAGTTGTCTATGTTGTATTCTTTATTCTTGTGGAAGTTTATACATATATAGTTTTCGTGTAGTATGCAAATGTTGCACTCTTGCTGTAATGTCTTATTTTGGTATAAACCTTTAGGTGCATATATCTGGCTGCATTTCCTGATTTTGTGGTCTACATTAACATTTGCTCCTTAAATGTCATGTATCAATGGCCTTTGCTTGAAATTTTTGGAGAATTCCATTCGATATATGTGCCCCTCATGTCAGTCTGACCGTTGAACTGAACACTCACATATTGCAGTAACTATAACTTTGCTGTCCAAGGGCCATCACTAGCTGTTGAGCTCATAGGAAGCCACCTAAAAGTTATTGGACTTGGGCATCTTGTGAGATTTCTGAAGGGCTTTCTAAGGGTTCAAGATTTGAAGCCAATTGTTGTTTTTTGGAGCACACATCCGAACAATCTTATTTTTTTGAGTGCATTCCCCTATTCGACTGGTATTTGTGGTCAGACCACACGGAATGGTCTATCTCAACCTCCTCCGCCACTATCTCATTGTTTCCCTCTGAATGCACACTTGATGTTAAAGAGTTGATGCCGAACTATTTATTGGAACTTGATCCGATCTGATTCATCTTGATTTAGCCCCTTTCACTATCTTAACCTAATGTATTGTATTCCGGGTATATACATACACTGTGCCTATAGAGGCCTCACATGTATTATCTATTTACACTTGACCTATTAGCCTAATGGAAATCATCTCATTTTCTCCCAAACCCTAGCCGCATCTCTCTCTCTCTCTCTCTCTCTCTCTCTCTCCCCCACCTCTCTAGAGTTTGTCACATGGTATCAGAGCGCGTCAGCACCATAGCCGGACCCCTCGTCTCCTGCGATCCCTCGTGATCTCGCGCCTTCCCGGCGTTCCCGTACCTCGTCGTCGCACGATCCGGACCCCTCATCTCCTGCGATCCCTCATGATCTCGCGCTTTCTCGCGCCGTCTCGCGATCCGCGTGACACCTTCAGCACAACCCCCACAAGATCCGTCTCGCGCCGTCTAGCGATCCACGCGACCCCTTCAGCGCGATCCGCGGGATCTTTCGAGATCCCCATCACTTCTGCGTGCCCCTGCGCCTCTCAGCCTTTACCGACCGTCTGCAACCCTTGCGCCCTTCAGTCGAGCTTGTAGCCGTCCATAGCCCCTCCACCCTTCAGTCGAGTGTGCCGGTGCACGTGACCTCTGCGCCTTTCAGCCCATCCGTAGGCCCTGTCATCCTCCTCCTTATCGTCTTCGATGTCCTCATCTTCTTCGATGACTACTCCGCCGACTCCTCCGGCCATGACTCCAAATGAGATTCTACGGAATTTTTTCTCTCTTGCGGCAGACTTCCTTATTCAAGAGACGTCTGATCGACCGACATGGTCAGCCACTATGGAATCTGCACTTGAGGGCCGCAATCTTCGATCGCATCTCGATGGCTCTGTCACCTATTCTTCCTCTGACGCTGACTATGGCCCCTGGAGGCTTCTTGATCAGTGCATCAAGGCCTACCTCATCGTATCTGTGGATTATTCTATCTGTCAGGGACATGGTTGGACTTGCTACTGCTGCCATAATCTGGGGATACCTCATTGCTTGCTTCGTTGAGAAAAGCGGTGCGCGTGAGTATCATCTTCTTACTCAGTCCCAATCGGCACAGTAGAGCGAGTTGACTGCTCAACAGTTTTACTGTCAGATGCGGTACTACTGGCGGGACCTTCAGGATCTTGCTGATGTTCCTGACCCATCACACGCTTTGGAGTACCAGCTCTATAGAGAGCTTGCTCGTCTTCAGCTCTACCAGTTTTTCGCTGCCCTACGACCTGTGTTCAGTGCTCTGGCGCCTAGCTTCTTCACAGGGATAATCTTCTACGTCTTGATGAGGCTATCACTGAGCTGGTTGCTGAGGAGACTCGTCAGCGTACACTCGCCTCTAGGGCATCACATTTTTCACCCAGCTTTTAGGGTGACCTTGCTGCTGTACCACTACCTGTCTCCGGTCCTCCAGCTACCTCTATGCCTTCTCTTTCTGTTACTGCCTCACACGACAAACCGTTATGCAGCCACTGTCAGATATCATGTTACTTTGTGGACACCTGCTACTCGTTTCATGCAGAGAAGCGTCCTATTTATCGTGATTACAGAGACCGAGGCCGCGACTCTGGCTCCTACTGCGGTCGACGTCGTGGAAAGGGTCAACCGGCTCCTACTGCTGTAGCTGCTGTCTCTTCAGTCTTGACGATTGGCAACGACTCCAAGGTGTCGATCAATGAAGTTGGAGTTATTTGATTTGAGATGTCTGACGGGCGAGTACATACAGTCAAGGATGTTCGTCATGTTCCGGGGTGATGAGGAAATTTAGTTTCTCTTTCTAGACTAGATTCTCTCGGGCACTAGTTCATCGGAAGCGGTGGAGTTGTGGAGGTATGGGACGACAAATCTATGATCATGAAAGGGGTCTTGAGTAGAGGCCTAGACAGATTAACCGGTGGAGCGGCAGCACGGGCGCGGTGTTCGGTGACGAGCAAGGGTGCCGGTGGAGCTCGCTCAAGGACGAGGGTGATCAAGAGATGGGTTCCATTGACCAAGTCTAACGACTTTGGCAATCACCAAGTTAGGTGATTGGGCTCCCGGTGCGGGGGCAAAGGGGCGACTGTTATCTGGAGATGGATTCACAGTTCAAAGAGATAAAGTTAGTGTGCAAAGTTGTGCTCTTGTCTTGTTTGAATCCAAGGTGAAGATTGTTGAGGATGTTGGCTTAAAACAAGCCCTCAACATGTCCATGGTTCGTGTGTGAAGGATAGTAGAAGACGGAGCGGCTACAGAGCGAAGACGGAGAAAAGACGGAGCGGAAAAAGGGCGAAAATAGGGCCTGGCGCCCTGGGCGCTAATCTGAGGCGGCCCGGGCCCGATAGTAGGAAACTGGCGCCCAGGACGCTAGGCATCGGATAAGCACGCAGGGGGACATGGTATGGTTGTGATTTTCGTTGGTTTTCAAGATATCTTGTAGGGGTTTGTTTCTATCTTCTATCCTAGGTCTTGCACGAACTTGAGGGTTATAAAAGGACCCTTAGGGATGAGAAGAAAGAATCAAGGAAGGATCTAAAGTCTCTTTGAGAGATCGAAGAGAGGGTAGCCATCACCGGGTTAGAGCGAGGGTTTCTCTTGTTCTTTGGGTGAGAGGGCTGCGGTATCTTCTTATTCCTTGTGGGTTATCTCTTTGTGGGTTGGGAGAGGGATTGGTTGGAGTTTTACTCCTTGTATTCATTTTCTAAGTGAATCCATAGATCGTCGTTGCCGGAAATCATCTTGTGTTCTTGTTTGTTGCTTTGGTGTGCATTAATCGTTCGTTCTTCTCGAAGGCGGTGGTCGCCATCTTCCGGTGGAGTTTTTCGCGCCTTTGACGTTCTTTTCCGTTGCGCGGAGCCTCGGTGGTGGGATCAATCCCCCCCCCCAACAATCCCTATGCTGAAATCTGCAGAAAACCAGCAGCTATCAATAATAGTAAAATATGTAGAAATCAAAAAAAGGGAAGAAGATAGATGAGGATTGAGTGAGAGAGGTGTGATTAAAAAGAGGTCAAGAATTGCCTATGCCCGAATTCCAAAATATAGAAACAGAGCTAATCTTCATTTAGGTTTTTCTAGATCACTTGGAACTAGGGCTGCAAATGAGCTAAGCCGAGCCGAGCCGAGCTTTGGTCTGCTTGAGCTTGGCTTGTTTATTAAACGAGCGTAAACTTTAACCTAGGCTTCGCTCAATTAGTGATCAAATAAACTTGAACAGTCCCTTATCGAGCTTGTTCCTGAATTTCAGAATCAGTCAAAGGCGTAAACTATATATGTTAGGCCTATTCAAGCCTTTTATGAGCCTATTCACTAGCCTACTCACGAGCACTAAACAAGCATGTTCACGAGCCAACCATGCCGAGCTTTGGTCTGTTTGAGCTTGGCTCGTTGATTAAACGAGCCTAAGCCCTAGGCTTGGGCTTGACTTGATTAGTAATCGAACGAACTCGAGTGAGCGTTTATTGAGCTTGTTTGTGAGCTGCTCACGAACAACTTGGTTAGTTGGTTCATTTGCAGCCCTACTTGGAACATGTTGATTATGAGGATGAGAGATAGGGTTATGTCTAAACTCAGAAAGATGTAGGAGTCCTAATCTTTTTGAAATTAATTCAACTTCCATTCGTTATTGATATGAATTGCAGAAGAAGGGAGATCTATATAAGCGACGGATGAAACCTTTTGGTATCTGCTTTCTCATGAATTAATGAGTGATTTCTAGCAATTTTATGCTGTTGATTTTTTTAATTTCAGCATCAATTGCTGAAATGTCTCTTTCCCCTCTCTCCTCAATTTTTTGTTGGAATTTGATTATTTTGTCATATTCAGATCTATCCCGATGCCAAAATTGTCTCAATGCAAAGTTCCCGACGATGCAAGCCAAAGAACACAATGTAGTACATGAAGCACAAGATTTAAAAACAATTTTTTCATGTCGACTATTCCATGACCTATAATGTTGACCAAGGTTCAGGGAGTGTGGAAGATCAAATATGGGATTTGAACAATTTGTTGGCTGGGTGGATTGATAGAATCCCCAGAGCAAAATACAGCAAGATATTTGGCTGCGCTGGGCTTCGTGATGAGATGGGCATTAAAAGAATCATGTCGTTAGATGATGCATATTTGCTTGTTTGTCAAGGCGAGGAGCCCAGGATTAGATTGGGTTTGCAGAAACAAATGGTTTCAAGGATTCCTACAACACCTTGCACATCATTGGGAATCACAACACTAAAGTGGGAAAGCTACAACCTTGAACACTTAGATTGAGGTATAAGTTAAAGGAGGGTGAGAGAACAAGGAGGAGAAGTTGATTTTTTGTTCTTTTAATCGCATGGACTATGCCTTCTGTCCGTTTTTTGTGTGGAGAACGAGTAATGCAGGAGCAAAATTGGAAGCCAAATGAGCTTCCAATCATCTTTTCAAAAGATAGACTAATGTTTGTGGTTTTAGTGCCTAATTGGTTTTTTTTTTTACATTAAGGTTTTAGTTGATGTTTAGGGTTTTGTCGGATCAGCCAAAATCTAAACCAGTTCAGGTGAACCGGTTCGGGCTTGGACGAACCATCAAACCCTTACTATCATTGCATGCCCATCTTAGCATCGTTTTCCCTGCTGTATCACCTTCTATACATGGCCTTTCTATCGCACTCCTTCACATACAACATTACTGATTGTCAGACATTTAATTTAGTTTTATTAGCAGGGTTTTGTTTTTTGAACTTCTTGGGATCATGTCTACGGTGACAAGTTGATCAGGAAAAGGACCATTCCTCTTGCATGAACATGATTCTTCTCTTGCATTTATCCTTATTTTTTGAGAAGGAATTGTGCTTCTCAAACTGTTGTGTTCTATTATCACTTTCCTATCTTTGTTATCTTTTCCTGCCTTATGCTATTCATTGGGTATATGGAAGCTGGTCGTATTTACCAAATTAAGATGTGCATGCTTTTGCTTTGGTTTCCTTTCTTTTGTTCTCATTATTGCATTTGAGCTGTTCACGATCATTAAAAAGAGCTTTCAAATGCAAACAGCTTCTTTGAATGCTTATCTGGTTCAAAGGTAGTTTTATTCTCACAGGTGCTTTTTTTCTGTGGATTTGCCATTTCTGACAATTATCGTTTTTTTTTTCAGCTCTGCTGATATATGGAGTGTCGGTTGTACTGTTATCGAGATGGCTACGGGCAAACCTCCCTGGAGCCAGCAATACCAAGAGGTAATAATGCCGTATCTTCTCTCATCCTCTGTTTCGATTTTATCATCTTTATATAACATTTTTAGATTCGATAATAAAAAATGTAAATAAAATTTTATTTCAGGTAGCTGCTCTATTCCATGTTGGCACAACAAAGTCGCATCCCCCCATTCCGGAGCTTTTGTCTTTGGAGGCCAAGGATTTTCTTTTGAAATGTTTGGAGCAGTATGTACATAATTCTGGTTCTTTTCCTGGTTTGTTTGCTTAGAGAACTGCTATTCAGCCATCCAGTTTTCCATCTTGATTGGGCCATCCTGACTTGATATGGACGGTTGTGATCGGCTACCACGCCTGGATGGCCCAATATGGGCGGAAAACAGGATGTCTGGATAGCGTTTTCCTTTTGCTTATGCTGGACCATGCATCTCTTAATTGTAACCATGTTTTGTCACCTTTTTAAGCAATTGTCCACCAAAATAGTGTGTGGTTTTTAATTCCTGTTCACAAAACACAAGATTTGCATTTTGACGAAAACAAATTAGCCATGTTCTGTTGTTAAGAATGCAAATCTTTGAAAGTTAGGCTAATGATTTATATCCTGATGAGCATGCTAAGTAGCAAACATAGGTTTAATACTATTTAATTTTTTTCTCCATCAAACTATATCTGAATTTTGGGTGCTGGTTTCTTTGGGGTTAATTTGTGCTTTTTCCTAGAGCCATGGGTGCCCATCTCTGACGCCTGACGGGCATCATTCGTCTACAAACTCTATTCCGTTCAAGAACTGCACCCTATGGTCAAGCCATCCCTGCACTCACATAGTTCAGCTCTTTTGACCAGATGATCAAGTTAGGGTTTATTTCTTTCTATATACTTTTATAGAGGCTACTCTCACACAGGGAAGTTCAATAGAATGAAACTTCACAACTTCTACTTACAGACCTAGCTGATGCAGTTTTCTCCCAAATACTTCTAAGAGGAATATTTTGATCTGCTAACATTTTGTGGGCACTTTTCTGTCTTGTGCTTCGTTCGATGACCCTGATATACTAACATGGCACTGTTGGCAGGGAACCAAATTTACGGCCAACTGCGTCCGCCTTATTGCAGGTAAATTTGGACAGCAAACATTATTTCCGTATCAAATTTAACATGTAAAGGAAGATACTGATGCTTTTCAACTTTGATTATTCATGTGTCTTTTGACGTCGCCTTTTTTTTTTTAAAAAAGTTTCTTGTGTTGATTATGTATTCCTTAAATAATTCAATGCAGCATCCTTTTGTTATTGGGGGATATCAGGATCCACATCCACTGCATCGCTCTTCAATTGTGGTCAGTCTACCATTTACTTCCATTTCATCAGTAGGTTTAATTTTGTAATTTGCTTATCCAAATATTGTTTTCACGACAGAAACCATATACAAGTATGCTTCAATCATCTGAATCGCATAAAAACCTGTAAGACAAATTTGCTGTCAGTCTCTTTTTTGTCATGGTCTTGAAAGAAAGCTCTTCCTAATGCCCCTTGCTCCGATGAATAGGCCCTCAACTGCTTGTGGAGGCTTGAACAATGTTGAGTATGGTAGTGGAAGCCGCTCAACTGCATGCCCTGAGAAGCTGTTTAGACCCAGGCCTATGCTGATGAGTACAGATGATGATATGTGTCGGTTTGATGACGAAGATGATTTCCCAGTAGTTGGATCAGTAAGCTATGGTTCCTACATGATGCATTTTTTTTTTGGAGTGTACATTTTCATGTTCCTTACATGGAACTGAAGTGACATGTTTATTAGTGTTACTCATTTGTTTTTATTGATCACAGAGCTTTAATCCAGTTTCTGAGCCCTTTGATGACTGGTCACACAAGTTCGATGTAAGTCCAGAGCAGCAAAGAATAGACTCGCAAGACTTTGGTAAATCAAGTAATGGTGGAAGCAATATCGGGAAAGGGGAAAACGACTTCTCCTTCCCTTGTGAGCCAATGGCTGAGGATGATGATGAAGTTACAGAGACAAAGATAAGGGCCTTTTTGCAAGAGAAGGTATGCGAATATCAGTGAGTTTGATAAAAAAAATATTGGCCATATTACAAAAACCTCTCCTAAACTATGCACCTAATTTCAAATTGGTCCCTCAGCTTTGTTTTTGAACAATTTTGAACGCTGAACTATTCTCTGTCTGCATTTAGCCCATCCGTTGACTTATATTATGAAAAGTCGAGGGACCAATATGAATGAGGTGTATAGATCAGGGGTGGTTTTGTAATTTTCCCAAAAATATTTGTATAATTATTGAACAAAAGCAGTCAAATAAGTTGTCTTGGTTGCGGCATCTGTAATTTGTTTCTCAGACTTCTATTGTAGGCTTTGTTACCTATTTTTTCCAAGTTACATGCGCTACAAAACCGTCCATGTTCTGTACTTTCAGGCCCTGGACCTGACAAAGCTGCAGACGCCGCTATACGAGGAGTTCTACAACACCTTAAATGCCACTAACTCTCCGGCCATCGTGAATGCATGCAAGGAAAATGTCATAAACAATTCAAAACTACCCCCCAAAAGCAAGCCATCGCCCAACAAGGCGGGAGGCGCAACATTGGGCCCACACGTTGCTACTTCGAACAACACAAGCCCAGGGAACTCCAATGGACGAGCTTCAAGTAGTTGCCACGAAAGTAGCCGAGTATTGAGAGAAGTACATTCTCCTCGGCTTAATGAGTTTGGAGAACTTCTTCAAGATCCTCAGCAAGAACTCGACTGCCCGAGGTTAGTTATATTTGTTATGGGTTGACTCGTTTTAATAATGTTTTCTTTGTTTGAAATTTTAAATCATGAATGCATGTTTGGGTGTGAACAGTGCGAGCTTTTCCGAGAGGCGGAGGAAGTGGAAAGAAGAGCTTGATCAAGAGCTAGAGAGAGAAAGAGGTAGATTCTAATTAATAGTTCCCATCTTTTGGTATACAAATTTTCTTCTCTCTCCAATGTGACTTAGCTGGTTCTGCTCGCAGAGATGATGCGTCAGGCCGGTGTTGGTGGTGGGAGAACTTCTTCTCCAAAGGACAGAGGCCTGAACCGAAAGAGAGACCGTTTGCGATTGAATTCTCCATCGAAATGACCCACAAATATTACGCACCTCCCTCTTGGCTTCCTCGCTGCATTGCTTCATCTGGTCATCGATGTAGGGAGCGGGAAAGCCGTTTCTTATCTTCAGTTCGATTAAGTAAAATGCTGCCACCACTTCACACTCTCTCTTTTTCGGCTCACGGATTTCTCGACAGGGCAGCTGGCCGGTCTTGTAGGATACGTGGCGGTATGGTTTAGCGAAGGCCTGTTGTATCATTTTGGGTCTCTAATAGCCCATCGGCGGATGCTGTTATGATTAAGTTGTGAGTTTTTTTAATCAAAATGTAGAGCATTTTAATGATAATAATACCAGAGTTACCTGTTATGGATGATTGAATGATCTTCTTGAAAGGGGCGATTTTTTTATAAATTGGACTGAAACTCATCTGATGATGTAACTCTGAAATGGATTCGGCACTACAGTGCGGAACCCTAGTCTGATTGTGTTCCATGTTCTGCCTCCTGATCAGCCACTGAAGAATGCAAAGTGATGCTTGATGCTGCTACAGTGAATGTGTGACGAGTCTTAGGTGTTTAGTGCTGTAACCTTGGCCACACAGCATTCTTATATAGTCTGCTTCACTTGCATCATACATCAAAACCAGGGTTTGTGGCTTTGGTCGGATTTATATGACCCGAACCATAGGCAAACTCCGAATCCGAGTTCTTCCATACGTTCATGGGGCAAGCTGCAAGAAACGTGGCATATGGAAATAAGTAGATCACATCATAATACTTCGATCAATTGGTGATAGTGCCCACGTGCATGCGATGCGGATGCAACGGTCACGAGGCATTAGGGTACTTTCGTCACAAACGGGCAACATGCACATCATGACCCTTGATTCCGCATTGCATGCTACTGGCCTCTGCGGGAGAAAAGCCGAGCCCGAGGAAGGATTTTATACTTTTTTAACATGTTATGAGAGTAAAATGGTCCTTAAACATAATATTCTACTGACAAAAGGTTCATTTTATCATAATAGCATGCAAAAAAATAAATTAAATACTCTTTACTTTTAAATAGTTTATAATTTTAATAAATAAAAATGACTGATAGGGGGTCAAAATGTAATTTCAGACACCACCGGGAAAGTGATAAGTATAAATGAAATAAACCTCAAACGATCAAAGCAAAATTTGCTCTTCCTCTTAAGGAAAATGTCTTGACGGCTGTATACAGGATTTCTGTGCAGACATGATGGGTGTGTGGGACCCACATCTATGTCTGCATGGGGAACCCTTGTCTGTCTCCGTTGCTTTGCGAGTAAAAATTTGACACCGGCTTCTATAACAAGTGACTACGACTGGCCAATGAATTAGAGCAAAGTGTACGCTTTTTTTGTCCTTCTATTTGATTGGTGGTACTATGGGCCATTGGATGAAGGGTGAAACCTAAGGATGATGCCACCACCACCGGCCGCCGTCACAGTCGGCCACCACACCTGTTGACCACCGCCAGTCCCTAAGGTTCATCCCATGGTCAATAGTACCACCAATCAGGAGATGATACCTGACATCTGCACATGGGTTGTCAGTAGGTTGTCCGTCAGATTATGCTGCAGTTCGTTCAAATAGAGCGAAAGAAAAACAAAAAGCCGGTCGTAGTCACCTGTCATAGAAGCTCAAATTTTTACGAGTAATGCCATATAGCCAACTCATTTGCCAACTCCATGTCATGTGTAATGCTGGCAGGTCCTCATTACTGGGAACATTTTTGTGGGGATCATGGGATGCGGA
Organism: Chamaelirium japonicum; assembly: GCA_947650365.1. Classification (NCBI taxonomy): domain Eukaryota; kingdom Viridiplantae; phylum Streptophyta; class Magnoliopsida; order Liliales; family Melanthiaceae; genus Chamaelirium; species Chamaelirium japonicum. The sequence goes on along the minus strand of OX393555.1, from coordinate 9,494,118 downwards.
AAAATTTCAGCACATCATGCGTACGCTACAACTCTTGTCCAGAGCCTATCAGCACGCTCTAAGTGCTTGGGGGCACTACCCCTATGTGTTGGGGCCTGCTACCCATGTCTCTTGAATCGCAGTGGGACCTGTGGTTGTAGCGTACGCAGGATATGCTGAAGATTTTCTCCATGGGATGAGCCCTAGGCGGATGCCATGTAAAGTTGGCAACCCAAAAGTTGGCTACCTAGTATTTCCCAATTTTTACTCTTGCATTTGCTCTCCTTATTGGGGTACGGCCACTCACCAGTGGTCAACAGAGCAGACTTGACCGCGGCCGGCGACCATGTCGGATGGAATGACTTAACATAGGCAGCAGCACTGGTTGCATGGGGGCAAGACATGGATGTGCCAGAGATGATGTTGTACGGCACCGATCGCTTGTCATCATAGTACAACTACAAGGACATTGGTGCTATCGGGGACCAGGCGGCCAAAATGTCGACCCCCGGCCGGTGCAGTCAAGTCAGGTTGATCGAACACAATCCACATCTTAACATGGCTGCTGATGAGATCCCGGAACCAGGAGGACTTGGAAAGGATGGATGGTGCCCTGTAACTTGAGAATGCCGGCGGTGACAGGGTTCGGCCGTTGCGAGGAGAAGGAAACCACGAATGGAGCTGTCTGATCGTCGGGCGCTTGGCTCTTCATGATGCTTGCAGTTGGATTACTATTAATACTAGTAAGAAACCCGGGCAATGCCCAGATAAACTTGATGCACAGCCATTTGCAGATAAACTTGATGCACAGCCATTTGGCACAGATGACATCACAAATGTTTGAAAAAGTATGAAATCTAAAGTGAGTGTGATTCACTTGTTAAAGAGAGAGAGGAAGTGAGATTAATATCAAATGATAATTAAATGTCATTGAATGAGTGTTTTATTATCTTTATGGTAGGTTTTTAATAGGATTTAAAACCGAGCCGTGTTCACACATGAAAGAATGATTATGGTTCTATAAAAGACGTTCACGTGTCACAACATGGGAGAGAGGCTTCCGTTTTAGTATATAGTATAGATATATATGCATGGGGGAGAATCGAATTAAGACCCTCACATTAGAGTTTCAACTAGTACTAACCCTGTGAAATGCACGAAAGGTTGCAATACTGATCGAACGGATCGCACATCCAGCACTAAATCCCGCTCCCCACCATGTGGGGGGGGGGGGGAGAGAGAGAGAGAGAGAGAGAGAGAGAGAGAGAGAGAGAGAGAGAGAGAGAGAGAGAGAGAGAGAGAGAGAGAGAGAGAGATGCGGTGGGAGGGGTTTAACCATAAAAAAAACTTAAGAGAAAGAAAGTGGGAGAGGCACCTAAGGCCTCAACTTTATAAGTATTTATTACTAGTAAAAAACCTGGGCAACACCCAGATGAACTTGATGCACCCCACTTAACACAGATGATATCACAACCATCCGAAGAAGTGTGCAATATGGAATGATTGCGATTCACTCGACCGGGTGTGATTCACTTGTTAGAGTGAGAAAGAGAGATACTGCTAATGATTTTTCTAATTAACATCAAATGATAATTAAATATCATTGGATGAGTATTTATCATCTTTATAGTAGATTTTTAATAGGATTTATGAGAGAGAGAGATGCGTTCACACACGGGAGAAGGATTGTGGCTTTTCAAAAATGATTCACGTGTTTTTGAACAAGAGAGATGACTCCATTTTAGTATTATACTATTAGATTATATTTATTTACTAGTAAGAAATGCAGACAATGCCACGATAAACTTGATACATGCCATTTTTCATAGGCATCACAGTTGTCCAAATTGGAAAAGTGCGAAATATTGAGTGATTGTGAATATGTGATTGACTCGTGTGTGATTCACTTGTTAGAGAGAGAAAGTGATATAATAACAAAGGTTTATCTAATTAACATCAACTGACCATTGAATGGGTATTTATCATCTTTATAGTAGGTTTTTAATTGGATTTATGAGAGAGCCACATTCACACTTGAAGGTAGGATTTTGGTTTTTCAAAAGTGGTCCACGTGTCACGACACGGGACAGAGGGCTCTATTTTAGAATTATACTATTACATAGATAGATTTATAGATGTGTGGTGCATTAAACTCCGGCAAAAAGGAAAATTATGGGGAGGAACCTTGAAGTGTTGATATAGAGCGAAACACTGGCACCATCTGTCGCTTGTCAGTAGTGATGCAAACAATGGGTACGAAAAGGCGTAGTCTCTGCTACTGTCTTGTCGCATTATCGAGCCGACAGAGCCAGTGAGAAGAGGCCCAAAAGCATCGCTCTCCATGTCGCAGAGAACAATTCTTCCCTTCACCTGATTGGCGTCCATCGATTCCACTTCGCAGTACCGAAAATTTTATGTCAGTGCCGACTCCACTGAACTATTGGAACAGAAAATTCACTTAGGGTCCATTTGGTTGGAAGAGTTGTAGTTCTTGATGAGTTCAAATCTCATCCAGTAGGTCCACCCCCGTTGGTGAGCCTAGACTACGGGCCCACCGATCGTAGTGAAGTGTCTGGGCCCACTAGCCGGGGCAGATCGACTGGAGGAGGTTTGGACTTGTTCACGATAGTTCGGACTACAACAGCTCAATAATTTTTTTAGGTTCATATGGTTGTAGTCAACATTTATAAGTCAAACTTCAGTATCAGGCCAACCAATAGTATTTCAGAGGGAAAGTTGTAGGACCTCCTCCGAGTTTTGGGGTAATTGCAGTGACATCCCCTCAATTTGGAAATATTGCACTGCCTCCCCATATGTTTCATTTTATTGGTAGAAATCTCCGCTAGAAAAATAGTTGTCGACGATGTCATCAGATAAATAAAAGTTTACCTATTTTTATCCCCTACTTGAAATTTAAGAATAAATCCAAAAAAGATTTCAAAACTGAATCTAAAAAGCAAGGCATGAATTTGACAGAGAGGGTTGTATTTTTCAGATTTTTATTTTTTTTTAAAATTAAATAAGTATAAAATAGATTTTTTTGTATTTATTTGCTAACATCGTTCATAATTATTTGTCTAGGAAATGTTTCTACATTTAAAACAAAACCTCAGGGGATCAGGACAATATTTTAAAGAAGTGAGGGGGTGTCACTGCAAATACCCCAAACCTCAGGAGAGGTCACTGTAAGTTTTCTTATTTCAAACTCTCACAAGAAACGATTGGATCTGTTTAGTCATGTAGTTGTAGTCAACATATGTAAGTCAAACTACAATATTGGGCAAACCAATCGTATTTAAAACTTCTACAAAAAATGAATGGAGGCCGATCCCTCCCATGCAATTTGTTCGCGTGCATATCCCAATTTTAGTAGCTAAAACTTCAACATACTAAATAAAGTTTCAACTACAATATATTCACAACTACTTACAATTGTAATTAGGGATATTTGCTAAATCCTCCCCAATTAATAGACTATTTAACAAAATCTTTCAACTTTTAGTAATTACATAAAACTTCATCATATACACACGTGTAGTAATACAACTGTGTACATATATGTAGTACTACATTTGCATACAGTAGGGAGGTTACTACAATTATTGAAAAGTGAAGGAGGTTTTACTAATTAGCCTATTAACTAGGGAGAAATTAGCAAATATTTCTTGGAAATAGGTTGACATTCCTAGATTTTTGGAGAGTTGGAAGTATGGTAGGAAAGTATGGATAATTGGTTATTAATCCCTGACGGAAGAAATTTTTAATGTAATGGACACTGATATATTGCCGATTACGCTAGGTCATTTCATTTGAAAAAAATCTATTTTACCTCTATATGCAGTTACAAAAGAAATCACATTGAAAATAATAATTCGGTAATAAAGAGCAACAATTGCTACTGTGATTTCACTATATATAAAAATATATATTAAAAAAAAAATATTTGCAAGAGTAACAATTCGGTAATAAAGAGCAACAATTGCTACGTTGTTCATTTTTACCGAATTGTTGCTCTTTGCTCATTGTAACAAAGAGCAACAATTCGGTAACAAAGAACAACAATTGCAACAATGATTTTACTATAGTAATTTAAAAAAAAAAAAAGATTTCACAAAAAAAAATTGCTATAGTGATTTTATTGTAGCAAGAGCAATAATTCAATAATAAACAACTACAATTGTTTTCACTGTAATAATTATTATTATTTTTTTTGTGAGAAACTGTAGCAGCTATTGCTCTTTATTATTGATTGTCACTTTTTGCACACTGTAACAAAGAGCAACAATTCGGCACTAAAGAACAACAATTATTACTGTGGCAATCTTTTCGAAAGCAACAATTTGGTAATAAATCACAACCATTGCTATATTAATAAAGAGTAATAAATGGATAGTTTTGTTATTTAAAGGGAAGAAAAGTGAGACCTATTTTAATTAAAAGCATTTTTTTCGAGAGGGACTTGGTAGGTTGGTATATATAGGGATATTTTGGCATCCTTAACGCTAACCCGGTTCTTTGTCAAGGACTTATCAATAACTTTCTCATAAAGACTTAGCCTTAAGTACTGTTATCCGATGCTACATTAGCTAAAGGACATGCAATGTTTCAATATTGCACCAAGTCAATCCCGAACATTTTGTGCTACAGCAAGTCACTCGTCCTTATTTACCCCCTCACGTGCTACAGAAAGAGTAACCGTTCATCTTTAGCAAGAGTATCCATTCGCTGGTTGAAATTGTGCATGTAGCGAATGCTACAGTGATTGCACTATAGCTGTTACAATTATTTCACTATAGCTGTTACAATCATTTCAATTTGGTAAGTATCAATTTAGCAAATTGATTGTTGCTATAGTGATTTCATTGTAGCAAGAGCATAAATTATCCGAATCTATACTCTATCTGGAGACAAATAGATACTCTTGCTACAGTGAAATCATTGTTGGAACCGCAAGATGCAAAGTGTCACCGACGGATCGATACTTATGTTGATGACAAATGGATATTCTTTCCAGAGACGAATGTATACTCTTGCTACAATGTTTTTGTTGTAGTAGCTACAGTGAAATCACGGTAGCAACCGCTATATGTATAGTGTTAATCGGTGAATGTATACTCATGAGAAAGACAAATGGATGCTCTTACTAGAAATGAATGGATACTCTTGCCGGATGAGTAATTTTGTAATTTAAAGAATAAAAAAAGTCAACATTTTCGGTTAGGGACTTAATGTACAAACGCGTCCTTCAGGAGGTGCTTTAGTTAATATTCTAACAAGTTGTATCATTTAGATTAAATAAAAACATGTGGATGGATTTAGGGCTAATTAACCTTCTTTTATTTTTTTACCTTCAATCTGAGCTTTGAGAACCTGCAGAGGTACTCGGGACGGCTTCACCGTGCACCAGAGGATACATCGTCCCTTTCAGGTCAAAGGTGTTGATTGCCACCCCCCATAAGTTTTGCCGTTCCCCAGCGCCACGAAGCGGCGGATGATGGTGCCGGCGGCCACCGTCAGGGATCAGGGCGAGTAATTGACGACGCTGGACGCCGCCGGGCCGCTGCTGCCCGCGGAGTTGGAAGTCAGGACTCAGAACCCCGCGCCGCCAACCTGCCGCCCCGCGGCCGTGGATGAGGTGTGGGTCCCGTGCCCTTCCGAATCCCGAGGCCACGCGGTGTCTCCCGGTTCACCCTGCCCGCGGAGTTGGAAGTCAGGACTCAGAACCCCGCGCCGCCAACCTGCCGCCCCGCGGCCGTGGATGAGGTGTGGGTCCCGTGCCCTTCCGAATCCCGAGGCCACGCGGTGTCTCCCGGTTCACCCTGCCCGCGGAGTTGGAAGTCAGGACTCAGAACCCCGCGCCGCCAACCTGCCGCCCCGCGGCCGTGGATGAGGTGTGGGTCCCGTGCCCTTCCGAATCCCGAGGCCACGCGGTGTCTCCCGGTTCACCTATTCCATCGGTGTGGTAGTACCGGGCTCCGATGATCTTGCCGTTGGCATACATACACGTGTTAGGATCTCAACGGTCCATTGGTGGTACGTGTTTGTGAAGCGTCTCTATGAGTCTCACTAGTTGCATGTGCAGTTGGACGAGGATTGGCAACTCCCCGGCCGTCCATTTGGTCGGAGGGGGGCCGAACCCTTCATCGCTGAAGCTGTCAGACTCCGGCCAAATCCCGGTGTCGAGCATGCCGACGATCACGTTGCTCTCGTATGCGGCCCTACTTGCGCTCGCCGGTAAGCCCATGAAGTCCCATGATCTAATTAAGCTTGTTGTGAGGACTGAGGAGAGACCTCTGCCGGCTGGGGAACACCGACACCACCTCGTCCATATATGCCTCATCCATATTGTTAGTAATGGAATCCCATAATTAGGACCCGGCAACATTAAACTAATATGGGTTAATGTGGCTAAGGCCCTGACAATATATGGGTTTCGCCTAAGATCACTGGTCAATTTAAAGATCGGTTAAGTGAAAAGGACAGTCAAAAGTCCAAAATATATATCCTCACATTTGGCCTTCTCTTTCTTTCATTTCTCCATAGCAGCAGCAGCGGTAAGGCGAGAACTAACAGCAGTGATGGAGGCGGGCACGAGCAACGGAGGTGGCGGCAACGACGGCAACGGACGCGAGTAGCAACTTCGAGTCGCAGCTGCTCGCTCTCGTTGCCCAATAGCAATAAGCAGTGGAGACAAGAAAATACGAGGGGTCGAAGGGGTTCAATTTAGGATTAGGTTTATGATTTCTAGGTATAACGTGCAGGCCATGGCTGGTCTATAGTTGTTAAGGTTTAGGGTTAGATTTAGCTTTAGAAAGGAGTGGCATGAATCTAGACTTGAAATGCAATGAGGGATAATTAATTTTGTCCCGATGATACAGTTGTTTCTAGAATAGTTAATCTTTTGACCAAGGACCTATCACTAAGTCCCCCTTAAGTAAGGGTGCTCGAGAGGGGTGGCAATTTTTTGTCCCACCTATCCAACCGACTCGAAAAAATCAGGATCTGGATCATTAAAACCCATCCGGAATCTGGGTTTGGATTTTGTCCGGATTTAATCCGGGTCCGGGTTGACCAATTTAATCCATGGCCGGTTTGTCCGAATCTGCCCGGTTTGTCCAAAGATATATTAAATTATATATATAATATTATACATATAATTATTATAAAATAATTAAAATATGTTTTAATAAATATATATATTAAGATTAATATAATTGAAGGGCCTTGAAGTATGGGTTTCCTTACTTAGTCCATCAGGACCAGGTGATTTATTCCGCGGGGAATTGAGCACAGTCCTTGTGATTTCACCATTCTCAGGGATGCGAGGAAGCTAGGAAGGCATTCATGTGATCCTTCACCGTGCTTGGATAATTAATTGGCTAATAGCGCCAAATCCTGTTCCGCCGCCTTCGACCATCCGATACGGAAGATGGATACCAATGCAGTTTTAATCTTTGCCATCTCTGAGATCGCCTCCCCATTAACCTGGATAACATGAATCCTATTTAGAGGTCGCCACGCCTTCGTACTGTTGTGGAAAAATTTTGTGTTCCGATCCCCTTCACGTAACCATTGGATCCGCGCTTTCTGAGTCCAGATACTCTCCTGCTGCACCAAAACCCATTCAAGCTGAGAATGCACTCGGTCCTCATCCGCCGAATCTGTACCATCTACCGGCATTCCTCCACCATGACCCAGTTGTTTGCATAAAGCTTCAACTAATAAAGCGTCGCTGACAGGCACCCCATCCTCCGTGGTTGAACCTTAACATCCATTTTGTTACCCAAGTCCATTCACCACCTTCAAAAAGAAGAACGATTTTGTTCACTTACTATCCTGACATGTGGTGAAGCAGTACCTTCCAATTTGAACTGTTGGATGCACATTGTATGACACAAGTGATGTATGATATGTCACCGGCAATGTGCATCCTGCGGTTCACATTGGAAGGTAATGCTTCACCACCTGTCAGGACAGTTAATAGAATCGTTCTCTCTAAAAAGACTCCTACATAGCTAGAAAGGGAATGTAACTGTGAATTAGTAGAGAGAGAGAGAGAGATTGTCAAAGAGGGTGTTGCCTCCATTAACGTTATAGGCCAAGGGCATTAGTGCTCGAATTTGTAAATTTGTGTTTCCTCAGTCGTCTGACTTGACGATTCTCATTGGAGCTAAGACAAATATTAGAGTATCTCCAAGAGGCTCGCTTAGCCCCCCCACGTTCGTTCGTTCGTTCGCTCACTTGAGCGAGTGAAGTATGATAGAAACACACTCCCTTCGATGCTCCCTTAATCCAACAAACAAATTTTTGCTCCCCCCGTTTAAGCGACCCTCTTCATCACTCGCTTCGCCGAGTCCCATATGGCAACATCACCCATGTGATGTAGCAGAATCAATCGGAACCGTTGATAGAGGCAATCTCACCGTCCATTTTCATATATAAGTATTAGGGAGTGGGGAGGGAGGCCATTGGAGTGGGAAAAAAATTCTAGTTACCTTGTTTGGCTGACATGGCAAAAAATGACTCCCTTAAGTGGGGAGGGAGGCCCTGGAGATGCTCTTAGTTACGATGAATGATGGCGCCGGCTGAGATTGAATTTCCACAGCCGCGAAGTGATCGAGATGATTGCATGAAGGAAAAGGAGGGTGGTGGGATTGAATAGAATATAGAGGAGAAACAGTAGTAGAAAAGGATTGAACGCATGAAGTCTAATAAAGTAGCGCCACCGCACCTTGCTGCCCCTTTTCGTCTCTCTCACCGTCTTTGCCGAGCTGTTATTCTTTCAGACAATCCAACAAACACCCCACTCTCTCTCTCTCTCTGTCTCCTTCGAAAAAGATACACCACATCGTCGGAGATGGCGTCGACGCCGTTCTCCGGGACGACCCAGAAGTGCAGGGCGTGCGAGAAGACGGTGTACCTGGTGGACCAGCTCACAGCCGACGACAAGGTCTACCACCGGGCCTGCTTCCGGTGCCACCACTGCAAGGGGACCCTCAAGGTACTCCCTCCTGTCGTCCTTCCTTGCTCTTGGGTTGTTGCCCTTGGGTCCTCACTTTGTTCTGGCCTCGTCTTGCCGCTTCCCCACTTGGGTCTCTCTCTTTTTGTTGATTCCGATGACTTTCCTATTTTCCTTTGATTGATCGTTTGGGCTACTCTAAATTCTGATTGTATTGAGTTTGGTGCTGGCTAATTCTGCTGAATCATCCGGCATCATGTTTTGATCATTTCATCCTTGATTGATTCGCAAAAAAATTTCCCCTATGCCTTTTGGTTGCAAGAGAAAGGAAATCGATGCAGATCGAAACTTGTAACACTCGAGATGTCGAGTGCTCCTGCTCTTGTGCAGTACATGTGCTCTGTCTGTCCTCATGGTTCTAGCGGAAATCATACGGTGTATGAGAGTAGGGAATTTGATGCAGATCAATTTCTATAAATCAGTAGACGTCGATTGTTTATGTTCATAAGCAGTATATTTGTTCTGTCGTTATTTGATTTGGGTATCTTTGTTCATCTGATTTTTGTTTATAAGAGGGGGGAATTTGTTTGCAAATCGATATACGTCGAATATTCCGGGGGTTTACCATTATGCTATTCGAAGCTTTTGTGGAAGTTCAAGAATGCTATAACTTCATCGCAAGTGATCATCTTGATCTTGTTATATTGGTTGTACAGTTCATCTTGATCATGTTTTGATCTTTAATGATGCAGTTCAGTAACTATAGCTCCTTCGAGGGAGTCCTATACTGCAAGCCGCACTATGACCAGCTTTTTAAGATGACTGGCAGTTTGGATAAGAGTTTTGAAGGTAAAAATAAAATTGCATTTAGTCATTTGATCGCACAATTTCATCGGTATAAGCTTTAATTATGCTTTTCTCAATTTAGGTTCCCAAAGATCTGCTAAGGCAGACCGATCTAATGGTCATGAGGTATTCCATTGCATGAAGTTCAAAATGACCCTTTCTTATTCCCTTTATACGCAAATATATGCAAAATTTGGGACCATTCTTAAATTTAGCACTCATTTGAGTTTGTTCTGGACTTGTTTCTCATTTGTATTGAACAGGGTTTTGCTACCAACAGAGTTTCAAGTGTGTTCGTTGGGACGCAAGACAAGTGCGTGGTGTGCAAGAAAACCGTGTATCCAATTGAGAAGGTATACTTAGTCTCCTTATGTTGTATTGCCTTTTCCTTCTAAAACACTGTTATCACGTTGTAGACACACGAATTTCGTCGGACCCGAACCCGACTTACGTGTGCCGACGCGGATGCAAACCCGACACGCGGACCCAACTCGCTCGCGCCGACGTGGATGCAAACCCGACACGCGGACCCGACCCGCGCGCGCCGATGCGGACCCGGACCCCACTTCAAGAGGGGCCGGCCCCTACTAGGGTCCGAACCCCATAGGGCCGGCCCTAGTGGGGACCGAACCCCATGGAGGGGCCGGCCGGCCCTGCAAGGAAAGAAAAGAAAAGAAAGAAAAGAAAAAGGAAAGAAAAGAAAGGAAAGAAAAGAAAAAGGAAAGAAAAGAAAAAGGAAAGAAAAGAAAAGGAAAGAAATACCGCCATGCGCGGGGGGAGGTAGCGTATGACGTCTGCACACACGCGGATCTGCGCCGATCCCTCGATCCGACGCACAAGACGAAGCGCCCGATCGCCATCGATTTCGTGCGCAAAATCCAGCCATAATTGCACCCGCCAGAAAAGGAAAACAACTAAATGTTATTCCCCTCATCAATGGATGAATAAAATCCGGGTAATTATGAGAGAGATACAAAAGGGATTTAAAATTAAAAAGTTCCCATATCTCTCTCCCCACCTCTTTGCCTATAAATAGAGGGGGTGGGGGAAGGAAAAAATGGTCGGGAAATTGAAGACGAAATGCCAGAGCTCTGCAGAAGAGGAGACGCTTCTTCATCGACCCAAGGCTTCACGAGGCACAGTCAAGCCTGTCCCGAGGGATCGGCTTACTGAAAGTCCTCATCAATGTGAAGACCCTTGCACACGAAGATCATCCCTTCGACTCCGTGCACGAAGAAGAAAGCTCGGAGAAGAAGAACCCTTCGACTCCGAAGACGCCAGAAGCAAAGGCCGGAGAAGAAGAGGAGCGGCACTACCCCGTCGTCTCCAACAAGCTTCGACTCCGATCAAGCCCAAAAGCCCGGAGAAGAAGAGGAGCGGCACTACCCCGTCGTCTCCAACAAGCTTCGACTCCGATCAAGCCCAAAAGCCCGGAGAAGAAGAGGAGCGGCACTACCCCGTCGTCTCCAACAAGCTTCGACTCCGATCAAGCCCAAAAGCCCGGAGAAGAAGAGGAGCGGCACTACCCCGTCGTCTCCAACAAGCTTCGACTCCGATCAAGCCCAAAAGCCCGGAGAAGAAGAGGAGCGGCACTACCCCGTCGTCTCCAACAAGCTTCGACTCCGATCAAGCCCAAAAGCCCGGAGAAGAAGAGGAGCGGCACTACCCCGTCGTCTCCAACAAGCTTCGACTCCGATCAAGCCCAAAAGCCCGGAGAAGAAGAGGAGCGGCACTACCCCGTCGTCTCCAACAAGCTTCGACTCCGATCAAGCCCAAAAGCCCGGAGAAGAAGAGGAGCGGCACTACCCCGTCGTCTCCAACAAATCCTCGATCCCGATCAAGCCCCAAAGCCCGGAGGAGAGAAGCGAAGCGTCATCACCCCAGCATCTTCGACAAACGCCTGCCCCATCCACGAAGAAGAAAGCCTGGAGCAGATCGTCTGAAGCGTCGCTACCCCATCGTCTTCATCAACAAAAGCCGACGCTACAACCGTCGCACGGAGACCGTCGCTACCCTCGTCGTCTTCATCAACAAAAGTCGACGCCACAACCGTCGCACGGAGATCGGTGCTACCCCCACCATCTTCGAAAGCATTCTTCGACCCCGATCACGCCAAAGAAGCCCGGAGAAGAAGAGAAGTCCCGTCGACACGCAAACCGTCGAAGCACCGAAGAAGTAGCCCACGTCGTTCGAAGAAGAAGATCGAGTTGACGCTAAAGCTAAAGCCAACGCAAGAAGCCAAAGCAAAGCCCCAGTAAAGCCCGCGCCAAAGCAACGCAAGTGCCAAAGCCAAGCGACTACGCCGGCCACGAGCAAAAGCACCGCACGTTCTAGCCGATACGACGCGAAGTCTGGAAGAACGAAAGCATCGCAAGTCTCTCCCAGCTACGTCCAAGTGCAAGCGCCGAAGCAAAGCAAAAGCCAGAGCCACGCCGGAGCAAAGCCAAAGCCAAAAAGCCAAAGCCGAAGCCAACGCCAAAAGCTAGATCGACGCAGCGAACCGACGATCAAGGACACCGAGGTCAAGCAAGGAACGAGGAAGACGCGAAGACCGAGGAACGAAGCCGAAAACCCCCTAGCCGAGAAAGCGCGAAGCACGGAAGGGACAAAGCAACGGTGGACATTCCTTAGCCTCTCCAAAACCCTCTCCCTGTAAAACCCCTGTCCTGAGCAGCCCCTTCAGAGCTCTCGCACGAACACCACGTGGAGACGCGGATCAAAGGGATCCCCCAGAAGATCTTTCCCACAATCCCCTGATCAAAACTCGCCGCAACCCGGACTCGCTACACCCGAGCAACCCGGGTCCCGGCCACAATTGTAATCTCGTGTGATTCGCAATAAAGACGACCCGCGCTTTTTTCCGCGTCCACACACGTATTGATCTTGTATATTAACTTAATTTGTCCATCATTTTCCTTATAGTAAGCATTATTGTCTATCTTGGACAGTTGTATCGGTTTTAGTCCATTGAAAACTGTCCATAGAAAATAGGCATGAGCTCCTGAGCGTGGGAATGACTCTCACATCCTTCTTTCCCCACCTGCAGCTCCTGCAGGCCTAGTTTTTGTAGGTGACGCCTCATATTAAACATGAAAAAGTGAATACATAAGAAAGAAAGACAATAATTCGGATTGCTATGCATCAAGGATTTGGTGTCGGATTTCTTGGAGCTGAAGGTCAGTTGTTCAATATTGTTAATGTACATATAGATGGGTCGGGTTTACTGTACAGTCGGGTCGGATACATGTACATATATTGGGCTTGAGTCCCTCAATGGAATGCATTCTATTCCTCTCCAAACCCTAGCCGTCATCTTCTAACATGGTATCAGAGCTCTAGGGTTCTCCCGACGACGACGGTCCTCCTCCTCCAGCTGCACCTCCCCGTCCGGTCTCCCTCCTCCATCGGCTCACCCCGTCCGGCCCCTCTCCTCCACCGGCCACCCGAAACCCCCTACAGCCCCCATTCCGACCCCCCTTCCGGCCACCCGACACCCCCTGCAGCCCCTTCCTCCACCCCCGACCCCCCCTACAGCCCCCGCCACCACCGACATCCCCCTTCCTCCACCTCTCCTCCACCACCCCCCCCCTTCCGGCCACCCGAAACCCCCTACAGCCCCCCTTCCGGCCACCCGAACCCCCCTGCAGCCCCTTCCTCCACCCCCGACCCCCCCCTACATCCCCCGCCACCACCTACATCCCCCTTCCTCCACCGGCCCCTCCTTCCGGCCACCCGAAACCCCCTACAGCCCCCCTTCCGGCCACCCGAAACCCCCTGCAGCCCCTTCCTCCACCCCCGACCCCCCCCTACATCCCCCGCCACCACCTACATCCCCCTCCCTCTTTCACCCGACCGGCCTCCCACCCCTTCCCGGTTTCCCCCCCTCTATTGAGCCTCCTCCATGGCTTCTCCAGCCGTACCGTCCGTCGTTGCGATCTCTCCACCGCTGAAGGCGGTCGCTTTTCAGTTGTCATCGGCCAGCGACTGGCCTGACTGGTCCCTCACCGTCGAGGCCGCGCTCTCCAGTCGTGATCTGTGGGGTCACATCACCGGCGAGGATACTCCTCCCACTGACTACTCCGGTTCCTCCTCTGTCTCCAGCAGTGCAGCGTCTTCTGCTGCGATTGCTACCACGGCCATCACCGTTGCTGCTCTTATGTGGCGCCGCCACGATCAGGCCATCCGGGCGCACCTTCTGGACTCTGTTGCTCGTCCGGGGCACCATCACCCGTTCACTACTGTTTTCCTCCACCTCTCCGTTGGTGCTGCGTGCCTACTCCGATACAGATTGGGCAGGAGATGCAGTCACTCGTCGATCTACTACAGGATACTGTGTGTTTCTGGGTGACTCACTGATTTCGTGGCGCAGCAAGAAGCAGGAGTCTGTTGCTCGCTCCAGCACCGAAGCCGAATACAGAGCTATGGCTTCCACCACCGCCGAGATTGTCTGGCTTCGCCGTCTTCTGCTTGACTTGGGAGTGGTGATATCCGGGCCCACTCCTCTCTTCTGTGACAACCGGAGTGCTATTCAGATTGCTAGCAATCCGGTCTTCCATGAGCGAACAAAACATATTGAAGTTGATTGTCATTATGTTCGCCAGACGTTTATCGACCATACCATCTCCCTGCCTTTCATTTCCTCATCGGAGCAGACTGCTGATTTTCTGACGAAGCCCCTGACGATTGCTCGCTTCCGGCATTTTCTAGGCAAACTCTCGGTTCATGATCCACCGTGAGTTTGAGGGGGAGTGTTAATGTACATATAGATGGGTCGGGTTTACTGTACAGTCGGGTCGGATACATGTACATATATTGGGCTTGAGTCCCTCAATGGAATGCATTCTATTCCTCTCCAAACCCTAGCCGTCATCTTCTAACAAATATAAAGGGGAGACCTGATGTAATTCAGTTACCCAAATTTTGTTAGATCTATTTTCAGTTATTTGCTGAATTTTTTTGAATTCGGCGATTATCGCTGAACTCATCTTGTTCTTCCCTTTAATCTCATCTTTTGTTTGGAAATGTTAGTGATCCGGCTTCTTGAATCTTTTATAGCACCAATATTTTTGGTCTTGGATCGAGGGAATCTCTTTGTTCTGCCAAAGCAAATCCTTGCCGGAGATGATGGCTGTGGGATGTGGATAAATGTTGAGGCTTAATGTTCTAAGAGTTAGCCATGCTTAGACAAATGGAGATTGCTGAGATGATGGCTGTGGGATGTGGATAAATGTTGAGGCTTAATGTTCTAAGAGTTAGCCATGCTTAGACAAATGGAGATTGCTGAGAGGAGACAAATCCATGATCCCAAGAGGCAGGTGCAAAACCCACAACATGATACTCATGCGTGGGTGCAGGTGGGGGATCTTGGTGACCGCAACCTTCGCTTGAAATCCAAAGATGGGGATCTCTAGGATGATGTTGAAGATGAGGAGGACAAAAATAGTATCCAATGAAATGATTTGGAGAATGGTGGTGTGATTGTGGATCAGATTGCACGGGATCCAGAGTCCAATGATGGTGAAGAAGTTTGGATGGATGTTCTCAATTTTTCATGGTGCATGCATCTTGACCATACCGGGTCAGATCATTCATGGAGTTCCATAGCTGACCGCTAGCCCTACCCACGAATGCATGCGCAACTCCATGATCAGAAGGTGACCTCACACAGCCGACCGAGCGGACAACATATCCAACACTAAACGAGAACACACTACGGAAGTTAACAAGAATAGCCAAGAGTACTTTAGATGAGGCCTCAGAGTAGTAACTAAGCGTAACCACTAGGTTAGCAAACACGTTGCGCAAGTTGACAAGAACTACCAAGATAGGGACAAGGTCCAGAGCAGTAACCACTATGGAAGCATATTAAAAGGTAGGAGAATGGGAGAACAAAAGTTCCTGAATCCTGCATCCAAACAACAATGGGCTAACACCTCTAGGTGTCTATGTACTATTAGTGTAACTCTTATTTCCATTGAATCCATCTATGTCGCTTTACTTTCCAGTCGTGTAGGTGTAGTGTTTCTTTTCGCGCAATCGACCGACACTGACCCTTTATTTTGCATGTAATGTTTATTTTTAATATAATGAATTTCAATACCAAGATTTTCAACAACTTTACTTTATATGTTATATCTTTTAGTTCTTGCAAGCTTTATGATTCCATGCAATCTTTAAAGTTTTCTTAAATTTAATGTACTTATCTTTTAATTATCTTAACATTTCCAAGAATTTACACTCCAAGCACCATCTGACATTTTACACAATTACTTTTCCCTGGATCCTTGCTCTTAGGTTAGAAAGTCCTCTTCATTGAGACATTAGAATTTTATTGGGAGTTGGTTCTCGATACTCTCAGGCAATCGCTTTATCTAGAAGTCAGGATCGGATCGCTCCTATCACGGCCATACCGATCACACCACCTACCTCATACTTTGGGATAACGACATTTTGTATGAACAATCGGTTAAAGCGCACACAGACACACCATGACATTACTTTGGGACGTTTTTCCCGATGTGTCACGACGGGAAACAGGCCCTGGTGGCTAGCTGATCCGGATCCGTAGGACAAAAACACCTTTGGAAAAATTTAAATACCTGTAAGTGTACACCTCAACAATACAATCATGTTTTTATTATAAAGACTAGTTTAGGTAGGGAAGCAAAACTGGTATAAATTTATGTACGAAGCTCGACTTAATCTTGTTTCAAAATTCAAATCCAACTTAAACATAACATTGCCAAGTCTTCTAATCACTTGTGTATATATTTTCCCTTGACAATATCTGGTATAAATTCAAATCCAACTTAAATAAAACTAGTATAAATTTATGTACAAAGCCCGAGTTATGTATATATTTTCCCTTGACAAAATCTTGTTGCTCGTTGGATATAATTCTAGAACTAAGATGTCCTGTCAATAGGGATGTAAACGTAATAGATACTTATTGGACATATGCATATTTATATCTGTATCCGCATCCTTTTTTGGAGGATGAGAATACAAATAGCGATACTCATCAAACCTGTAAATTATTATCCATATTAGGAATTTGAATTGGAGCTAAGCTAACCTTATTTAGTTATAGGCTTATAGCAACTAACTCTTTGCATAGTGCCTAATGGATTGTGCATACACAATCCACCTAGCAAAATTCATCAATTTTCACTATGGGTACTAAAAAGATAAAAGCTCAAAATACATGCATGAAAAATGAAAATTAGTATTGACATGGTTTCTAAGCCATCTCTTCCTCACCTAAGGGCTAAAACCTAATCCATCACTTTGATCGCCACTTTCGACTAACTACATGCACACATGGACACACTCTTTGTTGTGCTATCAGAAGATACTTCTCCTTACATATGCTATTATTAGCGACCGAGCATGGGCTCAACAAGCAAATAGTATGAGTTTAGCTCCAACACAAAGAAGGAAACAAGTTTTTCCGTATCAATAGTGTGTCAAAACCATGACATAAATTCCAATAAACCCTTGAAGAGGTCCCAAGGATGTAAAATGAGCAGATATTTATCAGATGTGTGCATATCATATCCGTATTCTCTTTACTTTTCCTATTTTTTAGTACAAACATGTATATTGGACGAGTCTCAAAAGTAGTGTCCATATCTATATCTGAAATTAAATCGTATTTATATCCGTATCACGTTCAATAACACTTCGGATGTAAATGGATTGGATAATCCATACCCGTTACATCCCTTCCTGGCATTGGATTATTTTCTATTAGTTATATACAAGGATATCATCGTCATTATCATCATCATCCAACTCTTATCCAGCCAAGATGGGGTCGACTATGAAGCGCTTTAATTAAGTAGTTCCACAAAGGATTAACATGAATTTCCAGACCGGCTATCAACATGATGTCAACCCTCTTAGATTGGTGCAGAAAACCTGACTAGTAGATATCTAACTTGTTGGTTATGTAGTTTAAGCTTATGTAAGCTAAGAGCGACACACGAGGGTTCCTCTAGACTAGGAATTGAGTATGGTTGAAGAGGGTGAAATGTAAGATTTGACATAGGAAATTGCATTCATCTGTGGCATAAATCATAAGCCAAAGTGCTTAACTAAAATAACATTCTATAGGAGCTAGGCTACTGTACTTTTGGTATTTTAGTATTAAAATTAGAAGTGAAGCTTTTTTTGGATATGCAACTATCATTTGAAGTAATCAAGAGTTATATTGCATTAATCTAAAATATATGAGCATGTCGTGTGGGAATGCTCACAGGAATAATCTAGGACAATAGCAATTGTCTTTGGGAAGGCTTTTAACTTAAAGTCATATTCTTGCTCTCAATCAAAGGAGTTTTAGAGAGTCATACTCTTGCTCTCAATTAAAGCTGTGGATGCGACGAATTCCTCATTTTAAACAAATGCCTTATGCCAACACATTTCTATTATATAGAATGCTTCAGTTACCAACCCAAATCCCAATCTCATTATTTTGTTTATGGTATTACCTCCTTTCTTTTAAGGACGGCTGCGTGAAAAGTTTTGTTTTATTTGGCAACACTTAGCCATAAACTCTTTGTTCCTTCTCAAAAATGTTTCTATATACCGGTAAACAATTTCCAATTGACTTAAGGCTTCATTTAGTAGCAACTTTGTTCTGTTTGAAAAGCAAATACTTGAACACAGAATAGATTTGATATTATATTTTAGTTCAATCACCCTACCCTCACCACAATCAATTTTCTTTAAAAAGTCTAAAAAAACTGTTTATCCTGATGGGTTTATTAAGTACGCTTAAGACATTGTTAATTTTAAAAATAACACTATTTCAGGAGGGGAAGGGAATAGTATTTGACATCGCTCAAGACATTTGCTGAAGTATTTTCTTACTTGGTACACCAAGTTCATTTTTTTTCCATGCGATAAATGTTAGTTACTTCTTCAGTTGGGAAAGGCCCCATAGTTTTTTATTTCATATATTAATTTTTGTCCAAGTTAATTCAATGGTCTTCATTGTGTATCCTGGTCACTTATGGAGTTCCTGCTGGCATTATCATTTTTTTTTCAGTTTCCAGTAGAGGTAGCTAATGATGATTGTTGTTTCAGATGCCTGCTGAGGAAGTCTTTGGTCCGACTTTGTGGTTTCTACGACCAAGTGATGTCTTTTGGCACCACTTAGTTCTATGCCTAATTGTTGCATACCAATTTTGGACCAATTTTCAGTCAATTAATTCTCATACGAACCATTAGTCTTATACTGTGCCATGTGCCAGCCTCTCTCTCTCTCTTAATCGAAGCCGTTCCCCCTCTTTGGCTCTCTCTCTCTCTCAAGTCTCAACAGTCAACACAATGGGGATGGTGATTCACTGCATCGAGCGGCACCACAGCCGTTCGTGCGTTGCACAGGATTAGTCCTAGTTAGCTTATAACTATCATCTTCATTATTGTTATTAGTTGAAAGAACTTGTAATAAGATTGAACCAAATTGTGTCAGCATATCGAGTTTAACTTTATCCAACTGGCCGAAGAACAACTCTGTCTATTTGTCTCTCAGCTTAAAATGAGCATTCGTGGGTAAGGTATAGCCTAACCAGTGGCATGATGTCGCAAATATTTTTTACAAAAACACAGCTGTTCTAACCGACCGAAGAACAGCCGCCTGTCTATTTGTCTCTAATCGAAGTCTAGAGCTTTTATTTCCTTGCATGCAGTTAGGTGGCTTAAGTGTGGTCGACGATCAGGGCCGTTCGTGCGGCTCTGATACGTAACCCTTTTCTCTCTCCTTGCAAGCTTGCGACCGTTAGGCACCATTGACCTTGAATCACACACTCTTCTGATCGGCAGGCACCATTGGCCGGCAAATCGCACTCTCCCCCGATCGGGAGGCACCTTTGACCAGTGAATCACCCTCTTCTCCGACTGGCAGGCACGATTGGCTGATGAATCACGCTCTCCCCCAGCTCAATGGCATTGTGCCCCGATGATTTGTGTCTTAATGAGCACAGTTTCGGGGTTATCTTTTTGCCTTTATTTTATTGCTATTATTCTAATCTATAGCATCATTTATTCCATTAGAATGCTAAAAACATCTTATGTTCCTAAACATTAGTTCCAACCCCATCTTCTTATATCCTGCCTTCATTTAGTCCACCCATTGTGAGTTCAGAGATCTTTAGGGCTTCAGCAGAACCCCATCCGACCTATAATTCAACTATTTTTCATCAGTAACTACCACACCAATTGTTAGATCCTTATCCTTTTAGCTCAGCCCTACATCCACCTAAATTTGGTCGAGCCTTATATAAATTCCTTCCATATACTAATTTGAGTCAACTCGTTTTCTGTCCGATAAGACCGGTTGACGTCTCCTCCTTTCAGGTAGCAATCGACGGCAGCTCGTACCACAGGCCGTGCTTCAAGTGTGCTGGCGGGGGCTGTACCATCAGCCCATCCAACTATGTCGCGCATGAGGGCCGGCTTTACTGCAGGCACCACCAATCTCAGCTCTTCAAGGTGAAGGGAAACTTCAGCCAGCTCGAAGACAAGAAGCTCGAAGACAAGCGCGAAGAAGCTGAAGGCACCTCATCGGCCATGGGCAATGCGGTCACTGAGAACCCAGTTACTGATAGCACCAT
Source organism: Chamaelirium japonicum (assembly GCA_947650365.1). NCBI lineage: Eukaryota > Viridiplantae > Streptophyta > Magnoliopsida > Liliales > Melanthiaceae > Chamaelirium > Chamaelirium japonicum. Next base: position 9,473,715 of record OX393555.1, on the reverse strand, counting down.
GTAAATGACCCACGAATCCTCTTGGGTGGTCAGATGGTGTTCTTCTAGAAGGTCCCTGGGGCGATGGTTACCTGTTGTAGTTGCTCGATTGTCGGCGGCAATGTTAGCGGCACGAAGTACCACACGGCCAACGGTTTCATTACTGATTCTTTGAGTTGTGAGAGCTGAAGGAATAAATAAGAGAGCTCTGTTACTTTTTGCTGCAATAAGCCGTGTGGGTGCTGTTAGTAATATGAGAGTTACACATTTCACCGTTCCACCGGAAATTTCCTCTGCCCCTACTGTACTCCAGCTTGGTAGTTTCCACCGCCTGCCTAGGGTTGAGAAAAGGGGCGCGAGTGTTTGAAAATTTCTGGCTTTGTGTTCATGACAATTTTGCTTAAAAATATTCTGTTGAAGTGTTTTTCTGAATCATCCTTATTGGAAAGCGTGTTTTTGAATCATCTGCTTCTTTTAGTTATTTCTGAGCTTTATGATGTTCATTAGGCCAATGCAGATGCATAGTATCTTGTTGGGAATTTCAACATAAGCATCTAGTTATTTCTCAACCTACGATGTTCATTAGGCCAATTCTGGGAAGTCCATTGGTTATGGTTATGGTTATGGTATTTTCCTGTGAATTGGAATTCCCTGGAAAATGGGCCCATTTCCAATATTCTTTACATAGAACCACCACGTACCCAATGCTTTACAAATCTTCCCTCATCTGGTTTTGGGTACATGTACATGCTTTCACTGTAAGGGTGGGGGAGGTACAATGGGATTTATAAATCTCATTGTTAAGCCATGGAAAGAAAATGGGTATGGACCCATTTCCTAGGAAACTCCATTTCCCAGTAAAGAAACACAGACTATGTTGGCTGATGAGAGTTTGTAGGAAAGGAATTTATTGGAGGAAATGAAAAGTGCATTTTCCTTGCTGCTGTTTGGTTGACTAAATAAAAACCAAGGATTTGATTTTTCCTTTCCTTTCTAGTGTTTCATGTGTTGTAATTGTTTCCATAGGAAAAGTATTTTCCTGTGGGGACTATACTTTGTTGTCACCAAACACCTTTTTTTTTTTTCTTTTTTTTAATAGAAAAACTGTATTTTCTTTCTCTTTCCTATGTTTTACCGGCAACCAAATTAACACTGCCAGATTTTGGTTGAGAAAGTGGGATTTCATTTCTCGGGGAACAAGCCAAGTACAAGCCCTGCTATGCAATGAACATGGGAATGGACCCATTTTATGGGTATTCTAATTCTCAGAGAAGAACACAGCCTTCGAAGAGTTGTTTTGCGTATACATGATCGCATCATCGTTAGGGAAGATATCATTTCTTGCAGAAGTGGACTAAAAAGAGAGGTCGGCCCCAAGGGTTCATGATCCCCAAAGCTGTGTGTGTGTGTGTGTGTGTGAGAGAGAGAGAGAGAGAGAGAGAGAGAGAGAGAGATTTAATTATGAGCTAATGTGCCTAAGGTCCCTACAAGAGATACATCCCATGAAAAGGGCCTTACAGGTTTCACTGAACCAAAGGTCCTGCCTTCTAGTCCCTACCTTTTCATGATAAACCCAAAACTAACTCCAGCTCTCTCCCATCCCTCTCCCGACCCCATCTCTCTCCCGAGCGGTGACGGTGGCAGCGAGAGCTCGACCTCCGGCTGGTGCATTGCACCCCACCCCGACGGCAGCCCCCACCGACCGTGCATTGCACCCCACCCCGATGGCAGCTATCGCCGACCAGTGTATCGCACCCCAGCCCGACGGCAACCACCGCCAATGAGGAGGGAGGTGGGGTCCGATGACGGCGATCAGATTTGGCTGTTCAATGTTCACTGGTTCAGTAGCATTGCAAAGAAAATTTAAGACACAGTAAGGGGTATTTTTGTCTACAGGTTTTGATAGGCCTTTTAACTTAATCGGTCTTTGTGTCAGGGACGGCTCGCTAAGTCCCCCTTTAATTATTCAAGAACTTTTGCACTTATTAAGAGAGAGAGAGAGAGAGAGAGAGAGAGAGAGAGAGAGAGAGAGAGAGAGAGAGAGAGAGAGAGAGAGATTATTCAAGAACTTATGCACTCATTGCGAATCAAGCATGATGTTGTCCCTAGGACCAGAGAATCATGACACCTAGCATAAATCCAGTTAAACCCATACTAATTTCCCTTCAGATTTGGCATCAACTAGCCGACTCAAACCCGCAAACCATGAGAACAGGGCTTCACGATCCATCAGAAAACAAGATCATCATATCGATCTTGGCATCCTATCAGAGGAAAATATCTTTTATTTACAGGTATTTAAGTTCCTGAAGATCAACAAAAATGAATGCCGGGAATTTCATTCCAACATCACCGACGACTCTGTTAACTGTAATCCAGCCTTTTGATGTCTAAGGATTAAAGTGTAGCGACCTGGCCCGATTACTAAAGCTTAGTAGAATCCGCCGTCATCCCTGCCACCCAGCATCTCATCTCTGTCGATGAAGCGCTCGAGCATCTCCCTCTCCTGCATGACGAGGCACTCTCCCTCCTTCCCGAACCAATCATAGCGTCGCTTCGCTACGTAGTCGTACACCAGATCCCTCAGTGGGGCAGGGATGATCCCTAGAGCGCTTAGGGCCGAGTACGGAGGCGGCAAGTAGGATGCGACCTTCAGCGCAGCTGCCAACCATCCGATGTGAAAGGTGGCGTTAGTTGCTCACAAGGACAACCCAAAAAAATGATAGGATTGATCAAACTATCAAAATTGACCCAAAAAAGGAACTCACAATAACTATACTTGATTTTAGAAATGATTAACCTTTCTATCTTCTGAAAAAGAAAAAATAAATTGCATCGTTTATCGTCATAATTGAGCTCTTTAAAATGAGCAAGAAAATGCTTTTGAAATAAAAACTAGAGCAAATTACAAAAACAACCCTTGAACTATACACCACATTTCATATTGGTCCATTAACTTTTTTTTTTGAACAATTTGATCCATGAAATGAACTATGCTCCATCTGCATTTAGCCCACTCCATCAACTTTTAATCCTGAAATATCATATCAATTCTGATGACACAAAATTGTTTTAGAATATTTAACTTATGCTTACTAGGACAAGGGTATTCTTGGAACAAAACTTGACAGATGGGGCCAAATGCAGATGGAGCATAGTTCAGGGATCAAATTGTTAAAAAAAAAAAGTTGAGGGACCAATATGAAATGGGGTGTATTGTTCAGGGGAGGTTTTTGTAATTTGTGCTAAAAACTAAAAGAACTATAGAATAACAGAAAATAGCCAATATATATTGTCATGCCTACTTGTCAGCTTTATAAAATTCTCCATGTCACCAAAATATATCATGTTAAAAATACATTTTAACCTAATATGGACCCTCCACTTTCTATGTATAGGCAGGGGACAAGCATCAGTAATATAAGCAAACTGATTCATGTACAAACTAATTAACCTATAAATGGCGCTTCTCGAAATTATTAAAATCAATACTGAACCAAGTTGCCATTAGAAAAGATTAGTAGTACGGAATTGTTAATATGGAGCCACCTCATGCATTCGGTTACTAAGAACCGATCCAAGGTTTGGTCTGTTTGAGCTTGGCTCGTTTATTAAATGAGCCTAAACGTCAGGCCTAGGCTTGGCTTGTTTAATAATCGAGCCGAGCTTTGGTATGCTTGAGCATGGATCGTTTATTAAACAAGCCTAAACGTCGGTCTAGACTTCACTCAATTAGTGATCGAATAAACTCGAACGGTTCCTTATCCAGCTTGTTCCTGAACTCCAGAATTAGTCAAAAGTGTAGACTATATATGTTAGGTCTATTCAACCCTTTCACGAGCCTATTCACAAGCCTACTCACGAGCTTGCTCACAAGCCCTAAACAAACATGTTCGCAAGCCCAACCGAGCTGAGCTTTGGTCTGCTTGAGCTTGGCTCGTTTATTAAACGAGCCTGAACTCTAGGCGTGGGCTTGGCTCGATTAGTAATTGAACGAGCTCTTATCGAGCTTATTTGCGAGCTGCTCGAAGAGCTTGGTTCATTTGCAGCCCTACTCAAGACTAAGTCATCTACCTCACTAAGGACGCTTACTAGGGAGACTGATGCAAATAACCCAAAAATATAACTCATTTGACTTGAATTATTGTACTTGACAATGACTGCTAACGGAATTGGATGAGCTCCTTTTGCCTCCTAGAGTGACTTGGGTGAACCGAGAGAGATGACTGACATTTGCTTAAAGCAATGCCATTAAGAAGATCATCTAGTAATTTCAACCACAGCTTAAATTTTAATAGGTAAAATTACGCTTTGTCCCTCTATAGTTACACTCGAAATCACTTAACCCCTTCAAAGTCTTTTCTTGCCACAAACTAGAACCTATAGTTATTCATTACACCCTCTGATAGCTATTCATTACTGCACACTAGCTAGCACCTATAGTTCCACATAAAAACACTTAACAGCCTATGTTAGCTATTCGTAACTGCATTTAATAAAAAACTAGCACTTATAGCTGGAATTGAGGGGGGCAAACTGACAAACTTGAAGTGGGTTAAGTGATTTCAGGTGGAACTACATTGAAACTATAGAGGACCTGAGTGTAATTTTCACTCCGTAATATTGTTGATCTCTATGATTACCATGGATTCGACAAAGAAGAGGAACACGACTCATTGATTGAATTGACCAACTTCTGCGAAAGACAATGGACATGATTGCAGATATCATTGACATACGGGAGATCACATCAAGAAATGGGCACCGCTAACGAACTATCTTAGAAGGCTAAAAAACATCCCATCAAAAGCACATGAATCAATGAAGAAGAGTTGAAGAAGATCCATCCCAGTATCCCACCAACCAATACCTGACATGTCAAATCTTTCTTGACGGTATCAAGATCTCTCCAATCCGGGATAATTGTTGTTGGGGCATCTTTAGTGACATGGGAGCACTTAATCATCACCCTTGATTGATCTGAGGTCTTTGTAATGGAGATCAGATTCCAGGTGATGAATAATGGAGCCACTTGAGAAGATGAAGACGGATCGCCACTAGCATCTAGAGGGCCTTTGGAGAGCCTTGGAACTTCAACACTTCGCTTATTTTCAGTTCTAGGGTTTTATTTCATGTAATGGATTGTCGAGCTTAGTCATTATCTAGTTTAAACTTTTTATGGTCATGTTTTAAGTTATTGGGCTTAGTAATGGGCCTTCGGGCGTTAGTTTTGATGGTGTGCATGTCAAATAAGAGGGGTAACATAGGAAGCTCAGATGAAGGCATGAGCCACATGAGAGAGAGAGAGAGAGAACATCTGTCCCTATAGGGGTTCCTGTACGGGATTGAGGAGGAACCCTCTTCTCATAAGTCTGTACCAAGTGAGGAGTCCTCTTTTTGTACATGTGTGTTGGCATATAGCTTCTTGTCCATTCGTGGGCATAAAAACGGCTTATGGCTTCTTTTTTATGTTATCTCATGTTACTTTCAGGAATTAATAAACATTGATGCATTTTGCTTCTTCTCGTGAGATTTGAAGGCCCATGAAGTGATTCCATGCCTCGATGTGATTCCGATAAGGCGTGAAGCCTCGGTTATCCATCTCTTCTCTCTTTTCCTAGCCATTGGCGTCTCTTTTTTAGCTATCCCAAATTTGAACATACATAATTGCTAGATCCACATAAGCACTAACAAACCTACACAGTAAGCCTAAGTTTTCTTGGTTCTTTGCACAAACCCAAAATATGAATTTAATCCTCCAGTTTATCCTTAAAATCCTAATCAGAAGCCTCTTAACAACCTCATATTGATGCCCTATCAATCATAACCGTTCATCCATCGATTTCCACAATCCCCATCATCTACCAGACAATGAAGTCAAACAAATCTGAAAATCAAGTTGTCCAGATTTGAAAATCGTCCACTCACTTTTTTCAAGCCCGAATCTAAACCAAAACATTTTGCTAATAAGCTTACGAATATAGTAACACCTAGACTTGACCTAAAACACCAACTTACACTGTATCCGCATCAAAAGAACACATCAAACCACTGCTATTATTTCCCCATCGCATGTTTGACGTCTTAGGAATTGAAGGAAGTGTTTTCTTTCAAAGATCGTGTTGGAGGTTCCCCGTGCTTAGCACGATGTTTGACAGAGAATAATGTCACCTAGCCAAGCAATCAACAACTCCAAAAAGAAGTTTCTTGCTTTCTTTTTGAAGTTACTTGTTCTTGCATTGATCTCTATGTATTATAATTTAATTGCTCAAATTGGTCTCTAACTTCATATGGAAGCATTGACCATAAGACTAGTATTAAGGTTTGATCCTGTGATTGCATCATTGTATATAGGGAAGTTTTCAAATATATGCTTGTTCTCCTTTAATCTTCGATTGCAATATTCCCTTCATTTTGTATTGCATCACATGCTATAGTGTCCTATGTTGTTCTACCTCACTTTGCTAGTAAGTATCTTAGTTGAAAATACATTTCTGTTTAATTTTGCTCCTCCGACGCTTAAAGGAATCCTTTACTCCTTAGAGGAATCCTTTGCTTTTTGTTTAACATTGCTTTCTGTTTAACACGTGGAGCCAACCCGGAACTAAGGAGGATTGAGACTCCTCTCCTAGGTGTAGAGGGCCTCCGTTCCCTACTATTCTCACTTTTCTTTTTTCCCATGGCAACCCACGGTTCATCTCCTCTTCCTCTTTAACTTCGGCCCTACTGTACTATAAAAAATAGCAAAAATGAAGCAAAGAGAGGAAAGTAAGAAATAATAGTAAAGGGAGAAGGAGAAGAAATGAGGTAGGATTCGAGTCTCTCTTGATGGAAGATTTTGATTTTGAATTTTTTTTTTGGTTTTCCTTTACTTGTACGCAAGATCATAGTCTATATATGCTATCGTTCCATTTGGATGAGTCAATTAATTTTAATCCATTGTTTCCTAAAGTTCATTGTTAACCAACCCTTCGCGGTTGAATCTCTCTCTCTCTCTCTCTCTCTTTTGTTTATTCTTTTTGGTGATTCGGATTCATGAATCACGACATTGTCGCAAATAGATGTTCTTTATGCCTATCAGAGAAGGGTTTCTTTTTTCTCATCAATTGTTTCATCATCAATTATACGGTGTTATTTTCTATACCTATTAGGGAGAAATTTATAAAAATTTCAGATCTTAAACCTCTTTGGCTCTTTGTCATGCCAAAAAAGATGCATGTATATTATCATTGTACAGCTACAATAAGCTTTGGATATTGTATGTACTCTTTAGTACAACATTTTTACTTATAATCAAATAAACAAAAAAAAACTATGACAACACAGATGAGTTAAAATCATCCAAACAAATATTAATTAAAAGTAAGCATTGCATTCTTCTTTGAATGTATAACATTGATGATTGATGGCATTCAAGAAACATCAGAAGCCTATTGGAGCAGATCAAATCATAGACATACATAGATGCAATTAAGCTTTAAATGGATGTATCATGCATGATACCCACAATTTTATTGCTTTAAGGATATCAAGTGCTCTAACCTGTGGACCCTTCATAGTATGCGTCAGGTCCTTCAATGAACAAAAAGCGTCGAAGTACATCTTCTCGATCCACACCACACAACCTCATGTATGGTTCAGCAGCCTTGGACTGGAGACAACAAAACTTGATCTTTTCATACTTGTCAGCTTTGATCACCCACTTCACCCCTGCAATACCGATATTAGTCATATGAAATTTAAAACGTCTTGTGAACCAAAACAAAGGAATTTTCTTACTAAGCTATGGAGTGCAACATATGTTTCAAGAATACAAACTTTAGGGCTTCTGCAGATGATTAATTAAAATCATTTCAACAAAAAAATAGTTTTTGAGAATATTAAGTCTGGAGCATCATCAAGAGGGACAAAAGTGGACTGGTGACATGCGCTTGACATGTATGAGGTACCATAGACAAAAGGTCTCTAGCAAAAATCCATGAGAACTTTTTAAAAACTTCTCAAACATAGATAAAGCCAATAAAATATAGCTTCAAAATCGACCAGATAATATAAATTCTTCATGTTTTCATATAAGCATTGACATTAAAGCAAAAAACTGACAGCTCTTTATTTAATTCAGTCTGAACTTGTATTGAACACAACAAATAAAGCTTAAAAGAGGGAAGGCTTTCAGATCTCAATTAACAATGCATAAGGCCTAAGATTCAGGAATTTTCATTTATGTAATAAACATATTGGAAAAATAAGAAATAATTTAAAGGCAATGCATATATGTCACGTGTTATGGTTTGGTGTCACATCGAACGTTGGTAAGGATCTAACATCGCATACACCATATGTGCAAAAGCCTTGAAGCAAACATATCAAAAAGGAGCCAGCTCTGACTCAATCCTATTGTGCTTTGATGTTTGTGTAAACCATAAAGCATGTACAAAAAAAAATCTAGCATACCCAAACAACGATACACATCATGTAGTAATATACAAAATACATTCTTCCATTACATTGATAGTGGAATAAAATGACCCTAATTAGACTGCCTCTAGTAAAACGTTTACAAAGAGACTCATGGTGTGTGCCCTACACATGTTGATGCATATACTTATAATTATAACTCATCATGAGCCTCAAGATGTTCTTTACGGGCCACACCTCAAAAAGTAAGGGTAAAACTTTAACCATTACAAACAAACAACAACAAAAAAATGCTTTGGTTCAGTAGAAGAGGACCTATGATTACCTTTTTGATACATAAATCAACAACAAACGCCATTTGACAATGATAAACAAATAGCATATTTAAAAGAAACAGACACAAAAATGCATTTGGCTTATAAATGGGAGTGTTGTTACACTTCAGCTCTTTGGTCTATAAATCGTGCCCCAAAGATTAATGCAGTTCCCTATATATCAAGCCCTGTTTTCTATGTTGTTTGTCTAGACTCATTCCTAATCTAGGGGCCCTAGGGACCTTGAACAGTTTCTCTCCGGTTGCATGATCTTAAACTACATAACCAACAATAGAGGTCCCCCTATCGGCCTTTTAGGTTTCTTGGTAAACCTTCTCTTGCCAAGTTTTTTTATCAGGTTTTTGGCACCAACCATAGAGGGCTGACATCAGGTTTCTTGTCAATCTTTTATTGAGTCTTATTCATTGGTATGCTCTACAGTCGACCCATCTTTGATAGGAAAAGACTTCAAAGCTTTAAATTGTCAAAGGATACAAGAAAAAAAGCAAACCCTTCAAAGCATTGAAAGAAGTCGATGACGGAGCATCATTGGTGCACCTAATAATGAGGTATGGAAGCTTTTGTAGTCAGTGTGAACAATTTTTAAAAAAGTTTTGCCACTTGAACCGACTTTTTACTATATTTAGAAGTTAAGGGGCTTAATTGCAACTGAACATAGGTTCCCGAATTTTAACTTTAAAACAAACTTGAGGGTTTAATTACAATATTTATAAGTCGAGGGGCTTAATCTTGCCCCTTGGAGGGACTTTTTTTCATTGCGGAGCTTGATCCATCATCCCACCTAACTATAGAACTTCGAAATATTAATTTATGATTGGCCCAATATGTGATAACATATTCATAAATAATGATTATATTAAATATAGGTACCAAAATTTGTGAATTGGTTTATACACACATCATTTACGCATACAGAAATACATTAGTCCTGATATTACAAATGCGTGCAGCTAAACAACACCAATGTTCTAACAAACTAACTTTTCAAGCTTAGTTATTGTCCAAATCCATGAAAGGCATAAATGATAGCTACATAATATTGTTACAAAGTGTTACGCGAACAACTTTTGAATGGTTAGTCCATATACTTGTTGCCCCCTCCCCCTCATGACCGGTTTTGAGTGGGCACAGGATTCATGACTTGGTATAAGATCTAGGCCCCACTCCGCCTCTCCCGAGTGGCCCCATCGCACCCCTCTTTCTCCCTGCTGAAGTGCCTTTCCGTTTGTTGGTAGGTTGGTCTGGGAGTTACGTGTCTTCATATACCCGTTGCCCCCTCCCCCTCATGACCGGTTTTGAGGGGGCACGTGATTTGTGACTCAATTGAAGGCCATCTAACAAGCAAGCAAACAATAATCAAGTGGGAATAAGAATTCATCATTCACTCTTATCTAGGAATGTTTTAAAGCACAACCTCCAAAGAAATTTTTGATGCAACAAAGTGCACTAGGTGATATGGTATAATTTTCATAAAATAAAACCATCCACTCTTCATTCATGGTGGTCATAGATCATTGATGCCTCGTTTGCATAAAAATCCATAGTAAGGCTTGAGAATTTGGGTTTAGGTTCAGACCTAGCAAAAAAAGAACCGATTTGCCGGGTTCTATAGGGGGCTCAGCCGGTTAGACCAAAAAAAAAACTAAAATATTGAAAAATAATAAATTTGAGCCCAATTCAGTCGATTCATGTTTGATTAAGTTATTATGGCCTGATTTGGCCTACTTGGGGCTGACTGAGTTTCATCCGATTTAATCAAGTTTGTTTCGGCCTTGTTTGAATCCAATGCGATTGAATTGGGTCAATTAGGCTAAACCAAATTTGAACCAGCCAAATCGGCAAATTAAACCCAAATCGGGGCATATTCGAGCGAGGGGGGTGTTTGGTTCAGATCAAATGAAATCCGAAATAGTTCGGCGTTTGGTTTAAGCTCAAACAAACCCTCAATCCATATAACATAGAGATGACAGAAGTAAAGGGGACTCTAGAGACAAGGAAAGGGGAGGGGAGGGGGTGATAATGTAATTACAAGAAGGTAGAATCAAAGGTTTTTCCTCTATATTTCCATTGCTTTCAATGTGCTCCAAAGTAAGAAGCAAAAGAGGTAAAACTATCATCTTCACTTATGAAGCAAAATAAGGTAAATTTGACTTGATTAAGAAAATATGAAAGTTTGGTCATAAATAGCTACTTGATTAAGTCAATCAAGAGGAATATATAAATCCATTTGTTGGAGGGTAATGTTGATCCATATGTCAGGTGGGTCAATAAAATCGCTCTCAAGTGAGCCAGCCCCCTAGAACTAGAAGTCCACTTGAATTTGCAGATGGCTCAGAGGAGCCACTTGGCCCAGTCAAGTCTATACGAGTTGGGTCCCATTAACGTGCCGTCTTAAGTTGGTGTTTCGGATAAGACCCACCTTCACCACGAAGGAGGGTTGAAGCTCAGCCGCTTAATGATAGGTCGAACCTCCACAAAGGTTCCAAGAAACTCCACAAAGGTTCTAAATAATGTACCCACTGTCATTGCTGAGTAGTTGGCATATTTTTGTGCCCAAATCCAATCTTATTTGGAAATACTTGGGCTAGATCCATTTGATTCCTTTCATATCCTTTGAACCAATCAGGTTGGCCTAATCTCATCAGATTCGTACGAATGTTAATATATTGTTGATTTTTATTTTATTAGCCAACAAGTGATTATGGCATTATTGTTTTTAACTATAGGTTCACTAGGTTGCCACAGCGATCCTCCACGACGGTTGTATCAACCTGGTGTATAATCACTTCAGTTTATCCATAATGAATTGCATTAGTGTGCCTATTGGGGTACCGACAGTTTTGGAGACAATAATAATGAAATGTAGCCCAATTTCGATCAAATCTCTCGTAATGTACCTCTCATGTAAATCAACACCGATCGGTCGGACATTAAGTTTTCCTACTTCAAAATCAAGCCAGAACTCAATAATTCTATATGTGCGCTATCCACGATGGACTCATGTGCACACATCCTGCCTGGACGTTGATGGGTATGGAAACCCAACAAGGGTTTAGTATAAGCCTAGACTTGGTCCAAATGCTCCAGGCTACATCCAATAAAAATCAGTTTAAAGTTAGAAACTAGACCACCAAATTAATTAAACCTTAAACTTAGATGATTGGATTTGGGCCAAAACCTAGACCAAAACGAACGTATTTGGATCAAAATATGACGAATCTTGGTTGGTTGGAACAAGGGTCGCCACTGTTTTGTAGGTTTGGTAGGTAATTAGTTCTACTCCTACCCATGTGATATATCTAGCTAGAGAGAGAGAAGCGATAACATGCCGAATAATTTTCATCCCTTTCTCAACGGTAAACCACCAACCGGTATCGTAAATCACATCCCAGAAATTATGTAATTTTCGGGATGTGAATTATGATACCAGCAAGGAACAAAAAATCGATATATTTCACGAAATATCGCGAAATATATCGGAAAAATGAAAACCCGATACGAAATAGCACCTGCAATCTCGAGCATAACTGAAAATGTCAAAATATCGAGCGATTTCGCGAAATATCGCGATATTTCCACGAAATATTTCCATCTCCACGAAATATCACGAGATTTTGTCGAAATTTCGGAAAAATTTCGCGAAATTTATCCGAAATTCTGTGACTGACTGGTTATAAAAGGGGACTGGGGGGCCTGGTTCTTAGCAGCTTATTTACATATAATAACATTTAAGTAAATGTCGTTTTACTTAATTTTTATTTTCTCCATTTACTTTAAGTTATTATATGTAAATAAGCAAATACCCCCCCATTTGATTTCAATAAAAATATCAAAAAAATAAAAAAACAAAGGAATCAAAAAGTAAACTTTCAATTTTAGTAGGAGAAAACAGTTTTTATGGACTTTTATAAAATCTACATGGTGAGAAAAGTGATTAAATCAACTCCTTTTTAGCTCAAAAAATTCCACAAGATGTAGAAGTACGAGTTCATCTAGAAAACCATGGTCCGTCTTAGGAAATTTTGAATGTATAAAAACTTTTCTATATAAAAACTCTTTTTTTCAGACTTGGTAAAAAAACAGTGTTTCACATTTCAGCATAATTTTTGCACAATTTTAAATTTGCATAACTTTCTTGTTTTAAGTCCACTTTCAAAATCGTTTGAAACATTATTTTAACAATCAACTAATCTTTATTTCAAAAATATTTTTATCCAAAAATAAGATTAAAAAACATTTGAAAAATATATATCAAAGCCGAACTAAATAAGATTGCACAAGACTCACAGACTCAATACATTGAATACATGTTATGTGAAGCGCTACACCCCTAGATAGGGTAGACATATTATTTGAGTGTTCCAAAGTGTGTATCTATACTTGGTTTATGACTATCCGGAGTTTCACTAAAAAATTCCATCAAAAAATCAATATTTCCACCATTTCTACAAAATTGCAATATTTCCACACTGTCGAAATATTTCCACGAAATATTTTCATATCCAGAAGGTCGAAATTTCCACCGAAATGGAGATTTCGAACCTTGGATACCAGTTGGTGGTTTACCGTTGAGTAAGGGATGTTACGATTTCTCTCTCTAGCCGGATATATCACATGGGTAAGAGAGGACTAATTACCTACCAAACCTACAAAAACAGTGGCGAACCTTGTTCTAACCAATGAAGCACGGACACGGCGACACGACACGACACGGACACGGCAATATATATATATATATAGGGGACGGGGAGCCTGGACCTCAGGTGCAGCGTGAATGCTGCACCGGAGCCGCTCCCCGCGCGCCATCTATCCCAAAACCCGACCGGATCGTGTATAAAACCCCGGGACGAAACCCAGCCGTCCGATCTTTCGATCGGACGCCAGATCCAGCCGCCCGAATGCCAAATGCACGCGACGAACCACAGCCGTCTGATCCGTGCATCGCACTCCGCCCGCTGCCGTCTGATCCTTGCAGCGCACCCCCGCCCCGTGTATCTGGCGGGCCCGGTGATTCTCGTCCGTTCGATCGAGGGAATCGAACGGACGGAAACGTTTTTCGCTGTTACTGTAGCGGCTACAGTAACAACGAAAAACGTTTCCGTCCGTTCGATTCCCTCGATCGAACGGACGGGAATCACCCGGCCCGCCAGATACACGGGGCGGGGGTGCGCGGCAGGGATCAGACGGCGGACAGACGGCCGGGGAAACCGATCAGACGGCTGTGGTTCGTTGCGTGCATTTGGCATTCGGGCGGCTGGATGATCTGGCGTCCGATCGAAAGATCGGACGGCTGGGTTTCGTCCCGGGGTTTTATACACGATCCGGTCGGGTTTTGGGACAGATGGTGCGCGGGGAGCGGCTCCGGTGCAGCATTCACGCTGCACCTGAGGTCCAGGCTCCCCGTCCCCATATATATATATATATATATATATATATATATATATATATATATATATATAAGATGACATAACCATTCATAAAAACTAAACGGTCCATCTAACATATCATACTATGCTAGAAAGTAGAAACTAAAATACATCATCTAACATATCATACTAAAACGAGTAATAGACAACTAAAATAGATAAACATCATACTCTGCAAATGCATCCTAACAAAACATAAACGGTCCAAAATAGATAAACAACATCCAACAAAACAAAAACATAAACATAATGTCATAATCCCTCTTCCATATTATCCAAAACGCAAATGAAAAAAGATCTTCAATTTGCCCCAAGTATGATGGTGTCCTCTCCAATATTTCCTTCGTCTTCGCCTTCATCCGTAAAAAGCACCGCCTCTAAATCGGGTTCATCAAGTGAAAGCTCCGCAACCTCTAGAACTCCAATATCCCCGAGAGAGTCAAATGCATCTCCTCCAATATCCCACATCTTCGTCTCTCCCTCCAAATATTGTGGGCTTCTCCTTGATAGAAGACGAAGGTTGTTGTGAACAAAGACAAGATCCTCGGCACGTTGCGGAGTCATCTTATTCCTCCGCATTGAATTAATAAACGAGTAGGTGCTCCAATTCCTCTCACAACACGAAGAGGAAGAAGGTTGCCCGAGAAGCTTGAAAGCCAAACTTTGGAGTGTAGGTGTAGAAGCCCCATGCACGACCCACCAAATCTTTGGATCCATCTCTCCCCTATCGTGCAAAGAATCATACTCCGCAAATTCTTCCAAAGCTGCCGAGAACTTTGCAAACTCCACATTCAACATCCGACGCTCATCCGGACTTGAAAAGTATCTTCTAATACATTTGTTCCTCTCGGCCGAGATCTCCACATCCATATGAGGAGCTACAGGATTCGAAGCCCCTTCAAGCCACTCCTTGCTATAGTACCTAAAGAAAGTAAAAGATAAATTGCTTAATTAATTTGAATTATTGAATGATGTTATCAACAATAAAATAGAGAATTAGAGATTAGAGAGTTTACTACTTTACTTTGGATTTAATGAGTGCGCTAAGCAATGAAGTGGAGTATTGCTTTTGTTCCACCTATCAACCAAAATATCATGGACCACTTCATAAAAGCTTGATTCTTCACCTTCCGTTTTCTTCTCATATCGATATATAGCCGCCTTGACATTTTCAATCATTGTGTCCCACATGTCATACACTAGATATAGAGACGGCTTGTCCATATCGGCAACTCTCAACATGTCATAGATGGGCTCGGTGAAAGATAATATATAATCTATCTTGTCCCACTATAAGTCATCCAACACCTTTTGTTTGACAAATTGTGCTTTCCCCACATCATCTTCTCTATACAAATCCCATTGATCACTAATCACCATATTTTGGAGACCGCGCTTTATGTCATGAAACCTCTTGAGCATGATCACCACATAAGCAAAGCGTGTGTCGGCAATTGCGAGCATCTTTAATTTCACAAATTCATTGAACATTGCTAGCCTCATAGAGTGGTTCATAATAAAATTCTTGATAACACTGGCATCCCCGGCAACGATAGTTATCCAACTACATTCATCATACGTGACCTCATTGGATTCTATATTTTTCGCCGCACATATGTTCTTCAATGCAAGATTAAGAGTATGGACCACACATGGAGTTCAAAAGATGCGGGGCCATTGTGCTTCGATAAGCATCCCCACCGCCTTACACACCGGGGCATTATCCGTGATAACTTGTACCACATTTTGAGACCCAACTTCTATAAAGGTCTCCTTGATTAAATTAGCAATGTAGAACTTGTCCTTGTACTTTCCCTCGCAATTGATAGCTTTCAAGAACATAGGCCCGGACTCCGTCACCGCCATGAAGTTCACAAGAGGCCTTCTTTGAGCATCCATCCAACCATCAAAAAAAATTGTTACTCCCTTCTCCTTCCAAGTGGTCTTGATTGGTTCTAACAGCTTCTCAATATTTGCTCGCTCCTTTTGAAGTAAAGTGGTTCTCAACATATTATACCCGGGAGGGACAAAGCCGCTGATCGCGTTGGCAGGATTAGCAGCAAAGGTATAAGAACTCACATAATATGGATTCCTTGCAAGATGAAACGGTAAGCCCCCCGAATAAAACATCCTAGCAATCTCCGCTCGCAATTGATCACGACACTCAATGTTCCATGCTTTTTCCAAAGCGGAGCTACCAGTCTTCCTCTTCCTTGGCTCGAAACTCTCATGCCTAAATGACGTGATGCCTAGGGCCCCTGCACCCCGTACTTGCACCCGTAGAAGCGGCAGATGGCAAGGGGACTTGCTTGGGCAATTCATTCTTCGCCTGTAACTCTGCTTGTTCAATAAGCCTTTGCATATTTTGAATTTGTTGGGATGTAACTTTCACGCATCCCCGGATTCCATGACCGGCTATCTTCAACAAATGCGCCTTTACTCTAGAATAAGAGCCCTTGAATTGTGTTTGACAAAAGATGCACCGGAAAGTTATATTTCCCCCTCCTTCTTTCTTTTCTGCTATCTTTGTCACAAACCGCCAAAGAGGCTTACTAGGATCTTCATCTTGGGGAGTATGACTACTACCACCGGCACCGGTAGATGCGAAACTCTCTTGATCCATTTTCCTATTATTATACATTACAAAAACGTGACAAACATAATTGACATTAACAATACATTACAATTACAAATGAAGCAAACTTAGAAATTATAATTCATGCAATTAACAATAACAAAACTAACAAACAACTAGTGTCAACTACGAATTAACTACTAACAAGCAATATAGAACTATAGAAGTAATTAACAAAACAATGATGAATCCGGCGAAGAATGAATTGCCTAGACATATTTTTTTATGAAGCCCAAAAATTAACTACAAACAGTGAATCAGTCCATAGTTTTTTTTGTTTTTAAATGCATGACATGAATCAGTCAATGACTGATTCATGACTATGCATTAAAAAACAAAAATTCTTAAAAAAAAACATTCTTCAAAAAAAAAAAAACTCACTGTTTTATGTAGAAAAAAAAATCCGCAGTTTTTTGTTTTTGAATGCAAAAACATGAATCAGTCATGACTCATGACTGATTCATGTTTTTGCATTCAAAAACAAAAATTCTTCAAAAAAAAAACATTCTAAAAAAAAAAAACTAACAATTTTTTTGTTTTTGAATGCATAAATAGGTGAGAAGGAAGGAGAAGAGGATGAAGTAGGAGCAGAGGATCAAGCAGGAGCAGAGGAACAAGAGGAAGAAGAGAAGAAAGAAAATCAGGAAAAAGAAAAAAAAAAGGAAGGAGAAGAGGATCAAGCAGGAGCAGAGGAACAAGAGGAAGAAGAGAAGAAAGAGAATCAGGAAAAAGAAAAAAAAAAAAAGGAGAAAGGAGAGGAAGAGAATCCAGTACCTGCAGTCGGCGGCGAGGTCAGCGGTGAGGTCGACGGCGAGTTCGGCGGCGAAGTCAGCGGCGAGGTCGGCGTTGAGATCGCCTGATCTCGAGCAGAGCAGAGCAGAGGAGAGGGGCTAGGGTTTCTCGCGCTGAACTGAAGGCCGGGCCGTCGGGGGGTGGGGTTTATTTAGTTAGGGTCGGGTCGGGTCGGGTACAGAATTTAAAACAAACCAATTCGGTCCGTCCGTGTCCAACCCGAGTCCGGCCCGTGTCCGAAGCCCAATACGATTTAAATCGTTCCGAGCCGTGTCAGACGTGTCGGACACGTGTCCGGGCCGTGTCGGAGCCGTGTCCGTGTCCGACACGTGTCCGACACGGGTACGGGTAGGCGGGTGAAGTGTCCGTGCTTCCTAGATTCTAACCAACCAAGATTCGTCCTCTTTTGATCCAAATACATTCGTTTTGGTCTAGGTTTTGGTCCACATCTAACCATCGGATCCAAGTTTAAGGTTTAATTAAATTTGGTGATCTAGTTCCCAATTTTAAACTGATTTTTATTGGATGTTGCCCGGAGCATTTGGACCGAGTCTAGGCTTATACTAAAGCCCTGTTGGGTTTTCATACCCATGGAGGACCAAACAAGATGTGCGCACAATGAATCCATCGTGGATAGCGCAAAGATAGAGTTGTTGAGTTCTTACTCGATTTCAGAGAAGTAGGGAAACTTATTTGTCTGATCGATCGGTGAGTCTTATTCGACCGATCGGTGTTGATATACATTATGTAAGATGTGATTGAAATTGGGACTACATTTCATCATTATCGTCTTCAAAACTGTCGGTACCCCAATAAGCACACTAATGCAGTTCACTATGGATAAGCTGAAGTGATTATACACCAGGTTGTTACAACTGTTGTGGAGGATCGTTGCAACAACCTAGTAAACCTATAGTTAAAAAAAATAATGTCATAATCACATATTGTCTAATAAAATAATTAAAATCAACAATGTATTAACATTCGTATGAATCTGATGAGATTAAGCCAACTTGATTAGTTCAAAGGATATGAAATAAATCAAATGGAGCTAGCCCAAGTATTTCCAAACAAGGTTGGATTTAGGCACAAAAATAAGTCAACTACTCAGCAATGGCAGTAGATACATAATTTAGAACCTTTGTGGAACTCCGGCCTATCATTAAGCGGTTGAGCTTCAACCCACTTTCGTGGTGAAGGTGAGCCTTATCCGAAACACCGACTTAAGACGACACGTTAATGGGATCCACCAACTCGTAGACTCCACTGGGCCAAGTGGCTCCTCTGAGCCATCTGCAGATTCGAGTGGAGTTAGTGGACTTATATTTCTAGGGGGTCGACTTGCTCGATAGCGATTTTATTGACTAACCTGACAAATGGATCAACATTACCTTTTCAAACGAAGCTCAAGAGTGTATGATTGAGCTATGTCAAACTTCATGTGACAGTATCACGTCCTAAACCCAAATTATTCGAATGAAGTCTTGAGTGTATCACTTAGTTCCGGATTAGAGTAACCTTTTCACAAGCTATGTGTAATCATTCCCTTTACCAAACAAGAGTCTTTTCCTCCAACATTCCCAAACTACATTATATAAATGGTAGACAATGAAGATTCCAACAAATAGAACACACAAAATAATTGGAAAATAAAAATGTTATAAGCGAGCAGAACAAACACCACGAACAACAACTAAAACAAGAAATAAATACAGAGATCACAATTTGGTAAGTGCAAACCTGCCGCCGCATTTGGGACATAAAGACTAGCATACAAATTGCAGGAACAACAACAAACACAAATGCATTGTCTCTCATCATGACTACTCAAAAACCCTAAGCATTAGATGGAGACAATCTCCATCATGGGCATTACTCAAAAAAAAATCAGGAGCAATCCGTCATTTGTATTGATCAAGAATCCAGGAATAAATCAGTCGAAAGAGCAATCGCTAACAAAGACGGTATTGAAATCGCAGAGAAGTCTGTGGATATACCTCGGTGGCAGAGATGGCAGACGCCGTCGTAGATCACGACGCGGGGCTGGAGGAGGGTGGGGATGGAGGTGGACTTGGGAGGAGGAGGGGGAAGGGGCTCCAGCACGATGTAGGGATCCCCCGCCACGTCGGCCGGGGAAGCGGCGGACGCGGAGCAAAGACGAGAAGAGGTGGGTCGAGCTAAGGAAGGCGACGAGAAGAAGCGAGACAGCGGCGGCCTTCTCTCCGCCCCCGCGGACGCCGCCGCCCAGAGGCGGCCGTAAAGGTCCCCCCGCATTATCTTCCTCAGACCATGTCAGAGTTTTGCTGGACTAAGAGAGAGAGAGAGAGAGAGAGAGAGAGGGGAAATGAAATGAGTCGGTAGAGCCGTAGAAGAACGTCCGCCTCCTCTGTGAGTCTGTGTTCAGAGCGGGATACAGTCACCTCCAGGTATGTGGTACCTTCCTCTTCCTGGAGTGGCTCAGTTGGACGATCCCGCTCACCGGACAATAGTAGCTCCCGATATCGACCGCCACGTCACGAGAACTGCGCTGTCTTGAGTGTCGCCCAAGAAATGGAGGGAAAAAGTCCCTGCGACTCTGTTTTTTTGCGGGTCACTTTTTTTTTATACGGACCACGAGGATTTTGGTTACTTTGTTACAAGGTTCGAAATTTTTATTTCCATCAATATTTTTGGATATAAAAATATTTTATAAAAAATTTTTAATATGTAAAAATATTATAATTTTATAAAAATAATAAAAATATTATTTTTAATAAAAATTTTAAATAAAACTCAGAATAGTTATAAATCAAGTATAGATATACACTTTAGAACACCTAGATAATATTTGCACCTTATCTATGTACTTAGAGCTTAATATAACATATATATATATATATATATATATATATATATATATATATATATATATATATATATATTGAGCTGATAACTAGTAAACTAGAAAACATAAATTTCATCAATTTCATATATCTATATATATTTACATTGTTTACATCACGAAAAATACATCGATCTTCTTCACTCGTTTAAGTAATTTTTTCTTCGTTCGTCCAACTGAAGTCATCATCATCAACCGCCCCTAATGTATTACTGTAACCTCCGACTGACGGACCAGGTCCACTACCATTGGCATCATGAACAAATTACGTCGACATCCATTCTCTTTCAGCATGCTCCCGTTGGGTCCGTCTTGAATCTAAGACCGTCTGTCGATATTGAGCTCTCTCTTCTTCTATCTTAATATCTGACGAGTACTCGATATCATCATGTGAACGACCCTTAGTTGATGAGGTACTAGTATGTCTGGACTTCTCGATCAGTCTCTTCTTCTTCTATTTTCTAGGGGTTCGAATCTGAACTCATTTGTATTCTCCACTCCTTAATAGAGTGCGCATGGTTACTTTGATTTCAAGAGGAGCCTTCAAGCACTCTACTACATCGAAAAAGCAGTCGACGAGGTGTTGCTTCAACAACGTAATACCTCCACTTTCGATCTGTTTGCCACAGTATGCACACTGTGACTTTTATTTCTTTTTATCGTAGGAGAACTCGTGTTGCCAACCTATGTATTTTAAATCGGAATCCCTATGCGGGGGAGGCTGGGAGGCTATCTGTAAATAAGATTAAGTAATATTAATAAATTTAAATAACTACATATAATATATTATTGTGGAATTATAAGTAAGCATATATATTTTTTTACATGATATACATTAAATACTTGATTGAAAATACTTGATTGTGGAATTCTAAATGATACATTGTGGAATTTCAAATGTATCATTTGGAATTAGTAGTTAAGTAACATACAATTCTAAGTAGGTAGCTAGCGTACATTATGGAATTCCAAATGATACATCAAATATTTGATTGAAAATACAGACTATATAGCCAAAAGTATATAAGAAATATAAATACATCAAATTATAAAGGAGCATAAAATCTATTGCTAAAATAATTAACGGATCGGCTCATAATCATTTCTGGGATTTTTCCTCCGGTAGATCGAGACAAGATATTCTGTGCAATAGTGATGCCATGTTATATACCGATGATATCACTCTGTAATCTCTCTCACATATTACTCATACTCCGGCGCTGACAGACCAACCAAATATTCAATCACCGGATACTGTGTATAAATAACGATTGTGATACCTCCATCTGCATGGGGATATATAACTACACTTTCAGTCGTCGGCTGATTATATCCATATGGATATAATATATAGCTCTAAGGTTGAGAGATATCAGAATTATCGCTTTGTTCAGAATATCCATATATAGAGTTGAAAAGCCCATTATAATATAGGTTATTAGCCTAACAATGACTACAATATGGATAACTAGTCTATTCCTAACCATAATTGTGTCCACTATATCCACCAGTGCTTGTGCTTATTGCATCAAATTGAGACAATAAAGAGTCAACCTCATAACTTTAATGAGTAGATATAGAGCTACCTCTATCAGTTTGCCTATGTCCACTTCGTCTACGCTCCTATTGCATTTGTATTCTCTTGCGGTGCACCATGATCACTGTTCTGAGTAGCATGATTAAAATAAGCATCTATAGTAAATAAGCTCAGCGGTCTTTGTGATGCCAAAGCATCTCGTGTGTCATACCTTCCCTGACTAGTACTGCCCCCACTACCACCACAAATATGAGAAATACCAACACCATTATCATTACCACTATGACTATAACATTATCGTCATCATCGTCATCGTCATCACTGCTAGGAGCTTGTGTTTTCTTATCGCCTATATCATCCCGCACATAGGTAGATAAAAACATCAATATCAATACCTATCTCTGAGGTGATATATGTGTTCAATCTTCCTGACGGGGTATCTATGGTTGGAGATCCTAACTCCTTAACCTATTGATACAGTGGCCTTTTCTCTTCATCATCAGTAAAAATATCGCTAAGATTGTTTAGTCTCATATCTCTTTCCTACCATTCTCTTATATTCTTTATCATTAGCATTAAATTGTAATGTACCCGTACAAGCTTTTCCAACCTTTTATGCCCTAATCTATTTCTCCTCTTGCTATGGATCAACCCAAATGTGCTCCAATTATGCTCATACCTTGATGAAGATACAGTATGTGGAATGACTCGAATGGTAACTTTGTGTAGGTTAGGGGCCGAAACGCCATAAGTCACCCACCACTCAGCTACATGAATAAGAATTTATTTTGACGATTATGTTGACAATTACACTCAAATTACATTCACATCCTAATTTATATTTACTATTAAAGTATTATACTTGGCTGCGAATGAAGTCTCCCGTTTTATTACAATCGGTGTTGCGAAGTTATCCATCATATCTCTAAATATCTTCAATTGTACATGTATTTGAAGATTTAAGTTAACAATCATGTTTGTTTTTCTCAATCTTTATTTAGAAAATTAAAGACATTTACCTCACTAAGGCATATTACCTGCTCCTTATAATTTGATACCAACTGGGCTACCACTTCTTAAAAGCCCCTAAATAAGATCATCACGTATTTCAAGATCTTGAAAATAATAATGCATCAGATTTAGATAGAACGCTGCGGGATTAAATAATTAGCGTAATTAAAATGGTGTAAATCTATCAAACATAAAATGCTTAATAAATAGAAATGATTTTTATCAGTATTTTGTAAGGGTTATGTCAACTGCTTTGTCCACCTTTCTCAATAATATTCAATATCCTATCGGGATAACAAGCAGCTTTCTTTAATCAAATCAGTAGCATGATATAAATACCCTGTTGTAGCTCGTGTGTCCTTAGCGTGAATTTTCTGTATTAACATTAATAAAGATGCCTTTGGTTATTGCTTTAATTAGAATACTACTATGGTATATGTTAATACACATATAATAAAGGACCCTAGGGAACACAGTAGGCCACTGAGGCGCATGGTGGATTCATGCTTGGGAGACCCAGTGGACCAGTTATGTGTAGACCTAGAACTAGTTCACAGCTTAGGTGATGCTGGTCGCTTCACCGAGAACAAGCTGTTGGCAGGTAGAGGATGTGGTGAAGTCTCCACCATGGGAACGCGGGATTCCCATTCACCTGACCAAGCACGATGATCGTGTTGAACAGAAACCAAGATGGTGCACAGTTCAGTGATTCAGACACTGGTGCATAAACCATCTTACTACTATAGATAATCTGTCCTTAACCCTAAGGGACTATGTACACTGGGCTAACTAGTTGTGTGGTGCTTTGATGTGCCAATGTGTGCGGACCTTCCATAGTCCAATACCACGGTACGTTGGGTTACCCGGCTGGCGCTTGAGTGACATATAATCCCTACAGGTTATTCGACGTCCAGTGTTAGATGGGTGCGTTTTGATGAGTCAATCTATCTACACAGTTAACCCAGGCTTGGTGGTTGTCAGTATGATTGACGACGTTCCGGATGCTAGGCATAGCACCGGAAGGTGTATGGTGTTATAGATGACAAATCATCAAACCCTAGTCAGATGATCGATCAGGATCTGATGGTGCTCCCCACCACCCGAGTGGTATCATGGCACCAGTAATAGGAGGGACTAAGGATTATTAGAGTATAGTAGAGAACAGGGTTACGAGGGAGTAACATAAGTTTAGGATCACTAGAGTTCAACTCACGTCGCACTCTAGGTGGCTACGCGGGTTAATCGGATTATGGCTGATTAACGGAACTTTCGGTATGTCACCGGAACAGTTAATCAG
The DNA here is from genome assembly GCA_947650365.1 of Chamaelirium japonicum. Taxonomy (NCBI): domain Eukaryota; kingdom Viridiplantae; phylum Streptophyta; class Magnoliopsida; order Liliales; family Melanthiaceae; genus Chamaelirium; species Chamaelirium japonicum. Next base: position 9,449,404 of record OX393555.1, on the reverse strand, counting down.
GGATCCGGTTGGAGCTAGAGATCCCGAACCCTGAAGGTTCCACCCTGTCGTTGCGTATAGGAATTGTTCCCCGACCTGGTTGGATACGTTAGATGCAAAGTAGCACGATGGAGCACAAGCCCAGAGCCTAAGAATCTAATTTGCATGTGTTACGGGCCGTAGGGATATTTTGTTAAATACTGAAATATGGCTCAGAACATGTTGAATATGCATCTTAAAATGAGTGGAATAATTCCAGGAGCTCATAGGCGCTGATCACAGAACTCGATTCCGAGTAGCGCACTTCACTCAATCTCTTTTTCAGTTTTTCACTTTTCGTGAAGGGTGTTTTCATCCAGGCTTCACGATAGACACTTGGAATCCCTAAAAACCGACCCCCCCTCATCCTAATCTAATTAGGGCCGGCCCTAGCTTGCACATGGCACTAGGAGATCGGCTCTATATGTATAAAGGAGGGGGAGGGGCCGACCTTTAGTGCCTCCTCTCTTCTAATACCCGAACCTCCCCCCTCTTCTCCTCTTTTGTGGTTTCGACCAAGGAAGAAAGAGGAAGAAGAAGGAAGAAGAAGGAGGAAGGACGGAGAAGGAAGAAGAGAGAAAGAGAAGGAGGAGATCTCACGGCTAGCCATCATCTTCGCAACGAATTCCTTCGTCGGCTCGTAATCCTTGCACTCAGAGACGGGATTTCGAGGATTCCTCAATTCCTAAAGGATAAGGTGCTATCCGACAGCTTCCTTTGCGATTCACGTGCGGTTCATCATCGTTCCATTTTCTCCGGATCATAGATACAAAAGGTATGATGATTCTAAACATCTAACTAGATGCATGCATGTCTTCCGTAGATCGTAGTATGCCTCTAGGGTGTCCGCACATATGCTAAGATCATAGATTTGCATGTAGATTATTTTATAGAATTAATTGTAATGAAACATACACCGTATAATCTTCGGATCTATCTTTTGCTTCCGCTGTGACTCTGATAAGCGAATCCAATTCCAACAATTGGTATCAGAGCACGTTTTGGTGTATGTTTCATGCATGAATTTGTAAAAACATCATGTGAATATATGATGACATATGTTTTCGTCGGGGTTCGGCGTAGATCATACATATGAATTGTGCTATGTATCGTCTTTTTTGTAGTTGCCGCGCTGAATAATAATCTGTGATTGCATGCCTCCGGGGGTCAGACCCCGGATTTAATTTTGCATTGATTATTATTGTGCTTGTGGTTTTTTAAGGCTCTAGATGGGCGAGGGTGGAGGTTGACCACCCTCGGTTCCCTAGCTATGTTTCTAAGATTGTTTCTTTTTTCCTTTCTAGCGAAATTGTACACGAACGAGTACTTGCTCGGAGCGTGTTAGTTTTTCGGTCACAGGAAGAAGGAGATGATGCTACATCCACGATTCGGGCTAGCGGTACCATGGCGTGCAAAGATCCAGCAAAAGCGTGCACATTGGCGATGATGGGGATCGTCGTCAGAGATCGTGCAGAACGGAAGAGCAGGATATCTTGGCTGTGTTATTCAGGTTCAGGGGTCGGACCCTGGACTTGATTCAGTTTTGATGCTATTTCTGTTGATTCTCTTTTCTTAGTGTTTAGAGAACCCCAATGATAATGTTATTATCTATCTTGCTTGTGAGTTTGTCTCTAGATCAGGCTTAAGGTTAGTACTAAGTTTATGGATTCATCGGTGTCTCTATATGGTTCTAACACGTGCGAATCCGATAACTAGCTAAAAAAAAAGGTGGTAACCGCCCTCGTGGTAGTTCAGGTAGCCAAGTACTGTGCACCGAGATAGACGCAGTGTTAGATTTGCTTAGAGATAATTAATATCTCTATAAGAAGTATGATAACCCTAGTGGGATGCCCTTTCCCCACGTGGTCCTAGCGACCAAGTTAGGTTAGGATTTCACTGTGTGATATCCGTTTCTAGATGACGTTTGATGGTAGTATGAACTCATCACGATTTGGTTATGCCACCATTAGGTTGAGGTCCGACGGAGGTTGTCGGATGTCCCTATTTAGTCAGCATCGAAACCTATAATGAGATGAGGTCTACTATGGCATCAGGCATCAAATTGTGAACGAGGCGTCATCGTAGTGGGAGTCCTTTCCACGTCGACCTTAGGCTAGGCTCTAGATCTTAGGATTATGGGCAAACTAGTGAAGTATCGGGATCCTTGGAATCTATGTAATGTGATCCTTGCAAGAAAGGCGAAAGCTGAGTATTCAAGGTAGGGACTATGATATTTTCCGAGGATATTAATACTTTGCGGGAAGGTTTGTAATCCTAGTAGGAGCACGGTAGACCAGGGTCTAAGTCTAGAAAGTCGTGACCTTTCTAGATATGCATAAAATCTCATAAAGAAGGGATATATAAGAGATTCTCTCCAAAGGGGAGCCCCTGGCCTCCACAATCAACCGGCTAAGGGTCTGGGTGGGAGGTACGCAGTTCGATATTCCCACCGGATGAGAGCTGTGTTTCCTTCCATGTTGGTTCACCTAGTGGTTTCCTTCGGGACATGAAGGATACCGGTGGCAGTGGGTGACGGTTTTTTTCTGCACTGTGGGAGCCTATGAACCCCCCTGCCGACACCACCTAGATTTGTGGGAAGCATATGAAAGCTTGTTTGAAGCCGCAGTTGTTGCGTACGTGGGTTACATAAAGCTAGCCAAAAGGAGACTGGGAGGTATTTCAGTTTACCATGGGTAATTCTGATAAAGACTGGGTCGTAAAAACTCCGTTGGCAGAAGCGGTTGCATGCTCTCACCGAGATGCTGTCTCCAATTCAAGACCGATAGTCTCAGTGCTCGAGCCCAGGGAATTTAGATTCCTGGATGTCTCCACTTGAGGTAGTGAAGACATAGCGGCTGGAGTAAACATTATCTATTTCTAAATTCCATGAAATAGATTGTAGTAAACCCTAATTTTGCTTTGAACCATTGTTTACAGAAATCATGACCAAGCTCGACCCCCTTGCCTCCATACTTAATGATAACAAACTTACAGGACCAAACTACGAGGACTGGAAGCGTAATCTGATGCTCGTCCTAAAGGTTGGCAAATACACAATTGCCCTAAGTACCCCTCAACCAGCCATGCCGGGACCAAGTGCAACTGAGGCTCAGTTGAAGGAATGGAAAGACTGGCTAGATGCTGATGAGATGTGCAAGTACTACATAGTGGCATCCTTGCAGACCGTCCTTCAGAAGCAAGTCGAAGACATGGCCTTCGCTTCAGACATGATGCTCTACCTAAAGGAAATGTTCGAGGGTCGTAGTCGGGTAATTCGTTCCCTGACCATCAAGAAATTGGTGTCCACGAAGATGGCAGAGGGGACTTTAGTTTGGGATCATATGCTGAAATTGTTTGGCTATGTGAATGAGCTTGGTTCCTTCGATGTCATCTTGGATGCAGAGATCCAGACTGACATTTTCCTCGCGTCTCTGTCAGGAGCGTTTGAGGGCTTCGTTACCAACTTTAACCTTAACCGGTTGGAGATGTCTAACACAGAGCTCCTAGCGGCGCTCCAGGCGGCAGAGGACGGGATGAAGGCAGGAGCCCAATCCCTGAACGTAGAGCAGAATTCTTCTCTGAAAGCCAAAGGTAAGTTTCAGAAAAGAAAGTCTAAGAAGCTCGTGAAGATGGGCCAGGTACAGTTACAGGTTCCTAAGCAGAATGGTCCGGCGAAGCCCAAAGGAAAATGTTTTCGATGCGGCAAGAAGGAGCACTGGAAGGGCGACTACCGCGCTGCTCCCAAGAAGGCCGAGACAGGTATATCTCAAATCTACACAGTGGAATCCCTTGTAGCATCTAGTTATTCTCCAGTTTCATGGATTATGGATTCTGGTTCCATTAACCATGCTTGCAATAATTTGCAGGGGTTCAAGGAGATAAGAAAACTGGATGATGAGGAGATGATCCTAAGCATGGGAACTGAGGCCGTGGCAGAGGTTGAAGTAGTTAGAGATATTGTCTTGCAGTTTCTTGATGGAAGAAGTTTATTACTTAGAGACATACTTTATGTACCGTCCTTGAGACGAAACTTAATTTCTGTTTCCTTATTGAATAATGAAGGTTTTTTAGTTTTATTTGATGCTTCTGGTGTGTCAATTAAATTGAATAATTCTTTTGTTTGTAAGGGAAAGACACAGAATGGTCTCTATGTAATTAACTCCAATCATAAGCAGGATAACATAACTGAAGCATGTGTAGTTAAATCATCTAAAAGAAAAAATCCCTTAGATAATCCAACCCTCCTTTGGCATCTAAGGCTTGTACACATAGCCTCAGACAGGATTCACAGGTTGGTTAAGGCAGGACTTTTAAGTCCAGATATTTCAGAAAACCTACCGACGTGTGAGTCTTGCCTGGAAGGCAAGATGACTAAAAGATCTTTTCGAGCCAAAGGTAGCAGATCTCAAGAGGTATTAGAGTTGGTACACACTGATGTATGTGGGCCCATAAGTGTCCGTGCCATATGAGGCTTCGAGTATTTCATCACCTTCATGGATGATCACTCAAGATTTGGATACATATACCTAATACGGCGGAAGTTTGAATCCTTTGATAAGTTCAAGGAGTTCAGAGCTGAAGCAGAAAAGCAGACGGGTAAAAGTATCAAGTCTCTTCGATCGGATCGAGGAGGCGAATACCTATCGGATGAATTTATTGGGTACCTATGTGAGCATACAATCGTATCCCAGTTGACTACACCAGGGACACCGCAACAAAACGGTGTATCTGAGAGGAGAAACTGAACTTTGTTAGACATGATTCGGACTATAATGAGTTATGCCACATTGCCACCTAGTTTTTGGGGATATGCCATAGAGACGACAGTACATACTTTGAACTTTGTTCCATCAAAGTCAGTACCTCTAACTCCTTGGGAGCTGTGGTTGAAGCGAAAGCTAAGCTTACAGTACTTTAGGATTTGGGGTTATCCAGCACATGTGCGGAAGAACAAGCGAGATAAGATGGAGTCAAAAACTAAGGTATGTCTGTTCGTTGGGTATCCAAAAGGGACAAATGATGGTTTATTTTATGATCCTGAGGATAGAAAGGTTGTCATCTCGATGAACGCCGTATTCCTGGAGCAGGATTATTTAATAGACCATAAGCCCACCAGTAAAGTAGTTCTTAAAGAATTGCTTGGTACTGATAGACGTACGCAGACAGAAAACATAGTGGGAGCCGATACCACTAAGATAAACGATACTGTAGAATCAACTCCTATGGAACCACTACAGGCTCGTCGCAGTGGGAGGACCACAAGTGCTCCTGATAGATACATTGGAGAAGCTTTTATGGTAGATCCATAGTTTCAGGAGGATGATCCTCTGAACTATGACAAAGCGATGGTATCCTCTGACCATGCAGCATGGCAGGAAGCCATATAGGCAGAACTGATATCGATGTCCCAAAACTTGGTCTGGATAATTATAACGCCACCTCACAACATTAAACCTGTTGGGTATAAGTGGATGTACAAAAGAAAAAGTGGTCTGGATGGTACCGTTGAGACTTACAAAGCTAGACTAGTCACTAAGGGTTATACCCAGTGAGAAGGGATCGACTATGACGAAACCTTTTTGCCAGTGGCTATGCTTAAGTCTATCCGAATTCTCTTGTCCATTGCAGCCCATTATGATTGGGAGATCTGGCAAATGGACGTCAAGACCGCATTCCTCAATGGGGATTTAGAAGAAGACATCTATATGTCTCAGCCTCCAGCCTTTGTCGCAAAAGGTCAGGAAAGTCTGGTGTGCAAGTTGCAAAGGTCCATTTATGGACTAAAGCAAGCATCCAGAAGTTGGAACATGCAATTTGATCAGGCTATCCAGTCTTATGGATTTGTGCAGAACGTGGATGAACCATGTGTTTATAAAAGGAGCGATAAGACTGCAGTAGTTTTTCTAGTGCTTTACGTAGACGATATCCTGCTCATTGGAAACGATGTTGGAACATTGTCTACAGTGAAGGTGTGGTTATCCTTTTAATTTGACATGAAAGACCTGGGTGAAGCGAGTTATGTTCTGGGGATCAAGGTAACTCGAGATCGCCAGAACAAGACTCTCTCGCTGTCACAATCAGCCTACATAGATACTATCTTGGTCAGATTCACTATGCACAACTCCAAGAAGCGACTGGTTCCATTCAGACATGGAATGAAGTTGTCCAAGGATCAGGGTCCTAAGACTCCTGAGGAGAGGGCAGAGATGCAGAAGATATCTTATGTTTCGGTTGTAAGGAGTCTGATGTATGCTATATAGTGCACGAGACCAGATATATGCTATGCAGTAGGCATGATGGGCAGGTATCAGTCAAATCCGGATCCAGGGCACTGGACTACTGTGAAAAGTATACTCAAGTATCTCCGTAGGACGAGAGATTATGAGTTAGTTTACTCTTCACTGGAACTGATGCCGATTGGATATACGGATTCTGACTTTGCGTCAGATCCGGAATCCAGAAGATCGACATCAAGGTTTGTGTTTTTATTAGGAGGAGGAGCTGTCAATTGGAGGAGCGTGAAGCAGGGATGCATCACGGATTCGATGACAGAGGCTGAGTACGTTGCGGCATGCGAAGCAGCTAAGGAGGCGGTATGGCTCAAGAAGTTCCTCACGGACCTAGGATGCGTACCGGGAGCTCAAGATCCTATTGTCCTTTACTGTGACAATAGTGGAGTGGTAGCACAATTCAAGGAGCCAAGATATCACCAGAAGAGCAAACATATCGAGCGAAAATACTACATTATCCGGGACTTGCAGAAGCGAGGGGAGGTTGCAGTGACTCAGGTGGCATCTGCAGATAACATGGCAGACCCTTTCACAAAGGCGTTACCGACCAAGGCTTTTGAGAAGCACGTGGATGCCATGGGAGTTAAGACTGTTGTTCCCCGCTAGGCCAAGTGGGAGATTGTTGTAGCTCGTGTGTCCTTAGCGTGGATTTTCTATATTAACATTAATAAAGATGTCTTTGGTTATTGCTTTAATTAGAATACTACTATGGTATATGTTAATACACATATAATAAAGGACCATAGGGAACCCAGTAGGCCATTGAGGCGCATGGTGGATCCATGCTTGGGAGACCCAGTGGACCAGTTATGTATAGACCTAGAACTAGTTCACAGCTTAGGTGATGCTGGTCGCTTCACCGAGAACAAGCTGTTGGCAGGTAGAGGATGTGGTGAAGTCTCCACCCGGGAACACGGGATTCCCATTCACCTGACCAAGCACGATGATCGTGTTGAACATGAACCAAGACGGTGCACAGTTCAGTGATTCAGACACTGGTGCATAAATCATCTTACTACTATAGATAATCTGTCCTTAACCCTGAGGGACTATATACACTGGGCCAACCAGTTGTGTGGTGCTTTGATGTGCCAACGTGTGCGGACCTTCCATAGTCCAATACCACGGTACGTTAGGTTACCAGGCTGGCGCTTGAGTGACATGTAATCCCTACAGGTTATCCGACGTCCAGTGTTGGATGAGTGCATTTTGATGAGTCAATCTGTCCACACAGTTAACCCAGGCCTGATGGTTGTCAGTATGACTGACGACGTTCCGGATGCTAGACATAGCACCGGAAGGTGTGTGGTGTTATAGATGACAAGTCATCAAACCCTAGTCAGATGATCGATCGGGATCTGATGGTGCTCCCCACCGCCCGAGTCGTATCATGGCACTAGTAATAGAAGGGACTAAGGATTATCAGAGTATAGTAGAGAACAGGGTTACGAGGGAGTAACATAAGTTTAGGATCACTAGAGTTCAACTCGCGTCGCACTCTGGGTGGCTACGCGGGTTAATCGGATTAGGGCTGATTAACGGAACTTTCGGTGTGTCACCGGAACAGTTAATCAGGGATCTGATTGGAGCTAGAGATCCCGAACCCTGAAGGTTCCACCCTGTCGTTGCATATAGAAATTGTTCCCCGACCTGGTTGGATACGTTGGATGCGAAGTAGCGTGATGGAGCGCAAGCCCGGAGCCTAAGAATCTAATTTGCATGTGTTACGGGCCATAGGGGTATTTTAATAAATACTGAAATATGGCTCAGAACATATTGAATATGGATCTTAGAATGAGAGGAATAATTCCAGGAGCTCATAGGCGCTGACGGAACTCGTGTCACGCCCCAGAAATCTGAAGACCGATTCCTGGGGTGTGAGGTAAGAAAAAGTGGTTTTTGGGATCAAATCAATTAACTATGCCGATTGGGATTCTAACTGGGCTCCTTCTACGCTCACACACATGGAAAGAAAATAAGGGAAAGAAACAAGAGATGATATTTTGAAACTTGAAAATATTTTTATTTAATTTAGAAAATCAACAGGGATAAAATATTAAATCAGACTCGACCTTCAAAAGGGGTATCGTCTCAGTATGTGGGACTTAACGGTGTCACTACTTACTAAAAGAAGATCCTCTGAAAGAGCACGAGGCTCAAGCCTCCGACGGGGAGCCAAGTATCTTGCCCACTCCCTAACCTCGAGCTCGCATGGCACTCGAGCTCGTATCGCACCAAGACGGGCCGGTGCGCAAACCTTATGAGTCCGACAGACTTGCCTTAAAACCTGTTATTTTAATTAATTTATATTATTAACAAAAACATTCATGCCATGCCTTGTTACACGTGCTTGCATGCTCGGGTAACGATCACCATGCCTCCAGTGTCACCTAGCGACCCGGACTCGGGGCCCACTGCCCGGTCCAACTCATGTTCAAGCACACACCATCGATAACCATAAATGAGAAAACAAATCAATCAATTTAGCAACAATAAAATAATAATAAAACTGGGCTGCCCTGAATTCAAACGTACCGGGTATTACAACTCGATTCCGAGTAGCGCACCTCACTCAATCTCTCTTTCAGTTTTTCACTTTTTGTGAAGGGCGTTTTCGTCCAGGCTTCACGATAGACACTTGGAATCCCTAAAAACCGACCCCCCCTCATCCTAATCTAATTAGGGCCAACCCTAGCTTGTGCATGGCACTAGGAGACCGGCCCTATATGTATAGAGAAGGGAGAGGGGCCGGCCTTTTGTGCCTCCCCTCTCCTAATACCCGAACCTCCCCCCTCTCCTCCTCTTTTGTGATTTCGGCCAAGGAAGAAAAAGGAAGAAGAAGGAAGAAGAAGGAGGAAGGAAGGAGAAGGAAGAAGAGAGAAAAAGAAGGAGGAGATCTCGCGGCTAGCCATCGTCTTTGCAACGAATTCCTCCGTTGGCTCATAATCCTTGCACTCAGAGACAGGATTTCAAGGATTCCTCAATTCGTAAAGGACAAGGTGTCATCCGATATCTTCCCTTGCGATTCACGTGCGGTTCATCATCGTTCCGTTCTCTCCGGATCATAGATCCAAAAGGTATGATGATTCTAAACACCTAACTAGATGCATGCATGTCTTCCGTAGATCGTAGTATGCCTCTAGGGTGTCCGCATATATGCTAATATCATAGATTTGTATGTAGATTGTTTTGTAGAATTAATTGTAATGAAACATACACCGTATGATCTTCGGATCTATCTTTTGCTTTCGCTGCGACTCTGATAAGCGGATCCAATTCCAACATACCCCATGGTGGGCTTTTTATCCCCATCCACCATCCTCAATACTTTCAAAATAAGGGCTAAGATAGAGATAACTTTACAGACTTTAACCCAAAATATCAAACTCCTAATAAAGTCCTCGATATCTGTAGCAGCATATCGTCTGTGGTACTGTATCCACTCAGGAGAAATAAATATTGTTCTAAGATAATATTTCTTATCGAGCAAGCTCCGTAGGGCAGCGTAGTTACTTTCAAATCTAGTGAGACCCGATTTCATAATATCCCTCTCCACTTCTATCTTATCGTAGCAAGTACGAAAGAGTGATTATAGATATAATTTGTTATTGATATCGCCTTTTTCATTAACTTCACCATACTTTTACTCTTCTCAATATCCTTAAGTATCATGTTTATACAATAAGCAGTGCAGGGGGTCCAGAATAAGTTATAGCCTTCTGTATCCATGAATGCCTTACCAGCTTTCAGATATGCATTGGCATTTTCTGTGACAATCTGTACCATATATTCCTTCCTAACACTATCTACAACTTCCTTCATCAAATTATATAAATACAAATGGTCATTTACATGTGCAAACGTGTCAACTGATTGATTTAATAAAAATTATTTGAGCATCGCTGCATACCATAAAATTTATCAATGACATGCATGTAGGACTTGTCCAGATATCGCATATGATGGTAACACCGTACTGTGACTTTTTTTTTTCCCAAAGAGTTTATGTATTCTCAGAGTTTCTCATTCTCTTGGTCAAGTAGGGGTTCATCGACTCGCACGCACTTGGAGCTTTCACTCCTGATCCACACCTATCAGTCTCATCAATCATTGTCTGATAAAAAGGATTATTGGCCAATGCATTAGGTGCCAAACCCCCATAGTATACAAACTATGCAAAAAACTTGTGTATCTTATTCTTGATTCCCTTATTATTTACTATCTAAGAAATTGTAGGTTGACTTGTTTCTTGACCTCTATAAGTATAAGGATCAAAAGTAGACTGTGAGCCTGATCTTGTAAACTTTGAACGAAATAAGTTGTTAATATCCTTCCCCCTTTTAGTAGTACCGTTAGGTCCGGAACTACCCCCGTCTTCTATATTGATTGACTAAAATTTTACCTCGTATGCTTTAACCTCTCTTTTTGCTCCATGTCCCACTCCTCAGCACGAGACATATTTCTTCCTAAGTAAATGCTAGATCATTCTCATCAGAGATGTTCTCCTCAATATGGATCGGGTTCAAATAGAGTCTTCCAAAACCGCTCCTTAGTGCTCTGTTTGTCTAGTGTCTTATCCTTACTTTAAACGTTTATATCATAAGGTCACTAAGCTCTATAGAACACTTACCATACTTCTTCACATTAGAGAATCCTTCAGCTAAATGTTGCTTTAGTCTTGATACCCTCCACCCTGAAGAAATTTCTGACAGTAATTACATTGGGACTTAGACTTATCATCACCAATAGTGACACTATGTTCCCACCCAATATCCTTCTTTTCTATTTTCACTGCAAATGCAATAACATTTATAGGATTTTATAAACCAAGGTAACAATCAAGCACACAAATAATCAAAAAACTTATTGTTCGGCCTATGTCAACTTGACAGCTCGTCAGCTTCTAACTGGTTTGAAGAGTTCACCTAAGCCTCCAATCCGATCTTATAAAACCAATTCGACCAGATAAGCCCCCAAGTGAGTGGAGAGGTCACAATGGTCCATCTTAAAAACCACTCTCCTAGAACAGAAACTGTCACCCTCTTAAGGGACAGGGCTTGCCTAGATATCGATTTGATCAAAGAGTGGAATTTGTGCAACTAAATTTTGGTGGTCTACGCCCTATTGAGCTCGAAATCTCTAGGGCCAACTTCTATGTAGATAAGCAAATAGTCAAGCACACTGTACATTTTCAAACAAATAAGATAATTCTTATTTTTATACGAATAAATTTTATGTTTTAATTTTATAATATAGTTTTCAACATTATCTTCAAGATATCAAAATTCAGAAGTTTAAAATTATAGTTAATTTAGACTGTTAGAGATTGTTAGAATTTAGAATTAGGTATTGCTACCTTACTACATCAAAATTTATTTATATGCAAAATTCCTAATATATATTGCAATTTGCTATATTGCTATAATGTCAAAGAAAAATGACATTATTAAATAAAAATAACATACACTTATTTACATTCTTAAATCCTGACACATTTGCACTTCTTGCACTCTGAAATCAACTCCTTTGCACTCTGAAATCCCAACAGTCCATGCACATACACCCCAAAGAGAGAGTGGTAGAAGAGAGAGAACAATCCGAAACCACAAGCACCTTGTAGCCAATTATCATGGCACGTTTGCACTCCGAAATCAACTCCTTTGTATCCAAAATTATAACAATCATTCACATAGACACACCAAAAAGAGAGTTAGTGAGAGAGCGTGAGTATCCTTTGCACTGACACAAAGTCACACAACAATACTTCACACAATCACAACATACATTTGCAATCCGAAATTACCTAAGCATCCAAAATCATAAACATAGCCTACGTTGCATCCGAAATCGCAGCATAGCATACTTTGCATTCAAAATCGCAGCAATCCTTCGCCCGCACACACACACACCAAAGAGAGTGAGTAAGGGAGAAGGGGGGAGAGAGATGGGAGAGGAGAGAAGAAAAAGAGAAAGAAAGAAAGAACAATCCGAAATAAAAAAAAAAGATAGAAGAGGGAGAGGAGAGCAAGAAAGGGAGACTGCATAGCAATTCAAAATGAAAAAAAAGAGAGAAGAAAGAGAGAAGCAATCCAAAACACAAGAGCACACACAAACCCTGGCTGCACATACACCATTAAATAAAAAAGTCTCCACAGGATTTCACCAAAAAATTACATCATTTTTGTGAGATTTTGCCCATAAATCACAAAATATCATTTTTAAACTACGAAATATCGCACAAAACCATGAAATGTCACACTGAAACGACAGATGCCTGTCACTTTCGGCCGCCCCACGTGGTATGGGCCCCAGCTATCTTGAAAGCAGCAAACGTACATTGTATCGCGAAATATCATGTTAAAACTGCGAAATATCGCACCGAAAACGATAGCCGCCTATCACTTTCGGTCGCCACGCGGTGTGGGCCCTAGCTGTTTGCATGATATCTCGCGATATCTCGCCTCAAAATTATTTCGTGCGAGATATCACAAAATATCTCGAACGACCAGCTTTCGGTATGTCGGGTTTTGCCACCCCACGTGATGCGGGCCGTAGCTGTTTGCTAGATATATCATAAGATTTTGCTATTTTTTTATATTTCACATGAAATATTGTGATATGTCGCGATATTATCGTATTTTCCATTCCGTTCGATATAACAGCCAGGATTTCGTGCCGAAGTTTGAGAAAAATGAGATATTTCGTGATATTTTTCGAGATTTTGAATTGTTTGGTAGTTTAGTGTATTTTTTTAAACAAATTCCATAATGCCTACAAGGGCCGCAGCTTGGGCGGGCCAATCCGAACCCAACCCAAGCCCAACCCAAATTTGGAGGGCTTTGGCTGTGATTTTATTTGTATGGATTGGGTTTTGGTTAGAAAATCTCAACCCGATCTTAATTTGTGGTGGGATTGGGCAGAGGCTTTGGGCAACCCGACCTAATCTGAAATCCAATCATTTAGTAAATAAATATTTAATATAATAGAATGTTGAATAGGTCCGATCAGAATCCATCTATTGAATTATTCATTGAATACAAGTTGAGGGTTGATGTCATATTGTGGTGGAACTTTGATGGGTATGTATCTCGCTTCTAATGGCTATTGTTGGATGGACATTTATCCATCCAACGATGGACCATCAACCATATAGAAATGCAAAGAACTATTTTAAGTATTGTATCATTGCAAAGGAAATGTTATATGCTGATTATTTCTCCTCTCTCATGTTGAAACCGGTCAACCGTTCTTGCACAACCCCATCAACCCGGCCAATCCGACGGGTTGGGCTTGGGCTAGGGAAATTCAACCCACCCTTGGGTTAGGTTGGACTTGGCCAGAGGATTCAACCTCGTGAGTTGAGCCTGATTTAACCTCTCAACCCATCTGAGTTGCAACCCTACTTCCTACAAGCTATGACTCTATGAACGTTTTTTTTTTAAATTGTTCGGCATCAACCGAATTTGTTACTGTATTTTTCTTTATTCTACAAATATACATACAATTACTTAATAAATTGTGTTGTAAGCTAGCAATGTTCATTAGAAACTCCAAGTTTTTTTTCTAATATTTTGTTGTTATCCTACTAGATAAAAAATGAGTGAGAAATTAGGGAGGTGTTTGGCATCAATCCGGAACTGTCCATTTCTAATGCTGGTTTCGGATTTTAAAAAGCAACGGCTATATTTGTTCTGGCGGAATGAAGAGTTGAGAACGTGAAATGATCACTCTGCAAGTTTCTCTGCCAACTACTCACTGAGCCATCGAAAAAACACTAAATTTGACTATTGACAAAAATACCCCTGCTGGATGGGGATTAAGGGAAAACAGCTGTTTCGCATGCCAAACACCCCCTAGAAGTCCATTCCTACCTCAGGTAAATGATAACTATACATAAAAGTGTCAGTGCTCTGATCAGACCTATATAAGTCTGGACCTAGCCTGTCTTCATTTCGGGCCCAAAATATAGACTCGAGGCCATATTACACCAAATCCTCTGAGCAGTCCGGCTGAGTTGGACTCGTGCCCACTACCAACCCTTTCTATCAAATTGAAGAGCAACCATCCTCAAAATTTGAAAGTGAATGTTTTGTTGGAGTTTCCAACTCCATTATCTATCTACCTACGTGCCTTGCATTAATTTGATATCAGAGTTCCAGTATTTACTTAGGGCAGGACTACTTACAAGTTACAGTCCGTAAAATATCCAAGGTAGTCCTAACTTAAATTTGAAAAAGAATACCCGATATGTTCCTGTTTCATCTCTGCGCTTTTACTAATGGCAGTCCACATCCACCAGAAACCCACCGCCGCTGCTTTCTACTTTTCTTCCTCCTCCTTTTTCTTCCACTTCTTCCTCTACTTTGCCCCTTACTCCTAGAAACCACAACAATCGGCTATACCAGATTCAATGCACTTTCTATGCATTCGGCCACCCCGATAGAATGCACAGAAGATGCATTCAGCCATTGGGAAATAAGAGAAGAAAGAAGGGAAAGATGAAAAGGAAGAAGGGTAGGAAGGAGGAGAAGACGATGACGACGAGCAAGATGGGAGACAACAGACAGCACGGAAATAACTGAGAAAAAAAAAAGGGATAGCCTAAAAACTGGTGGTGCCAATGGAAAAAAGACGTGTTGCCATTAGACTGGAGCCACCAAAGGTAGAACATGGGCAGTATATAGACCCACCCATTTACATACGAGTTCACAGGTTAGATCCAGAGCTTTCAGCATTTTACCATTAAATTTTGATCCACATTGTTAACAAAAGCTCACCTTACCTCTCATTACCCCCAATCAGCTTCACCTAAAAAAAAAAAATTAGCAAGTGAAACAACAGCTAATCCAAAGCATCTTCCAAGTCTGCTCAAACAATCAGCAGCAGTTTCAGTCCTCTGATCTTACACGCCGGTACACTGCCCGAAAAGTCTGCCCCCCGTTCCTCGCGACCTTCTGACCCTCCTCCGTGGCACAAACCAAGAGCTCGGCCGCCGGGTCCGCACCCAGCTCGTCCTCCGGGACCGCTTCGAAAAGGGGGTGATCCGCCAAGCATGACCTCATCCAGCCCCCAAGCTCCTCGACGTCCGTGATCGTATAGATGATCCCACCGTCTTCCAGCGCGTACGCGTACTCGTCGAGCAGCTGGAGGCTGATCACCCGCCGCCGATGGTTCTTCTCCTTGAAGTGGGGATCCGGGAACAGGAAGAACATCTTCGACAGCTGTCCCTTCTCGAAGTAATTGGGTAGGTATTTCATCGAGTTAGTGCGGACGACAGAGATGTTCTCGAACCGACCGGGGTTTTCAGCTCTCAGAGCCAAGATCCGCTCCTTGACATACTCTGTAACCTGCATAGGCTCCTCAAGGTTTAATGACAAAAACAAACCCTTGAAAGAAATCCGATTATATTAAAGAAGCCAATTGTTTACCTTGTCTCTGAGCTCCATCCCAATCATTAGAGTGTCGGGGAAGAGAGTGGAGAGCTTGACAAGCAAGCCGCCAAACCCACAACCAATGTCAGCAAATCGGATTTTGGGAGGCGGCACGCTCATGCTCTCATGACTACATTTCTCTGTTGGGAAGAAGTGGGGGAAGTGATGGGTGTAATCCACATCAGCGGGGCTGATGGGGATGGGGAAGTGGGAGTCGCTGAGGGGATTGCTGTGGGCTCTGGCTCTGTAGAAGCGCTTCCTCGGAAGTCGAGATGATTGGCCGTTTGGTCGAGTTTGGTTGTCGGATTTAGACATGGGAATCCGATCGAATCGATCCACTGTCGGGATGTAGCCACTAACGCTGAATTCCGGGCACAGCTTCTAGGCTTCAAATGGACATTTAAAGCAGCACTTCATAAGCATGTGGGTGTGGAAATGTGGCCAATGGATAAAGAGTTGCCTGCCAAAGTAGGGAGGTTAGTTTACAACCCAGAACAAATGAACTTGTTCTAATGGTCTTTTTGTTGAATATATAAAGCACAATGGTTAAACAAAAAAAGGAACGAAGGCAAAGTACTTTAAATCATAGGTGAAAAAATCAGCGCATTCTTTGCTTGAGTCTTCAGAAAAGGAAGAAATATATGTATTATGTAAAAGCTATGAAGAAATAGGCCGAAAAGAAATGATATGTCGACTGCACAGGATCACCAAAACAGACATCAATGAAATAAACATATTTACAGATGAAGCACCCATCCCATTTTTCACCATTTACTGAGAAAAAAGTACGATGAAGAGCCCCGAAATGCAAACCAGATTTGAATATTTTTATTGTCTGAGCTGAGATTAAGGTAAGAGATGAGGTGTGGTTAGAATGATCAGACAACTCTGCATCGAAGATTTCAAGCAATTTGGAAGGCAATAAATTCTTACCAAATGTTTGGAAACTGCACGAAATAATAGTAACCTAGAATGATTACCATAACCATAAAAACCATAATCATCAAGCCATGTCCCATCTACTTACATCAACTTTAGGAATCATTCTTCGCCATTCATTTTTATTTAGGTCTTTATATATTGCCAATGAAATTTTTTCCACGTCTTTTCAAACAACTTCCATCAATGTTATTCTAGGTCTTCCCCTCTTCTTGGACTTTCCACAATAATCTAGGACCCTCTCCTTATCGGGGCCATCTCTACTCTACATTGTATATGGCCAAAGTGGCCAAACCATCTTTAATCTATTCTCCATAATCTTGTTCTCAATTCGTGTTACTCCAACACTTTCTCTAATTCACTCATTCCTTAGTAAATCCTTCCTAGCTTTTCCGCACAGCCACCTCAGCATCCTCATCTCTGTCACGCCCATCTTACGAGCTTGAGCTCTCTTTAAGGGCCAACATTCTAAACCATATAACATTGCGGGTCTTATTGTTATATTGTAAAATTTACTCTTGAGTCTTAAAGGCATGTGTCGGTCACATAGCACTCCTAAGGCCCCTCCCCACTTCATCCAACTGGCTTTAATCCTATTGGATATATCATCATCTATCTCTCCATTCTTATGTTTGACAAATCCAAGATACCGAAAACAATCACGTTGTTGTACTTATTGGTCATCAATTGTGAAATGAGCTTCATTATTATTATTATTTTCATTAAAATTGCACTCCATATATTCCATTTTAGCTCGGCTTATTTTTAAGCCCTTATTTTCCAAAGTTTTCCTCCATAACTCCAATTTAGTATTTAACCCCACCTTGTCTCATCGGCTGACACTTTATCATTTGCAAATAACAGACACCATGATACTTCTTCTTGAATATTAGCAGTGAGTTCATCAATAACAAGTAAAAAAATATTGGCTTAAGACTGACCCTTGGTGGAGTCCTAAAGTTACTGGAAATTCATTTGTGTCGCCACAATTACTTCTGACACTAGTAATTGATCCTTCAGACATGTCTTCAATCACTTCAATATAACCTTGAGGTACCCAATTTCTCCTTAAAGTCCACCAAATCACATCTCATAGTACCATATCATAAGCCTTCTCTAAGTCGATAAAAACATATGTAAATTCTTTTTATTTCTCTCTAAATCTTTCCATCAGTTGTTTCAACAAAAAAATAGCCATCATTGTGGACCTTCCTAACATAAATCCAAATTGGTTCTCCGAAATTCTCGTCATCTTTCTTAACATTTGTTCCATCACCATCTACTATAATTTTATGGTGACTTATGAGTTTAATTCCATGATAATAAGAACAATTTTGAACTATATATATATATATATATATATATATATATATATATATATATATATATATATATATATATAATGTTTCTCCTCCAAACATTTGGCATCTTTCTTGTTGTCAAGATTTTATTAAACAAGTCAGTTAACCAAATTATTCCAGTTCTTCCTAAGATTTTTCAAACTTCAATTGGTATCTCATCGGGGCCTAGTGCTTTACCTTTATGCATCATTTTCAGAGCCTCCTCCACTTCAGCAATTTTAATTGAACGAAAGAATACATGTGTAACATGTCAAATCCTTAGATTGTGGTTGTTCTAAATACACTCCTCCAATGGGATTATCATTCATTGTGACCTAGCATGATTACAAATGAATAAATGGTTTCAATCAGAATAACATGCATGAAAAAAATAAACATGACAGAGAATATAATATAGTTTCAAGCTAAATTAACAAATAAACAATCTGATAACTTAAATTTCAAAAAACAAAGAGAGTAAAAACCAGTACTAAGAAATATAACAAAATATAATCACATTAGTAAGATAATATGTTACGAAAGTCTGAAAAAAAAATCAGATTTCTATGAGAGAATGCGTGAGTTAGATAAACAAACAGAGAAAGAAACTTCTTTCTAATTTCATGCTTATATATAATCAAACAATGGTTTTATTTTGTTCACGTGCCATGCTTCTTGATCCTTCTCCTAATTGAAAATGTTATTGGATACATTGGTATTCACTCCTAATTTCCCAAGAGTACGGGCAAGGTGTTACAACACAATGAGCCATGAGATTCACTACAACTCACATCAACGGTGACCAGCCTGTCTGCAACCTTTGTCAAGTGCAGACTGTGCAGTAAATTCCACTTCTGCCATATTGTTTCCCAAAGGAAAAGAGAACTCTAGCACGCAAGTTGCTTTGCTTTTGATTGTTATTTTCAAGGTCAAAATAAGGTGAGTTATTCGTGGTAGCAAGTATGGTAAAACCATATAACTTATAAAGGAACACCTGTCATATGTTAACAGAAAATTTATGCTATGGCGGGAGCAAGGTGATGGCCATCTAGGACAATTTGACCAAATCAACTCCAAAACCGGTCTAATAACATATGGGTACTATCGTTTGACCTGCTAAACATCAAGTTGTACCAAATAAGCTGAGTAATAGTACAAACACAACTGGTTTCCATATGATATGCTCCAAGAATTATGAATGCATAACGGATCTAGCTCTGAAATCACCCTATTACACTCCTTCACCTACACAGTATCCCACGTCGAGCCTCCACCGTATTAAGCACATGTCTCAGCGAAAGGGAAGGGAACAAGATGAAAAACTACACGGCCAGATGGACCCTGTACCTATATTTTGACTTTAAGTAGGCTTATGCTACCATATTATACGAACATTGTTACTATAGATATGAATATTTTCGGGAGTATTCATTGCTCACCATCATCCTTCCCTAATATCCTAGCATAACTTCAATGTTAGTTTTATCAGAAGTAAAATACCACATGATCCCAAACCAAGGGATCCTCCAAACATTTCTAATAACTCCCGATGTCTCCCGCATCCATTTCCATCAGTATGGGGGACATGCAAATAAATCCTTAATAAAAACAAGGGAAACACGCTCACATCTTATTACAGGGAGGATGTGTATGAAAGGAACTTCAATCAGAGTCCCAACTACCTTCGCCCCGCTTGTCATCTAGGAGACTAAACAAATACAAGAGCAATTAACTGCAAATGTCATTATCAATGATGTTAAGTTCTAGGCTACTAAATCTAAAGCTCGAGTTAAATAGCCACATTTTAGCCATTAGGGACTCGCCTGTTACTGTATAGTTCACTTTCAATCGCTTCTATGAGGATTTTTACGTTTGAACAAATGAACCATAGATGTTTATGTCCTCTCCTCTTTTCTTAAGAATGAGAATTCGATGGCCTTCCTTAGCTTGAGACTGACATCAATCCTATGAAGCTCCGCTTGACCATTTGAATGGTTTAAGAGAATACTGTTAAAGATGGGCTTTCATCTGGAAAACCCACAATGATTATTCTTGGTAGTACTTTGTCCATGCATATACAAAAATGTCTATGTTGTCATGGTATAAGATTTCGGTTTCAAAACAAATTTTAGACCAGCTTTATGGAGAAAATTTTCAATGTTTCATTTAGTACATGACTAGGCCAAATGGGCCAAAATAGTTCAACAAACTTAAAAGTTGAAAATAAAAAATCAAAACAAAAACAGAAGTTACGTAAAAATCATGGTACATGTCAAGTTATATTATATATTATATATTGGAATAGATTTCAATTTTATAGCTATTTAGTATACTCCAGTTTAATATACATCTATATGGCCATATATGTAATATATGAAGATCAGATAAATAACCATGCATAGTTGCTAACATATAAAACTCCAGCAACTTCATCCAGAAATTGTTGACATCAGAAATCTGAAATACTACAATCCGATTGTTTTTGGTATCTTGGTTCTATCATAAACAAAAATGGTGAGATACATGATGATATATCTACTAGAATTAGAGCTGGTTCAATGAAGTGGAGAGGAGCTTCGAGAGTGCAATGTGATCGACACATGCTTTTAAGACTGAAGAATAAATTTCACAAGACAACAATAAGACCAGTAATGTTATATGGTTCATAATGTGGGCTCTTAAAGAAAGTTTAAGTTCATAAGATGAGCATGACAGAGATGAGGATGTTGAGTCGGATGTGGGAAAAAACTCGAGGAGATAGAGTGAGCAATAAATGTATTAGACGAAGTGTTGGAGTGGCACCAAATGAGGACAAGAGAATGAAGAGCAAATTAAGATGATTTGGACATGTACAATGTAGACCGGAGGTGGCCCCAATAAGGAGAGGGTCTCATATTACTGTAGAAGGTCTAAGGAGGAGGGGAAGACCTCAAAATAAATTAGTGGAAGTTATTAGAAAAGACAGTTGACAACAAATAAAGCTTAAATAGAAATGAAGGGTGAAGATTGAAGAAGGATTCATAAAGTTGACCCCAAATAGATGAGACATGGCTTAATGGTTATGGTCATGAGGCCACAAATCCAAAATGCTTAGGCCAAGACTAGGAACTATTGCTGAAGTTTATTCAAGTGATGCTGCTAAACTGGTAGTAAGGTTAAAAGTAGCTAATGAGACTCCTAGCAACAACTTCCGTAGGCAAATAGAACATCTATATGCAACCAATCTCATAGAATCAAGCATAAGTTTTGTGGTTGCCTCAAGAGTACTAGTCAACAAAAAGTGCATAAGAAGTCCCCTTGGGAAAAGAGAGGATCCTTTAATTCTTTGGCTTCTCTGCTAAGTAACAAATTCATCACTAACTCTGAATTAGATATCTCTTAGTGGATCATGAATAAAATGCTGTACACAAAGGAAATATGGAAAAAAAAAATCACAGAAGTGTAAGCCCTTATTGGCTGCACTTTCAAAATATGGAAACAGTTAAAGAATTGCTTGAGAAATCGTGCCTACAAGAACATAGGAAAATATTAAGAAACATGAATATTCCATAGGCATATTAGACTAGTGGCAAGCTGGCCAGTGGCAGGTGGGATCAGATTCGACAACCTGTAGTATTGTCAGTGCCCAAGATACAACATTTATTGGAAGCACTATAACAAATGACAATAAAGTAGGACTAAGATAAGTGTTGCACATATTAAGGATATATAATGATAGCCTACATTCATCTCAAGCAAGGATTCTCAATTTCCCTATATATGTCAATCATGTAAACACAGTAAGAAACAATTAATTAACCTAAAGTAAGCCTAGTACAAAAACCCGAAAAACAATGTAAACTGACAATCCTCACTAGCCCTTGATCTAAAATCTCAGTAAAAATGGATGAACAAAGCAAATAAATGACCTACACCATGAGCATTTGGATCTGCTTGACAAACAAAAGGTGCCACCCTGTTGAACTGTTAATGAGAAAAATTGTTGCTTCCTGAAACAACAAAATTCCACAATAAAATTAGAAATTTCTGTCCCCTTGGAAAACAGATTCTTCAGTATCAACATAAGCTTGTAATGAACCACACAATGCCTGTTTTTTTCATAGGATTGGTCAAAAGGAATTATTCTGTTTCTGAGTCTAATCAGTTCTTATTACTTCTGTTCATAGATCAAACGGCGCAAAGAACTAACATTAATTTTCAAAAGAATAAATCATGATCGATACTGCACATTGGAAGGGGACAGATCTAATAGATGAGTCTCTGCCATTTCATGGCAATACGTTTGTGTTAATGAGCCAAAAGTCCCTTCACATCATCAACTCAGAGTCCTAGAATTTTGGAAAAAATTTAGTGGTCAATAATCCGAGACAAACTTAAGTGGGCCTTACAGACCCACAAGGAATCTCTGAAAAGTAGATAATGGCCTAGTTAGCGAAAGGATATGCATGTCCACATTTTCATCAATTTAATAATCTTATATGACCTTTACCTTAGCTTTTTGTGTCTGATTTTCAGAATAGTGAGAGGCCAAGACATGAAGGTGGTTGGAAGAATAATTGTGAACTCTGTAAGCCTTAAGAATGCCATCACCTCAAGCAAATGAACTTGTTTTAAACAAGTTGAACAACACCTAAAACTACGCACACAAATACTCAATTCTAAGAGACATTTTGGAAGGAAATGTTTGGTTCCAGACTACAAACTGCATACTACACTCCACGAATACAACTCTAACCTAAAAAACTATGAACATGACTTTGTCAGGGACTCAGGAACCGCCAAAACCTTAGAAATTGAAATACATGTCATTGTATCGGTATCTCTCAAAAAAGGTTCATGTTGTCTTTCCTCCTCTTTTTCCTCTTCCTCTTCTTTTTCATCCTCTTTATCCTCTTCTTCCTCTTCATACTCTTCCTCCTCGTCATCCACTTCCTCTTCTCTTCTTTCTCCTCTCTACTTCTCCTTCTTCTCTCTTCTTCTTCTGGACAAAGACAGACACATTTCATTCGTTAAAGTTAAAAAAGAATATAAACAAAACCTAACAAGCATTGGAAGCCCCTTAAAAAGTACACAAAAACAACAGAAACAGAAACTATGACCAAGAGGCTTATAAGCTCAATTCGTATAGCCATCTCTTCTTTATCAGAAGTGGTGACTGTCAGTCCAATTAATGAGCTCGTTTCGTATGGCAATCTCTCCTCGGGGATCGACAAAGGTGAGAGGATGATTGCTTGTGATATATTTTATTAAAGCTTCTAGTGTTTTTTTTATATCTCACATAAGAGATTAATTGAACAATCGAAAAGTCTCCATCAAACCATAGTTATTATTTTGCTTGTTTTTTTATGATCATACAATTCCATTGAATTGAGTATGAATGTGTGATAGCATCTACTATACCACGAATATCAATGAAACCAATCTTGCAATTGCCCAGCAGCCCAAGAGACCCTCTTTTAGCTTCTACGTCTATTTCTTAGTTCAAGATCCCTCTTACTAACTAGAATAAAAGAATTAGTAGATCTGTTCAGCCCAAAATGGTAATGGGCTGGGTTATGAACTTATAATCTTTGAATCAATTCGGTCATAAGTCCATTCCATACCGGACCAGACTGAAATAGGGTTATGCATCTTCTTACTACGAGATGGGGTCATTTGAGTGTATCTAACAACAAAATTTCTATTTTCAAGGCTCGATCCCAAATATTTTCTACAATCACAATGCACATGCTAAAAAGGATTCTTCGAAGGAATATATCTAAAAAGCATGGACCCTCTATTCAGATGAGGAGTATTCAGGGTCAAATCTTCATTGCACATAAATTATGCTCTCAATATCTTCTAAAATATTGCACATGGAAAGGTCATATATTAAGTGTCCTTTATACCTTATAAAAGGATCTTAAGATAAGGTCCATGACATTAAAGTGTCCTTTCATGTTGCAATCAGCCTTAATGCTCTCTATGGATCCTACTTAAACCACAAGGAGAAAGACCAGGATATTTTTTACCCTCATCTATTTGTAATCTATCAAGAGGCACGATCAAAACGAGTAAATAGGAAGAAACATATAAAAGTACTTTGAATTTCACCCCTAGATCCACAACCATATGCTCCAAGCACAAATTTACTACGTAGAAATGACTTTACTATCATCCCGTGTTTTAAAAATCTACCCGGGGCAAGCCCTGGGGCGAGGCACACCCAAAACTCCCTGGGGCAAGCAATATGGGTGTACGCCATAATATACTATTATTTTCCGATCAGATGTGATGATCATAAATAATACTTCACATAAATTAATCTTTAATACGATATAGAAAATGAGTTTAGTAGTTTACACAATAAAACTACGCTTCTTTGCCTTCATCAGATACTAATCCAATATGAAGCTAGTTGTGGGTAAGAACTTGGATTTCTTTAAATAGTGTAATTTAGGTTCTGTCCACATGATAAAAAAGTCAAAAATCTTGTTATATAAATGAAAACATGTCTATATACCGCCAGAAAACAATTAAAATGTATTATACATGCTAAAAAATAAGCTTTTGGCAAAGCTTAGTGTGTCTATTGCGTAGTTCTCAATAATGACATATGTTCCAAGCCAGAACATTCTGAGTGTTGGCAACAATACAGTACAATATGTATACATCTTGGCCCCATGTAAGCATACACCCGAAAAATGATATTCTAATCCTTATCTCATCCCAATCATTATATAGATTATAGACTACAAAATATGGTCTGGCTATCTCGGTCTCCTTCAGGCCAATATTTGTGTAAACTCCCCATAACAAGGTGTCAAGTTAAGGACCCATTGTCCATGACTAGCTGCATCCACAACATATAGCCCTCATCAAAAAAAATTGGCTTGCTCTTCGACTCCTCACCCTATATTTTCTATCATGCTCTACATAGGGAAAAGAGCTTCAGTAGTTGCGTCTCCCTCCACACTAGCATGCTGCATCTCTTGTTCCTCTTAATTGTTGTCATCTTGTGTTCTTCCTCAAATCCCATGAGCATCACTACTCAACACCTAGAATATTTCTTCACCTAGTGTCCTACAACCGGCAGACAAAACATATGCGAACAATAGCTCCATATTAAACTTCTCTATTTACAAAGCTACAAAATAGATGACCTTCAAAGTCCACAGCCGAAACAACCATATCAACCAAAATTTGAGGTCATCAACCCGACTTATTTGCTTATATTACCTCCTCGACAGGACCTCATGAATAACTCAAAGAAGTGATTAGTACATTAAATTACATTGCCATCACCTTAATGCAACTATGGACTTTGAATAATAATAAATTTGTGTTAGTCTATAAAACGAAAAAAAACCCCCTCAAATAAGAATTTTATCACTTTCCATGTAGATGGCTTCCTTTTCCTTGGAGCTGATTTGCTTCTTATATGTATTACAGATATGTGTAACTCCTAAATTCCTAATCTTGTTGAAACAAATTGCAACGTATAATCTTTGTGACAACAATAAAGGTGATGTACTAAATAGCTTTACTTATCATGGAAAACTTATGAGTCACACCATGAAATTCTTGATAGTGTCAATGACTAAAGTTAAAAAGAATAACAGGATTTCTAAGAATTAATTCAGACTTATGCTATAAAAATCAACAATAGAGTTGATTTTCTTATCGCTAGCTACAATCATGAAAAGATTTAGACAGAAGACAAAGATACTTCATATGGATTTTATTAGCTTAGAGAAAGCTTACGAAAGAGTACTACAAGATTTAGTTCGGTGGGAAAATGATGATTCAAGGTTAAAGTGGAATTATTGAGGATATACATGAGGGAGCAATTACTAGCATGAGAAGCAAGTGCGGTGACACAAATGAATTTCAGTCATAGTGGGATTTCACCAAGGTCAGCACTAAGCCCATATCTTTGTACTATTGTCATTGATTACCCACTGCTAAAATTCAAGAAGAAGTACCATGGTGCATTTCATTTGCAAATGATACAAATGTTAGTCAATAAGATGAGAATAGGGTTAAATATTAAATTGGGACGATCAAGAAAATGCTTGGAAAATAACGATAAAACTAGTAGAACTAAAACAACGTATAAGGAATGCAAATTTAACAAAAATAGTAATGACAATGACACCTATTAGAATTGATAGCCAATAAATACAACATGATTTTTTTTGGTATCTTTAATTGGTTTTACAGAAGAATAGAGCGACAATTGCCGGTTGGGGATGTATCGAACATAATTAGAGTTGATTGGATGAAATAGAGAGGAGCCTTGACTGTGCTATAAGATCGACACGTGTTTAAAACTTACGGGTATTTTTTCCAAGACATTGAGTGATAAGGCCCACAAAGTCATATGGTTAAATTGTTGTTCCATAATGAGGGTAGAAGTACACACGACGTGTAGCTGAGATGAGGGTATTGAGGTGGATGTGCAACTTAACTAGGAGGGATATAGTGAGGAATAAGTATATTAGCGTAAGTGTAGGAGGTGAATCAATTGATCATATAACGATAGAGAACTGATTAAGATGGTATGAGCATATATAATGGAGAGCAGACACATATCATTTAAGGTGAGGGTCTTGGATTATAATGAAGGGGTCAAGAAAGAGTAAGAGAAGGCCTAAAATAACAATGATGGAAGTTTAGAAAATATAAAAAAGCTTGAAATGACAACATATATTGCCCTTAACAGGAATGAATGGCGATGAAGTAATCATAGAATTAACCCACCAAATACATCAAACATAGCTAATGATTATGGTTTATCATTGCGACAAGTAATACCATGAGAAGAACATGCCCACTATAGAACGCTAGTCAAGAAATGACACACTTCTTATTTTTGTGGAAAACCCACAAACCACTCTCCATTTTTCCTATATAAAATTGTTGATTTTTTCATTTTTATTCTTGTTGCAAGATAATCTTGCTAAAAGATCTGGCTGTGCCAAGATCTCCTTTTTAGTCTAGGGCTTAATACATGTTTTATGGATCATTGAGATCCATGTGAAGGCCTTTAAGACCATGATGATGATCTCAATAAGAGGGCTCATGGAATTATGTGCTTGCTAGTAATTATGGAGCTATCAGACTACTAGACTAGTCAATAAACCAGCTGCTCTAACCGATGCAGGCAATACAACATGTTACCCAGATGCCCATTAGTTACACGAAGCCTCTGAAGTGGCCCGGAACTATATAAACTCAACAATGGATAGCAAGAGCATCAGAACCTAACTTCTCCTTTAAGACCTTCTTTCCATTTCATTCAAATTTTAAGCTTCTTGTGAGCTTCTATTTGACTGGGTCAAAAACTCATTTCATTGGCTTAATATATGAAATGCTTGGTGAGAAGCTAACGAGGGACTACACATCTTGGAGGTAATTGATTAGAAATCATGAATATAGGAGGCCTAATTTGCTCTTAGAATGGTGCAAAAGTAAGATCCGACCTTTATACAGTGTTAGAATTGATGGAAAAGCATTTGCAAGTTGCAACTAGGCATGAAAAGATGACAATCTAAAACAAATTGGGCACTATAAAGTAGCAGAAAGGGTGTTTATATTCCCAATAATGAGAATTATATTATCAAGCATAACAAGTCGGGCTAGGAAAACTAAATCGTTTTCTATCCCCAATGCAACCAACAATTGTATTGGAGATGGAATAAATTTATCCATATTTCTCTCCTATTTTGAGTTGATCTCAGCTTATTGTAGAGGGTATATTTCAAGCTTTTAGATGGATAAGAGATTACTAAAGAGCCCAAGTTTGACAGTTGAGATTTAGTTTTCAGTTCTATGTCAAGGTTGATTAGTTCCTTGGTTGCATGAGCTTAAACTTTGCAAGAAATAAGGTAGGTCGTCTACCAACCAACTGGTCTTATAGGTTTTATAGCAGGCCTCTCTCTTGCTCAAAGTTACATTGGAAAGGAATCCAACACCAATTCTCAAAGCGTTGAAGTTAGGCCGATAGTCGATAGTAAAATTTTGATTTTTTTTTTTTTATTATCAAAGTTAAAGACTCCATAGTGCACCAAATTATACAAGGACAAAGCTTGGTTAAATGGTTGATTGAAGTTAGGGACTGAGTTGATTGGCTAGAAATACCATGTATTGAAACTGTAAGGTACACTTTTGCCATTGATAACAAAATATAATACATTAGAGGGGGGTTCACTTTTTCATTGGTGGGTTGAGTCCTTGATTTTATCATTGCTTTTCCCCCTATTACTAAATACTAACAATAAGATTGTTGGGTAAATTCATAGAAGCCATGTCTCTACAATACTTAGTAACATTGAAGTAGAAAGGGATGTTGCACGTTTCGACGAATTAAGGGTGTGATGACTATTTGTCCCCAAAGATCATGATCCTTTAGCAAGTATTAAGTTTTACTTCCATGGAAGCTTGCCTATGAAGGGATTTCTTCAATGGTTGATGATGGCGGAGCAGGTGATTGAATACGGAGGAATTTCATGCGATCATGCACTCCGATGAGAGAGAGAGAGAGAGAGAGAGAGAGAGAGAGAGAGAGAGAGAGAGAGAGAGAGAGCTGATGCCTGTTTTTATGGCTCTTGACTGTGATGCTGAATCTGGGTTCTTCTTTATCATGCATTTCGGTTCAGCATTGACGATGGGAATCAAGCTTTTTGGAATAGGGTTAGAATGGTGGCGTCGTGATGGTGATTTGGGGACCGTATGTGAGGCGGCGCGGCTGACAGAGGGAGGCAATAGCTGGCAGGATGGAGGCGGTTTTGTTGGAGGAGGACTGGATGAGACTTGAGCGCCGGCGAGGTTGTGGCGGTTTTGTACGCGGAGCACTGGAGGAGACCTGATCGCCGGCGCCGGCTTGGAGCCCTAGGTTTGTCGGAGGTTCAACCGAGGATAGGTTAAAGGGTAAATTACACTTTACCCCCTGAAGTTTAGCTTAAAAACACTTAACACCCCTGTAGTTTATTTTGTTCCAAATCGCCCCGTAAAATTTGAAATGTTAGCGTAATATACCCTTTTGTCAGGTACTAAATTTCTCATGATCAAAACTGAATTGAAGGGGGGAAAATGAAGTTTTTAACTATAGGGCGTTTAAGTGTTTTTGAGCTAACTCAGATTTGGGGGGGTAATTTACTCTAGATTAAAATGAATTCGCCTAATCGGGTTAGTATCCTGGGCCAAAAGTCTTGACTCATTACCGACTTGTAAGAGCATCTTAGCCCTTATTCAAATTTTTACTCAAATCAGAGTAAAAATTTGAGAAAAAACTTAATTTGATACAGAGCACTTCATGCCTTGCTTAAATTTGAGCAAAAACTCAATTTGGTATGAGTTTAAGCAAGTGATGGAACTGATTTTGGAACTTTAACTCAAATTTGGATAAAAACTTGACATTTAGATGGCAATATTGTAAATAGGAGGGACTTGAAGATGATAGATGGAAATTTGGTATAAGATTTGACACTTCCTAGATTTGGTGAAAAATTTGAGTAAAACTCACTTTGATACGAGTTTGAGTAAATGGCTAGGGCTAATTTTGGGGCTTTTTTCTTCGGATTCAAATTTGAGTACGGTTTGAGTAAGGACTGGAGATGCCCTAATCGTTGGCAATTAGCACGCAAATCCATTCGTCTTTACAAGTTGGGTGGGTCTAGATACAACCTACAAAATACCATAGGTAGTCCCCCATCTAAGGGCCACCCCCTCATTTGCCTCTATCGTTGTCGGCAACCCACCACTGTCGATCTATCTCCTCTTTCCTTCTTCTTTTTCCTCCCCTTCTTCTTCCTATTCTTTCCTTCTACCTCCTCTTTCCTCTCCTCTTTCCCTCGTCATCCTGGAAATCGCAACACTCAGCATTACCAGGCTGATTGCACCTTCTGTGCATTCGGCCACCCCTGATAGAATGCACGAAATGTGCATTCATCCATGAAAGAGGAAAAAGGAGGAAGAAGGGTGGAAAAAAGGAGGATGGAGGAGGAAGAAGGGGAAGAAAAGGAAGCAACAGTGGTGGGTTGCTGATGCCGGAGGTGGAAAATGGCCTGCATATGGCCGACAACGACCGAAGTGGGTGGAGTTTGCCGATAGCAAAAACAGAGGGATGAAATAAGGATATGTTGGGTATTTTTTAAAATTTAAGTTAGAGTTGCCTTTGGTATTTTTTGGGCTGTATATAGACACACCCTTATATGTTTTCTTTTTGAAATTAGTTGTATTCTACTACATAGAGAGACATGACCTTATGGAAAATTTCCCATTTATACCCCTGACATAATAATTTAAGGAACAAAACAAAAAACAATACATTGGGGCATAATGGTTTATTTTCAACCCTCTATAGATAATTTTTGGGGCAGACAATACTTGCAGTTACTCTCTCTATCTATCGAACTGTTGTGGTAGACAAGAGAAGACCATAACAATGAAGGCTAGAAGCACGTATTAAATATGTTTTTTTTTAAATGTTATTCGTCACTTCTCACATAGTGAGATTGATGTAGAGTTATAGATGAACCACTTCCAGGATATGACAAGCCTTTGTGGTTCTGTACTTAACAAAAGTGAAGACGTCCCTCTTGAAACTTGGACACACTTAGAATAATTCTGACAGAGAGTTATTTATAGGAAAAGAGATAGGGAGACTCAATTTTGGGATGGATCTCTATGGCTGAAATGGGCCTCTATATATAAAAACAAAGGCACCCCTAGAGGCATTGGTTCATCGGCTAACGACTGCTTGGAAGCACCCTTGGTCCATTTGTCAGGCCCAAACAGCCCAGCCCCACTTAGCCAAGAGTGTGTGCAAGCAACCTTTGGGCCAATCGCTCAGTTCAGTCTAACGATTGAAACCGCTCGTACTCTAGTTAACCCAACCCATTGGGCCATCAAGTCAACTAGGTTCTGACTTGCACCCGAGTTGGCTCAGCTAAATCGGGCCTAGCCAAAATAAAGGTGATTTAAGCGACTATATAAAGTGCAAAGTACATCTAATAAAAGTCAAAAGCGCTTCTAGTGCCCTCTAGCACATTGCCCATGTCATGTGTGTACGTGCATGATGCGGTGTGATGCACTATATTGTTGGAAATAAATCCATGGTAGAGGCCCACAGCGGAAGCAATGGGAAGGTCCGAAGACCGTGAGCGGTGTGCGTTATATATCAAAATTTTTATCGAAACGATCTACATATGCGTGTATGAATCTAGCATGACAACTACGCGAACCCCTAACGACGATCTAACGCGAAAGAACAATCTAGCATGTATGCATGTTCTATCTATGCTAGATCTACATATTAGAGATCATACCTGCGTGCGGATTCTTTCACCGCGACAAGTTTCTTCTTTGTCGATGGAAACGGGCTCGGATCTGCTCGATATAGCTTCGGTGCGACGGTCATAACTTTCTGCTCCGAACTCGAATTGGGCTCAAATTTGGACTGCAGGTAGCCAACTTCGAGACACAACATTTGCAACAAGTTTCACCTCGTTTGGACTTCTGTAACTTTCGAAATCGCAGAAACAATACTGATTTTCTGTACAGATTCTGGACAACAAAAGGTTGCGAGAGATGTCTTCTAGTTCACCCGATCTCACACGATGCACGACACCTCGTCAATGAATCTCTGAGTGTCTCCATACCACGAGCCTTCTCCTTTTATGAAACACCACGCGAGGAAGATGAGTCACCATCCAATGGCGCAAGTGAGGGAGAGAGAGACGAGAGAGGAGATGCGAGAAGAGAGGGGCGGCTAGGGTTTCCCCATGTCAAGGCCGGCCCTAGGGCTTGCATGGCTTCATCATGCCGCCCCCCCTCTCTCCTATTTTCTTATATAGGGCCGGCCTTATCTCTATGGATAAGCCTAGTACGGATAGGATTGACTGATTCAAACTTCTCCCTATATATCTCTTCTTTATCTCTATCTTTTCCTTGATTTTGAAAACGGTCAAAACTAGCTCATTTTTTGTGCCTTATGACCGGCCCTTTCATCGGAGGCAACAACCTCCTGAAACTAATGGGGCCGGCCTTGACCAGTCTCTCAACATTTAGGGCCGGCCCCCCTAGTACATAGTGACACATGGTATGACCAAAACGCCCTTATATCACTAGTTGGTCGTTCCTCGTGTACGAGATTTTGCAAGGCACATATAAGTGAAGTGCACCAGTGATTTCACTATTCTCTGAGGTTCCCGTAGGGTGCCCCTTAGTGAAGTCAACTAGTCAACTCGCAACATGTCCCGGTGCATCGCACCCATGTGGCAAAGTCTACTTATGGCAAGGAGTTGCTACATGCGTCTCTGCACTAAACTAGGGTTTCCCCTTAGTACACACACGTAGCTACGCATCTACCGTGCACTAGTGCAAAGCACTCACGGAGCTTATGCTTAGACTTCTCGCTTCCTCTAACTACGTTCTGTGTTTTGAGGAGATGGTATAAGAACCGTACATAATGTTGATAAGGTGGAACCTTCAGGGACCAGGGTTCATGGCTTTCAACTTAGACTCGATCGACACACTACCCGAGTGTACCATCGATCCTCTGAGTCCGAGTTAACCTGCGTAGCCACCCATAGTGAGACGCAGGCTGCACTCCAATTCCCCGGACTTACTATGTTCTCCCTCATACCCCTGCTCTCCGCTTAGTATGGTAAACTCGCTGTCTCTCCATCTGGTGCTATGATGCAACTCGAGCGGTAGAGAATACCGTCAAACTCGAGTGCTCATATGACTCAGTTCCTTCCAGGTTGACCACATACATCGTACCTCCGATTACTCTTCCGAGCAACCGGATCCGTCACTAGTCCAACTGATGATCACCTGGCCAGGGTTTAATACGACATAGATTAGACCAAGGAACACACCTCCCGTTAGGGGTGTGGATAGCCTGCAGGAGTGACACACTGATGCAACGCCAGCCGGGTAACCCAGTATACTGTGGTTTTGGATCACTGCATCCGGATCCTCACACATTGGTATGCCAAAGCACCACACAACTGGTTAGTCCACCAGACATGGTTCCTCAGGGTTTAGGACCGTTTTACCCTAAGCAAAAACACGGTTTAGTGCACCGGTGTCTGCTCATCGATCTGTGCACCGTGTTGGTTCCGTTCGGTCACAGACACTGTGCCTGGTAATGACCATGGTGGAGACATCACGCTCTGTCATCCCAACAGCTTATCTTGATAGGACGACCAACCCTAATCAGAGCTGTGAACTTATTTAGGTTACATAGGACCAGTCCCTTGAGTCTCCCACTCAAGTGGATTACCATGTAGCCACGGCTCTCTGTTCTGTAATCAGAACACGTACTAAGGTATGTACCAAGATGCAATCTTATACTATCAACCATACATAGCTAAACTATAGGTTTTTACGAGCTGTAGACCTCACCAATTCTAACAATCTCCCACTAGGTCTAACGAGGAATAACGGTGTTGAGCTCTGTAGCTTCTACATGCTGCCCAAAAGCCTTTGCAAGAATTCCCTAAAGGAATTGGCAACATTGTCTGTAGATTCTACCTCAGTACCGCTACTTGCATTTTCCTCCTATAACTGTCAGATCAAGTGGAGTTTGTACTTGATGGGTTTTCCCTCATGGCGGTGCCTAGTCTTCTTGGACCTTGCTTACCGTTCTTCTATTTGCAACAACAGATAACTGAGCCTCTGGTACGCGTCCACGTTCTTTAAGAACTTCCTAAGCTATACCACCTGGTAGACTACCTCGCACGCAACAACGTGCTCAGTCTTTGTGGTGGAGTCTGTGATGCACTCTTGCTTCACACTCTACCAACTACCGCTTCTAATCCCAAGATAAAAATAATCCCTGAAATCGATTCTCTGGAACACACATCTGACACCAAAGTCAGATCCTGTGTGTCCAATCGATATCAGGACCTATAAAGTGCAAGCTAACTCACAATCCTTACTTAATAAGGATTTCTGAGTATACCCTTCACATCGGTCTAGAGATCTGGACCCGGGTTCGACTTAAACCGACCTATTATTCCTGCTGCACAATAGATATCTAGCCTCATAAATCGAATCTGGCTAGAATCATATCTTCATGCGTAGCCTATGACAGCAAGAGAATCTTGCTCTGGTAATCTCGAGTTACCTTGATTCCCAGAACATAACTTGCCTCACTAGGGTCTTTCACATCGAATTGTGATGACTACAAACCTTTACCGTAAACAATATTCTTATGTCATTTTCAATCAGTAGAATATCATTAACGTAAAGTACTAAATACACCATTGTAGCTATTTCACATTTCTTGTACCAACATGGTTTATCCTCATTCTGATCAAATCCGTGTGAGTGGATTCCCTTGATCAAAATAGATATTCCAATCTAGACGCTTGCATCAGTCCATTAATGGACCTTTGCAACTTGCATTCCATATCTTCCTGACCTACTGGCACAAACCCTGGGGCTACATTATCCATATATCCTTTCCAAATTTCTGTTAGGGAATAACTGTCTTGACATCCATCAACCAGATCTCCCAACTATAATGGGCTGTGATGGATTTAAGAGGATCCGAAATAGACTTAGGCATAGCTACCAGTGAGATGGTTTTGACATAGTCAATCCTTTCTCCTTTGGTACCTAATCTAGCTACTTAAGTCTTAATCGGGTGTTCTTCTTATACACCTCCTATACCCCGAAGGGTGATAGTCCTATAAGTGTCAAGACTGTTCCAAGGGACATTGATGCAAATTTGCCTCCATGGTCTTTTGTCAGTCAGAGCTGTCGGAAGCTCCCACTACTTCTTCATAG
The DNA here is from genome assembly GCA_947650365.1 of Chamaelirium japonicum. Lineage (NCBI taxonomy): Eukaryota > Viridiplantae > Streptophyta > Magnoliopsida > Liliales > Melanthiaceae > Chamaelirium > Chamaelirium japonicum. The sequence goes on along the minus strand of OX393555.1, from coordinate 9,414,604 downwards.
CTCTAGGGATCATCCTCCTGAAACTCTGGATTAACTATCGAAGTTTCTCCATAGTATCTTTCAGGAGCTCTGATGGTCCCACAACGACGAGGTGGTGGTGGTACAAAGGAAGCTCTCACTACTTCTTCGTAGCTCTAGGGATCATCCTCCTGAAACTCTGGATTAACTATCGAAGTTTCTCTATAGTATCTTTCAGGTGCTCTGATGGTCCCACAACGACGAGGTGGTGGTGGTGGTACAAAAGTACGTGAATTATTTCTACAGTACCTGGTATACTAGTTTATGTATCATCTACTCTCACTACGTTTTCAGATACGCACTCTACCAGTACTCGGTAGTTTATCCAGAACTACCTTACTGATAAACTTATGGTCTATAATATAATCTTGGTCTAGGTAGATGGTGTTCGTAGAAACGATTACCTTCCAAACCTCAAGATCATAAAACAATCCACCTTATACCTTCTAAGGGTAACCTACAAACAGATATACCTGGAACTACATCTCCATCTCATCCCTCTTGTCCTTTTGCACAAGTGCAGGACAATCCTATATCTCGAGACACTATAGTGTCAGCTTTCGCTTAGACCATAGCTCTCTTATAGGTTTGAGGCACTGATCCAGATGAGAGATAGTTTCAGATATAAGCTACTGTTTTAAGGTACAACCCCACCAAAAGGTGGGTAGTACACTTGGCAATATTCATCATACTACGGACCATGTTAAACAGAGTCCGATTCCTTCTCTCAGAGACTTCATTCTAACATGTCATCCTTGGAGCATTTAACTGGAAGATAATCCCATGCTCCCTCAGGATCCTATGGAACTCGTCCGATAGTGACTTATTCCTTCGATTAAATCGAAGAGACTCCTATCATCTGGACGCTCTTGGAACCATAGACGTCAAAATTAACTAACTCCCATGACTTCGTGGCCCTTTTAGTTATTCTGCCTTCCAGATTACACTTATAGGTTAGAAGGATCTCCGATGAATCTGTGAACAGAAACTCGGTCTTCTGTTACCTCTGAATTTATCTGCGGTAAAATATCTAAATCAGAGGGGTCACAAATGGGATAGTTTCTCCGAAGGATTTAGATGAATTTCAATTAGACGCTGCAGCTGTCATGAAATCTATTTTCGAATTTGAATTAAATACAAAGAGATTTTTCTGATCTATTCCTCTAATAATGTAGCCATCTTTTCAGTTTAAGATACACACCTACGGTGCTGTCTAAAACTAAAAACTTCATTTACTAAGGAGAAAACAGAACTACATCTCTAAAAATCAAAATCCGTGTTTCAGAAAAAACTAAGACAATCATATCTAACAGCTTCCACAGCGGCTTATGGCATCAGTACCTATATTAGGATTATTTCACTATAAAGTAGCCTTCTGCTTTCCTTGAATCTCTGTAGACCCGAAGTCTATATTCCAAGAAGCATAAGAACTGCTACTAGATAGCGACTCAACTCCTAATATCCTGAGGCCATACACTATCTTCAAATATCCCCTATACTTGCTAAAGTGGAAATACTTCCGTCCTTAGCGTTACTAGACTTAGGAGTCCACACTAGTTTCTACACTAGAATAGTTCTCAATCTCTGATAAGTTACTTCCTTAGGTTCTTCTAAAGAAGACCTAGGTTAAGCACTAAAGGCATCACCTTTAATCTTGATCTCATCCTTTGTCTCTTGGAAATCTCCTTAGAAGTTCTACGTTTGTCATCTCTAGCTTGTTAAAGCTAAAGTCTCTGACAACGCCTTCGAAGGTTCCAGACAAAAATGCAAGACAGACGTCTTTCACCACTTCGTCATCTGGCACCATGTCTTTGGAATCTAATTCGATCTGGAACTCAAAGATGTGTTCCCGAACAGGCATACCCTCTGACATCTCGGTACCGACAAGTATCTTGGTGGATAAGCGATGAGTCTACCGACTTCGCCTAGCAGACATCTTATGCAAGTAAAATAATACTTGAGAAGACCTAGCATATCTCTGACTTGCTTCTAAAGAGTTGTCCGCAAGTTTGCTATGACACAGAACTTGCACATCTCCTCAGACTCTCGCTAGTCATCATATGCCCTAGTTAGTGCCCTAGTGATATCTGGACCCATTAGGTCTAGTACATGGATATTTAGATTACAAGCCAATGTACGTTTAGTACCCTAAGCATAAGCTAAAGATAGCGCTTCCGCTCTACGTAGTTAGAGACCCGATAACTGGTTCTCTTATGAGATAGCGAATAGGGGAACTATATGGTTGAATGAAAAAGAATACAGGAAAACTTTATTTTATAGATTTTTACAACAAGCTAATTATATCCAAATGTCAGCGCTACCCTCAAAGCGAAGACACCTCTATGGATTAATTTAACCATGTATGTAAGATCTCGGAATAGGCTATACCTGTCCGAGGGGGCAATGTGCAGGTCTTTCGCCTACACGGGTCTTTCCCTTGACCCTATCTAAATCTACAAAACTAAGGACTTTGATGAATCATGGTTATGTTTTGGCCAGTACCACGTGATCACCATTATTTTCGCAATGAATACCTCACGTGTACTTCGGATGCTTAACCACGAGCCTAGGCAATTACGAAACGGAAGTTCTAACGGCCCCCACGAGGGTGAGTAAAGCCTGAACCCTTGGCGCCGTAACCGCCATATCCCGAGAGAGATCACTAAGTTGCTTAGCATGAAAAAACACAGCTCTCACCCGAGGGGATTGTTGAGTTATGCCCTCCCACCCGAGCACGAAGTGATTGGCCGTGGAGGCCAGAGGATCTCTAAAAGTCCTCTCTTGTATCCCTTATTAAATTTGAGGGTTATTTTATGCAAGTATGAGTGTACACTAAGGTCACGACAACCTATACACTAGACCCTGGTCATACCGTGCTCCCACTAGCGTTTCAATCCTTTCGCCTAGTATTAATCGATCTCGGAATATCATAGTCCATGCTTCAAGTGGATTTCTCCACTCAAGGGTCACATTACATATCCCAAGAACATCGATGCTCTGCAAACCTAGCTATCACGCTAATGCTCTAGAGCCTAGCCTAAGGTCAGACTGACAGGAAAGGTCTTCCACTACCATGGCGCCTCACTTATAAATTTGACGAATGATGTCATAGTAAAATTCCAACTCATTCTAGGTTTCGGTGCTGGCCAAATAGGCACACCCGACTAATCGGGGGTTGACCTAATGGTGGTATAACCAAATATGAGGAATTCTTGCTATCATCAAGGGTCAATTAAATAATAGGTGTCACTAGTGGAATCCTATCCTAATAAGATCTCTAGGACCCGAGGGGAAAAGGCATCCCTCTAAAACACTGATAATTAAATTATCGCATCGGGGTTCTCTACAGAAATATAAAGAACAGTAGAAAGAAACAACCACAAAATTGAATCAAGTTCAGGGTCCGACCCCTGAACCTGACTGGCACAACGTAGGCTCTCTGTCTCCTTTGCAAGGCTTCTCGATCCGGTGCAAGCCTCTGTATACGATCTCCTGATGCTTTCTGCCCTTTGCCGTCATCGTGTACACTTCATCGAATCACAATCGTCCTCCAAGGTTCTGCTCGTCCTCCCGGTGGTGGATCTTTGCGGCAGGTCCTCCTCTTCAATCTGTAATCGAAAAAGCTCTAGTATGCTTCGAGCAAGTGCTCGCTCGTATACAATTTCCTAGAACGAAAAAGAAAACAAACCTAGCAAAAAAGCCTGGGAATCAAGGGTGGTTAACTTCCACCACTTGCCCGACTATGGCTCTAAAACCTATCTACTCACAGAAGAAAAAACATACAGACAATATTCGCTAACACGGGGTCCGACCCCCGGTAGCAAGCAATCACATATCCAGAATAATTTTAGAAGCGACGCCCTGCAAGAACAATTCATAGAACATACAATATGTACTATATGCATGATCTACTCGTAGAACCCCGATGGCTGCACATACTATTTATGCGCGCACATGACGGTTTCATAAAAAATATAAAACGCACAACACTAACGTGCTCCAATTGTTGGAAATAAATCCATGGTAGAGGCCCGCAGCGGAAGCAATGGGAAGGTCCGAAGACCGTAAGCGGTGTGCGTTACATATCAAAATTTTCATCGAAACGATCTACATATGCGTGTATGAATGTAGCATGATAACTACACGAACCCCTAACGATGATCTAACACGAAAGAACAATCTAGCATATATGCATGTTCTATGTATGCTAGATCTATATGTTAGATATCATACCTGCGTGCGGATTCTTTCACCGCGACAAGTTTCTTCTTTGTCGATGGAGACGGGCTCAGATCTGCTCGATATAACTTCAGTGCGACGGCCATAACTTTCTTCTCCAAACTCGGATTGGGCTGAAATTTGGACTGCAAGTAGCCAACTTCGAGATGCAACATTTACAATAAGTTTCACCTCGTTTGGACTTCTGTAGCTCCCGAAATCGCAGAAACAACACTGATTTTCTGTACAGATTTTGGACAGCAAAAGGTTGCGAGAGATGCCTTCTAGTTCACCTGATCTCACACGATGCACGGCACCTCATTGATGGATCTTTGAGTCCCTCCATACGACGAGCCTTCTCCTTCTACGAAACACCACGCAAGAAAGATGAGTCGCCATCCAATGGCGCAAGCGAGGAAGAGAGAGACGAGAGAGGAGATGCGAGAAGAGAGGGGCGGCTAGGGTTTCCCCATGCCAAGGCCGGCCCTAGGGCTTGCATGGCTTCATCATGCCGCCCCCCCTCTCTCCTATTTCCTTATATAGGGCTGGCCTTATCCTTATGGATAAGCCTAGTACGGATATGATTGACTGATTCAAACCTTCTCCCTATATATCTCTTCTTTATCTCTATCTTTTCCTTGGTTTTGAAAACGGTCAAAACTAGCCCATTTTCTGTGCCTTATGACCGGCCCTTTCATCGGAGGCAACAACCTCCTGAAACTAATAGGGCCGGCCTTGACCAGTCTCTCAATACTTAGGGTCGGCCCCCCTAGTACATAGTAACGCATGGTATGACCAAAACGCCCTTATGTCACTAGTTGGCCGTTCCTCGTGTACGAGACTTTGCAAGGCACACATAAGTGAAGTGCACTAGTGATTTCACTATTCTCTGAGGTTCCCATAGGGTGCCCCTTAGTGAAGTCAACTAGTCAACTCGCAACATGTCATGGTGCATCGCACCCATGTGGCAAAGTCCACTTATGGCAAGGAATTGCTACATGCGTCTCTGTACTAAACTAGGGTTTCCCCTTAGTGCACACACGTAGCTACGCATCTACCGTGCACTAGTGCAAAGCACTCACAGAGCGTATGCTTGGACTTCTTGCTTCCTCTAACTACGTTCTGTGTTTCGAGGAGATGGTATAAGAACTGTATATAATGTCGATAAGGTGGAACCTTCAGGGACCAGGGTTCATGGCTTTCAACTTAGACTCGATCGACACACTACCCGAGTGTACCATCGATCCTCTGAATCCGAGTTAACCTGCGTAGCCATCCAGAGTGAGACGCAGGCTGCACTCCAATTCCCCGGACTTACTATGTTCTCCCTCATACCCCTGCTCTCCGCTTAGTATGGTAAACTCGCTGTCCCTCCATCTGGTGCCATGATGCAACTCGAGCGGTAGAGAATACCGTTAGACTCGAGTGCTCATATGACTCGGTTCCTTCCAGGTTGACCATATACATCATACCTCCGATTACTCTTCCGAGCAACCGGATCCGTCACCAGTCCAACTGATGACCACCTGGCCAGGGTTTAATACGATGTAGATTAGACCAAGGAACACACCTCCCGTTAGGGGTGTGGATAGCCTGCAGGAGTGACACGCTGATGCAACGCCAGCCGGGTAACCCAGTACACCGTGGTTTTGGATCACTGCATCCGGATCCTCACACATTGGTGCGCCAAAGCACCACACAACTGGTTAGTCCACCAGACATGGTTCCTCAGGGTTTAGGACCGTTTTACCCTAAGCAGAAACACGGTTTAATACACCGGTGTTTGCTCACCAATCTGTGCACCGTGTTGGTTCCGTTCGGCCACAGACACTGTGCCTGGTAATGACCGTGGTGGAGACATCCATGCTCTGTCATCCCAACAGCTTATCTTGATAGGACGACCAACCTTAATTAGAGCTGCGAACTCATTTAGGTTACATGGGACCAGTCCCTTGAGTCTCCCACTCAAGTGGATTACCATGTAGCCACGGCTCTCTGTTCTGTAATCAGAACACGTACTAAGGTACGCACCAAGATGCAATCTTATACTATCAACCATACATAGCTAAATTATAGGTTTTTACGAGCTTTAGACCTCACCAATTCTAACACACATCGTATGTAGACTCATTTGCACCACACAACAATGAGCTAGGAGAGCTTTTCTTTATATACCACTCACTCCTTCCTACAAGCAGTATGGAACTAAAGTTCTCATCCTCTAATTAGAGTTTTGGAGGGAAAGTTAGGATGAAAACATTTGGCCAAAGTTGTGGTGGGAAAACAAAATTTTCAAATGAAAACATATAGAACAAACTTGTTAAAGCCACCTTTATTATTTGTGCTCTACCAAAGATTAAAACCACTCCTACATATATATACCTATAACATCAATTATTTGTTGGATTTGGCCCACCTGTAGCCTGCACCCTGATTAGGTCATTGACACAAATCAGTCCAGGGGCACCTGGGCACCGAAACCGACAGAAGACGAGGGAAGGCCATATATGCACTGGCGCTCAGGAGCCGGGTTTGGGCACCCAAGCACCCGAGGTTCTGCACGCGTGGGGTCGAGCCGGGGTTGTGGGTTCAAGTTGATCATGGCCGAAATTTGAAAGGGGATTTTAGGTCTCTCATGAGCACATGCTTGCTCTCCTATTTAAGGAAAGCAAGGGTGGCTCTAGGGTTTGATCCAAGATCGAAAACTCTTAGGATCGTCGATTTTGTATTAATTCTTAAAATATAAAATTATGACAAAAAACCATACACAAGAATTAGAGAAAAGATAGCAACATCCACATATAGAATTATGAAAACAAACAAATCATACACAATTATCATTATGTCATAACTGATACTACCAAATCTAAGTAAAGGATAAAGAGAAAGGAAGATGACATAATATCAACCTCTGCACAGCTTCTCGGTTTCAAATTTTAAGAGTACAAATCAAGCCTCCTAAGCAATCAGGATCCTGCGTTCAATGGCCAGAGGTGGGCGTGGATGAAGTTGGGAGTCGGGCTGAGGCTCCAATCCACCATCCCTTAGTTCAGAGCAGAGGAGAATCAGGGGGATTGGGTGTCAGGCCCTCGATCCCTCGGATTTCGCAACAGCTTGCACGGTTGCACCTCGCAGTCGCATAGGATAAGGGTCGCTAGGGTTCTGTTGTTTCAAAACAAGGGCGATGACAATGGGTAGCGATCGAGAGATTCCAGACTTGGACGAATCTGTCTATTCGCACCCATGGAATTAGTGATGGCACCCGAATCTCTCTTTGCCCCCAACCCATTTCAACCTCTAGCATTGGTACCTAAAAACCCCCAAAATGCCCCCTTCTCTCTCATGTCCCTTTCGTCATCCATGTCCGAGCACCCTCATCGCGATCTGCCTCGACCGCCGCCCCTAACCACGCTCCTCCTCTCTCTTTCCTTCTTTCACTCTTTATTAACCGAATTGTTACTCTTCATGTGATTTCCTTTAACGACTACATGTAGATATAAAATGGTCATTTTTCAAACTGGACCTACGACTAAAGCATATCTTTGTCCATCATTATCTCTAAATACGATCCGTTTTAAAGATCTACCACCAATTTATCATATATTTAAATAAATAAATATATTAATACTAAAATTATTATTTTATTAAAAAAAAAAATTATCTAAAGTTAAAAAAATATGAAACACTTGTCGACTATGATTGCTGGTGTAGGCATCGAGCTGTAGTCGATACAAGACAGGCGTCGAGCCACTACTCTGTTTATCTTCTGATATAGGTTTTTTTTAGAAATGACCTATTAAAAGGAAACAAGTAGCTTGAAACAATATATAGACCAAACAAAAAACCCATCGTGAGAAACCCAAACAACCCAACAATCAGATCTCCATAACTTCTCAAAACCAGCTAAGGGAAATGAAATCCAATCAGTGACAAAATAATTGAAATAAAAAAACGTGGACCATTTGATATAGTATCCCTAAAATTTGAATGGACATCACATGTGAAAAGACAGATGCTCTGATAAAATCTAGAAATTAACGCAAATGATACATCGAAAATAACTCAAAGGGAACAAAGACGATCAAACACATAAAGTTGATGGATTTTACTAATACACGACAGGCGTTAGCGTCGAGCAGCGGCAGGCTTCTGCGTCGAGGAACGGTAATTGGCACGGGTCAGTAGAAACCCGACCTATTTGGCAGTTAGCACTCGTTGTAGGCAAAGTGACAGTCGGCAATCAAGCATCCGGCGTTTGCAGTCCGCACCGTCAGCGTCGGTGGAGTGGCAGACGTCGGTGTCTAGCGTTTTCAACTTCGAAAAAAATGAAAGTCTTGAAGACAATCGTGAATGTATACTATATTTTGAAATTGGTTCAGTTCCCGAGTTGGTTCGGATTTACCCCGATCCCAAACCCAGAACCGATCTGGATTTAATCAGGTCAAGAAAAATGAGAACCGACCCAACCTGACTTTATAAAATTCCCGAACCAACCCAACCCGTTTAGGTCGGGTTGGTTCGGTTCTCAAGTTTACCCGAACCAATCTGCACCCCTAATATTTCTTATTATTTCCGATCAGATTGACCAACTGAACCGGTCAAGGGTTCGGGTCAATGGTTCACCAATCTGGTCCGGTTCTAATCATATTGTTTAAATTTTTAAACCATTGCAATGAACCATATATGGTAAGATAATTGCAACATATCTCACATAGATGCATATACTTTAATAGGTTACCATATTAGCCATTGTCCAACGCTTTAGCCAAATCACCCCAATTAACGCCTTTCCAAATCAATTAAGAAATCTAACATTAAAGGCTTTACCTCTTTGATCAAATCTGTAGAGATGTCAAAGATTAAGAATTTTCTATTTTGTGGGAAGAAACACATTACTAGGATTTACATCAAGTTTTAACAAATATTTTTATAGAAATTGAAAGGATTTAATTGAGAAAATTAAAGAAGGGAATTTTTTTCATATCCCAATAATGACTAAACTTACCCCATTTTAAGGGGAAAAAAAGTTTTCGTGATTATTACATGTACCCCACGATTTATTTACCCCATTTTGAATGCCCTCCCACCCCATTATTTCCTCTCCAACATTTTTTCTTCGGCCTTCAGCGTGCATTTCCGTCGTTCTCTTTGGCGAGGATCTCCTCTTTGGTGACCACTTCCCCGGCAAAGATACTCATACCCAATCTCCCTTCTCTGCCCCCTTTCCTTTCTCATATTCCATCGTCGGAGTCACATTTCCTTCCCCTCCTCCTTCCTCCTAGTCGGAGCAACCATCACCTTCGCATACCCTCTTCACCACTCTTCTTTCATCGCCTCGTCGTCGTCTAATTACTCAGTATTATAAGACCGAACATACATACCAACATTCAGCAAGATCATGCCGAATGTGGTTCAGTATGTTCGTCAGGATCTCGCCGAACATTTTGAACACCATTCAGTGGAAAACTACAGAGCAGCATGATCATCCTGAATGTAGTTTTCTATGTTCGGTCCTATAATATCAAACAGTAAACCTATGGAGGCTCCGACGATAAGGAAGAAGGGGACGGTGTACGAGGAGGGTGTGGGGTATACTCCATTTTGGGATTTAAAAGGAGAGTATACTTGCTATTTAAAAAAGTAAAATTCAAGCTTACCAGAAATATATGAATTAAAATTATATTTTTTTAAAAAATAAACTAAAATAATTGTGAAAAGACAAATCAAACATACGACCCCTCATGCCCCTCTCTCTCTCTCTCTCTCTCTCTCTCTTCTTATTATATTTATGTCCACATACAGAGGGATGCCATTCTCTCACTACTATCCACACCCCCTCTCTCACCTCTCATCCATCTGAGCATCTCACACTCCCCTTCATCACCGGGATGGATAGGCAATGAGGAGGGCGTCTCACCGGCGACCATGCCGCTCTCCGTCCCAGACGACTCCGTCCCCGCCTGCGACCTCCTGTGCAGCGAGGACGCCGGGATCCTCGCCGAGGACTGGGCGGGGTACCCGCTCGTGGTCGAGTTCCCGGAGGACTCCGACGAGTCCATCGCCGGGTTCGTAGAGGGCGAGTCCGACTACTCGCCCGGTTCCGACTACCCGGCCCGGTTCCGGTCCCGATCCCTCGACCCCTCCGCCCGGGAGGAATCCGTCTCTTGGATCCTAGAGGTATACCGACCGCCCCCGCCCCGGCTATCATGCGCCGTCGTTACCGGCGCATCTTAGAACTCGGTAAATATCCTCGAGGGCTTCGGATAATTTTTTACTATTTCTTGCAGGTGCACGCGTATTACCATTTCAGGCCCTTAACGGCGTATCTTTCCGTTAACTACATGGATCGCTTCCTGTCCTCTCACCGCTTGCCCGTAAGTTGACGGGAGCTGTTTCATGTAATTTTTTTTCAGAATTTTTACATAACACCCTAGCAATCTCAAATTTACAAAGAGAAGTAACATTTTATGATATTGTTAAGCCACCAAACTTTTTACAACAAGGTTTGGAGGGGGGTTAGTATGCAATGTTTTACTGGGTAAATTACACTTTAACCCCTGAAGTTTAGCCCAAAATCACTTAAACCCCCTTATAGTTAATAAACTACATTCTACCCTCTACAATTTAGTTTTGATTAGATAAAAAGAATCGAATGAGGGAATTTAGTGCTTGACAAAAGGGGCTATTGTGATAACATTTCCAACTATAGGGAGCGACCGATTTGGAACAAAAAAACATTAGGGGGGCTTAAGTAAATTTGGGTTAAACTTCCGGGGGTTCAATTGTAATTTATATATTTTTTTCCTGATTTCGGATAAGGATGGTATTTGTATGTGTAATATGCAAAGAACCAACTTGACGTGGTAGTGTGGCACCAGATGACAGCTGCCCATTTGACTAGTCAGTTGGGGCTGAGTGCGATTCACCTATCGTTTTTTAGTGCAACGGACGGCTGTGATCCTGCCACGTCAAGTTGGCAGAATGGTGCTTTCCATATGCAAAAGGACATTTAACTGGAATGATGATTATATGATAATTACAAAGATAGTCTTTAACAGAAGTGATGATTTGATTAGGAAATAAAGATTATAAAGCCAACCCCAATTAAATGCACCCAAATCCTCAACAGTAACTGCATGATGCAATATTGTGTATGACCGTCCGATGTAGCATAGTTGGGCGGTGTGCTATATCGGACGGTCATATACGTTTCAAATAAATGGGACAATACTTGATGACTATAGTTTAGATGATAGGATGAGTGATTTCTTGCCTGTTCTACTATGGTAGCAAGCTAGTGGATGGCCATTGCAGCTCTTGGCAGTGGCTTGCCTCTCTTTGGCCGCAAAGATGGAAGAAACCCTAGCCCCGCCCCTTCTTGACTTGCAGGTAACTCACTCTTGCCTAATCTTTATGTGTGTTTGCTTGCTCGATCTAGGACGATGAAAATTTGATTTATATACATCTTAGCTTGGGGGTGCAAGATACATATTTGAGCCTCGAACAATATGCAAAATGGAGATTATGGTCCTCGCCGCACTGAATTGGCGGCTTCGGTCAGTGACACCCTTCACTTTCATCGACTTCTTCGTCTCCAAGGCCGACCCTAGCGGAACGTACACAAGATTCTTAGTCTCACGAGCAAACGAGAGTGTTCTAGAAACTCTGCGCGGTAATATATATCCACATATTAGCAATATGTATCATATGAATATAGTCGAATATTTCATAAATGCATTCTTCACATCAAGCTGAGATTGCAGGTATCGAGTTCTTGGATCACTGCCCATCATCAATGGCTGCGGCTGCCATCATTTGCGCTGCTAATGAGATTCCGGATCTAGCTTCCATCGAACCTTGGATTGCGGAGAAGTGGTGCATTGGGCTGACCAAAGTAAGAATAATGGTTATGTTCACAACTTGTGAACCTAAAAGATCTCGAGAGCTACCGGTTTCTAATATGAGAGCTATCGGCTTCTAATCTGCTTGATTTTTCATGGATTTTGAATTGCAGGAGTCGATCACGGATTGTTATCGACTGATGCAACGAGTCATAATCGATGGTACGGGACGAAAGCCTCCGAAGATCATTCCGCAGGTTAGAGTGACAATTAACACGGTTTCTGATGCCTCATCATCCTATTCTTCTCCACCTAACAAAAAGAGGAAGCTGAGTAGCAAGTGCTTGTGGGTGGATGTTGACAAGGACAAGGAGAAGCCATGAGAAGCATGAATGGTGTGAAGAGGATAAGCAAAGATTAAGAAAAGAAAGAGGAGGGGTTTTGATTAGTAGGGAGTAGGCATTGCTTATTGGTGTTTGCAGATTCCTCAAGTATTTTTTAGAGGAGTTAGGAGGTTGGTTTAACAAGTGGGGCAGTAGGTTTGGTGGGTGATTTTTTTTCAAAGTTACATTTTGGTTCTTTCATCTGTGGAAGCTTGGTATTGCTATTGTCATGATGGCATGTGGGATTTCAGATTCCCTAGGGAGGGGGGTCTGCAAGTCCTTGCAGGTGGTGGGTTTGGAGAGTGGATGCCTTTTAGGTTCAAAGGTAACCATTCATTGTTGAATGAAAGAGAGAGAGAGATGGTGGGGGCCCTTTTAGGGTCCCATGGGAGGAATGGAGGTTTGCATTGAAGTGGGTGGTGAGTCTCTGCTATGGGTTGGGTGTTCCATTATTCCACATCAAGTGGTCAAGGCTCTCCTCTGCCTCTCTTCATTCAAGGATGTTTGAATATTTTTTTTATTGAATGGTGTGATTACAGGTGTCAAGCAGGTGTTGCTTGCACGTGCTTGTAAGCATGGAGTGGTAATTATTCACCCAATCCATGTACTTGCCTTAACATAGGCATGAGTTTCTTTGTATGAGCCCTTTGGGGGGCTTTGGATGGTCTTGTATTATTTTGGAGGCCATAACAAAAGTTTATGATATATCTTACCCCTATGAGTATATTTTGAATTTTGGATGTCATTTTTTTTATCATCTTGACGTGATCGACTTTAAGCATACCACGTTAGACTAAATATGGCTAGACCAGCCTCCGAAAAAATAAGGGGGGAACGATGCCATACACCCCCTATGATGTTAAAGAGAGAGAGATTAGGGTTTTGGAGAGAATAGTCATTGTATTGATTATCTAAATAACAAGGGATAATAGTCTGCATGATGAATAGACAAAACGAAACAAAAAAGCTGACTAGAACAAATCAGAGTAAATTGACTAGACAGAATTTTCCCGCGCATGCGATCATAGCTGTTCGCTCTTTCTTTCTTCCCCCGATTTCTCTCTTTCTTTCCCGATCTCTCTCTCTTCCCTCGATCTCTCTCTCTCTCTCTCTCCCCGTATCTCTCTCTCTTCCCCCCGATCTCTCTCTTCGCTACAATCTCTTTCTCTCTCTTTCTCCGTATCTGTAACATCCGTCCCAAACACACAAAATATTGTCCGCTTTGCCCGTGACTGCACGAGAACTTTTCAGGGTGGTCACCCATACTACTACTACTTTCGCCCGAGCACGCTTAATTACAGAGTTTTTACGAAATCCGTAGCGGCGCACGGTTTTAAAACGTGTCTTCCATGTTTAGGAGGGAAAATTATATAAGTAGCTCATGATCTCCTTCTCTCCAAGCGATGTGGGGCTAGCTCATGGCCTTGTACACATCACCTCACCTCACCTCACCTCACTTCATCCATCTTGGCATCACAGCCTCAGGAGTCTTGGCTCTTGGCTATTGGATCTTAGTCGTCACAATTAGAAGATGCGTTTTAAAACCGTGTGCCGCTACGGAATTCGTAAGAACTCCATAGTTAAGCGTGCTCAGGCGAGAGTAGTACTAGGATGGGTGACCACCCTGTGAAGTTCTCGTGCGGGCACGGGCAAAGCGGACAGTATCTTATGTGTTTGGGGCGGATGTTACAAAATGGTATCAGAGCCGGTTCTCCTCGCTATGAGGGGGTCTAACCCTACACGAGGACGTGTAGCCCTAATGGAGGTGGATTATGACGACCAAGATCCAATAGCCAAGAGCCAAGACTCCTTAGGCTGGGATGCTAAGATGGATGAGGTGAGGTGAGGTGTACAAGGCCACGAGTTAGCCCCACATCGCCTGGAGAAAAGGAGATCATGAACTACTTATATAATTTTCCCTCCCAAACATAGAAGACGCGTTTTAAAACCGTGCGCAGCTACGGATTTCGTAAGAACTCCGCAGTTAAGCGTGCTTAGGCGAGAGTAGTCCTGAGCCAAGAGCCAAGACTCCTAAGGCTGGGATGCCAAGATGGATGAGGTGAGGTGAGGTGAGGTGTACAAGGCCATGAGTTAATCCCACATCGCCTGGAGAGAAGGAGATCCTGAGTTATTTATATAATTTTCCCTTCCAAACATATTAGACGCGTTTTAAATCCGTGTGCCGCTACGGATTTCATAAGAACTCCGTAGTTAAGCATGCTCGAGCGAGAGTAGTGCCAGGATGGGTGACCCCCTGGGAAGTTCTCGTGCGAGCACGGGCAAAGCGGTCAATATCTTGTGTGTTTGGGGCTGATGTTACAAAATGATATCAAAGACGGTTTTCCTCGGGATAGGGGGGTCTAATCCTACATGTGGACGTTGTAGCCCTAAAGGGGGGTGGATTGTGACGACCAAGATCCAATAGCCAAGACTCCTGAGGCTGGGATTCCAAGATGGATGAGGTGATGTGAGGTGAGGTGTACAAGGCCATGAGTTAGTCCCACATCACCTGGAGAGAATGAGATCCTGAGCTATTTATATAATTTCCCCTCCTAAATATATCTGACGTATTTTAAATCCGTGCGCCGCTACGGATTTCATAAGAACTCCGTAGTTAAGTGTGCTCGGGCGAGAGTAGTATCAGGATGGGTGACCCCCTGGGAAGTTCTCGTGCGAGCACGGGCAAAGCGGACAATATCTTGTGTGTTTGGGGAGGATGTTACAGTATCTCTCTCTCTCTCTCTTCCCCACGGTCTTTCTCTCTCTCTCTGAGGTTCTGTATCTCTTTTTTCCCCACCATTTCTCTCTCTGTATCTCTTTCTATGTATCTCTTTCTGTGTCTCCCACTCCCTCTTTCTCTCTATCTTCTCTCTCTCTCTCTCTCTCACTCTCTCTCTCTCTTTGTCTCTCTCTTCTCTATCTCTCCGTCTCTCCCTCTCTCTCTCTCTCTCTCCCCAGTTGCACCCATCTACATGCATGCCCGAGGCCCTGATTCCTTCCCTCCCCCTCGAGTGATCTCCTCTCCCCATTGTGACCATCTCCCTAAAATTTCAGCAATCTCCTATAAAACCTACAATCCCCATCTCTCTAACTGAATCTTTCTCTCCCCCTCCTTCTTTTTCTGCTATTCTCTCTCTAACTAACTCTCTTTCCTTATCTCTCTCACCTCATCGTAGCCAACCCTCTCGACTATCTCTATAGAACCTGATCTTAGCCACCTAGCCTGGTAATCCCATGCGTGACTCACTCTCTTAGTCTTGACTCTCTCTTTCCTATTTTCTTCTCTCAAGAGATGATCGCAACCGCCCCCCCTCTCTAACGTGTCCAGGTTGCGCGATCTCTCTCTACCCCCATTAATCTCTTTCCATAACTGAAACCAGATCACAGTCGTTCGAAGTCCTCTCTCTACCCCATGCGTCCATACAGTTGTCCGTCCCTTTCTCTCTCTCTAAAACCTGCTCGTGGCCCACTCTCTCTCATACCCGAACTGAACATCTCTCTCTCTCTCTCTTCTCCCTATTTTTCATGCGATCTCGGTTCTCTCTCTATAGTCCTACTCGATAGTATCCCTCTCTCCTTGCCTTACATGCAGTTCGATCCTCTCTCTATCTTGCCATAACTCTCTCGCTCTATCCATCCCTTCCTCTCTTATCCGAACTTAATCACAACCGTTCATTTTCCCCAACTCCCTCACAACCTCTCTCATTGATTCCCTCTTTCACATGTTATCTTTATTTCTCTTTTAACCATACACCCTCCAAGCCTCCTTCTAGTGGAGCATGATTGGGGAGAGGGCATGATTCTGGCCAACACCCCCCTAACCCTCCACCCCCTTCTCTTCTTTCTCCCTCGATTCGAGCAGCAGATGAGTTTGTGCTTTTTTTCGATTTCGTCCTCTCAGCTAAGTTGAAGTTAAGAGGGGCTACGAAAGTCGGGACGGGAGCGGAGAAGCGCGAAAAGATGAAGGATGAGATGATCGGTATGCAGCGTTTGCTTGCTGTTCTTGCTTGAAATTTTCTTAGTTGCCGCTGAATACGACGGTGTGGGTGGCGGTGGTGATGCCCAGGGGTTGTATTGCCACCGAAGATGGCATGCTGCAGTGTCGACAAGCACTAGTAATATTACATAGCACTACCTCTCCTTATATAGAAGAAGAATGCATACCATTACAATACCATAGACCAATGAGACTTGACTACATCTAACACGTCCTTTCAAACTGATGTAGGGTATAAACCAACATTAGTTTGCCTAATTTGAAAAAGAAAAAAATATATCCAACATTCCCATTTGTAAAGTAAAGATAAACTAATTGAAATGCAAGCAGGCCAATCGGGAAACCCAGTTAACCTGCAAGTAGACCAACTAGGAAACATCAAGGGTTGCTGAGGTCCGATGCCAAACAGGTGAAGCGATGGTAGACGACAGTGGTGGAAATTTACGCGGAGGAGACTGGGATGAAGTTGGATGACAAAGTCGAGGGAGAAGCTGAGGCGAAGCTTTGTAGGAGGATAGAGAAGAGGGCAAATGGCACATTCGTGCAAGGTACGAGAAAAGAGCACAATGAAGAGGCACACATGTGCAAGGCACAAGAATGCACACTAATGCTCAGTGCAAAGGGTACAACCAGAGAGAGAGAGAGAGAGAGAGAGAGAGAGAGAGAGAGAGAGAGAGAGAGAGAGAGAGAGAGAGAGAGAGAGAGAGAGAGAGAGAGAGAGAGGGCGCGATCGACAAAGGCACGGATGAGGGAAAGAGGCAACTTGTGAGAGACGACCAGTGATCGGCAATGGCTGGTTTCGTAGTAGGCTGAGCGCACCCGAGGAATAAGGTGGACGCCTGATGTGCAGAGTGCATTCGGGGAAGCCAACATTGGTCTCTCAGCATGCTGAGCTCACACAGGGAATACGGTCCATGCCTAGCGTGCAAAGCGCACCCGAAAAAGACGACATCGGGCTCCCGACATGCTGAGTGCACCCAAGGAATATAACGGAAGCTCGACGCGCGAAGCGAACATGGGAAAGACGACACTAGCCTCCCATCATGTTGAGTGCACCCAAGGAATACAGCGAATGCCCGGTGTGCAGAGTACACTTGGGGAAAGACAGCGGACGCCCGATGAGAAGCAGAGGCAAGGCCAATGTGTCATCGTGAGGACTCTGAGAGTCGCCTGAGGACAAAACACACGGACCTCGAGCAAATTGACAACCATAGGCGAATTGACACATGTCCGACTCACTTGTGAAGTTCCCGACTTGAATTTGAAACCCAAAGGAGTCTGGACCTAAGCTGGGAGCGAAACCAGAGCATGAAGGGAGGAGGGGTGTGACTCTAGGGTTAACACAAAAATCGTCTACAGCGGCTACATGAAAAAAAAAGATAGAACTTGTGAGAGAGAAGAGAGGGAAAGAAGAAGAAGAGGAAGAAGTGGAAGGAAGAAGAAAAAATGAGAGAGATTAGAGATGTCCTTCTCCGGGTGGGCATCTCTCTCAACTTCGTAGATCTTCTTTGGGTTTCTCGACGTGTCTACGTCGATGCTTCGACTCTCTGTATTATTTCTCTTGTGTATCTCCATTCGGGTTTGTTTTCATTGTGTGATTGTTCTGAAATTGTTGAAGGCAGAGATATGGTGTGAGAGGGTCCGACAAACGGTGACCCACTGTCGGACTATTATAATCTATGTTAGTGAAATCATATTCTTTGATTGCCAGTATACTCTTTTGTTGTGGTTGTGTGTGGATCATCTACTCCGGTGTGTGATCTCCGGGATCTCCAACCACCATCTCTTGTGGCATTGCTTCCGCAGTTAAATCGATAATCGGATCTAGATCGTCGAAGCCTTCGATCCCAACATGCCCATGGCGGTTGGTTGTCTCCGATCATTGTTATAAGCCACCACTCCCCCCCCCCCCCCCACCACACACACACACACACACACACACACACACACACACACACACACATATACACACACACACACACACACATATATATATATATATATATATATATATATATATATATATATATATATATATATATATATATATATATATATATATATATATATATATATATAGAGAGAGAGAGAGAGAGAGAGAGAGAGAGAGAGAGAGAGAGAGAGAGAGAGAGAGAGAGAGAGAGAGAGAGATTGTCATGTATATAATTTAATGGAAGAAGGAGGCTAGGGTTCCATGTAAACATTTTCTCTCTCCTGCTTCATATATAATAGTACTAGTGCGTCGGGAACGTGCGTTGCACGTGCAACAATTACTAATCATCTATGGACCCTTCTATACGTGGATAAATTAAAATAGTTATTTTAGTATAGGGTATGGACACATGAAATAATGATAGGGGTATATTGGTAATTTTTGTAGGGCCACAATGGGAAGTGCAAGAACGCAACACTTCCTTCCTTGCTTTTGTTTTAATGGCATAGGTTCCAAATATGCGGGGTGTGTGTGTGGGAAGTGCAAGAACGCAACACTTCCTTCCTTGCTTTTGTTTTAATGGCATAGGTTCCAAATATGCGGGTGTGTGTGTGTGTGTGAAACTGTATTATCTACACAAGTTAGAGAAACAATCGGGTCTCGGGTGTCAAATATAGGTATTGAGATACCCATATCCATACCGGAAAGTACATTTGTACCTATACCCGTACCAGATGGAAGGAAGAATGGGTTAGAGGGATTTATTCCCATAATAGCTCTTGCTTTTTTAAATGGAAAGACTCAATTGATTAGTGGCAAAAGGGTAATATTCTTGGATGGTATTTGTGATCTCTGTAGGGATAGAACGGGAGGGTAAAATTGACATATTACGGTCCAAGCCCTTGTGTTTGTTTTCATGACATAGGATTCGAAATATTGGGTATGGATTAATGGATAAGGTTAAGGGTAAAATGGGAACTCATGCAAAAGGATGCATAATAGCCTTTGGTTTTTTAAATGGATATATAAGACTCAATTGATTAGTGGTAGTATGGTAATATTCTTGAATGGTATTTGTGATTTATGTAGGGATAGAACTGGAAGGGTAAAAATGACATATTATAGTCCTGCCCTTTGTATTTGTTTTCATGACATATGATTCAAAATACCAATTGATTAGTGGCAAAAGGATAATATTCTTGGATTGTATTTGTGATATATATATATATATATATATATATATATATATATATATATATATATATATATATATATATATATATATACCTGACAGTAAAAGGATGGAAGGTCTTGTGCAGGGATAAAACAGGAAGGATAAAAATGACATATTACAGTCCTAGCTCTTTTGTTTGTTTTCATGACATAGGATTCAAAAAAGCAATAGCTTAGTGGCAAAAGGGTAATATTTTTGGATGGTATTTGTGATTTGTGTAGGGATAGAACGAGAAGTGCAAAAATGGAATATTACGGTCATAGCCCTTTTGTTTGTTTTCATGACATAGGATTCAAAATACTGGGCATGGATTGATATATATGGTGAAGGATAAAATGGGAACAAAAAGTAGGATGGAAGGAAGAATGACAATGATAAAAATGGCATATTACGGTTCTAGCCCTTGTGTTTGTTTTCATGACATAGGATTCAAAATATTGGGTATAGATTAATGGATAAGGCGAAAGGTAAAATGGGAACTCATGCAAAATGATGCATAATAGCCCTTGGCTTTTTAAATTGATATATAAGACTCAATTGGTTAGTGGCAAAAGGATAATATTCTTGGATGGTATTTGTGTAGGGATAGAATGGGAAGAGTAAAAATGGCATATTACAGTCCTAGTCATTGTGTTTGTTTTCATAACATATGATTCAAATTACCAATTTATTAGTGGCAAAACGGTAATATTGTTGGATAATATTTGTGATTTGTGTAGGGATAGAACGGGAAGTGCAAAAATGGTATATTACGGTCATAGCCCTTTTGTTTGTTTTCATGACATATGATTCAAAATACTGGGCATTGATTAATATATATGGTGTTGGGTTGGGTTGGACTGGAGGTCAACCCTTGTCCAACCAGAGTTGTAGAACCCCCAACCCAATCCAACCCAACTTGATCTTCAAACCGTGCTGCTCAACCTGAGAAATAATTGTTCAAGCTCGGATTAAACTCGGGTTGGTGTAAGTTGGTTGGTCAGGTCGGTTGCACACTGTTCGGATATTTTATTAATTGTTCAAAGTTTTGAATTTAAAAAACCAAATATCAAGAAATCTTATTTATATGCGTTTCTCTCATAGCATATGCGATTAGCTTTAAGGGCACACATAACATGTGATTAACCTAAAGTTATGGCATTAAACTTCAGTTAACTAAAAGTACCAAAAAAAAATTGTATTCTCAAATTACCCTCATCTGGCCTCTCTCTCTCTCTCTCTCTCTCTCTCTCTCTCTCTCTCTCAGCAATGGCGGAGGTGGATGCGAGCAGTGGACTGGGCGGTGACAGCTATAGCGGGCATGAGCAATGGCCTTGAGCTACAACAGCTCATCGAGAAGCCACGAGCGACATAGGGGTTAGGTTTATGATTTCAAGGTCCTGTGAGGAGTATTTTTGTTCACATGGACTTTTCAGCAACGTTAAACTTTATTTGTTTTTTAGCTAAAATTGATCTGGATTTATTAAGAGTCCCCTTACTTTTATCTTTGGTAGTCTCTTAGAGTTCGAAATATAATTCATACATTTTTAGGAATAAGATTTGTGGAATCAGGTTGCCCGACACTTTAGTCCGAGACCAACCCAAAACTAATTCGGATTCAATTTTCCAACCCGAACCCAATCCTTCCTCCAATACAATGAGCCCAAGTAATGAGCTCATACGACTGTTGAGTTGAATCAACGTCATCAGCTCCACGTGTGAGATGAGCCAATCGACCAATCATAGTTGATCCCCATCTTGTTGGGATAAGTCTTGGATGACACGTGTGATGGGCCTCCATAAAGCTAGCAAAGAACAAGAGACATGGGCCGGATGGGCCCCACCTTGGGTAATGGGGTGGGGGAGTTTCATGAATGCCTCACGTGACTGTCCAATAGTAGTTCCAAAAGCCCATTAAAGCGCTCGTCAGCCTTTTTGCCCCGTTTTTTGGCTTTGACTGGCGACCTTCCCATGTGAGTGCACCACACCGTGACCAATCTATAGACACACACATACTCGTATTATACAAGCAACCATGGGACTGCACATATATGGGCGCTATACACAGCCCACGTTTTATCTTAGGCAGTCTCTTTTTCTCAAAGCAACCAATGTCTTCCTTTTGCCCAGGCAAGGGGTCATGTCGGGACGGGTTCGTGACATCGTGTCGTGTCCAAAACCCCTAGGTCCGGATCCAACCCGTTTAACTAATCGTGTCAAGATCCTAAACCCGTACCCAATCCGTTTATAAACGGGTAGACACGATATGACCCGTTTACCCCACGGGTATATTCAGTTGATCCAACCGACCCAATCCGACTCGACCCGACCTAACCCGATAGACCCGTTGATACTATATATTACAGTATTGGATTGCGGGTAGACACGACCCTACACGATCCATTGAATTTTAAACGGGTCTTCCCGGATCTACCATGTCCAGACCCTAGACTCAGACCCGACCCGTTTATTAAACGGGTCTATCGTGTTGACCCGTTTACGACCCGAACCCGTTTAGCCGTGACCCAAACCCGCTAACTTCGTGTCGGGTCCGAAATTGCCAGCCCTAGCCCAAAGACAACCCATGTCTAAAGAGCACCCATCCACCGTTGTGTCCTTGCAGACCCTTCCAACCCATCGTTGCTATCTTCTTCCTCCTCTCTTCTCCTCCACCTCCTCCTCCTTCCACCTGATTCAATTCTTCCTTTTCCCCTTTTCTTCTTCCTCCTCCTTATCTTTATCTTCTTCCTCCTTCTGAAAATCACGACACTCGTCAATTTCAGGCCGAGTGCATCGTCTATGCATTCAGCCGCCAAAGTGTGCACTCGGCCTAGAATATTCGAGCGTCATGATTTTTTGAATGTGGAGATGAAGAAAGAGGAGGAAGGGGAGGAGAAAGGAAGAGGAGGGGGAAGGATAAGACGATGGTGGGTTTTCGATGGTGGAGGTGGGTGGCGGTTTGCACATAGCCAGCGGTAGCATGCATGATCCGCCCTTAACAAAAGAGTATGGTTGATATAGAGACATGTTGGATATTTTTTTAAATTTAAGTAAAGGTTGTCATTGATATTGGGGGTTTGTATATATCCTCACCCATATGATATTTTAGAGTTTGAATATCTCGCGGACGTCTAGTAATGGGTGGTATACATCCTGTGATGGAAGGTGAATAGCAACCAACCAGCCGATGCTAGGCACGGTATATATATCTATACTAAAATGGAAGCCTCTCTCGCGTGTTGTGACACATGGACGTCTTTTAAAGAGCTAGAATTCTTTTTCTTTGTATGAATGCGGCTCTCTTTTAAATCCATCTAAAAACCCATCATAAAGATGATAAATTTTTATTCAATTGCATTTAATGATCATTTGATGTTAATCTCTCTCTCTCTCCCTCTAACAAGTGAATCACACTTACTTCGGAGTTTACACTTCTTCGAACAGTTGCGATGTCGTCTTTGCCAAAATGGCGTGCATCAAGCACATTCGGGCATTGCCCGGGTTTCTTACTAGTAGTAATAGAGCCCGAAAATCCGAACTAAATCCGATCCAAAATCTCGGATTGGGTATACATAGATTTTATACCCGAGATATGTTTTGAGGAGGATGTCATATGGGTACATACCTCTGCCTGACCAATATAAAACTCGAAACGTAATTGAAGGTCCGAAACCTGTGACAAAACCCGATACCAAAATTATCCGTTGGGTCGGGTATGGACCCTCACAATACCCAATTGGATACGGGTCGAGTTACTCGAGTATGTACCCTTTTAGAGCATTTGTAGGAGTCGGAATACACTTAGCCACACTTGGTCCCGACCGCACCAATACTGGATGCCCGATTATCAGAGGAAAACCATAATGTGTTTGTAATACGTCCAACCCGCACATCTCAGCAGTCGGGTACGAAACAAGCTAAGGCTTGTCTCATGTCTAGGGCTGCAAACGAACCAAGTTATTCGTGAGCTGCTCGCAAACAAGATCGATAAAAAGCTCATCCGAATTCGTTCGATTACTGATCTAGCTAAGTCTTAGTCTAGAGTTTAGACTCGTTTAATAAATGAGCCAAGCTCAAGCAGACCAAAGCACAACTCCATTAGGCTCACGAACATACTTATTTAGAGCTCATGAGTAAGCTTATAAAGAACTTGAATATACCTAACGTATATAGTCTACACTTTCGAGAGTTCAAAAACAAGCTCGATAAGAACCGTTCGAGTTTATTCGATCACTAATTGAGCGAAGTTTAGGGTCTTTAGGCTCGTTTAATAAACATGCAGCCAAGCTCAAACATACCAAAGCTCGGCTCGTTTGCAGCTCTAGTTCTCGTATTTACATCCATGCCCGATGTTAATTTACTGTCGGATCTTTGACCCTTCATTCAAAGGCTCCATCTTCATTGTTGAGAGAGTGATGGGGGCTGTAAGGCCACGTGCATAGATCTCGAGATATTCACTAGTTTTTTGAGGGGAGAGAAGGGAGCCCTCAAAAACATCACCCGTCCCTTACTTTCGAACGTGGACCGTCCAAAAGAGCAAGGGCGAAGCACTTTTGTCTTCGGCCACTGCACCGGCGGCTTAACAAACCATAGATCAAAAGATATTGGCACTTGGTAGTAGGGGTGGCAATCCTTGACCCGACCCGCCAACCCGACCCGAACCCGACCCGAAGTTAGCGGGTTTGGGTTTGGCTTAAACGGGTTCGGATCATAAACAGGTTGACCCGATTGACCCGTTTATTTAATGGGTCGGGTTTGGGTTTGTACTTATAACCCGATTGACCCGTTTACCAAATGGTCACCCGACCCGAACCGACCCAACCTGGCCCAATCTGACCCATGTTGACCCAACCCGACCCATGTTGACCCAACCCGACAGGTTTTCATGGGTTATGTTGACCCAACTCGAGCCAACCCGACCCGACACGACCCGACCTATTTAGTAAACGGGTTTAACGGGTCGAGTCGGGTCAACCCATTTATTAGGCGGGTCAGGTTCGGGTTTAAGTTTTTGACCCGTTTATTAAATGGGTCGGGTTCGGGTTGGGTGTTTTGCCCTTATACCTATGTCTCAACCCGACCCGAACCGACCTGACCCATTGCCACCCCTACTTGGTAGTGACTACGATTGAAATATATGGCATAAGTCGTCGATTGCAATCATGATACGGAATATGTTTTATTTTCTTGGTTTGGTCGCCATCCTATGGCACAAGACCGACCGTGCATTGCACCAAGGTCCATCCTGCGGAACACCCTTGCACCTACTAGTCATGTTTATTTGTCAAAAAAATATTATAATCATCTCTTGTCTAAAAACGAAGTTATAATAAAAGATTTTTTTTTTCATATTGTAAGGTAAAGTGGTACTTAAATCTAGACATTCTACTGACATATCTTGGTTTTAGGATCATTTAACCAGTATATCATGCAAAAGAGTATGAAATATCTGCTATTATAATTTTGTCTTTAGATAAAATCATGGTTTTAATAATTTTTTGACAAATAGATATGACTGGCATGGGTCAAAGTGTAATTTTGAAAGCATATACTTACGATTATATCCCAGAAGTTAACCCCATTGTTTTTCATCCGGACGCTCAAAGGATCGAATCTTGATATTGTCTTACGTACGCCGCGTGGCATGTAAATAAATTGGTGCATCTATGAGTAGAAACGGGGCTTGACATTTGGCGAGAAAAAATACTTTGTGCTCTTGCAGTTGGCAGGTTTCAAACAATGTTCTCTCCTGTCCAATGGCACTTGTAGGAGTCGCTCTAACCAGGACAAGTATATCATTTTCAAAACACAAAAAAAAAAAAAAGAAACATCAGGGAAAATTTCTAATAAACATAAAACTTAGACAGTCAAAGTATAGTTTTCCCATAGATAAATAAATTCTTGTAAAATCTATATAATTTGATAATTAATTTTGAAGAATATATATAATATTTTTAGAAATAATAAAGATCTTTGGGAAACTACAAATATAAAGAAAATTAGGTATTATGATACAAACCAAACAATACCCAATGACATTCTATATTTAGTCAAAAATAATATTAAGCCAAAAAAAATTATAAGCTTTTGTCTTTTTGAATATAGATCTCTCCCTCTCACCTGTTGGTATTGGTGTATCCTACATGCTAATTCCAACAATGCTCAATATATGAATAAGCTAAATATTCCTAAAACTCACAAATTGTTGTGCATGGGATGCATAAATCTACTAGTCCACTTTAATATGGTTAGGGTAACTTCAGTTATGTAGATGAGATCCGCATACAGAAGATATGATTTACCATACACACTTAACTAGGGTCGTAGTCAGTTACTAGAATGGACATCTAACATGTAAGACTGTAACCTCCTAACCTTCTTGTTAGAAAGAGATGGCTAATCTAAGCCGTTGGTATGAGATATATACTAAGTCAGATAGTGTTGATGCAGTTGGAATGCATTGAACAAAATCAAAAGAGAAAAGTCATCTTAATGTCAACCAAGACCATAAGACCTATACTGTTACTTAATTACTAAAACCAAAATATTAGAATGTGTTGTGAACCTTTGGTTTAAATTTCTCTACTTTGAACTACCAATCAACAAGCTCTACAGTAGGCCAAAATTGGATAAATTGGATAGTTTGTATTAGACTATAAGGAACACAAGCAATCTATAGGAATTTCGGCCATATTACCTGAGAGGAACTAGGTGTCTCATTGAGTGACATTCATGAAGTGTTGATCATCAGGGCTAACCAACTATAATCAAATTAAGATGGTGATCATAAGATAATAAAAAGTCGGGACTTAAGTGGGTGAACCAAAATAGGAGGGATAGTTGGTACTGATCCTAGTTAGCTTCATGTTCACTAAACTAGAAGGGTTCAAGTGTAACATAATTGGGTAAGGGTACTCGCATAAACATACTAATAATCTCGGAGTGCAATTGTATCTTAGTAGTGGTTGTACACATAGTTAACTAGGATGATTTAGTTATATAATGATTATGATAATAGTACCAATTAGATACAAGATTATCAGGATCCTAAAGATTCCAACTCCTAGTCATCTCTAACGGTCAAGCGGACCTAATCCAATGCTATTAGGGTTTACTGGTAATAAGTAACACTACTGTAACACCTATGGTGTTAGATTTGAGAATAATAAAATTCTCTCGTGGCCCTTTTCGTCTTTTTATAGTCAAACTTTTCTCTGAATCTTTTTTCAAAAAAATAGGTTGTAAACCCATGAAATGTTTTATGTTCACTTTATTCTTATCTTTGAGCACATCACAATGATGCTTGCCGAGTGAAAAATAAATATATGTGCGGACAATTTCCGCAACCTGGTAATTAATTTATAAAAAAAATATAACTGATCAACATTCAGAACTATTTTATTTACCACAGGAGATTGGGTGATCGTATTGTAGTGAGGCTGCATACGTTGGATGAGACTCTGCGAGAGATTTTCAACGAGCTTGAGTTGGGATCGATCTGACACCCGGATGATGAGTTATTATTGTTTTAATTTTTATAGTATTTTATTTCTTGGGGAGATCCAAGAGCTGACACGTTCGTGTTGACGAGGCATTTCCAATGGATTATCTCAGGCCCTATTCCGACCTCTGGTTTGAAAGTTATGATAGATTATTCTTTTCAATTTTGATTGAAGATGAATCGCACCCGGAGACCGGCCTAGCTTACTCCAGGGCCTAGAACTGAGTCCGATCAGCCTAAAGGATTCCCACGTGACCTTGTGACTGGGTTAGATCTCATTAGATTCCCCCATCAAGTTCAAAGATGTCAAATCTCGGGGGGTTACCGACCAAGATATGAATGGTTGGCACCCATTCATTTGTTTCTTTTAACCACTGGATGTCTATCATATATCTTGCCATAACCAAAATTGATGTGCTTGATCTCTCCCCAGCCTTTTTGCCGTAACCCATACCCCCTCTGCTTTTTACACGTTCTGACGGCAAAGAGAACGGGAGAGAGAAAGGAGGAGCTCGAGATTGAGAGATAAGAGGACCACAACAGAGACGGCGAACTGCGCACCGAAGTCCACCCTCCCCATAGGCTCTCCTCAGTTGTACGGAGGCGTGGGTGGGTAGCCATGGTGCCCAGGCCCACTAAGGCTTGCTGCATAAAAATATTTGTATGACTTTCATGGCTTTTTCTCATGAGAAGGATGGCATGCAAATGTAATTGAAGATTAGTTAAGATTGGAGCATTATAGTAAAGGCATCGTTTAAGTTATGTTATTTCAACTAGTTTATCACTATATGTACCCACAAGGTATTTTAAACCTTTTTATCTACACCCTCCCTGATGGGGGTGTAGTAGGTAAATATAGGATAGTTATAGAACCTAATCATATTTTATTTATGAGTTTACCATGCCATGAACCAGACCCCGCCCTTTGACCCAGTTTGGGTTAAACCAATATTTGAATCAGCCAAACTTTGTTCTGCCATAGAATATCTGTCTGATGTCTGAATGCCATGAAACTAGCTACGTCGGAACCGTCTCGAAAAATCTTATCTATTGGTTATAGTTTGGTACAATAATTCTACTATTTAGTGCCCCATTTTATTTATGGTCCTGATCTAGTCATGGTACCGTGGTTTGATCGCCATACATCTCTCCGTCTGAACTCGGATTCGGACAAAACCAGTGGCATCATAGAAATATCGAGACCTACCAAATGACCCCAGAAGGTAAACCTAGAAATCCTTTTACCCTTCTAACCCTTCAGTAGAGCACCGAAACAACAAGCAAGACACTTGGGGATCACCGAGCGTATTATATCTAGGTGAACATGATAGACTCTACTCTAGTTAAGGCGAACATTAATCGTATGTGTAGTATAGTTGATAACTAAATTAAGAAAACACTGCACGTGGTTATAGTATGCCCAATGCATGCAGGCGGGATGCCCGATACAGCATGTAAGAGGTGGGCATAGTATCTCTTACTTTTAAACAAATCCTAAAACTACATGTCTTTTACTCATATCATTTATGATGCATCCGTAACATCTCAGTAGCATTAAAAGTAGTCAGCTTCAACATAGATTTATAGTTGAATGTATACGAACCAGTAGATTCTTTATACAGATAGTGTTGTAAATATTAATAATTGAACTGAATCATGGTAGCCATGTGACCCATGGTGTAAAACAAGTTACCACAGAGTAACGAGGGCTGACAGTCTTGATAGAGGACTGGTTGAGACACTACCTCAGTTGTGGTTGTCTTCCTAGAGAAAAGACCGACTAACCACAGGCATGGATAGGGGACCCATATGCACAGGATGGGAGGTGAACCACCACCTATGTACAATCCAAAGAAAGTCAGTAGGGTCACAGGGTTGGACAGGCGGTAAAGACTGACTAACCATAGGCATGGATAGGGGACCCATATGCACAGGATGGGAGGTGAACCACTACCTGTGTACAATCCAAATAAAGTCGATAGGGTCACAGGGTTGGACAAGCGGTAAAGCCCGAGTGACCTAGTAGTCCATCCCTAGGTAATGACTCCGAAGAAGCAAGTTGGGTCGTAGTGCCCCATGGTGAAAGACCAAATCTCGTTATGGCCATATGGATATTTTTTGGTTGACCATGTACACTGGGATCGGGTATTGTCTGTTGGTAGAATAAGACAGAAAATTACCGATTCACCCCAGGGTGGTGGGAGACCTTCTAGCGCCTAAGCAACCTAGGTAGTGCCTAGGGTGGGCATTTTTGATTTTTTTTAATTATTTTGATATTATATATAATATTTTTTTTTTAACTTACTATAAATTCAAGATTATCTCAACTATTATTTTAAAGAGTATGTATCATTTACATAACCATAAACTCAAGATTAGCAAGAATAAAAGCAAGCATGATATTATCTCAAATAATATCATAATATCCATAACTTTAGCACATTCTAAAATATTAATTTATGATTATCAATAATATAATAACATCTATACACGTTCTAGTGCCTAGGTCCTCCTGGGACCACCTTGGAAACCACCTAGCCCCGTCTAGAGGCTTGGGTCATTTTTTATACCGCATAGGACTAGGCTGGGTGATAGGGGGCCTTCTAGCGCCTAAGTACCGCCTTTGTCACTTTTTAGAACACTGGGAGTAGATTAGATCTAACTTGTAGTGTTCATGATCATGATTGTAGATATAAATGGTTAAATATCGTAATATCATAACTTGTGGTTTGACAATGTAACCATATGTATTAGTAACTTTTGTTTGCTCTCATATTAGTCTAAACTGAATCATATTATTTAAAATGGATGTATAATGTTGCACTCGTTGACCACGAGATGAGCATGATGTGGTTATAGTTTACTTTAATTAGTTTAGGGTTAGTTGTTTACCGAGTTTACCTTTGCAAATTCATCCCGTTGTTGCACACTCTTTTCAGGTACCATAGATCCTTCGCAGGTGCTTCCTAGAAGAGCATAACTGTTAAGAGAAAAGGAATCTAGAGGTGTTATCATTATTTCCAGTTGATTATATAATAAGTGATTAGACTATGTTAGATGCTTTGAATAAATGCCAGTATTTTTTATTTTTGTTTGGTAGATTTTTCCTCAAAGATCGGTAGGCTTTCCCTCAAAATCATCCCCATCACGTAGTAAGTAGTCAATAATAACTTAGTAATAAATAAAATGATAAAATGCACCCCAGAACATTTTACTCTGTTGGCTTACCCATCTTAACCCCTCTCACACCCCGAGTTTGGCTGGTTTTCGTTGTAGTCGGATCCGAGGCATGACAACTGTGATAATCAGGACATCTAGGGAACTTATTAGGAGTTAGTATAACTTAAGTTTCCTAATTGGATTAGGATTCATAAACGTTTCCTTCTATAAATTCCCTTTTAAAAAAATTCTAGTTGAACTAGGAATTCTTATGTGGGACCCTTTCGGTGGATCTCTTACTCTTAGAAAAAGAATATGAACTTATGGATGTGTGTGTAAATCAATCATGTACGTGTGATTTATATTCGGACTAGGATTCACTAGATCATGATTGAGTTGACTAAGTTGACACCCCTAATTTGTATGAGTTGCCATAAGTGTTAAATTAAAAAAAAAATTGACTTTCTCCAAAAAAGTAATAAGTGTCCAGGTCTCCTACTAGACTAGGTTGGCATTCCTATAATTTAGGAGTAACTATTGGTGTTCATTAAATTAGCTAATATGACTTTCCAAAAAAGTAAGAAGACCCATAGGTGTCCTAATAGGAACAAGACTTCAAGTCCCTCTCAAATCATCTATTATGTTGGACTAAGAAGATAATCACAAAATATAGGAATTAATCGTAGACATTCATAGTGAATAATGATGAAGTAATTCTCTCATTAATGGATTCCTAATTGCACTATAAGAATCCAATTCCTATAAGTTGAAAAATTATAAATGGAATTAATTCCCAATGCTCCTTTCCATAGGAGGTTTATTCCCCATATGTGATTCCTCTCTTAATGAGATCCAAGCCCGCAAGAAGAGGACCTTGTGATCGGCCTAGAAAAGTCCAAAAGAACTCCCTAAGGAACGGCCACATGTCTCCTAAAGGGATAAGGAGTCTCAAGTTGTCATTCTCTAGAGTATAGGGTTTGGGGAGACCTGAAAGTGTTGAGATTACATCCGCACTTAATACGAAACAAACCCCAACATTAAAAGTGGAGGGGCCAGCCGCTAGGGGCATTAAATAGCCTTGCGACTGGCCTCCTCAACCCTAATCCAAGAGGATGGACCAGCAACACTATGAGAAAAAGATAGGAATAAAAAAAAAAGAGGAAGAAAGAGAAAGAAAGAAACTTTGCTTATTATTCTTGCACATCTTTTTTTTCATATTCTTTGAGCATCTTCGAGAGGATCAAGGTGAAGGAGAAGACTGCCACAAGACCCCTCCCGGCACGGTTAATGTTCGTGGAATATGAGTTCCTTTGTGAGGTAAGCGAGATCACTACTCTGGCATTGATGAATGTCATCCACTTCAGATCTTCTCCTCAAGTGTCGCTTAGTCCTAATAGGTAAACTCTACATAATCCATAGGGCTATTTTCATGCACATTAATTTATTGCATAATGAGTATCATCATCGATTAGATGATAATACACCACGATCTTGTTGAAAAGATTGTTAATCAAAATTAACCAAGTTTTGCCTTCCGCTATGTGTTATTTATCCTTCACCCCCTCCCTACCTCCTTATCTCTCTCTCTCTTTCTCAATTCATTTTATCATCCATCTTTGCACACATGAATCACACGTGCTTTTCTCTAGTTAAAGATTAAAGTAAAAACTATCAATCTATTTGTGCAGAGACTTCTAGGTGTTCCTAAGATACACCAACCATGACTTGGTTGAACTCCTTTACGAGACACGTAAATACTTATTGACGTATGAATTAGTGCTCGTACCATCTAGCTTGCGAATTATCGTGTAGGCACCACTTGGGTATAACAGAAGTGGGTCAAATCATTCATCTTTGGCTATAGAAAAGAGAAATCATGTTTGCTCAACATAAACACATGCACGCAATCATGCACTACATACTGGTTGGTGTTATTATTTTGTTTCCTCCGATCCACACTGTAGATAGATCTCTTTTAGCCATCTATCAGACTGGATCTATCACTACAGCTTCAGATCCTACATGCTTTCTCTCTCGACCTTTTGTCTTGTATACATCTTAGTTTTGTATGAATTTAATCTCTATTAGCAGCTTGTGTGATTCTGACTTGTAATTACTTTCTCTTCATCTTCTTGTGTTGTGCTAAATCCATGCTTGGAACAGAGGATTGGTATTGCTCGTAGGGCTGGCGGACTCTATCACCTAGAGTATCTTCATCTCACTGCTGTCCCTCACTCGGTCTTTTATGGTGTTGTCACTTCTGATGCCGACATGTAGTACAGGAGATTTGCTCATGTATCCGAATCTTGACTTAAAAGTATTTTCCAGTCTGGAGCTTTAGACCGATGTTTATTTTCTTCTCTTTCTTTTTGTACGGGATGTCAATTGGCTAAGTATTCAGCTAGCCCCTTTTCTTCTAGTTTGTCGAAGTTTTGTAGTCCGTTTGATCTAGTGCACTCTAATATTTATGGTCATATATCTTTATCTTCTATGAATGGTTATTTTTACTATGTTAGTTTAATTGATGAATATTCATGATTTATATGGATTTATCTCCTTCGTTAACGATCTGATATTTTTGAGATTTATCAGACCTTCACAACTATGGTTCATACTCAGTTTCATACTCGTATCAAAACTTTTAGGTCAGAAACTTGAATACATCTCCTTTATGATGCACTCTATTTTTTAGTCCCATAAGACCCTTTTCCAACAATCTTGTCCTCTTTTTATTTTGGGAGGTAGCAATCTTATCCTCTTACTCATAAGAAAAACGGGGTGGCTGAGCGAAAGCACTGTGACGACCAATATCAATAGGCCAAGAGCCAAGACTCCTGAGTCTGTGATGCCAAGATGGATGAGGTGAGGTGTGCAAGGCCACGAGTTAGTCCAATATAGCCTGAAGAGAAGAAAATCCTGAGCTACTTATATAATTTCTCCTCCTAAATATAGAAGATATATTTTAAAACCGTACGTTGCTACGGATTTCGTAAGAACTCCGTAGTTAAGCGTGCTCAGGCGAGAGTAGTATTAGGATGGGTGACCCCCTGGGAAGTTCTTGCGCGAGCATGGACAAAGCGGACAATATCTTGTATGTTTGGGGCGGATGTTACAGGCACCGTCATATCCTTGAGACATCTAATACTCAGCTTCTCTCCTCGTTCATTCCTCGCACCTTCTGGGCAAAGACCATTCCGACCTCTGCCAATCTCTTTAACATCACCCCTCCTCAGTTCTCTCGGGTGTCTCTCCTTACAAGCGTCTCTATGGCACTCCTCCCTACTACAACATGATGTGTACTTTTGGGTGCACGTAATTTTTTCTTCTTCCTTCCTATGAGCATAACAAGCTATTGGTCAGGTCCACTAAGTGTGTGTGCTTTTGGGTTTCAATTCTGAGCAAAAGGACTACCGTTATTATGACCCCTTGGCTCATCGTCCTCATATTTCTTGGCATGTCTCCTTTGTCGAGAGTATTCCCTATTACTCTACTGCGTCTTAGGATCTTATCTTTTTTAAGGTCCCTCCAGCTTCCTCCTCGGTGTCTGTAGACACACAAATTGTGTCTAACCCGGACCCGACTCGCATGCGCCAATTCGGAGGCAAACCCGACACGCACTCCA
The DNA here is from genome assembly GCA_947650365.1 of Chamaelirium japonicum. NCBI lineage: Eukaryota > Viridiplantae > Streptophyta > Magnoliopsida > Liliales > Melanthiaceae > Chamaelirium > Chamaelirium japonicum. Next base: position 9,380,719 of record OX393555.1, on the reverse strand, counting down.
ACACGGACCCGGCTCGCATGCACCAAGTTGGAGGCGAACCCGACGCACTCTCCGATCCGGACCCGACTCGCATACATCGACTCGGAGGCAAAGCCGACACGAAAACGGGACCCGACCCGCACCCAACAAGGGGCCGGGTGGGCCCATCCCCAAGTGGGGCCCACCTGGCCCCCCTATGGAGACCGAACCCCTCATGGGGGCCGGCCGGCCTTGCAAGGAAAAAGAAAAGAAAGGAAAGAAAAGAAAGGAAAGAAAAGAAAAAGGAAAGAAAAGAAAGGAAAGAAAAAAAAAGGAAAGAAAAGAAAAGAAAAGGAAAGAGAAGAAAGAAAAGGAAAGAACTACCGCCATGCGCGGGGGGAGGTTGCGTATGACGTCTGCTCACACACGGATCTGCGTCGATCCCTCGATCTAACGGACAAGAAGAAGAGCCGGGTCGCCATCGATTTCGTATGCAAAATCTAGCCATAATTACCCCGCCAGGAAAAGAAAGCAAATAAATGTTATTCCCCTCATCAATGGATGAATAAATCCTGGGTAATTATGAGGGAGATATTAAAGGGATTTAAAATTAAAACTTCCCATATCTCTCCCCCCTCCCCTTTTGCCTATAAATAGAGGGGGTGGGGGAAGGCTCAAGGGGTCGAAGATTGAAGACGAAGCGAGGAAGCTCTGCAGAAAAGGAGACGCTTCTTCATCAACCCAAGGCTTCACGAGGCACGGGCAAGCTTGTCCCTTCGGGATCGGCTTAGTCCATTGAAAGTCCTCATCAATGTGAAGACCCTTGCACAAGAAGATCAAGACTTCGACTCCGTGCACGAAGAAGAAAGCTCGGAGAAGAAGACCCTTCGACTCCGAAGACGCCAGAAGCAAAGGCCGGAGAAGAAGCTCGGAGCGGCACTACCCTGTCGGCTCCAACAAACCCTCTACTCCGATCAAGGTCGAAAGCCCGGAGAAGAGAAACGAAGCATCATCACCCCGTCGCCTTCGACAAAACATCTGCTCCATCTACGAAGAAGAAAGCCTGGAGAGGACTACTTGAAGCGTCGCTACCCCCGCCGTCTTCATTGACAAAAGCCGACCCTACAACCGTCGCACGGAGACCGTCGCCACCCCCGCCGTCTTCATCAACAAAAGCCGACGCTACAACCGTCGCACGGAGATTGGTGCTACCCCCACTATCTTTGAAAGCATTCTTCGATTCCGATCACGCCAAAGAAGCCCGGAGAAGAAGAGAAGTCCCGCCGACACCCGGACCATCGAAGCACCGAAGAAGTAGCCTACGTCATTCGAGAAGAAGATCGAGTTGATGCTGAAGCCAAATCCCACACAAGAAGCCAAAGCAAAAGCCCCGGTAAAGCCCGCGCCAACGCAGCGCAAGTGCCAAAGCCAAGCGACTACGTCGGTCTCGAGCAAAAGCACCGCACGTTCTAGCCGACGCGAAGTCCGGAAGAACAAAAGCATCGCAAGTCTACCCCGTCTACGTCCAAGTGCAAGCGCCAAAGCAAAGCAAAAGCCAGAGCCACGCCAAAGCCAAGCCAAAGCCAAAAGCCGATGCCAAAAGCACGATCGACACCGCAAACCGATGATCGAGGACGCCGAGGTCAAGCAAGGAATAAGGAAGACACGAAGACCGAGGAACGAAGCTGAAGACACCCTTAGCCGAGGAAGCGTGAAGCACAGAAGGGACCAAAGAAACATCGGATATTCCTTAGCCTCTCAAAGCCCTCACCCTGTAAAGACCCCCTGTCCTGGGCAACCCCTTCAGAGCTCTCGCACGAACACCACGTGGAGACGCGGATCAAAGGGACCTTCCAGAGGATCTCTCCCACAATCCCCTGATCAACACTTGCCGCAACCCGGACTCGCCACACCCGAGCCACCCGGGTCCCGACGCACCCTTGTAATCTTGTTTTGTGCAATAAAGACGACCCACATCTTTTTTCCGCGCATACAGATTTCTGGCACACCCGGTGGGACCTCCTCTTCTTTCATCCGTACGGCTGAAGAAGTCGCTTGAAGTTTATAATGGCCGGGACAAGCAACGATGCATTTGCTCCAAGCCTTTCACCGATCGCCGAGTCTCCTCTACTCTGACACGGTGATCCAGTAAACCTGGAGGGTGATGCTCCCCCGATGGTACGTGTCTACACTCAGCGTACTCGAACCCTTGCGGATGTCTTTATGCCAGAAACTACTGCCGAAGATGCTCACCAAAATGCCGACGAGGCCGTGGTGCATGAAGAAATGCGCCTCGATCCTGGAGTCCATGTCCAGAAGTTTGGGGAGGACCAGCCCCAACCCTGAGCCCATTCGGATTCTCCAGCGGACGTTGCACCTCCTCTGCAGGGGGCAAACACCAGTCATCGACCAGAAGCAAGTTGGCGTAACTACATCTCCGATGACGACGGCGAGGATGCTAGCATGTAACATCGAGACGTCCTCCGTCACCATCCTCCGTCTGGTCTTCAGCTCCAAGTCATACAGATGAACGAGCACATGGCGCAGATTACTCGGCTGATGGAGAAGAAGGATCGTCACATCAATACTCTGCTCCAAAAACTTAGCGCAAAGGACGCTGCAGCAGTCGGTCAACCCGTTGCTTCTCCAGTAGCCGCTCTAGTGCCATCTTCAACTCCCGCTCCTGCAGAGGTAGTTCCGACAATTCAAGCGGGTACACCAGCACTCTCGTCGGTTCCCGTCCCGACGGAAGCCGTCTCGCCAGCACCAGCCTCGGTGGCCACACAACCTCCGGCAACGGCAACGATGAATGCTCAGCAAGTCCAAGCGTTGGTAGCCGACATGATGCGCTCCCACGGCAGTGGCCTTCCTCCGATCACGGTAGCATACTTGAAGCTCTACACCGCGAGGATCCAGCAGCTACGATTCCCAATCGAATTCCAGCCACCAAAGTTCCAGCACTTCGACGGAAAGGGAAATCCAAGACAGCACGTTGCTCACTTCATCGAAACTTGCAACAACGCCGGTACATATGGCGATGAGATGGTGAAACAGTTCATTCGCACCCTCAAAGGTAATGCTTTCGACTGGTACATTGATCTTTCTCTAGGGACCATCGACAGCTGGGATCAGATGGAGAGGGAGTTTCTCAATCGCTTCTACAGCACCAGACGCACCGTTAACATGACCGAACTCACCGCCGTCAAGCAAAGGAAAGACGGGCCGGTGATCGACTACATCGACAGATGGAGGAACCTCGCATTGAATTCACGAGACCGTTTGTCTGAAGACTCAGCCATTGAGATGTGCACCCAAGGCATGCATTGGGGCCTGCTCTACATCCTCAAAGGTATCAAGCCTCGGTCTTTCGAAGAACTCGCGACTCGGGCTCACGACATGAAACTCAGCCTAGCAAGCCTCGGGGACTCGAAGAACAAAGACTTCTTGAAGGTGGAGAAGAAGGACAAGCCACCAGCACCGAAACTGAAACAAGTCAATGTTGCGGACGTCGCTTCAACCTCCAAGCCGCTCAAGATCGATGGCAAGCCGGATCAGAAGAAGGGAGTCGCCATACCGCCGCCTCCGCCGCCAAGACAAAGGATGACTCTCGAGGAGCTCGAAGCAAAGGAGTACCCCTTCCCGGACTCAGAAGTCTCTTCCATGTTCGACCAACTGCTGCAAGAGAAGATGATAGAGCTCCCTCCTTCGAAGAGACCCAAGCAGATGCATCGCGTCGACGACCCTCTCTTCTACAAATACCACCGGGTGGTAAGTCATCCCATCGAAAGATGCTTCGTCTTCAAGGAAAGAATCATGGCACTCGCAAAGTATGGAAAGATAGAAATTGACACCGGGGAGGTCGCTACGGCCAACATGACGTCCATCACCTTCGGCTCCTTCTCGCCGGTACTCGTTGCTACGCGGCGAAGCGTGCCCAAATTGCGCATCAACCGTCAACCGCCAACCGCTAAGTCAATTTCCCAGCCGAGAGTCTCGAAGCGACGTCAACGTACTCCTGCGCTCACTGAGAAAGAAACGTCGCTGCCCTGGGGGCAACCATCGCTCACGCCAGCACCTCTTCCAAGCAATGCTACATCCCAACGAGCGCTCCAAAGGAGATACAAGAAAGGAGATCCAGAAGTCGGTCTGCTGGGCCAGCCTTCGGGGAAGGTCGACTATTACGTCCTCTACTCAAGGCCTCCGTCTGTTTCAATCGACGAAATCAAGCCCACCGGCTGGGGATCGGAAGACGAGCCAGTGGAGCTTCAGGAAGAGCAAGTCCCTTCCAGTCGAGCTACGTCCCAATGCGCTCTCCGGAAAAGATACGAGCAGGGAGATCCAGAAGTCAGTCTACTGGGCCAGCCTTCGGGGAAGTTCGACTATTACGTCCTCTACTCAAAGCCTCCATCTGTTTCGATTGAAGAAATCGAGCCCACCGGCTGGGGATCGGAAGACGAGCCAATAGAGCCTTCGGAAGAACAAGTGTCTCTAAGGGAACCAGTTGCCGCTACCAATCATCATCTTAGCGGGGAAGAATCCACCGACGAAGAGGCATGGGTCATGCTACCCCGGCGACGAAGGCCACGACAAGAAAGGCAACAGAAGCAAGACCGTATGATGAGGAGATTTCCAGAACGATGGACCTACAAGAAGAAAAGCAAGACTCCAGGAAGGAAGGCATTCAAAGTACCGCCGGTAAGCCAAGACGATCTCCTCCAGCAAAACCTTCCAGAACCAGCAACCTTGCAAGAATTCTTCTCCGATCACTTTCTCCCAGTTGATCAACACATCAGGGTGTCTTGTTGCATGGTCGAAGTTCATAAGGCGTCGAAAGGAAATGACGAAAGCGAAACTTCTGAAGAAGGCGACTCCATCGACAAGGGAGACGATTTCGACCAAGGAGGCACTGCCTCTCATGACGAGGCAATCCTGCACTTGCCGCTCGTAGATGCTTTGCATCTTCCGAAGAAAGCTCGCTTGGCAATGGCTGCGGCCTTGGCCGACCCAGATAGCTACAAGAGGAAAAGGAAGGATGACAAGAAGGGCAAAACTGTGGCCTCGTGCGATGCAACGATAACCTTATCAGACGAGGACTTGCAACTCGGAACGCGACTGCACAACCGGCCTGTCTACGTCTCGGGATACATCAAAGAGAAGCCGGTAAACCGAATTTTGCTGGACTGTGGCTCCGCCGTCAATATTATACCTATCCAGACAATGCGGCAACTCGGCATCACCAATGATCAACTCTTGCCCAGTTAGTTGGTCATTCAAGGGTTCAACCAGGACGGACAGTCCACCATCGGAATCATCCGTTTGAAGCTTTCCATTGGCCCGCTAGATACAACGGTCCTCTTCCATATCATTGATTGCCAGACATCATATCGCCTCCTGTTGGGCAGGCCTTGGCTACACGAGAATGGCGTCGTGGTGTCCACCTGGCACCAGTGCCTCAAGTACTACGAAGAAGGCATGGAAAAATGCATAACTGCTGATGACAAGCCATTCAATAAGGCCGAGGCACATTTGGCCGACGCCAAGTTCTATCAAGCAAGAGACCTAGTCGCGGAAGTCCTTCTAGCTAAGGCCCCTCGAGCCCAGAAGACTAAAGAAGTGAATCTGGACAAGACTCCTCTTCCTGCAAATCCGGTGCCACCCTCCGACAAGGCAAGTCTTGAGGTTCAAGAAGCGCCGAAATCTATGCAAAAGATACGCATCAGTTCCGAGTCAAGAGCAATGCAACATACCCGTTGCCCGTCCAAACGACGCCAGTCCTGCGTCTCGCGCCTCAATGGCTTCGTAAATCTGAACGATCGCCTTCTACTCCGGCAAGAAAATGGCCCCCGCCATTATCGTAGGCCAATGTCGTCACTCTGCAAGAAATGACGTTGCCATTACCCAGTCTGACGCAAGCTCCGAACCTGAGCAGACCCATCGAACCCATCGATCCTACTCAACTCGGATTCAAGCCAAAAGGGAGCTGGGGGTCAAATGCTGCTAAATTGCTGTTCAGAGCCGTCTACGACAAGGAAAGCGTTATGGGCACACTTCCCCCAGCAGGAATTCCACATGGGATGACGAGGACTCAAGCTCGGCTGTTCCAAAACGGCGAACAAATTCTCCCAAATCGACGAGGCATCGGCTCCAGTCAAACTCCGATGGTCGTCAGGACCGCAGCAAAGAAGACCTTCACCTCCAACTACATTGGGGCAAGGATGGTAGACGAAGCAGCTGAAGGATCAACAATCTCCGATGCACGCTCTACCTACGCCAGCCATCCCAACAGCAAAAGAAAACGACGACGGGCTCGATGCCAAGCCTTACTCCAGAAGCAAAACAAAAGCGATCGAAGTCGATCGAATCTAAAGCGCACATATGTGTTCGAAAGGCTCGGGCCAGTCAAGTAGTCAAAGAAGAAGTTGGTGTTCGACCGTTTGGGGATGACAGTCCAGGACGTCGTTTCGATACCCACCCACCCACCCATGACAGCCGTCAATCATATCTCCGTCACGGATCTTGACAACGGTGATACTTCTACTTCGGACGACGAGTTGCAAGATGCCCCGCCAGTCCTCGCAGAAGGAGGGCAATCCACCGGTTTTTTTTTTTTTTTTTTTTTGAGAGAGGTAAAAAACGAATTTATTACTGAAAACAGAAAGACGATTACAGGACTCGGCTTAACTCTGGGTGAGTAAGCAGAAACTAGGCCAAATAGGGCCACATCATCAACAAAACCCTACCTCATCGCACAGGGAGCAGACCGACAAGGTAGTCCCCGGACTAGAGGAAAAACACACCACTCAAGACTAAGACAAAAAACAACAATCTCCAAGGAGCAACGACAGCAAATCCCAGACAACTTCAACTAACCCCCCTACTCCTTGTAACCCTATCCGACTGACCCTTAGGCCAAGATTCTTTGGCTCGGGACGTCGATTCGATCGCTGGATTTGGCATAGTAAGGACAACAGGAAGGTTGGCAAGATGGGGGGGTAGTTTCTTGTACTGAGCAAATGAATCAGAATTATCTTCCTCTGCACGAGCTGGGTACTCCCCACCCTCATCACTGAAGTTCTGCATGATATCTGCCATCTGCCCACCAGATAGCCCCGCTGCACCCTTAGCCACAGCCTTCCGATGGGCCCGTTCAAGAGAAGGAATAGATAATCTGGGGCTTCCTTCTCGTCTATTCCGCCGGCTAACAACGACCCCACTCCCTCTAGCAAGAGCTAGAACGATCGGTCTCTCCCCCTCGCTGGCTGAGCTATCTGCTCGGGAATCTGCCCCTGCATTTGCTAGCGTAACAGTGTCTGCAAGTGCACCAGCAGGTAATGTAACACCAAAAGCAGGGCCTCCAGCAACTAACTCAGTATTGCCAAGCGTAACATCATCAGAATCATGCCCTGCAGCACCCACAGGTCGTGTAACATTGGCTTCCACCCGCATCACTGTCTCTGTATTCTCTTCACTAGAATCAGCACCAGTTGCTTGCGTAACAGCAGCAACTGCCACTGTTACGCGATCTGCTGGAATAGGTCTAACAGCACCATCAGAGCCTTGCGTAACAATGCCTTCTTCTGCAACTTCCTGCTGCAAATCATCTGTTACAGTCTCGCATCCTGCTGGGCCAGCATATTCCACTGCACTATCACCAACCACAACGTGCGTACCATCAGGAGCTCCAGCCTCAAAATCCCCCTCCTGATTTGCCAAAACTGCAAATCGAGAGGCGCTCCCTATCTTGGAACTAGACCCAGAATCTGCAGTTCCAGTTTTGGCAGCCACTGCCTTAGCCGAAGCTTTATGCTTAGGGCCTACTTGTATCCAAGCATTGGTGTCCAAAGGAGATTTATCCATTGGCACCCAATGTTTCTTACCAGGAATAATCCTAGGCCCTTGAATAGTCTTCCACTTGTCTGATATCTTCGGGTGTGACACACAATCATTTTCATTGTGATCAAAAGACTTACACGCTCTGCATCGAGTAGGTTTCCAGTCATATGACACAGGTTGAACAGAGGCAAAGGTGCCCGCATCATTCCGAGCTTCAACATCAAACCTTAGGTCATCCTCCACATCAATCTCCACGCAAATCCTCGCATAGTTCATCCGTCCCCCTTCCTTATGAGCTACCGCTGCAGCTGTGGGGCCATCCATACCAACCGGTCTTCCCAAAATACTACCCATCCTACTGAGGGCATCAAACGACCACAACTTATCCGGGAGACTAGGGAATCTGACCCAGACAGGTATATGAGTGAGCATCGCCCTATTGTATCGAGTGTCACTCGTCCATTTCTTAAGCACAAGAGGTCGCCCTTGATAATGCCAAGGACCGCCAGCTAAGATTCTCGAACAATCTTCAGGCTCCACAAATTTGAAGAGAAAGATACTATTCTCCCGGGAAGACATCTCCATTCCCCCCTTCGGTTTCCACAGTCTCAACACTGACGCCTTTAGGTGAGGGAAAAAAGGTTGTCGCCCCAAGACAAAGCCCACTAAAGCGTTGGCCCAAAAGCTTTCCGATTTAGCTAGCTCTTCCTGTGGGCAAACTGCAGTTTTCTTCCCTTTGATCACTGTTGGTTCAATATAAGTGAGCTTATAATCATCGGGAGTCAAAGTAGACAGAAGACGAGAATTATTCCAAGCATTACCCGCTGCTCTCTCCCCTACCCCCGCATACCTTCGTGGTTCAGGCACTTCAACAGACACCTGGGGTACACCTGGTCCCATTGCTGTATTAAAATCTGCAGCGAACTCATCTGCAGCTGACTTTGGCATTTCCACAAACACCTGTTCGGCAGCAACTGCTGCATATGTTTTACTGGTCTGAGGTGCAGCAGCCCCATCGCCCGAACCTACAGAAATTGATCGAGGGCTGTGCGGGGAATAGAGAAGGGGGGGAGGGAAACAAGCACCCTCCTGAAGTCCACCCAACCCCACAGTAGTATGTGGTGCAGAAGCCCCATCACCAATCGACACTGCAACAGCAAATTGGGGCACAGCTGCAACCGGACTACCAGATCTGGATCTCACACCAGATCTGGGATCAGCAATCAGCTCCGCAGCACCCTCATCAGAAGCTCCACCAGATCGGGGCACAGGAACTTGCAGTCCACCAGATCCAGAACCCACTTCGAAACCTCCAACCGACCTTGAAATACCCGAGCCCTGCTCCGATCTCCCATAACCAGAGGAAGAAAAAGTGGCAGACCTGGACCTGACCACTGCACTACATCTTCCTCTATGACCTGATCGGTTACCTTCATCCAAAACCGCTATCAATCGAGGGGGATGAACATCATCCGCAGCTGCCAGCCCATCTCCACCAACAGCATTCTCTAGATTCCGTCCTCCACCTCGGAAGAAAGGAGGAGGAGGAGAGGGGCCCCCAAGATGGGGATCCCCCATGGCACCACCACCGAATCACCAAAAAATCTAGAGAGAGAAGCTCTGGATCTAGAGAGAGAGACTCGACTTCTAACTGACTGAGGAGGGCAGTCCACCGTTGATGACACAAAGAAGGGGGGCAATCCAAGAAGAAGACGACGGCATGCTCCTTCAGTACCTAGGGCCAAATCCTTACTGTCGTGGGGGCAACCGCCTCTCATGCAGCACTCCCTTTTCCAAACAAAGCTACATTCCGGCACATGCTCAATGCGAGAGACGAACAAAGAAGCCCCGAAGTCAACCTGCTAGGCCAACCATCGGGCAAATTTGACTATCACGTCCTCTACTCCAGGCCTCTTTCGATTCCAAACGAAGAAGTCAAGCCAACTGGCTGGGGATCAGAAGATGAATCAGTATAGTCTCTAAAAGAGCAAGTCCTTCCGATCAAAGAAGTGCCTTCGGTCACAGCACCAGTTTTTCACCTTGACGAGAAAGATCTTACTGATGAAAACACACGGGCTACGGCGCCTCGAAGGAGAAAGCCGCGACGATCAAGCTATAGGATAGCACGTCTGGCTAACCACAAGAAAGACCGGGCGACAAGAAAACTCCCCAGAAGAAAGTCCTTTAAGGAAAAGAATGAAGCTCCAGGAAGAAAGACGTCCGAAGTACCATCAGCAAGTCCGAAAAATCTTCTCCAGCAAATATGCCCAAAGCTGGCGATACTCCAGGAGTTCTTTCCCAATCGCTTCCTTGAAGCTGATCAAGACTTCAAGGTCTCCTGCTACGTGATGGAAGTCCACCAAGTGCTACGGAAAGACAATGAAGAAAGCGACACCAACATCAAAAGCATGGGGAGAAGCATCGTCGCCAACGAAGCTCCTCCAGCAAAAGCTCTACGAGCCCAGGAAGTCGAAGCAGCTGCGAGGAACAAAACCTCTACACTTGCAAAACCAGCAACATCCTCCGGCCAGATGGTGCACGAAGTCAAAGGAGCGCCAGTATCAAGACGAAAAATTTACGTCAACTTCAAATCAAGCTCGATGCGATACGTTCCGTTGCCTGCTCAAGCTGCTTCAGTCCTGCAGCTCGTACCTCAATGGCTTCGCAAACTAGGACGATCGCTTTCCACTCCAGCAAAGGAACCAGCGTCATCATTCTCCAAGGACACCTTCATCACTTTACAAGAAACGACACTACTATTATATGGTCTGCTGCACGTCTCGAGCTCAACCGAGTCTTCCGAGTACACCAGCTCCGAGCAACTCCCAATCAAGCCGGAAGACACTCGGGGGCAAAACTCCACTGAGTTGATGTTCAAATCCAGCCGCAACGAAGAAAGCACGGTGCACATGGGTTCACTACCCTCAGTTGCAATACCACATCGCCTGACAAAGACTCAAGCTCGCCTCTTCAAAAGCGGTGAACGAATCCTTCCAAATCGTTGTGGCATCGACTCCAGTCAAACTCCGGCTATCATCAAAACTCCAGTCAAGAAGATCTTCACTTCTAACCGCATTGAAGCGAAGAGGGCAGGCAATAACCGCGAACCAGCGGCGACTTTGCCTACCAGCAGCAAGTTCCTCAAAAGGTACTTTGCTTAGCGCAAGGTTACCCCCCTTACCCCAAAAAAAAAAAAGGAATAAAACGAACTACGTGCGACTTGATCCCTCTCAGTAGGGTACGTAGGCAACCTACAAAGGTTCAGTCTAGACAAAAAAGAAACATCCTAGCATTGTCCTAGAAGACCAGCCCAGAGAAGAACAAGTGCAAATCCACAAGTTCAGTCAGCAAACCAAAAGATGACAAAAAAGTCAAAGTTCTTGAGGCGTTGAAGCAGCTCGCCTCCTGCGGCCTACACGCGCTGCAACTCCTGGGGTAGAGAAGCCGTCAACTTCCGACGCGTCGCCAGCTATGCACGCTGCTTCGCAAGGATCGCTCCGGAAGCCTTCTCGATCGCTCCACCAGCTTTTGGCACTTCGTCAGCCCTTCTCGCTGTTTCGCAAACCCTGCTCTAGAAATCTTCTTAGTTGCTCGAGCATCCCCCAAACGGGACTCCGACTTTTGAAGCGACACACGAACGGCCTCCACCTTCTTCTGCATCCGAACCAAGTCTGCAGTAGCAAGCGTGTGAAGCCCCTCCAGCCGACGTCTCTCTCCCTCGGTCGCAGCGCAGCCCAAGGAAGCGTCCTCCGGCGAAGACCGTCGTAAGCAATGAAGCTCGCCACCCTCCAAGAAGGTGTGCGTTTACTCTGCGAACAAAAAGTCATCCGCCTTGGAATCCGCCAGGCTTATGCAAAAGCTCGGGCCCATCCGAAGGTCGCCAGTCCCTCGAAGTCAAAAACCTTCAAAGTCAAAGACCTGAAGGATTGGAACTGCCACTGAAGTCAAAAGCAGTAACCCGAAGATAGGCAGAAACATCGGCGACGACCGCATCGTTCGCAACCTCAAAAAAAAAAGAGACGAAGGAGCTACCTTCCCTGGCCTCCGAAGTCTCCGCTTCGTCCTCACACCAAGCGATCGTCACTACACTCGGCTTCGTCTTGTCCTCTCGCCGTGCCATTATCATCACGCTCTTGCACCAAAAAGACGACAGCACTCCGCTGAAGAATCCTTCTCCTCCGGGCCGCCGAAGAATCTTTCGCCTCCAAGACGCCAAACGAGTCTTCGTCTCCGAGCCGTCAAAGAGTCCTCCACCTCCAAGCCGTCGAAGAATCTTTCGTCTCAAAGCCGCAGAGGTGCTAAATGTCCCTCCGAGGCCAATAGTCGACACCCCACCGGGTCAAGCGAAAGCTCGCATCCTGAAAAGGCACAAGGGGAAGCGAAGGCGCCACTCCCGTAGGAGAAGACCTCAGCAACTCACCCCGGTGAAGCCAAAACCTCCGAAGCTCGAATCCCGAGAATGCACGAGGGGAAGCGAAGGCGCCACTCCCATAGGAGAAGTCCTCAGCAACTCACCCCGGCGAAGCCAAAACCTCCGAAGCTCGGATCTCGAGAAGGCACAAGGGGAAGCGAAGGCACCACTCTCGTAGGAGAAGTCCTCAGCAACTCACCCCGGCGAAGCCAAAACCTTCGATGCTCGAATCCCGAGAGAGCACAAGGGGAAGCGAAGGCGCCACTCCCGTAGGAGAAGTCCTCAGCAACTCACCCCGGCGAAGCCAAAACCTCCGAAGCTCGAATTCTGAGAAGGCACAAGGGGAAGCAAAGGCGCCACTCCCATATGAGAAGTCCTCAGCAACTCACCCCGGTGAAGCCAAAACCTCTAAAGCTCGAATCCCGAGAATGCATGAGGGGAAGCGAAGGTGCCACTCCCGTAGGAGAAGTCCTCAGCAACTCACCCTGGCGAAGCCAAAACCTCCGAAGCTCGAATCCCGAGAAGGCACAAGGGGAAGCGAAGGCACCACTCCTGTAGGAGAAGTCCTCAGCAACTCACCCCGACGAAGCCAAAACCTTCGAAGCTCGAATCCCGAGAGGGCACAAGGGGAAGCGAAGGCGCCACTCCCGTAGGAGAAGTCCTCAGCAACTCACCCCGGCGAAGCCAAAACCTCCAAAGCTCGAATCCCGAGAAGGTACAAGGGGAAGCGAAGGCGCCACTCCCGTAGGAGAAGTCCTTAGCAACTCACCCCGGTGAAGCCAAAACCTCCGAAGCTCGAATCCTTAGAATGAATGAGGGGAAGCGAAGGTGCCACTCCCGTAGGAGAAGTCCTCAGCAACTCACCCCGGCGAAGCCAAAACCTCCGAAGCTCGAATCCCGAGAAGGCACAAGGGGAAGCGAAGGCGCCAGTCCCGTAGGAAAAGTCCTCAGCAACTCACCCTGGTGAAGCCAAAACTTTCGAAGCTCGAATCCTGAAAAGGCATGAGGGGAAGCGAAGACGCCACTCCCGTAGGAGAAGTCCTCAGCAACTCACCCCAGCGAAGCCAAACTCTCAAAGCTCGAATCCTGAAAAGACACAAGCGAAAGCAAGTCAAGTCTGGTGGAGAAGCTGGGCAAAAAAAAAAAAATCAAGGGGCCCACAGCCCCTTCTTTTTTCCATCCGGACCCGCACGGATGGCAGGGGTCGCAGCCCCCCGTCTTCTCCTATCCGATCAGGGAGCCCCGACCAAGCTGGAGCCTGCGCCGCACCCCCGGGGTCCGCACACCACCCGCGCCGACACCACCCGTGCCGGCCAACTACTCCAGCCTCGCACCACTCCGCCCGTGTTGGAACTTGCGTTGCCTGAGCTATGCAACCGGCCATCGCTTGGGGCTTGCACTCGCCACCAAGCCGGAGCCACAGCCGCCTGCCAGCCCGACCTTCGCTAACTCGCTCGAGGCACCCCTGCGCCGCACGGTGTCCGCACACTACTCGCGCCACAGCTCGCTCAACATGCACCGCTGCTGCTGTTGTTCTTCGCACCCGACCGGCAGAGGAGACAAAAAAAAAAGAGGAAGCAAAACAGAAAAGAAAAAAAAAAAAGGGGGGCGCCCGAATCGGGACCGCAGTCGCCCGACCCCCGAGCTTCTCCTCTCCGACCCGATCGGGGCCCCGCGCCCGGCCATCGCCGCAGTGCCCACGCCGCACGGCCACCGCTGTCCTCCTCGCTGCCCCGTACCCGGTCCCCCATCTGCGCCCGCGCCGCCCGCCGCCTGCGCGTGCCCCGCGGCCCGACACCGGCGCGGCACCCCTCGCGCCGCACCGCCGTGCCCAGGGCCCCTGTGCGCGCGCCGCCTGCGCCCGCGCCGCCCGCCTATGTCACGCCGGTGCCGCTCCACACGCCCGTCGTCTGCGCCACGTACACGTGCCGCCCGCAGCTCGGTCCATGCCGCGTGCACTCGACCCCGTACGCCGAGCCGCAGCTGCGCCCCATGCCCGGCCAACCCGGAGACGCCGCCATTACCACCGCGTCCCTTCTCCAACACGATCGGGGACCGCCCGACTCGGAGTCGCACCGCCGTTGCCACCGTGTTCCACCTCCGACCCGATCAGGGCCCGCCCGACTCAGAGTCGCACCGGCGGCCGCCATCGTTGCTTCTGCGACCGCGCCGGGCCTCCGCGCCACTCGCTCCCGGCCCCCGCGCCGCGCGTACTGCAGCCTGCGCTGTGGGCCGTCGCCGCCGCTGCCTGATCCGACAGCCGCGCCGCCTGCCGCCTTCGCGGACCAGAAGAAGAAGGGAAGAAAAAGAAAGAAAGAAAGAAAAAAAAATAGCAGCAGCAGCCGGGGCCCGCGCCCCCCTCCCCAATCAGCACCCGACACCAAAGGAAAAAAAAAAGGGAAAAAGAGAAAGAAAAAAAGGGGGGCCTGCAGCCCCCCTCCTTTGCCGCCCGACTCGGGGACGCCGGCCCGACTCCGCCCGCGCGCCACCTCTGCTGGCCGCCGCGCCCGACCAAGCCGCCGCCACCCCGGCCTCTGGCCTCGCACCACCCGCACCCGGGCCCGCCACCGCGATGCCCCAGCCGCCCCGCGCCAGGGCCCCTCCGCGCGTGCCGCAGCCACCGCCCGACCTCCGCGCGCGCCACCGCCGCTCGCCCGCGCGCCGCCCGCTCGCGCCCCGCGCCAGCACCCTCGCGCGCGCCCCCTGCTCGCATGCGCCGCCGCTGCCGCTGCTGCCTCTGCGAATCAAAAGAACCAGAGAAAGAAGAAGAGGAAAGAAAGAAAGAAAAGAAAAGGAAAGAAAGGAAAAGAAAGGAAAGAAAAAAAAAGAAGAAAAGAAAAGAAAAGGAAAGAAAAGAAAGAAAGACCTCCGCACGGGCACGCGCCACCCGCTGCTGCCTCCGCGAGCCACCAGCACCCGCGCGCCGCACCCCGCGCCGCTCGGCCACCACCCGCCGCCGCTGCTGCTGCTGCCTCCGCGAGCCACCGTTGCCGCGACACCTCGGCCTCCGCGCGCGCCGTAGCCAGCCACCGCCGCTGCTGCTGTGCTCCGCGCACACACAGGGGAAGAGACAAAAAAAAAGAAAAAAAAAAGAGGGGAGCCTCGCCTCGCTTGCAATGGCTCCACCTCCTCCTCGTCGTGTTGAGGTGAGTCACCATTGCCAACACTCCACCGAGGTGTATCGCCTTCATCTTCGCGCCTTCGTCACCCGCGCGCCGCCATGGGACTACGTCGAGACATGTTGCCTTCGTCTTCACGCTCCCGTCTATCCTAAGTCGCCTTCGGACATCGTGCAATGGTCGCCGTCGACAATCGGCCTCGTCATTGCACTCCCACACCGAAGGAGGGGCAACAGTCCTCCGTCGAGATGCACCGTGGCCGTCATCGCACTCCAGTCGCCCTCGCGCCAGTCTGAAACTCCGTACAGCGGCCACCTTCGACGTTCGTGCGATCTTCGGAGCAAAAGAAGTCCGCAACGAGGAAGATGATCGAAACCCTAGCGAGGGTCTTCTCCGCAAGCAAGAGCCGCCGCCGTCGATGAAAGAGGCGACAACTAGGAAGACGGAGCAAGTCGCATGCAACCCAGGCAGCACTGTTTCGACTGCGGTCTCCAAGCTCCAGCCTTCCGCAAAAAAAAAAAAAAAAGGCACAGGATGAAAGGGGTAGGGGCTCTTAAATAAACCACCAGGCCCATCCAAGAAAGGAATCAAGGACAAGTGCTCTACGCTCCCTACGTGCACAAACTCTACACGTTTCCGCCAGCGCACTCATCCTTGAGGGGGCATTTGTTGACACACAAATTGTGTCTAACCCGGACCCGACTCGCATGCGCCAATTCGGAGGCAAACCCGACACGCACTCCGACGCGGACCTGGCTCACATGCACTAAGTTAGAGGCGAACCCGACGTACTCTCCGATCCGGACCCGACTCGCATACATCGACTCGGAGGCAAAGCCGACACAAAAACGGGACACGACCCGCACCTAACAAGGGGCTGGGTGGGCCCATCCCCAAGTGGGGCCCACCTGGCCCCCCTATGGAGACCGAACCCCTCATGGGGGCCGGTCGGCCTTGCAAGGAAAAAAGAAAAGAAAGGAAAGAAAAGAAAGGAAAGAAAAGAAAAAGGAAAGAAAAGAAAAAGGAAAGAAAAGAAAAGGAAAGAGAAGAAAGAAAAGGAAAGAACTACCGCCATGCGCGGGGGGAAGTTGCGTATGACGTCTGCTCACACGCGGATCTGCGCCGATCCCTCGATCTGACGGACAAGAAGAAGAACCGGGTCGCCATCGATTTCGTGTGCAAAATCCAGCCATAATTACCCCGCCAGGAAAGGAAAGCAAATAAATGTTATTCCCCTCATCAATGGATGAATAAATCCCGGGTAATTATGAGGGAGATATTAAAGGGATTTAAAATTAAAACTTCCCATATCTCTCCCCCCTCCCCTTTTGCCTATAAATAGAGGGGGTGGGGGAAGGCTCAAGGGGTCAAAGATTGAAGACGAAGCGAGGAAGCTCTGCAGAAAGGAGACGCTTATTCATCGACCCAAGGCTTCACGAGGCACGGGCAAGCCTATCCCTTTGGGATCGGCTTAGTCCATTGAAAGCCCTCATCAATGTGAAGACCCTTGCACAAGAAGATCAAGACTTCGACTCCGTGCACGAAGAAGAAAGCTCGGAGAAGAAGACCCTTCGACTCCGAAGACGCCTGAAGCAAAGGCCGGAGAAGAAGCTTGGAGCGGCACTACCCCGTCGGCTCCAACAAACCCTCTACTCCGATCAAGCTCCAAAGCCCGGAGAAGAGAAACGAAGCGTCATCACCCCGTCGCCTTCGATAAAATGTCTGCTCCATCCACGAAGAAGAAAGCCTGGAGAGGACTACTTGAAGCGTCGCTACCCCCGCCGTCTTCATCGACAAAAGCCTACGTTACAACTGTCGCACGGAGACCGTCGCCACCCCCGCCATCTTCATCAATAAAAGCCGATGCTACAACCGTCGCACGGAGATCGGTGCTACCCCCACTATGTTCGAAAGCATTCTTCGACTCCGATCACGCCAAAGAAGCCCGGAGAAGAAGAGAAGTCCCGTCGACATCCGGACCGTCGAAGCACCAAAGAAGTAGCCTACGTCATTTGAGAAGATGACCGAGTTGACGCTGAAGCCAAAGCCCACGCAAGAAGCCAAAGCAAAAGCCCCGGAGCCCGCGCCAAAGCAACGCAAGTGCCAAAGCCAAGCGACTACATCGGTCTCGAGCAAAAGCACCGCACGTTCTAGTCGATACGACGCGAAGTCCGGAAGAACGAAATCATCGCAAGTCTCCCCCGTCTACGTCCAAGTGCAAGCGCCAAAGCAAAGCAAAAGCCAGAGCCACGCCAAAGCCAAAAGCCAAAGCCAAAGCCGACGCTAAAAGCACGATCGACACCGCGAACCGACGATCGAGGACGCCGAGGTCAAGCAAGGAACGAGGAAAACACGAAGACCGAGGAACGAAGCTGAAGACCCCCCTAGCCGAGGAAGCGCGAAGCACGGAAGGGACCAAAGAAACAGCGGATATTCCTTAGCCTCTCAAAAGCCCTCACCATGTAAAGACCCCCTGTCCTGGGCAACCCCTTCAGAGCTCTCGCACAAACATCACGTGGAGACGCGGATCAAAGGGACCCTCCAGAGGATCTCTCCCACAATCCCCTGATCAAAACTTGCCGCAACCCGGACTCGCCACACCCTAGCCACCCGGGTCCCGGCGTACCCTTGTAATCTTGTTTTGTGCAATAAAGACGACCCACATCTTTTTTCCGCGCATACAGTGTCTTAACGGACTCCTCGTGTGACACCCACTTCTTCTGCTACCGCTTATTCTCTAGGTACCATGGTCGACCCTACTCTCGAGTCCTTACCTCCTACTACCATGGTCAACCCTTCTCCTCCCCCTCCTTTCCTTTCAGATACCATTTCTTCTATGTCCTCTCCCTTTCTCTCTCGGGTCCCTCGTCTCTATCACCTGTTTCTCCGTTTTCTTAAGTGTATTCTCATCATCGTCAGCCTGACCCGTTGCGTGTCACCTCTTTGTCTGACCTTGACTCCTCTGGTTTGTCATCTACTTTGAGCAGCCCTCTTATACCGGATATGGATTCCAACACTCCTCCTTGCTATCTCCAGCGTAAGCACCGCCACCCTAACCACTTTGGCTACTCTCTTGACCATTTTGGTTTTGCTACAATCACTTCCTACTCGCCCTCGTTCCTAGTTACCATACCTCTCTTCATACTGATAGAGAGCCTAGGTTCTACAGAGAGGCACTACAGTATCCTGTATAGCAGCAGGTTATGGCAGAGGAGTTTTAGGCCTTTGAGCAGACTCAGACGTGAAAGGTTGTCCCCCTGCTTGCTGATGTTGAGCCTATTAGCTACAAGTGGGTCGTCAAGATCAAGCGTCGTCCCGATGGCTCCATTGATCGGTACAAGGCCCGTCTCATTTCCAGGGGATTTACTCAGGAGTACATGATTGATTATGATAAGACTTTTGCTCCGGTAGCTTAGATGACCACCATTCAGACCCTCCCCACTGTTGTTGCTGCTCGAGGTTGGCCATTGCTTCAGATGGATGTGAATAATGCATTTTTTCATGGTGATCTCTCTGAGGTTGTTTATATGTAGCCTCCTTCCGGTCTCAACTCGCCCTCTCAGCACGTCTATCATCTTTGTCGGGCTATTTATGGACTCAAACAAGCTCCTCGTGTCTAATTTGAGAGTTTTTACCATACATGGCTGAGATCGGCTTTGTAGAGAGCTTCTATGATCACTCTATGTTTGTACAGACTTCCCCCCAAGGTCGGGCAATCATCCTTCTTTATATTGATGATATGATCCTTACTGGTGACGACTCTGGTGTCATAACTTCTCTTCAGCAGCATCTTTAGAGTCAGTTTTAGATGAAGGATCTTGGTTGTCCCTTGTGCTACTTTCTTAGTTTGGAGATTGTTAGGGGTGCTCGGGGGATTCTGTTTTCTCAACATAAATATACGACTAACATCCTGGGTCGTACATCTCTTTCTGACTGTCGTTCAGTTAACACTCCTTTTGAGCTTCATGTAAAGCTCCGTCCTATTAATGGTACACCCCTATCAAATCCTACTAGGTATTAGGAGATAGTTGGTTAGTTGGTTTATCTTTGCATCACCAGATCGGATATTGCACTTAGAGTTAGTATTCTTAGCTAGTTCATGGATGCACCTCACTCGGCTCATTATGCTGCCTTCATCCGGGTCCTTCTGTATCTACGAGGCACTATTACCATATCGGTTCTTTTTCCTTTGACATCATCTCTGGTTATTTGTGCATATTCTAATACTGACTGGGTTGGTGACTTGACTACTCGTCGCTTTACTACTGGAATTTGTCTGTTTTTGGGTGACTCTCTGAATTCCTGGAAGAGCAAGAAGCAGAAGGTTGTCTTTCTCTCTAGCACTGAGGCCGAGTTTCGTGCTATGGCCATTACTACTAAAGAGGTTGTTTTTACAACATCTTCTTTGCGATCTTGGTGTCGCTACTTCAGCCCTATTGCTCTTTATGAGCGGACAAAGCACATTGAGCTCGATTGTTACTTCTCCAGGGAGCAATACGAGGCTGGCACCATCTCTCTGCCCTATGTGTCTTCCGCAGAGCAGATTACTGATTTTTTTCACAAAGTCACATCCATCTCACTATTTTCGGTTTCTTATTAGCAAACTCTCAGTGTTTGATCCACCGTGAGTTTGAGGGGGGGTGTTAATGTATATTGTAGGTTATACATATGAGTTAGGTGTACATGACTCATTCCCTACACATGTATGTACCTATATATTCGTGGCTATTGCCATAATAAGAATTGCTCGTCATTCTCCCAAACCCTAGCTCTCTCTCTCTCTCTCTCTCTCTCTCTCTCTCTCTCTCTCTCTCTCTCTCTCTCTCTCTCTCTCTCTCTCTCTCTCTCTCTCTCTCTCTCTCTCTCTCTCTCTCTGTGGTTGTGGTAACATGAGCAAAACCCACTTAATAAATATGTTGATATGGCAAAAATGGCTCACCTAATTTAGTTTTTAGCAGGGAGGCCATTGGAGATGCTCTAAATAATTCGTCAAATGCATTTTGTCAAGCTTTCATAAATAGATAAATCATATTTCCGAGGAAGGCCATATAAACTTGATTAATTGCACAAGGCATATCAAAAGTTGGTATAAGACTTTTGCCATCAAGATGCTATTGAGATCCCTAAATAATGAAGTCTTCACAAAGGGATGCATAATTTTTTAATTGGCTACCAGCCTCACATCCAAGTGAATTACTGTTGGAGGTGTCCATCCCCACGAAATGAAAACCCAAAGAAGGGGGGAGCTGTCCTCATAGCTCCCAAACAACATGCATCATTCAAGGTCACCTGAGCTAAATTCAGGCTCGCTCGGATGAAGTCCTTCAGTAGCCAGAGACAGAACGATTGATAAATTCGCTCGAACGAAATTTTTGGCTCGCACAGGCAAAATCTGCCAGGAATCAGACTCACAGAAGATTTGCTCGATTTTCCCGGGCAAAGTTGAGATATGCAGTCGAGATTTCCTATTTCAGCGGCTTGTTTTGAAGGCCCTATAAGAGGGTATCTGCTAGGGTTTTGGAGGGGTGACTTGAAGGCTCTTTGGAGGGGTTGGTGCATGCTTTGATGTCTAGGGTTTCTCGATGAGGAAGAAGAGACGACTAGAGGGGGATCGATCACAGAGTGTTGACCGGATCGGAGACTACCTGAAGGTATGTCTTTGAAGCTTTCTAGGGTTTCATTATTGTTGAACCTTAAGAGAGGAGAGGCGTAGATCTTGTCGGAGGACAAAAAGGAGTCGGGTTGTACTCGCTCTTACCGCTATTGATAGCAAAGCCTCCTCGAGCGTTTGCTCACACAATGATTTTTTTGGCAAGGGTTTCCACTTAAATTCATGTCTTATTTTTTGTGATTGTTTGTATAATTAATGTATGATTGTGTTCTCATCTCGTTCATCCCAAGGAACAATCGTTGGCTATCGAATTGCTGTCAAATCGTAATAAGTGGTATCGGACCTCAGGTTAACCCATGCATATGTAGAGTCGTTGGAGGGGGGGGGGGGGGGGGGGGGGGTTGTTTGCTCTGCACCCAGGCCTCCATGTAGCGTTCTTCGGCACCCCAAGCGCCAGAAAATCCATGTGCCCCATGGTGAGGAGGAGATGTTTGCTTTCGACCCCATGCTTTAGTGGGAGGGGGGTTTGTTGGGATTAGTCCCACATCAGCTTGGGGCTAGGCAAAGGTGCATGTCTTCACATACCCTCTGTGAACCTCCCCTTACAACCCGGGTGTTGGGGTGCGAAGATGTTGACGAATAGTCCCACATCAGTGAGGGAGGCACCCATCACCCGCTTAATATACCCCTGTGGACCTCCCTTTACGACCCGGGTCTTGGGGTGTAAGGGTATCTAACATAGTATCAGAGCTCTAGGGTTCTCCGGCTCTGACGGTAACGACGACGACGATCCCCTCCGACTCCAATCTCCCCCCCTCCGGCTCCTCTTCCGGCTCCGCAGCACCCCCCGGCCCTCCCTCCGGCCACCGCAGCCCCTCCCATCGCGGCCTCTCCCTCCGGCAGCCACCGCCGGCCCCCGTAGCAACCGCCGGCCACCACAACCCCCTCCAGCAGTCGATCCCCTCCTCCAACAGCCGCCCCAGCCTCCTCCAGCACCCTATTCCCCCTCCGGCAGCCCCTCCAGCACCCGATTTTCTTCTCCAACATCCACTCTAGCAGCCCCCCCTCCCGTACCGGCAGCCCCTCCAACCACCGTAGCCATCCAATCCCATCCTCACCCGCACCGACAGCCCCTCTGGCCCCCTCCAAACACCCGCTCCTCCCCCCCACCGGCCGACCTCCTTTCTGATTTCTCTCTCTCGCAGCCCTCGCATCCACCAGATCCCCCCCCCCCCCCCCCCTCCTCCCTTTTCACCCGCACCGGTATGGTATCAGAGCTGACCTGTCTCCTGCTCCTGCTCCCGCTCCCGCTCCGGGTGCTCCCCACCGATCGTGCCTCGCCACGCGTGCTCCGCGTGAGGGGGAGTGTTGACGAATAGTCCCACATTGGTGAGGGAGGCACCCATCACCCGCTTAATATACCCCCTGTGGACGTCCCCTTATGATCCGGGTTTTGGGGTGTGAGGGCATCTAACAGAGGATGTCTATAATTACTCCTCCCCCCAGCTGAGTTTGCATTTAATGATTCTGGGATTTGCTCAGCTGCATCTTGTGGCTTTTGTGAAGTGCATTTAACAATCACTTGGATGCAGCAATTGCTATGAAGTGCATGCAAGTGCACATGCATGCAACACTAGGAATAAGTGAAAACTTTTGTGTGTTTATTCAGTGAACTCCAAAAGGTTAGCCAATAGCAATAGTATCAAAGGTCATTAAGAGAAAGAAGCATCCTATGTAGTTGCTTTATTTCTTTTCTCCCCGAAGATAGAAAAGGAAAGCTTTCTCTGTTTCATGTTTTTAATGAACATGCACTCTTCCATCCAAGTGAGGAATCCTATGACTGAGCCCAAAAGCCAAAGAGCCCTTTTATCCCCTCACAACCAAAAGAAAAGGCTTTACCACTTCACTTTCTCTAAAGGAATTTCCCCCCAGGGTGGCTGAGGTGATGCAAGAGAGGCCATCCCCAACTCAGCTTTACTTCACTGCCTCTTTTGGTTGCAAGAACTGCTAGCTCATGGTGTTTGGTGTGGGCCCCCTGAATTATTGGGTCAAAAGTTGGTATGATAGCAGAATATATGGAGGGGGATGGTGTTCTTTTATGTGAATGGGAGGCAGTGCTACTCTTGTATCCATTGGGGACACTTGGTGGTGTCTGATTTTGGGGCTCTGTTCACCAAAGAGATTCACATATCAGAGATTCTTTTTCACAAATAAATATGTAAAAAATAAATGATTTTCACATAAATAAATACCCATTGGAAACTAATTAATTTCCAAAAGTTCACATCCCAGGAAAACCTCCCTGATGAATAGCGGTTTACGCTCGAGACATATTTTTTTAGGTTAAACCGCCATCTCTGGGCAGCGGATTCCTTGATGCCTACATAAGTAAGCTACTTCCGGTATTAGTTTCGCATGAGCATTTATATTGGAATTGTTTTTTTTTTTTTTTTGCATAAAATTCCAGATTAGCCCGCAAAGCAAACCAATTAGAAATTAACTAGAATTGAGTGTGCGAATGACACAAATGACCTTATACGAAGTTTCGTTAAGATCCGCGCTCTATCTTCTATATTCTGACATTTTCCTTGTCTCGCGAATCATCGAAAGAAGCTTACGCGAATCCTCGGGAGTTGTGCGGAGGATGTCACGATGTCGAACCACCCTACGCTTGATTTCTTTTGAATCAAATTCTCAATCGGAAGGCACAGAAATAAAGGTTATCGGGTCAATCATCGGGATCCACCACCTCCTTCTGAAACCCATGATCTCTTCCTTTTGCTACTGCTTTACCACCCTTTGTTTCTGCCATGATGGTTATAGGCAGATGCAAAAAAGACACTTTGATGGTTGTGGGGAATAGGGTATATATTGTGCATGATTTCATGGTTGGTGAAGGATGGGGGGCACTACAATTATGCATTTCATTTGGAATTTATTCTGTCATTACAATGTATGGGCTCTACAGCAATGATATAGATGCCTATTTTGTCTCCCATCACCAAATCTCAACCTAACCTTATCAAGTACTAAGTACAATACAAATTCGATTTGCGTCGAGTTCTACTAAGAGAGAGTAGTTTTGGTATTTTTATTTGGCAGTGGCTCACATCTATAAATATTAGGGCAAACTATTGAAATCTCTCAACTTTTTTTGTTCTTTTTGGAACAACTTGACCCCTTGAACTATGGACCAAATTATCTTGGTGGTGTCATAAGATGGCTAGGGTCAAGATATATAAGCATTAAAGCACTCACATAAATTCTTCTTCTGAGTATTACATTTGGGATGAGTGCTACAATATGCGCATAGTGATACCGTTAAGATCAACTTGGTCCGTTGTGTCGGGGTCAAGTTTTTTTTTAAAAAAGTTGAGGGACCAACCAGAACTTGGGTGTAATGTTCAAGGGGGGATTCCATAATTTGTCTTAATATCAGGATAGATTGGGAGGGAAAACTCTTGTAACCGAGGGCCATTTCATTGTTTTGCTTCTAATCATATTAGAGTTTCGCTTGGAGAGTGGGCATAGGCACCCTGCCAAACCTCGTCAAAAACCTATCTTTTTCTCTGAGTTAACATTATCTTATTAGGGCACAATTCATTGATGAACCATGTCCACATCAAAGTCTCTTTTTTTTTTTTTTTTTGGATAAATAACACATAGACCCCTTGTAGTTTGACCGATTATCATTTACACCCTCTCATGTTTAAAACCCTACAAATGCCCCCTTTTAGTTTGACCGATTATCACTTACACCCCCTCATGTTTAAAAACCTACAAATGCCCCCTTGTAGTTTGACCGATTATCACTTACACCCCCTCATGTTTAAAACCCTACAAATGCCTCCCTATAGTTTGAAAAACACATCATTTGCAACCCCTTTAGAAGGCCTCCAGAGGGGGTCTATGCATATGGTTTTTCAAACAATAGGAGGCTATTTGTAGGGTTTTAAACATGAGAAGGTGTAAGTGATAATCGGTCAAACTACAAGGGGTCTATGTGTAATTTATCCTTTTTTTTATAAAGCCATTTAAATCGGAAAAAGGAGATGGAACTGAATTGCAGTACGTTATGGCTCACCAATCATGTCATTGTTTGATTAGGAGTCTTAGTTAGAACACTTTGAATCAAGAAAATCCACCATTCTCAAATTCCCCCAACAACCAGGTAGGTCATTTATATAACTTATGTTGGTTGTGGGTGATCTCGTGGGCCGATTTCTATAGCGAAGAAGTTTGAAACTTTTGTAACCTGATTGTAACTTGATTTCACATTAATAAACTGGTCGGGGGCTACCTAACCTGTCCACCCCCCCTACTGAGGGGTTCTCAAAACATGAGACGAACTGAGATGTTTTGTACTCATCGATCCAGTTCTTGTTAGATGTCTTGACGCGTGTTGAACCGCCGCAGCCGCCGTAGAGACAACAAAGACAGTGGAGAATCTCTTTCCTTCATGTGGGAAATCTCTGGACAGCATCTGCACAAATGGGAGTAGTTGGATTCTACAATGAATGGCTGTTGAAGCAATGACAACCAGCACACATTGCTGATGGAAAGGACAGTAGGAGTGGCCAATGACTCCCAGTGGCTTTGGCTTGTAGAGCCACTGAGATCACAGTGGCAGTTGCCCTTAGAACTGGTCAGCTTCTGCTCTGTGGGTGCCCATAGTTTTAATCATGAATTCCCTTGGAACACATTGAAACCATCCAACTCCCACTGGCCTTTTCGTTTGGGCTGGGGGGATTGGATTCATTGGACAAAGGCCAACTTTTGGGCTAGGCTTGAGGCTTGTTTGTCAGCCTGTTGGCAGTGGTTGGGCCGGACACTTGATGGTCCGCTAATTTACGGGCTTTTTCTTTTCCTTTTTCATAACTATAATAATACTTCCAGCTCTTGTCACCTACTACAAGTCTGCTCACACCTACAAGTAAAAGCCCATTTGAATCCAGCCCATATGAAGCCTAGTTTTCATTTATAGCAAACCTCAAGCTACTTCATAAATTCATTTGATCATGATCATCATGACCACCACCACAATCATTATTATCATCGTCGTCGTTGTCGCCATTATCCAAGTTTTCACAAGTGGGGCATGCCTCTCTCTCTCTCTCTCTCTCTCTCTCTCTCTCTCTCTCTCTCTCTCTCTCTCTCTCTCTCCCCTTCCTTGGTGCCTCACTATGCGGGGGCTAAAGTGCTTGTCTAGGATACACACCAGGGGATAGGGGAGTTGGTAAGTAACTGATGCTTTGATGAGGAGGGTTGTGGGGTCAATTCCCCCCCCCCCCCTTTCGGTTACTCAGGAGTGCGTAGGGAAACTTCAGAGTGAGTCGGGCCCATTGCCTTAAAGGTTTCGGGATACCTGTCGATGTAAAAAAAAAAAGTGATCGCCTGATTGCTAAAAAGTGATTTAAGTTTGAATAGGCTTACCCAAATGAGTTGGGATTAGTCCCAACGGCTGGGGGCCGGGCAACGGAGTCATCATATATCCTCTATGGACCTCCCCTTAAGGCCCGGTTTTGGAGTGAGAGGGTGTCTATAATTGGTATCAGAGCTCAGGTTGGCCTAGACCCCTGCTGAGTTGGTAGAGGGGGGTGTTTGCCTCCTCACCCCATATCTCCATGTAGCACTCATGCTCCCCGAATGCTAGGAAATCCCTCAAACCCACGGTGAGGAGAAGGGGTTAGTTCCACATCGGCTGGGTTTTGAGCAACAATGTCTTCACATACCCTTTGTGGACCACCTCTTACGACCCAGATTTTGGAGAGTGAGGGTATCTACAAAATGGGTCTAATATTATTGGCTTGGAGTCGAGCTTGGGCCACCCCAATACCAAGCTTGAGATAGATTGGGCTTCAAGCATCCAATATAAAAGCTCGATCCAGAGCCTAAATCCACAAAGCCTTAGCGTACTTCAAATGAGCCCACACTAACGCATCGATATTCGGATGTCGCTTGCAAGTATACTGTTGGGTTGTCCATCCCCATGTGGGCCCGGCCCAATTGGGGGCTTTCTTTTGGCCCAAGAGAAAGTCAGATAATGGCTTTTGATGGTTGTTGGTGTATGCAGCTATTCCATCTTTCCCATTTTTTTTCTTACTTTTCTATTATCTTCTATTTGTCCAAGTAGAGAGAAATAGAGAGGAAGAAGAAGAGGGAGAATGAAGGAATTGGTTCTAGGATTCTAGCTATAAATCATATGAGAAGGTGGGTGTAGATCTTGTTGGAGAAAGGTTCACCATTGTTCCTTGCCGCCATTGTTGGAGAAGCCTGCCCCATGGACATAGCCCGTTTGGGTGAACCACATAAATCATTGTCTCCCTCTTATGATTGTGTTTTTTGTTGTTGTGTAGTGTTGTTTGATTCATCTCTCAACCACAACTACGATCCGGGTGCGGTGCACGCAACGCGTTCGACGAAATTCCGCTTAGATCATTTGGCACGACCGCATCCTCAACAAGTGGTATCAGAGCTTGGGTTCAAGCAATGGATGTTTAGATCGAGGAGGAGGACACCAACAACGATGATGGATGGATGTTTTGCCTTAATTAATGCAAGCAATTGGAGGGTGATAACTTGCTTGCATTAAACCGAGGAAGAAGCCAGATGATCTAACCGAGGAGCAATGGAGGGTGATAAATCGAAAGATCATCGAAACCATCTGCAAGTGGTTGGACATTAATGTGTGTCACACCAGGCTGCGGGAGAGAAATCGGCCTACACCATGTAGAGCAAGCTTCAAGAACGGTATGAGAGAAAAACCGTGGAAAGCAAGACGCTTTTGATCTGGAAGCTTGTCAACTCGAAGTATTGGGAAGGAAGCTCAATTTTGGAACACCTAAATGAGGTTCAAAGCATTATGAACCAATTATCGGCAACAGAGATGGTATTGGATGAAGAGCTACAAGCGATACTTTTTCTAAGCTCTTTATCGAATAGTTGGGAGATATTGGTGGTATCCGTGAATAATTTCGCTCTAGATGAAAACCTCACAATGAGTATGGTGACAAATTACCTCCTAAATGGAGAGTTTAGAAGGAAGGCCACCGATGAGGATCAACTACAAGCACTTGTCCATGAGACAATGGGAAGAAGCAAAAGCTGAAGACCTCATGGGCGTGGACAATCTCAAGAAAGATCCAAGTCCAAGAAAAAGTTCACTTACTACCATTGTGGCATGGAGGGCCACATGAAAAGAAATTGCTTCAAGCTCAAGAAAAAGATGAAACAATGCAAGGCTCAAGAAAAGATAGAAGGTAATACCGCCACCATCATGGGAGGAGATAGAGTTGTCATCTTGATTGATAAGGGAGAGTGTCTACATGCTTGTGATAATGAAATCAAATGGATTGTGGACACGACGGCATCTTACCACGTCACATTAAGGAAGGATCACTTCACTACATACAAGGCGGGAGACTTTGGCAATGTGAAGATGGGGAATAATAGCGTCTCTAAAATCCACGGAATAGAAGATGTATGCATCAAAAATAAATATGTGATGTATTTTGACTTTAAAAGATGTAAGGCACATACCCGACCTTCGCCTCAACTTGATGTCCGGCGTAGCTTTGGGCCGACAAGGGTATGTCAACTACTTCGACAATGGTGCATGGAAGCTAACGAATGGCTCTATGGTAGTAGCAAAAGGAAAAGTTTGTTGTACTTTGTACAAAACAACAACAAGTGTGTGCACCAAAGGTGTTTGTGTGACGGAACATAGAGCTACACTAGATATGTCGCACTGGCGACTTACACTCATGAGCGAGAAAGGGTTGGAGATTCTAAGCAAGAAGAAGCTCATCTCGTCCAAAGCCGGCTCTATGTCTTTTGGCTCATGTGATAATTGTTTATTTGGAAAACATTACCGGGTCTCATTCCGAGGGCAATCAGAGAGAAAGAATGAGCTTCTTGAGCTTGTGCACACTGATGTGTGCGGGTCTCTTAATATGGAAACACTAAGCGGGAGACGGTACTTTGCCACTTTCATTGATAATGGTTCAAGGAAGATGTGGATCTACTTCCTCCACCATAAAGATGAAGTGTTTGGTTGCTTCAAAGAGTTTAATGCCAAGGTTGAACGTGAGACCAACAAGCTATTGAAGTGCCTCCGAAGTGACAATGGAGGTGAGTACACATCGAAAGCTTTTGAAAGCTATTGTGCTCAATATTAGATCCAACATAAGAAGACTGTCCCTCGCACTCCGCAACAAAATGGAGTGGCGAAGATGAACCGGACCATTATGGAGAAGGTGAGGTGCATGCTTTCAATGACAAAGCTACCAAAGTTTTGGGGAGAAGCCGCTTGCATCGTTTGCTACGTCATCAATCGATCCCCCTCGGCTCCTTTGGAAGGTAAAATTTTGAAAGGGGTGTGGACAAAGAAAAATATATCATACTCTTACTTGAATGTGCTTGGGTGCAAGGTGCTGATTCATGTACTGAAGGTGAACCGATTGAAGCTTGATGAGAGGACAAGCCTGTGCATCTTTATAGGCTATAGTGATGAGCAGTTTGGCTACCAGTTGTATAATCTAAAGGCAAAGAAAGTTGTGCAAAGCTGGGGTGTGATCTTCTATGAGGACCAAACTATTACCGATTTGGAGAAAGTCGTGAAGTCAAAGAGAGCCGAGTTAGATGAACTCATCAACACTCCCGTCCCACCTCCATTTGTTAGAAGTGGAAGAGGGTTATGAAGAAGAACTGGATGTTAATGGGTCAACCGAAAATGAAGAGCATGAAGAGGAAGAGTTTCCACCCCCGCAAGAAGAGCCTTAAGTTCATAGGTCTAGAATGGTGCATCAATCGTCCAAGAGGTACTCAAGTGATGAATATGTTTTGCTTACTAGTGAGGGGGAGCCTGGGAGCCTACAAGTGGTTCTATGCCATAAGTAGAAGAATGATTGGATAAAGGTAATGGAAGAGGAAATGTCGTCTTTAAACAAGAATGAAACCTATGAGTTGGTTGAGATACTAAAGGGCAAAAGAAAGTTGAAAAACAAGTGGGTCTACAAGCTCAAGCACGATAGCGCCAGCAAGATTGTCAAGTACAAGGCTTGTCTTGTGGTGAAAGGCATTGAGCAAAAGGAATGCATTGACTTCAATGAGATTTCCGCTCCCGTTGTGAAGATGACATCCATCCGGGTTGTGTTGGGTTTGGCAGCAAGCTTAGGGCTTGAGGTCGAGCAACTAGATGTGAAGACGACGTTTTTTCATGGCGAGATTGATAAAGAGAGTTACATGGCACAACCGGAAGGTTTCGTGGTGGAAGGCAAAGAACACTTAGTGTACAAGTTGAAGAAGTCTCTACGGCCTCAAGCAAGCTCCAAGGCAATGGTATAAGAAGTTTAATTTGACTCTTTCATGATGAGTCATGGGTACAAGCGAATATTTACCGATCATTGTGTC
This sequence comes from Chamaelirium japonicum, assembly GCA_947650365.1. Classification (NCBI taxonomy): domain Eukaryota; kingdom Viridiplantae; phylum Streptophyta; class Magnoliopsida; order Liliales; family Melanthiaceae; genus Chamaelirium; species Chamaelirium japonicum. The sequence goes on along the minus strand of OX393555.1, from coordinate 9,350,376 downwards.
TATGTGAAGTACTTCACGGAGACCGACTTTATCATTCTACTTCTCTATGTCGATGATGTGTTAATGGTGGGTTGGGATATGAGCATGATTAACAAGTTAAAGGCGGACTTGTTTGAGTCCTTTGATATGAAGGACTTGGGGCCGGTACAACATATTTTAGGCATGAAGATTGTGCGAGATAGAAAGACGCACAAGTTGTGGTTGTCACAAGAAGCCTATATTGACCGGGTGCTTGAGAGGTTCAACATGAAGAATGGCTAAGCGGTTAGCACGCCTCTTGCTAGCCATTTCAAGCTAAGTTCGAAGATGTCACCGACTACCAAAGAGGGAAAGAAGAAGATGTCGGCTATTCCCTACTCGTCGACCATGGCGAGTTTGATATATGCTATGGTATGTACTCGACCTAGCATTGCTCATGCCATTGGCATAGTAAGCAAATTTCTTGCAAATCCAGAAAAGTTGCATTGGAAAACCGTCAAGTGGATTTTAAGGTACTTCGTGGGTACTTCGAAGTTATGTTTTTGTCTTGAAGGTCCAAAGCCAATTTTGGATGGGTACACCGATTCGGATATGGCAGGGGACACCGACAAGAGAAGATCGACTTCGGGATACATCTTCACTTTTGTAGGGGGAGCCGTATCTTGGCAATCTAAGTTACAAAAGTGTATTGCTTTGTTGATGACCGAGGCGGAAAATATTGTTATCGCCAAAGCCCGGAAAGACCTTCTATGGTTGAAGCGTTTTCTCCAAGAGTTAGGTATGAAGCAAGAGAGTTTCCTTCTACACTGTGATAGCCAGTGTGTCATTGAGTTGAGCAAGAATGTGACATACCACGGGCGTACAAAGCAGATTGATGTTCGCTATCATTGGATCCGTGACGTGATTGATGATGGTGACATGGCGCTCGAGAAGATTCATACGAGCAGGAATCCATCGGACATGTTGATGAAGATCGTGACGAAGGTTAAGCATGAGCTCCGTTGAGGGCCCGTTTGTATGACTTGACGTCGAGGTGATGTCTTTGTCTCCATGGGTCTGGAGGGGGAGATTGTTGGGTTGGGTCCATCCCTATGTGGATCCTGCCTAATTAGGGGCTTTCTTTTGGCCCAAGAGAAAAGTCATATAATACTTTTGATGGTTATTGGGTGTGTGTTCAGCTATTCCATTTTTTTCTTTCCTTATTTTCCTATTGTCTTCTATTTGTCCAAGTAGAAAGAAATAGAGAGTAAGAAGAAGAGGGAGAAGGAAGGAGTTAGTTCTAGGATTCTAGCTTTGAATCCTAGGAGAAGGTGGGTGTAGATTTTGTTCGAGGAAGATTCAAGGAGTCGGGTATACACTACTGTTTCTTGCCGCCATTGTTGGAGAAGCCTGCCTCGAGCTACAAGCTCATGCCGTGGATGTAGCCCGTTTGGGTGAACCACATAAATCATTGTCTCGACCTCTTATTATTGTGTATTTTGTTGTTGTGTTGTGATGTTTGATTCATCTCTCAAGCACGGCTACGATCCGGGTGTAGTGCATGCAACGTATTTGATGAAATTCTGCTTAATCCGTTTGGCGTGACTGCATTCCCAACGTAAATCTCTTACACTTTCAGGTGATATTATACAATGATTGAGTATTTGATTTCATATTTTAGTTAACAACATCTAATTTCCACGTAAGTGATTATTGTGAGCTTGAATTTCTCCTTGAACACTATAATTAGTGTTTCCATCCAAAACATTACAATTAGACCTTCGTTTCTAACATAAAATATAAGCAAAGAAGCCGATTTGAATTTATCGGTGATACGGAGAATTTGCAATGGCCACTTAGTGTCACCAATAACCCTATGAGAGAGAGAGAAAGAGAGTGGTTATCTTCTCGTTAGGGCCAATATGCCAATGTATAGTGTCCTCATGTGAGGCTCCTATACAAAGGATATCTATATAACAAGGGATGGCAGTCTATATGTTGACTAGGATAAAATGGAACAAAAAATTGACTGGACAAAAAGGAGCGCTGACTAGACGAAAACACACCTCTCTTCCCCCGATCTCTCTCTCCCCCCATTTCTCTCTTCCCCCGATCTCTCCTTTCCGTCTCTCTCTCTCTCTCTCTCTCTCATCTCCCTAACTCTCTCTTTGCATCTCTTTCTCTCCGTCTCTCTCTTATCTCTCTCTCTCTCTCTCTCTCTCTCTCTCTCTCTCTCTTTGTCTCTCTCTCTCCATCTGTCTCTCTCCCCATATCTCTCTCTCCGTACCTCTCTCTCCCCCTGTATCTCTCTCTCTCCATTTCTCTCTCTGTCTCTCCCACGATCTCTCTCTCTCCATTTCTCTCTCTGTCTCTCCCACGATCTCTCTCTCGCAGTCTCTCTCTCTTCTCCGTCTCTCTTTCTCTCTCTGTCTCACTCTCTCCGTCCATATCTCTCTCTCTGGTCTCTCTCTCTCTCCCACGATCTCTCTCTCTTCCACGATCTCTCTCTCTCTATTTGTCTCTTTCTCTCTCTTCGTCTATCTCTCTTTTTCGCCAATCACTCTCTCCGTATCTCTCTCTTCCCCCGATCTCTCTCTATCTCTCTCTCTCTTATTCAGATAAAAGAGGTCCATACATGATCCATACCCAATCGGGTTTCAGGTTTTGGTTCGGGTTTCAGGTATGAATTGGGTATAATTTTGTCTCGTTTTATCCATTATTTATGCAATTACTTGAGGAAAAAAAGGTTAATGTGTGAGAGGTCCCTAACAACAAATCCATCATATGAATAGGACATCTAAAAGTTTCATTTAGCCTAAAATCTCTGTCTTTTTTGTTAAACTCAAAACTACCCCCGACTTCTTCTCCCATCTCTCTCGAGCAGCTCCGGCGGCGGCGACTACTGCAGAGGCGGCGGGGGCAGCGACGACGAACACTGGAGGTGGCGGGGGCAGAGGCGATCGCAGCGGCGAGCAGCATAGGTGACGTCAGCAGCGAGCAATAGAGGTGTGGCGGTGGCAGCAGCGAGCAACAGAGGCGGCGGCGGCGGCGAGCAACTCCGGCGACGGCAGTTCGATGGTTCGATTGAGGTTCCAAGGTCTAGGGTTCATCCCATGGCCTGTAGATCTTAGGGTTAGGTTTAGGATTGGTTCGGTTCAGCGGCGGCGACGAGCAGTTCCAGCGGTGGCGGCGTTCGGTGTTTTGGTTCGGTGGTGGCGTGCAGTGTATTGCCATCGGCCGCTTAGGTGACAACGAATGTCCCAACAGTGGTCATTGTTGGTGGTGTTGGGGTTGTCGATTCGTCGGTGCGGGACCGGTGTTGCCGCCGAAAGTGTTTTATTGCCGAAGGCGGTCAAGTATGTTGTCGCCGAATACACAGTGGGGGTGGGGGTGGTGATGCCCAAGGGGTGTCTTGCCACTGAAGGTGATTCACAGTATTGTCGACAGGTGTATTGTCGCTGAATGTAGTCTGTTGCAGTGCTGATAGGGACAGGCATGCACTAGTGCGCTATACGTATGAGTAACAATTAGAACTTGATTTGGATTGAAAGTTGCATTCCAATACTTCCCCGAATTTCTATACATTCAAATTCATGGAGTTACGGATTCGACTTCATGGCCTTCCAGTTGACTCCATCGAGAGTTCATGACATTCTCGATGATGGCTATGCCCGAAGGATTATACTTCATATATTTCCGTTGCCACATACTCACATCAGTGAACAAGGGATCATGGTGTATACTTGATAAGAAAAGCTACTCACGAAACGAATCTCCCTTTTTCTGGCTTGAGTCTGAACTCTTGCGCACTTGAATTGTTCTCATCTACGACTTTTGTTAAAAAAAAAAAAACCTAAAATACATTAAAATTTTCGTCGAAATAGGGAAAAAGTTCTAATTGCTAGGGTTTGATCGATCCTCTCAAATAACAAAAAAAAAAATCTAATTACTAGGGTTTGAACGATCTGGCGAGAGGAGTCGTCGCACCCATCACCTTCCATAAGAGGAGTCGCAACCGTCATCAATTTTTTTAAAAAAAATTTTCAAGTTCATAATAATAGTCCCATGTGGTTGTGGTTCTTAATTGAGTGCATTTGATTTTGGATTTTCAGATGATACAATTCTTGTTGGAAAACAGTTCTCCTTCAGTTTCCCTGAAAAACAAAGGGCATATTACAAAAACCTCCCCTGATCAATACACCGCATTTTAGATTGGGCCCTCACCTTTATTTATGAACAATTTGATCCTTGAACTATGCTCCATCTGCATTCAGTCCTCCGTCAACTTTTTTATCCTAAAAATACCCTTTATCAATTTCCATTAACACTCAAAATTGTTTTAGAATATCTTAACTTTACTTGGACAAGGGTATTTTCAAGATAAAACTTGACGGAGGGGGCTAAATGCAGATGGAGCATAGTTCAGGGATGGTTTTGTAATTCCCCCACCCACCCACCCACACCCCCCCCCCCACACCCCCCCCCCCCCCCCCCCACCCCCAAAAAAAAAAAGTTAAGGCGCTAATATGAAACGAGGGGTATAGTTCAGGGGAGGTTTTTATAATTTTCCAAAAAAATAAAGTTTTCCCTGAAAAACTCTCCCCCTGAAAAACTATCTCAAGCAAGAACACAACATGAAAATCAGTGGCTTATCATGGTTCCAAGGGAATGAAATGTGTTACATTTCTCCACACTTTACAGGGACTTCCTTGTTTACCATACATGGCAGCCTATACTATCATTCACCACACTGATCAAATGAACCATTTTTCTCTTCGGAACACCCGATGGAAGCCCCCCTTAACCCCATCCATCTCTTTCAAAGACATCACGGAGTATGGTCCGATCGGCTTCCGGCCTCCGAGATGCTCTGCAGCGACGGCCGCCACTGCCGGGCCCTCGCGGCGGCCGGTGCGCTCTTCTGCCTATCTCCCTCCTGCTTTGACCCCTGAAACTTTTGAAACCAATTAATCAGTGTTAAAGAACAGACCCATTAATCTAACTAGGTCTAATTAATGCATCTCAATTCTTGTTTCCAAGGACTCCGACTAGCATCATGAATCCATGACCCTAGATTTTTTTGGGGGCGGATATCATTCAATCTATTTTAACAGTTTCATTTAAGGATAAGTTCAAACAATATTATCATCTTAGTCTAGGTCAACGGTTCAGCATATCAATTGCAACAGCTCAATTGGCTACTAAAAGGACAAATATGTTTAGGACCGCTTCCGATCCCTAAAGAAACCATTGTTTAAAGATAAATAGTGGAATCACTGTAGCAACTACAGTGACTTCACTGTAGCTGTTATATTGATTTTGACGTGGCTGCTACAGTGAAATCACTGTAGCACTAAGTATCATTTTAGATCACTGTAGCAGCAACAATGAAATCATTTAGCTGCTACAGTTATTTAAATTATACTCAGATATATGAAATAATACACAATTCCCTACAATATTTTAAAAATGATACTCAGGATATACAAAATGGTACTGAATTCCCTACAATGATTTTTAATGATACTCGGATATACAAAATAATACTCACTTCTACAGTGATTTCATTGAAGAAGTGATTTAAAATAGTACTCAAATATACAAAATGGTATTCAGTGCTATAGTGGTTTTACTATAGCAACCACGACGAAATCTTTGTAGCAGCTACAGTGAAATCATTGGTAGCAACCCGTGGGATCTGCTATGAATCAATGTGGGAGGATCTCATGAGTATTTTTGGTATTTATAAAAGTTAAAAAACATTCTTCTATGTGCAAAAAAAATGTGGGATAATAAAAAAGTTATTATTGTCCTTTTCAATATACACCTCATCAAATATGGTTACCATAATACCTTTCCTATTTACAAATAGTTAAATATGATTATTCATGAACAAACTTTGATTCTGTGAACCTAGGTTTAGCTAAAACAATTAGCTATCATACAAATGATCAAAAACTATCTTTTGCATCTGCCCCTGGAAACTATGCTAATTGCATATTAACTCCTAAAAACTACATATTTATGTATTGGCCCTTTAAAACTATGTTATTTGTGCAAATAAACCCCTTAGTTTAACTAGTGTCTATTTAGGGTATTTATGGTTTGATCGATAGTTTCAAATGACAGTTTTACTGGGACGATTTCACACTTGTTTAGGATCAAAGAATCTAACAGAAAACTCTAAATTATGGCAAATGGAGATCAGATGAGTTTGTGTTAACTCCAAGTTTGAGGGTAAATGGTCATTTGAGACATCGGGTTAAAGATATACCATGAGTTAAGTACAAATGGTAACGGTCGGTGAAGGTAAACTATGAATATGTATGGATAATTTCTCACAAATAGACGCTAGTTAACTTGAGGGGCTGATTTACTCAAGAAACCTTTCTTGCTTTTTAGGAATCGATGTGTTAATTATGAAGTTTCCAGGAGTTAATATGCAATTAGCCTAGTTTCCAGGCGGCTATATGAAAAAATCCCTTTTTTTTTTTTCTTTTCTTTCTGGAATTAGTGTCCATACCCGGAGTCGAACAGGGATCCTCTCCGACATGGGAGAGATCTTTTGAAATCATCAGAATTATCATGGGTTGGCAATGGGAATCCAGCAATTTTAGATGGCACCCAACAAAATTATCACAAGAAAAATGATGAAGATTCACCTGATCAATCCTCTCAGCGTCAATCTGTCGATCATCTCTCGTGCCCTGCAACCGCTGCTGCTGCTGGACCTGCTGCTGCTTCTTGATCAACTCCGACTGCGCCTTCTTCATCTTCTCATGCTTCCTCGCCCGAAGCGCCTTCGTCACCTCTGGATCGAACAACCAACGAAGCACACTACATTTTCAGACTGAGATCGAAGGCTGGGACGAGATGAAGTGCGTGTGAGCTGGGGAGGAGCTAAAGAACCTTGGGAGGTGACGAGGCGGTAGGCTTGACCGAGGAGGAGGGTGTCCTTCGGCTTGAGTAGCCTCACGCGGGTGAACCGAACGATGCCGCCGCCGCCGCCGCCATCGCCGCCGGGGTGGTTGCTCGCCTCGGCGACGCAGAGGGTGACGAGTGCGACGTGGTGGCCGGGGTTGGCCTTCATGACCTCCCCGGCTGTCGTCGGCCAGTAGAGCCGCTCCACCTTGCCGCCGGGGTGCTGGAGCACCACCGCCGCCGCATCCGTCGCCTGGCAGTTCCCCATCTCCCCTGCTCTCTCTCCCTCCTCCTCCTCCTCCTCTCTCTCTCTATCTTTCTCTCTCTAAAATGATGATGATGACGACGGAGAGGAATATCTGGCGGACGGAGGGGGGGGAGTGGAAAGCGGCCTTCAACCAACCGGAGTTGCTGTTTGTGGGTGGTGGTTTTATTGCGATGATGATGTGTGTGGGCGCGGGTGTGGGTGTGGGTGTGGGTGTGCTCTCTGATGATTATTATGGGAGAGCATCTCTCATTCTCTCTCTAGACTCTCAGTCTTCCTCGGTTGCTGGCCAGACGGCCACGTGGCATGACGTCTGTTGGGGGGGGTAACGGCATTCTAGGCGTGGTTTACGTGGAAGGATGAGGGAGGGGACCGTCTTTCTCTCAAGTAAAGTGATTCCGTAAGGTGTCCTGTACTGTAAGGTGGCCGGATGATGCATTACAGCTATGGGCTCGGGCGGAGTGTCGTCCACCTGTGGGGATTGCCTGCCATCGGACGGATGTGAATAATCATGGCCAGCCAACCTACGTACGGGACGCCTAACTGGATCATTTCTATACTCTGTTGGGCAACTGACGAGGCGTGAGAATCTCAGCAGCAGGGTGATCTCGTTACTTTTTACCATCCCAGATCCCTGAATTTTTTATTTCTTTATTTACCCTGTGGTTGTGGTGGTGGCCCAATCAATTTTTTTTTTAAAAAAAAAACATGAGGGTCAGATACGGTAGGTATACTTTCTAAGTACATATAGGATGGCTACCTACAGTTGTTAGGTTTATTTAAATTTTAATTTGGTTGGTTTGTTGTAATTATAGTGATGTATTTCAAATAAACAATTTGATTTGATGCAGTTGTAGGAGACCGGTGGCGGTGGCGGTGGCGGTGGCGGTGGCGGTGGCGGCGGCAATCGGCAATCACAGAGGAGACGAAGGTAGTGGTCTATGGTGGCAGTGGTGGTGGAAAACGGATATGGGGCTAGTGGTCAATGCAGAGGGAGGTAATTTGGGCCAGTCATTGAGAATTCAAACTCTGTTTGACAGCGGTTTAAAATACCATTGTTGAGATGGTCATACCTCACACGGGTTAGTCTCACATCGGTAATGGAAGCGATGAGCTGCTTATATAGCCACCTGTGTTTCGCGTGAGGAGGGGGGGGGGGGGGGGTGTTGAGATGGTCATGTCTGACATGAGTTAGTCCCACATCGATAATGGACGTGGGTGATGAGATAGTTATATACCCGCCTTGGACCTCCCCTTACAAGCTGGTTTTGTGAGGAGGTGGGTATCCCATGGTTTGGGTTCGTCACAAATGAATTTGCTTCCGATCATTCTCGATTGGATTTCGAACTGCAGCAAAGGTTTTTTTTTTTTAGCTTAACTTATAACCCTTGTCATGATTCATATGGATCTCAAGATCTGAGATGGTAACCAAGATTGATGAGCATGTCAGGAGCTGTGAGCAGTGGGCAGGAGTACCCAACTAGCAAGACATGTGAGAATGGAAGACCCTTGAGGGTTCAAGTCGCGTGCTGCGTTTATATAATTAATCATGGTTGTGCGAATAGTCCCACATCGGCTAAAGATGGGAGTTCTGTGTTTTTCATATACCCGTTACCCCCTCCCCTAGTCCTCATAACCAGTTTTGGTGGGGCACATGATTAGTGACTTGGTATCAGAGTAGGCCCCACTCTATCTCCCCTAATGTGGTCCTATCGCACCCTCTTTCTCCATGCTGGCACCTCTTCTTGTATGCAGAAAAGTCTTAGTTGAATCGTGCTCTGCGTGCAAGCAGGTGTTGAACGGATAGTCCCACATTGATTAGGGGTATATGAAAACACAAAACCCCCACCCCCATAAAAATAGGCGTTAGCGGGTGGAGACCCACTCGACGAGAGACGGGGTGGGGCCAGCTCTGATACAATGTCACTAATCACATGCCCCCTAATAACCGATTGTGAGGGGGAGGGGGCAACGGGTATATGATGACACGGGTGGGACTATCGATCCCCTCAACAATCCCACACTGCATAACCGTCCTGGCCTTGGAATTATATATCTCATGGATCGCTTCACCATTTGGCCATGAGGTCGAGGACGGAGCCTTGTGGCGTTACAAATGGTATCAGAGTCGAGGACGGCTCATGGTATAAGGTGGGGGGATTGTCATTACTCATGTGCACCCCAAGATAGGGCATGTATGTAATCTCTTTTGGTTCTATCTATCTCCTTTCTTTCGTGGGCATGTTGAGCTGGGGAATGTTCATTTTGAATTCATGTCATGGCATGCCATGTTGCAGCATGAGCTGAGCTATTTTGGTGGGGGTTATATGCTGAGGGTTGGTTTGGATAAATTTGGGGCAGCTCAAGGGGGGCATCAAAACTCATTTTTACTCTGACAAATATATTGATTATCATATATATTTGATTTAGTCTAACTCGCTAGTGATCAAGATTTTATCTCTATATGGTGTTATATTTGATTCTTATTAGTATTAGAGGCTTCGGCCCCGCTATCCAATTGGCACATATTCATGCGATCAAGTTATATATATGGCCAAGTTTATAAGACATTGATAGCATCCATAACTTTATATAACACATAATATTGTGCAGGCGCATAAGATGAGTGTGACACATATGAGAATCCTGACGCAAATGTGTGACAAAACTAGAAGAGACAAAACAAAAGGATTATTAATATATTTAGGGATAATACAAGGTACACAAAGATTGACCCGCTTCACTGTTTCTTATTCGATCAGCACAAAAGAGTCATGTCTAATTCACCCATTCACGGGAAGATACTGATTTTTTTGGATCTGAATAATGTTTCAGATGGTATCTTTGAAGTAGATGGTGATGGATCAGGCAATACTTGATCGTCAATTTTCACAATGAATACTGCACCGAACATAAAACTTGTGATTGGTAGTAAAACCGAGACTGCGTCAATCGAGTATACACTACAAGTGGAATTGCTCTATTTCTAGACTTCACCTTAACTAATCATAAGTTTATGTGAATGCTTTGATTCTGCCTATCCAGAATCGTGCAGTCTCTTTCTCTCAGACTCAAACAAAATAATGAAGAATAGATTAAAGACTGTATGTGCATTTACAACGAAAAAAGAAAAGATGCATAGGGTAAGAAGATAGTTTCAAATAATTGCGAAGTGGTCATGAAAGAGAAGGTAAAGATGAAGGACTATCGATGAAAATTGTTAGAAAAAGGTATGCAAAAGCTTGCAAAGACAACAAAGATGATCATTAACCAAAAAAAGAAAAACGGCACACAAGGCTCAGCAAGGTTCGATGCTCATGGTTATTCTCTATTGTCCACACATCGATCAAATGCTTGAAATCTCGTCCCGTCGAGCGCATGGTGGACCCCACAAAACCATGTTTCAGGATCCAATCAATCATAATAGCCCATTACTAAAGAACTTAGTTCTTCAGTAGTGCAGCACTTGAGGAACAATGATATGATTTTAAGTTATAATAACAATCACGAACATGCCTTTATATCATTTCATTAAGCAAGATAGACTATAGGAATCATAACTAATCTTAAACAAATTGGGTAGAATAATCAGTTGTCTTAGTTTAGCCCAACCACCTACAACATCTCTTAATAAAGAAAGGGCAAAGTATATATAAAGGCATCACCTTAACTATACACCTCATTTCATATTGGTCTTTAAATTATTTTTTTTTTTTTAACAATTCAATCCATGAACTATGCTCCGTCTGTGTTTAGCCCTCTCTATCAATTTTTGTTCCGAAAATAACCTTATCGTAGTAAGCATAAATTAAATATTCTAAAACAAATTTTAGTTTTATTGAAAATTGATAAGGATATTTTCAGGATAAAAAGTTGATGGAGGGGAGCTAAATGCTGAAGCAACATAGTTCACAAATGAAATTGTTAAATAAAAAGTTGAAGGACCAATATGAGATGCCGTGTATAGTTCAGGGAGGTTTTTGTAACTTGCCCAAAAAATAAATTCATTTGGGTTAAGCACGATCAACGTTAACAATCTAAATTTGATATGATAATCACCGTAGCAACCGGATAATTGAGACAAAATACCCTGCTTGTATTCAATTTCTTTGGACGATATACCAAATAAACTGATTGGTCACCAAACAGCATCCCAGGTTGGAAGACAACCCTCTGAGACATCCAAGTGACCATCACATTCTACCTACATTTTTATTCTATGTAAATTATATTAAAAAAACCCTGACCTATTGCTCATTTGCAGGTTACCCCTCAAATAAAAGAACAGAGTTGAAAAACCTAACATAATGCCTTAGCTTAAAAACCGACTATCTTTGAGATATCTTTAACCGGTCAATTTGAACGAACATCTGATACAGGTACATTCACATCTACCGGAAAGTTTTAGCTGAAAGATCATCGGGTGAAGAACGTGAGAGACAGAACCACCGATATACGTAGAGATTGTGAGTGTAAAAAATGACTAAGACCAACCCAAAGGTCCACAACCCATCAAAAAGCAGGCTAGTAGAGGCCTACGAGGACAACTCGTGATCCGCCAGGAGAGGCCCACAACTTCAAAGACCCACAAGGACAGCTCGTGGTCCATTTAGAAGCCCACATATGGACCAACCAAACGACACCACGTGGATCAATCATAGAATGACACGTCAACATCAACATTTATAGGAATGCAGCACCTATAAATACACCTCAAGACAACAGCAGAAGGACTTTTGACCAGTGGGAGCAACTCGAGCCTCGCGTGGAGTAGCAGAACTTTGCATTCGGAACGAGTTCTCTGATCTTCTAGTTCTACAACCCACTACTTCCTTTCCCTCACTCAGACTCTGTATAAGCCTCCCTCAGCCTGTCGAGGGATAGTTCAACGTTTTAAAAAGATAGTGAACTTAAAATTGCGACTTACCACACGGAGACGTAGACTACGGCCAAACTTCGAAAACAAATTCATGCGTATACTCTTTTTATCTTTTACTCAATTCTTTCACTTACAAACCTATCACTAATCAATTGATCGTTGGCGGGACTCTTCCGACGGTAAAAAAATCCTCCACAAAGATGACCTTATCTGCACGAGACTACTCTTTAGCTGGCGCTGCCAAGGAATCAGAAGCCGCCATACTTCAAGAGGTATTTCATTTGTTTGATTTTTTAGTTCCAAGGTAGAAGATAAGGAAATAGTTTTTTTTTTTTTTTTTTGATAAATCCATCTTGTGAGAAGATAGGAAATAGTTTAGAGGGGTTTTATGCAATTTACTCCCTTTTTTTAAAAAAAAAACCTCCTCTACACTAATCTACTCCATTGTCAAGAACCCTTTCATTAGTTCCACATACACATTCAATGCCATTAATGGTAGGCCATGTGCAGGTGCTGGGGATTCTGGAGCCAAGGGGGTCCAACCTCTTGCCAATCCTTGTTCAAACTTGCCATTCCATGTTCAGATAATTTTTTGTCTATCATCACAATTTGTATTGTATTTCCCATTAATGGCAGCCATTTGTATTTTATTTTAATGTCTGGGTTGCTTTAATTAAACACAAGTTGGGTGGCCTTGGTTCCCCCCACTAGTATTCAATCTTTTTTTTTTGGGGGGTTGGGGGGGGGTTGTACAATCTGTTGGCAAAATGTCTATTCTTTGCCCTGACTTCACATGTAGGGATGGCGCAAATTGGTCGGGTTTGGATCCGGGACCAAAGGAGTTGTTGTCTGGTCATCCCGACCCGACTCATTTATGTGACGGGTCCAAATAGGATCATGACCGGTGTGGTCTGCATACGGTTGACCAAATCAAAATTTCGTGTTTTCAGGTCTAGTTCCTTGCTAGATCCGACCCGGTTAAAGAATGGATTTAGGTTTATCCACATCTGGGTCGCGGAACGCTCCAGATGTTTAGTGATGAATCCGGACCATTCCCTATTGTGCATGAAAAAATATAGAGTCGTTTGTACTCTACATAACCACGACTTGTGCATCTTATATATATCGTTTTTACATTCAATCTGATGGCTCTCTTTCTCCGAAAGTAGTAGTGAACGGTCCAGATGCATCACTGAGCATCTGAAGCATCCATCCGCGGGAGCAAAAAAACACCCCTACTATTCAAATGGGAAATCCTCAACCAAAGGAAAGAAATGACGGACCCAGGATTTTTTCTCAGGGGGGGGCATAATTATTAAAATGTAACTACAGTCGTTGCCTCATAGTCGAAGGCTTCGACAGACAGCGTGACAACGTCCCTACCATTCATTTGATTGCGCAACAAAAGACCTACTATGATTTTACCTCGAATGGAGGAGAATTTTGAACCTCGGAGTCCTTCGAAAATTTGGAGCTGTAACTGACCGACTTGATCAGGGGGCATGGGTTGTAAATAATAAACTAGATCTTCTTTTTTTTTTTTTTGCGGTGGAGGGGGTATTTAATACGTACCCTCCAAAACCTGTAAATAGACCCTGATTCGCACTCAATTCTCATTCACTAAGGGGATGAACTTTACGGGGATGCCACGTGTGCGAGTAGTGGCAAACGACGGTGGATGTCGGCCGGATAGTAGTGGGCATTTGGTGGCCAGCAACGGGTGATGGCCGACGGCCGGTGAGGCCGGTCGTGGGTCGCCAATACGGGTGGCAACAGCAGGGGATGGGCGGCGGCGATGGAGGAGCTATGTGGAGGTGGGGTGGTGGTCGGCGGCATGGTGGTAGACATTGACTGGCGGGGGGTGGTGGCCGGTGAGACAGTGGCGACTGGTGGGGGCCACCTCCATGTGAAGTTGGCAACCAAAAGTTGACAAACTTCCTATATTTGTTTTTTTTTTTGATAAATTATACTTTTCTCCCCTCCTCTCCTGAAGTTTAGCTCAAACCCTCCCCCCCCCCCCCCCCCCCACATTCAATTCAGTTTCGATCAGATAAAAATTACCAAATGAGGGAATCAAGTTGTTGACAAAAGGGGTATTGTGCTAACATTTCAGATGATTTGGAACAAAATTAACTATAGCGGTTACATGTTTTTAAGCTAAATATCAAGGGGGTAAGTGTAACTTATCTTTTCTTTTTCCCAAAATGAGGGGGCCCCCTCGGCCCAACGTAGATCCGCCCGGATGATAGGGTCCCCTGGGTAGCTGAAATTGGTCCATGTCTTATTAGAACACATGAGGACATCGGGATTTCAGTGGATTCTCATTAGGGCTACTACTTCACCAGAGCTCCTATAAATAACTCGGCAAATTACAAAAACCTCCCTTGAATTATACATCTCATTTCATATTGGTCTTTTTTTTTTGACAATTTGATACATGAACTATACTCCATCTGCGTTTAGTCCCCTCCGTTAATTTTTTATCCCGAAAACACCTACATAAAACACGAGTTTGATTTTGTTTTCCTTGGTTGCCTCTCCCTTTCTGAACCGTTGGATGCTTTCATGAAAGAAGGATGAGTGTGACGCAGGGAACGGTGATGCCGGCCGTATACCTCAATGGACGGTTAAGAGGTGGAGGTAACGTTCACCCTCCTAATGGGGAGGTGAACAAAATTGCTCTCGAAACACCATCTGAGCTTTGATGACGGTTTGACCAGCTTACCTTTGTCCTCGAGTTGAGCTGTGGTCTTCTCTGATGGCTCCCATCCTAAGCTTCCTCCCTTCACTCACTTATTATTCATTGATGACTGTGCAGAGTAATTCTGATATGGGCCCCCCACTCACCAACTACAGTAGAACACTGCGTTTTAGTCCCACAGCACTCACGGCTGCTCTCCTGCCCTGTGCACGCCAATCAGCGGGCTGTACTCCACACAATGTGCTGGGTCCCACCCCGACTTGTGTGAAGTGCAGCCCAAAAAAAATTAGTGATGGCACCCAAAAAAATTTTAATTTTTTTTATTTTTGCTTATCTTTGTTCCCAACCTTGAACCAATCGTCATTGACGCGCACCGCTCCTATCGATCGACCTCCACCTTGATTGTCACCAATCATCCCAATCTCCGTTGCCACCTCCTTTATCAACGACAACCTCTGTCACCCTCTTTCCTTCTTGTCCTTTCTTTCTCTATTTTTTTGCATCGAAATCCTAAACCATTTGCCCTCCTCCCATTCATTTTTCCTCCTCCTTCTTCTTCTTCCTCCATTTTTTCCGTACCTGAACCTTATCTGATGGCTGATGCTGGGTTCAAGCGGCTTAGGATTTCAATACGGAGAAGATGGAAAACGGAGGTGGACAGAGGGAGAAGGGTGGGGTGGCAGGAACGGCCGCAAAGGGGTAGGTGTTTGGACATGTACGAAAGCGCCTATGAGTGCGATCACTAATTTCATAAGTGGGAATAGACGGACCCAATTGTGAATGCTAAAAATCTCCGGGGGGTTGGGGTGGCCCCTACATTACATTATGATCGCTCAAGAGTGGACGGTGGGTTTCGTACCAAAAGAAAGGGGAAAGAAAATAGTCGGTGGGTTATGAGGAGAGGAGGTCCCACATCAAAGTCAACATGTACAGCACTTGTTATTTATTGCACAACTATATGTAAAATGATCCTCCAAACTATTTAGATCCATGTGAAATGCTTTTTAACCAACTGGCCGGATAGCCAACCCGCATACATGGCTATTAGCTTGTTGAGGAAGACCATCAGTTAGTCCCACATTGATAAAGGGGGCATCTAACGCATGCTTAATATATTTTCTGCGAATCTCACCTTACGACCTGGGTTTTGAAATATAAGAGTATCTAACATGGTATCAGAGCAGGGTTCACCGTCTTCCTCCGAGTGCGGCCCCTTTCGATTGTACTTCACTCCGCGTGCTCCGTTTGAGGGGAGTGTTGAGAAAGTCCACGGATTAGTCCTACATCAATAAAGGAGGTATCTAACGCCCGCTTAATATGCCATTTGTGAACCTCCCCTTACGATCCAGATTTTGGGGTGTGAGGATATATTGGCCACTACTTACTATTCATAATGGGACCTTTAAATCAGCACACAGCAACAATGTCTTATTTTAGGTGTTGTTCGGGTTGAGTGCGGTATACATGCCATCTCGTTCATGGTTGTGATGCATGAGCCATTTTTTGTCATTGGTTTGTGATGCCAATGGTGTGGTATCACGGTTATACCAAAGTTTCTCTCTTCGATAAGCGGTCAATATGTGGTGGCGAGAGGGTGAAGGAGAGAGTATTAATTATGAGCCTGTCCCGCAGCCTTAGCCACCATGACCCAGTTGCTGAGCCAAATAAGCTTTGTTGAGTCATCTCTATTTGGATGCGTACAGTCGACACACACACATACACACATAATTATTACATTGACCCCATCATTATCATTGGGAGGAGACCACCACTTCGTCCTCTGAATGATGAGATTGTTGGCAGTCCGGCCTTTACAGCTAGCAGTGTAGCTCAATTGGGCTAGATATCAATATAGAATGGCACGAAGGTATTGTACTAACTAGGACAAAAAAAATTCTCTGAGCCGTCCAATTTTATGTAATATCATAGTCATCTATTGATACAAATCACCTGGCTACCTAATAAATAACTCCAAATTCTCAATCATAATTAACTATCCAAAATCATATAGGTAATAAATATCGGAATATATCTCTTTCTATTCTCCACCCACATAGGTTCTTCGGATTTCGAGTCTCTCTCTCTCTCTCTCTCAAATCCAATTAAAAATCTACTATAAAGATGTTAAAAACCAATTATAAAGATGATAAATACATATTCAATGATATTTAATGATCATTTGATGTAAATTGGTACTTTTCTTAGAATGTTAATTAGTGCTCTCTCTCTCTCTCTCTCTCTCTCTCTGTCTCTCTCTCTCTCTCTCTCTTTCTCTAACAAGTGAATCACACCCTGAAGGGCATGTCACCGCTATGGGTGAGGATTTTGATCGTCGTACATAACCGCCCTCCAACAGTCGATTGAAGGGTTGAATCTTCGAGGTGTTGCACTGTGGGATGCCTAGTTGTTGTGTGCTTAACTGCCACGCAAACACTGTAGAGTAGAGAGAGACAAAGAAGGAATAAGAGAGAGAGAGAGAGAGTTGACACAGGATATGATAACGAAGTTCGATCGAATCCTATATCTCCGTGCGGTAAAACTCAATCTTTGAATCCACTAACTTTGAGAAAGTAGAGCTACTTTCGACAGGACGAGGCGTACTTCTTACACGTAAACAGAGGGTGGAGAGGGCTTGAATGTCTGAAGACTAGAAGGCTCGAGGAGCTCTGGAAAACAGAAAGTGGAGTTGGAAATAATAGAATTGGATCTGGATTATTTACAGGGTTGGCAATATATAAAGGTTTGGAAATATTCAGGAAATATTTTCTGTAATATCAAGAGTTTAGGCAATTATCCGGGGGGATTTACCAAACCCCATATGTCATATACGGGCTCTAGGCAGGGCTGCGGGTCCTACCGTCATCTTCGTGGGCCCCAAGCAGAGCTGCGGGTCCCATTGTCATCTTCGTGGGCCCCAAGCAAGGTTGTGGGTCCCACCATCAGGCGTTAGCCAGATTTTGCACGCACAATCACTGAAGGCGATCATCCAAGTGTCGATGGCCATGAGCATTTACCAGTGTTGGACGAGAAAAGAGGAGACCATAACAATAAAGGCTTAAAGCATGTATCAGATATACGTTCTTTAAAACGTTATTTATCATTTCTTAGAAAGTGTGACATGCGTAGGGTTACCGACGAATCGCTTCCAAGATACGACAAGTCTTTGTGATTCTACACATAACAAAAATGAAAAAAATCACTCTGAAAATGACACACTTGAAATAATTTTGGTAGAACTTTATTGTAAGAAAAAAAAAAAGGAAGACTCAATTTCGAGATGAATACCATGGCTCATATGTGACTCAATATATAGAAAACAAGGTAGAGTCACCGATTCACCAATCGATAGATGCCTAAAAGCATCCATTGGTCCAACTGTCAAGTCCAAACTGATAAATAAAAAGTGCTTCTAATAAGCTCCATATAGCCCATTGATGATATCGTGTGTGCATGATGCGCAACATACATCCACTTGCTCATCCCAAACAATAAGCTATTGTAGTCTTTCGATATGTACCCTCTTACTTGCTCATCCCAAACAATGAGCTATAGTAGCCTTTCTTTATGTACCTCTCACTTCGTACCTATTTGTATCTTTAGAGTAGGTTTAGGAGGGAAGCTTTGAGAAAACACTTTTCATTTAGGCTAAAAGGCTTTGATTGGAAGTTTTGCAAAAGGTAAATGAAAAGCAAAGAACATGAGACAAATTATAAACCCCTCCTTTTGACCCTTGCACAAAGAACAATGATTGGCTCCAACACTCCACTATCATGAAGTAAACCAAAAAGAAAAGATTTATTAGCCCTAGATCCACTATAACTGTGTTGAGTTATATTAATCTAGTCGATAGTTCCGGATTACATGCAGTCCATGAAATGATTTGAGATTAGGTGACAATCCTTGTATAACGTACAGTTGTAGGCTTAACTGCTTAAGGGATCATTTGCTAACCGTTTTTTTATGAGTTTTTTTTCTCAAAATATTAAATTTGCATCTGAGATACTCTCTCACGTAATGTTGCCCGTAGCATTAAATCCCTCCTTCAATTTAGCTTTTGCGGATGACGCTCCAAAAATTATATCAACCAACTGATCCCGATTCTGTGCATCGCATCATGTCCCATGTGTTTCTACAAGTTAAACCATTCTCAGAGTTACTGTAGCTGCTACAACAACTTCGAGAATTGTGTCTCATAGTAGAATCCAATGGGATCACAATGCACAGGATCAAATGGTGTGTGTTCGATCGGGCCGGATTATGATACCGGGTTGTGATTCACCTTCGCACCGAGCACTCAGTCGCAACTACAGTGAAGTAACTGTACTTGCTACAATGATTTGGGTTTAGTAATTAGGTTAGGGTTATGGTTCATTATTTGGATTATAAAATTAGGTGATTCACTATTTAGGGTATAAAATTAAATTTCGGGTTACACAATAGGATAAAAATGTTTCGGAAATGTTTTTATCGTGTTGTGAAATCAGTTTAGCCATATGGTAAATGGAAGTGCATGTGTCATTTTTTAAGTTGATGAACCTATTACAATTACATCTTTTACGGTGGATCTTTTATGATATATTAGTTGTATAAAATGATAGCCTATATAGTAGACCCTATAGGTATTATATTAAGTAGGTATGGTCAAATCATTGGTTGCCACATTAGCTGTTGAAAGCCCATTACTCCAACAACCGTTGGAGGAACACCCTGGACTCAGGGTGCATCACAGCCACACCGTGTGGTATCACCGTTATACCAAAGTCTTTCTCGTCCATCGCAGCCGCACGCGTTTTTCTTCGCTGAGTGTGATTCACTTGTGAGTTGCCAATCATTGTTCGGCTGTGATGCACGCTGGACCCACAGACTGGAGCCAACGGCGGGAGGAGATCTGAACTCTAGGTTAAATATCATATCACTTTGATCCAAGGATTGGTTTGTCATTCCACGCATTGAATGCCACATCACATGATGGGGAGCAATTTGGTGATGCAATGGAGACCGATCAGCATTATGTTTAACTGATTTGGTGCCGTACGTGCTTCTTAGTTCCTGTGTTCTTTTTTCCTCTCTCTCTCTCTCTCTCTCTCTCTCTCTCTCTCTCTCTCTCTCTCTCTCTCTCTCTCTCTCTCTCTCTCTCTCTCTCTCTCTCTCTCTCTCTCTCTCTCTCTCTCTCTCTCTCTCTCTCTCTCTCTCTCTCTCCTGAGCTTCCTCCTTCTCCTCCTCCATTTCCTATCTCTCAATGATGAGAGTGTTGGCGGTCTAACTACTTTACAGCAATGTAGCCCAATTGGGCTATATATATATATAAATATATATATATATATATATATATATATATATATATATATATATATATATATATATATATATAACATGGCACGTCGGTTTTGTGCTAACTAGACAAAACGGAAGCTGATTGAATAAAAATGAACCGAATAGATCTAATCATTCGTTCAAAAATCAACGCATGATCTCTATTTTCCCGTCAACCAACTCCTTCCCCTTGGTTTCAAATCCCGACTCATTTAAACTACACAAAACTCCTAAAATCTCGACCCATTTAAACTACACTAAGCCTGACCTTCATCCCATGATTGTTGTTCGCATCAATGGCTATAAACCGTCTGCTGAAATTTCAACCGTCCCAAACCATCGGATCGATCTCGAGGAATTCGTTCGAATAGAGTCAGCTGTGATTGATCAATTATAGGGGGAGTTGGTTGCGCCGAAGTCGCCCGCTTCATGCCAATCAGCACGGGCGAGGATATGGGTGTCCCTATGAATGCCGGTATTGTCGTCGAAAGTGTTTTGTTGCCAAAGGTGTTTAGGTGTGTTGCCGCCAAAGACAGTCCACTGCAGTGCCGATAGATGTGTTGCTGTCAAAGGCGGCCCGGTGCAGTGCCAACAGGCACGAGCATACACTAATCTATATAACATGACACGACAGTATTATGATGACTATGACAAAAAAAAAATCATCTCCGATTTTACGTAAATATCACAGTCGTCTGTTGACCTAAATCGGTTGACTACCTAATAAATGACCCCAAATCCCCAGCATAGCTATCCAAAATCAAGTAGGTAATAAATGCCGAAATCTTCTTCTCCACCCTTCTTCCAATTTTCATCCACCCCTCTCTTTCTCTTATAAATTCTATTAAAAACATACTATAAAGATGATAAATACATATTCAATGACATTTAATGGCCATTTAATGTATATTGATACTTTTTTTGGAAGGTTAATTAGTGCTCTTTCTCTCTCTCTCTCTCTCTCTAACAAGTGAATCACACTCTAAAGGAAGCCGCGACACGTCACTGCTGAAGGCGTCAAGAGTGCCACCGGGCACGGGCATTTACTAGTGTTGGACAAGACAAGAGACCATAATTATAAATGCTTGAAACATGTATCAAATATGCTTCTTTTAAAGTGTTATTCATCATCTCTTAGAAATTGAGACTGTCTTAATGTTACATACGAAACATTTCCGGGATACAATAAGCCTTTGTGGTTCTGCACTCGGCAAAAGTGAAGAAAACCTTTTGAAAATTTGACACACTCAAAACAATTTTGGCAGAACTTTATTGTAAGAAAAGGAAATAGGAAACTCAATTTCGGATAAATTCAAAAGCTGATATGTGCCTCCATATATATAGAAAACAAGGCAGAGGCACTGATTCCCCAGCTGACAGGTGCCTAAAAGCATCCATTGGCCCAACTGTCAAGTCCAAACTGATAAATACAAAGTGCACCTAATAAGCGCCATAGAGCCCATTGATGATGCTGTGTGTGCGATGCGCAACACACCTCTAATTGCTCATCCCAAACAATGAGTTATGCTGCTATAGTAATAGTAGCCTTTCTTGATGTACCCTCTTACTTGCTCATCCTAAACAATAAGCTATAGTTTCCTTTCTTTATGTACCTCTCACTTTGTTCCTATTCGTATATTTAGAGTAGGTCTAGTTGGGAGGCTTAGAGAAAACATTTTCATTTTGACAAAAAGGCTTTGATTGGAAGTTTTGGAAAAGAGCAATGCTATTCAGCCCGAAGGTTTTTCCGATTCCGCTCAACCCAATTGATGTGACAGTGTGCAACTGGTGGTGTAAAAGACTTAAATGTCTCTAATGGGTTTCAGCCATCAGTTGCACGCTGCCATGTCAATCGGGCCGGCGAAATCGAAAAAACCTTCGAGCTGAATAGCATCTCTCTTTGGAAAAGTATATGAAAAATCAATCCACATGAGACAAATTATAAAACCACTCCTTTTGCACAAAGAACAATGATTGGCTCCAACACTCAACTATCATGAAGTAAACCGATAAAAAAAAAGAGAATATTAGCTGTAGACCCACTATAACAGTGTTGAGTTATATTAATCTAGTAAATAGTTTCGATTTACATGTAGCCCACCAAATGATTTGATTTTAAGTGACAATCCATGTATAACATTTGTAGGCTTAAGGTATTCTTTGCTAACCGTTTTTTATGACTTTTTTTCAAAATGCAAAATTTGCCCCTAAGATACTCTCCCAACTAATGTTGCCCGTAGCATTAAATCCCTCCCTCAATTAAGCTTGATGAAGCCCCGAACAATATATCAACCAACTTATCCCAATTCCGTGCATCGCATCTTGTCCCATGCGTTTCTACTACAAGCCAATCCATTCTCAGGGTTACTATAGCTGCTATAAACTCTGATAATTGTGTCTCGTAGTAGAATCCAGTGGGATCATGATGCACGAGATCAGATGGTGTGCGTTCGGGCTTGATTATGATACTGGGTTGCAATTCACGTTCACACCGAGCACTCGGTTGCAACTATAGTGAAAAAACTATAGCTGCTACAGTGATTTTGGTTTAATAATTAGGTTAGGGTTAGGGTTCACTATTTAGGTTATAGAATTAGGTTTAGAATTAGGGTTCACTATTTAGGGTATAGAATTAGGTTTAGGATTTCACAACACAACGAAAAATTTCGGAAACGTTTTTGCCGTGTTGTGAACCGGTTTAGCCATATGGTAAATAAAAGTGCATATGTGTCATTTTATAAGCTAGTGAACCTATTACAATTATATCTTTTACAGTGGATCTTTTATAATATATTAGTTATGTCAGAGCCAGTTAATAGGCTGTTATTATAAAAAAAAAACCCCTTAAAGTGTCTAAAGCAATATTGTGGGTCCCACATTATAGCCTATGAGTGGTAAACCCTACCTGTATTAAAAGTAGGTATGATCCAGTCATTGATTGCCACATCAGCAAAAATATTGTTCTTGCACAAAACACCTCTACTTCTATCATTATACTTTACCAAACCCAACAAGATGAGGTGAATCCTTTGATGAGTCATCGAACGGTTGGGTGCAATTCAACCCAATTACAAAATGTACAGTAAAATGGAGAGGAGGTTGGGGAAACTGAAATAATACCCACCAGGGGATAAGGAAGTTGAAAAGCAACTAATACTTCGGTGAGGAGGTTGGGGAAACTTCCGAGTCGATCGGTGCATATTCTCGAAGGGATTAGTCCAAACATGAAGTGGGTCCATTGTCTGGAGGGTTTCGGGAGAGCCGTCATGTCTCGCTAATGTCAAAAAATAAATTAAAATAATAATATTGTATATCCATATACTAATGAATTTCCCCATTTTTCCCCTTCTTTTGAGAATTTCTCGGAAATAAGTTTGGACATAATATTTTATTAGCGAACTTAGTGAGAGGTCCCTGACAAGGGATCGTTTTAAGGGTAAGGATATCCAAAAAGATGGTGTTGTAGCAGGTCCCTCCCGAAAAGGATCAGGCTAGAACAAGTCCCGCACATGACTTTTATCCCTTTTTAATAACCAAATGGCTGTGCATGCTCCATCGTCCCTTGCTGCTACAGAACTCCAACCCATGGGTTGCTACAGTGATTTTCACTGTAGTATTTTTTTTTTTTTTGACACAATTCCTCAGAAAAATATATTACTACAGTAATTTTACTGTAGCAAAAGAGTAACAATCTACACAAATTGTTACTCTGCAAATATTGTTACTCAATCTGCAAATTTGTTAATCTTTTGCTACAGTGATTTCATTGTAGCAATTTTTTTCCGACAAGATTTCTCAAAAAAATATTTACTACAGTGATTTCACTTAGCAAAAGAGTAACAATTTGCACAAATTATTACTCAACAAGATTGTTACTCAATCTGCACAAATTGTTACTCTTTTGCTAAAATGATTTCACTATAGCAAAAAAATTGGTAAGATTTCATTAAAAAAAAATGCTACAGTGATTTCACTGTATCAAAAAAGTAACAATTTCCAAATATTGTTATTCTTTTAACTACAGGACCAGTGCCCCCATGTACAGCTACACGTAGGGTCTTGCTCATGTGTATAGCTGGTTACAGGGGTAAAAAAGATTTTTTTCTATCAGGAATACTTAACGCTAATTAACGATGTTGACTGTCTTTATCAATAAATTTGATCGGTTAGAGGGACCTACCACACATTATCCCTATTTTATTTTTATATACCTCTCTCTCTCTCTCTCTCTCTCTCTCTCTCTCTCTCTCTCTCTCTCTCTCTCTCTCATCCATGAAAGAGCATTTACCATCAATTTGTCTCAAACTATGATTAAGAACCAAACCCAACCATTAACACCAACCACTAATAGAAAATCCAATGGAGTCTACGATTGGAGTAAAAAAGAAGAAGAGCAATGATATTTCAACATCTCAATGAGTGTACATTGTGACGTGGCACCCCGATCATAGCCATCTGGTGTAGGGATGGCAACGGTGCGGTTTTGGGTAAAACCGGCACTGCAACATTGAACCGCCACACCGAAATCGCATCGCACCGCGACGGTGACCGTATGTAAAACCGAAACCGCACCATGCGGTACGGTGCACCGCGGTTTAACATTATAATGGCCTAAACGGTGCAGGTTTTTACGGTTTTGGGCAAAACCGAAACCGCACCGCAACGGTTATAGATTTTGGCAAACCAAAACCGCACCATGCGATGCGGTTTTTCGCGGTTCTTGGTTTTAAACCGCACCGTTGCCATCCCTAATCTGATGCCAATTGGGACTGAGCGTGGCTGTGATCGGGTGCCATGTCAAAATGTATCTACATCCCTGATGTTGAAAGCGCATTTTTCAAAATGACAAAAAAAAACCCTAATCAAATCACTACACTCTGCTATTTTGAAGTAATCAGAACGAAATATATAACAATGTATTTAATGGAATTTACTTCCCCTAACTGAGAAAAATGTTCATAGCAGGTGGCATCAACCCAACCTTTAAAAGAGAGAGAACTCACTCAAATTCTTACACCTACAACCAAAATCACTGAAGATTCAACAAACAATGCAATAGCAGAAGAGCAATACTATTCATCCATCCTGATTTCCATCCGGAAATGACCAATCTGACCCGGCGCCTGATCACAGCCGTCCCCTTGCCTGCCAGTCAGGATGAGTGTGGTTCACCTATCAAGGCTGGATGCAACGGTCGGCCGTGATCAGGTGCCACATCAGGATGGCTCAATCCTGACGGGAAATCTGGATGGCTGCCAAGCATCTTCCATATCAGAATCCCTGTCATTCCATCCACAATGCTCTCATTTACATGTACTTTGATGAAAGAAGTTCATATAAAACAATTTACGAGTAAAGAAAAGGGATATTACTCCATTCCAATTTTTTGTAGTAGATTGGGATATGGTGAGTCACTTTGCTAGGGTGAAATCTTTCTCTAAATTCCCGCGGGAGTGAAGAATACAAAATTTATTTAGAATTTTCATTTCACTTTTCCTTCCACTTTCCCTAGGTTAGTATATATTTTCTTTTACCTTAAGTGTCCATTTATAACCAAACATGAGAAGAAAGGTTCAGTGGACTTGCTCTTCACTTCCTCCACTTTTTTTATGAACCAAATATAGTCTTTAGAGTAGAAAATACATAAATGAATTTTTTTTTGTCACTTTTATTTTCAGTTTCCATCTATAACCAAAAAAGGAAATACGGATCGCACTTTCCTTATTTTCCTCCCATTTATCCGGACACGAACACAAGGTATAAAACAAAGAAAAGAAAGGGAAGTCGGATCCAACATTCCTTTTCTTTTGTTTAGTTGTAGAAGAAAATGACAAGGAGAACAAGGAAGAAGAAAATAAAATATAATTTTCCTTTTAAGTATTCTCTATTCTAATCTAGAAAACCATTCTTTCGTTTTTTTCCAATCGACCAAAGCGACATGGCGCATTACAATGTGAATAAGTGAATGATCCCCTCTTTCTTTCTTTCTCCTGATTTCTATTCTACAACCAAAAAATGTAAATGAATTATATATTTGTTCCTTATCTTCCTCTTCCTCTTTATTTTTCCTTTTCCTTTACTATCCTTGTGACGACCAAGACCCAAAACTCCTGAGGTGGAAGGTCAAGATGGATAAGGTGAGGTGAGGTAAGTTTTAACAAGTCCATGAATTAGTCCCACATCAGCCGGAAAAAAAAAAGATTTCGGGCTATATATATAACTTCACTTCGTTAACAAGACGAGTTTAAAAGTCGTGAGCCTTTGGGCAAAGCGAACAATATCTTGTGTATGGTGTCAGGATGTTACAATCCTCAAAGCTAAATACAACATAACCTAACAAACGTGAGGGAAAGGGAGCATAACCTAACGCTGGTGTTTGCTCATAACCCACCCACCCGCCACCACCGCCCTCACCCCCTATTATGTTGGACGGAGCTTGATTGTTTGGTTACGAGATTGGGATGCAATCCCTCGATGTACCAAATGTCCCATGGGTAGGGAGCGGGCACCGTGGGGAACGAAATTTGTTTGGGTGTCTGTACAATTTCGAGGTATTTTTGGTACTATTTTTGTTGTTTCTATGTAAACCCTAACTGAAGGGTATATATATAGATGGTTAGCTTTCATACAATGTAATTCCTTCTACCGTCTTTTATTTTGCCTCGGAGCAAAGTGGAATCGGCCATGAAGGAAGGACATAGGCACATTGCCAAGCCTCATAGAATTGTGTCCTTTCTGGTTCTGTGATTGCATCTTCTTTTTGTCACTTTATTCTTAACACCCCCAACCTGCTGCTCCTCTTTCCTCTCCCTCCTCTCCCAACCACAACGACCAGTACCTCCACCTCCAATCTGATTTCAATGTAACTTTCTCCTACATTTCCTACTACCAACAAGGAAAAAATCTTTTATTGCAATCAAGAAATAGAGAAAAAATTCTTTAATTTTCTCTTACCTTTTTCTTGGCTTTCCTTGTTAGTCCTATAGATGTGGAAAATTAATTCTATAGAAAAAATCAAGCTGCAATTGGTCGCCACAATTCCAATAATGATTCACATCCGATGGGTGAAGTTCCAAGCGGAGCGTAGAATGTCAGTGTCGAAACTATTTCATAGATTATCTCGAATTGGCCACATTGGGTATGGCAAGTGGCCTAGAAAACTAGTGAGACTTAGATGTTTAGTCCAAGGGTATCAATTTCTCAGTCTCCATCTCATTGTATATGGTGTCAAGTGTGCCTCCTTTCCAAATGTTAGGAGACGACGGCTAGGGTTTGGAGAGGAACAGAATGATTCCATTAAGGGACTCAAGCCCAATATATGTACAGTAAACCCGACCCGACTATACAGTAAACCCGACCCATTATATTTACATTAACACTCCCCCTCAAACTCACGGTGGATCATGAACCGAGAGTTTGCTTAGAAAATGCCTGAAGCGAGCAGTCGTCAGTGGCTTCGTCAGAAAATCAGCAGTCTGCTCCGATGAGGGAATGAAAGGCAGGGAGATGGTGTGATCGATAAACGCCTGGCGAACATAATGACAATCAACTTCAATATGCTTTGTTCGCTCATGGAAGACCGGATTGCTAGCAATCTGAATAGCACTCCGGTTGTTACAGAAGAGAGGGGTGGGCCCGGATATCACCACTCCCAAGTCAAGCAGAAGACGGCGAAGCCAGACAATCTCGGCGGTGGTGGAAGCCATAGCCCTGTATTCGGCTTCGGTGCTGGAGCGAGCAACAGACTCCTGCTTCTTGCTGCGCCACGAAATCAGTGAGTCACCCAGAAACACACAGTATCCTGTAGTAGATCGACGAGTGGCCGCATCTCCTGCCCAATCTGCATCTGAGTAGGCACGCAGCACCAACGGAGAGGTGGAGGGAAACAGTAGTGAACGGGTGATGGTGCCCCGGAGGTAGCGGATAATCCGGAGAACAGCTGCATGGTGTACTGACCGTGGAGCCTGAACAAACTGACTGACAATGCCAACAGCATGGGCAATGTCTGGCCGGGTCATGGTGAGATAGACAAGCATCCCAACCAACTTCTGGTAACGGGAGACATCCTGGAGCGGCTCACCATCTGTAGCGAGAAGCTTCAAATTGAGCTCCATGGGTGTGTCAGCAGTACGTGTGTCAGTAAGCGCAGCATCAGCAAGGATGTCGGAGATATACTTCTGCTGTGAGACCAACAGACCACGAGATGACCTGGCAATCTCAAGGCCCAGAAAGTAACGAAGAGAGCCTAGATCTTTCATCTCAAACTGACTCTGGAGGTGCCGCTGGAGAGAGGCGATGATGGCACTATCATCCCCAGTGATGATCATATCATCCACATAGAGGAGAAGAACTGCAATGCCCTGACTGGAGGAGCGAGTGAACAAGGCATAGTCGGAGTGACACTCAACAAACCCGGCGGCCAGAACTGCACTGCGAAACCGCTCAAACCAGGCACGAGGGGCCTGCTTGAGCCCATAGATGGCTCGGCGCAACCGACACACGTGCCCTGGAGGAACTGAAGTGCCCGGAGGAGGAGCCATGTAGACTTCCTCGGAGAGATCACCGTGGAGAAACGCATTGGTGACATCCATCTGATGGAGAGGCCACCCTCGAGCAGCTGCCACAGCTAAGAGGGTGCGCACAGTAGTCATCCGAGCAACCGGAGCAAACGTCTCCTCGTAGTCAATCCCATACTCCTGGGAGAAACCACGAGCAACGAGGTGAGCCTTGTGCCGCTCAATGGATCCGTCAGGCCGAGTCTTGACCTTGAATATCCACTTGCAGCTAACAGGCACCACCCCGGAGGGACAAGGCACCAACTCCCAGGTCTGGGTCCGCTGAAAAGCCTCAAGCCCGCGGGAGGGCTGCCGGAGCAGAGGAGAAGGCCGGAAGGGGGCGGGTGGGCTGCCGGAGCAGGGGAGAAGGGCCGGAGGTGGGTCGGGTGGGCTGCCGGAGCAGGGGAGAGGGCCGGAGGGGGGGTCGGGTGGGCGGCCGGAGCAGAGGAGAAGGCCGGAGGGGTGGAGGAGATGCCGGAGGTGCCGTCGGAGGTGCTGCCATCGCGCGGGAAACCCTAGAGCTCTGATACCATGTTAGGAGACGACGGCTAGGGTTTGGAGAGGAACAGAATGATTCCATTGAGGGACTCAAGCCCAATATATGTACAGTAAACCCGACCCGACTATACAGTAAACCCGACCCATTATATTTACATTAACACCAAAAAAGGGTGGAAAAGGGACGAGGGGTAGAAGAAGCTCTCCTGACAACTTCCTCGCTCCCAACTCATTGACCGCTTGCCCATTAATTCTTGGTCGTTGTGTCATTCACAGTTCACTATTGTTGCCTTTTGATTGCCACCTCTGGTGAGTTTCTTCCTCCCTTATTCCTTTTCCGCTTCCTCTTCTTCCCTTTAACAACCTCACACTATGCTCCTAAGAGAGGGTGATAGCCATGGGGCACCCAGTTCAGTCTCCTCCCATCAATATGGAGTGGGAAGAGGTAAAAAAATTGGAATAAAAATGCTAGTACTTTGTAAAATTTTGCACTTCTCCAATATACATGAAAATGTTTTTTTAACCAACATATGATACTGATTGTATTCTGATATCTTACTCTTTAGTAAAATACTAAAATGTATTGGTACTGATCATTACATGCTTTCTTAAATATTCATAATTATATACTTATGTTTTGTGCAAAATAACATTGAAGATCTAATATCAAGTAATCAGTAACTACCATTTTCTTTTTCTATCATGATTATAAGTTATTAGAGAATCTGTTATAAGTAAATTTTAACAAAATGTATCAAAAAAAAAACACACACACACACATTTTAGGTTTCAGCAACATACTATATTCTAATCACTCAGCAGGGTTATGAATATCTTGGGTATATGGTTACATTTTAGGTTTCCCCAACAGACTATATTCTAATCACTCAGCAGGGTTGTGAATATCTTGGGTATATCGTATGAGTAATTTTTTCAACATTTATTTACCCTTCATGATTATAAATTACAATCATGTACAACGAAGTCATATAAGTATTCGTATTTGTCTTGTATTCAAAAAAACATAAGCATCCTAACAAAGAAATATGAGAGAATTCCCTACAAGGTTTCCACATGCATGCAATTAATTCATTGTGTAAGTAAAAAATCAAAGGTAATTAAGCTTGGCAATAAAGTTGGGAGCCAGTCTAGATGAATTATATGAGAATGTATACACAAATAGAGAAGCAACAAACTTTCTTACTGACCTATCAAATATACAAGTTAAACATTTACCAAAAAAATGTAACAGATAAAATCCATTAGGATCCACATATATTAGGTTTTCCTTGGACTGCAAATATAAAAGAAAACTAGCACCGGAACATTTCACAAAGAACTCTCCAGGGACAAGATAAGACCCTCTTGCATAATGTCATGATTGTACACTCACACCGATGGAAAGAATTTATTGAGATTGAACGGTAAGGAGTAGAATTCCTCACTTCGGGTGTCTGTCTTGAAGGATCGGAACTTGTCCCACCAATGACGACCCCTGTCTTTCCTCGCTGCGCTGTCATGACGATGAAGGGTGTTGTCCAAGAAAAACGCCACGCAGCCCGCCACAAATGGTTTCGAAGAGAATGGTACATTGACAATATCATTGAACTGGAAAATGAGGTAAACTGTCAGCATATAGCGCTTATACGATCATTGGAAGTAATAGAACAAGTTGTTATGGATGCTTTGCATACCCATCTTGCACCAGTGTGAACTGGACCATAACCAGCTACAGAAGTGTACTCATTGAAGTACTGAGGCACTGATAGGCCCATGAACACGGAGAATCCTAAGATGAACTTTGTTCTGAAGCTGTTTAGATTGCAAAACTGTAGGAAACTGAGACCTACAGAACCTGTTTATGCAAGACGGTATAACTTCATGATGCACGCGAAGCTTGTAGATAAGATCACACATTGCAAGTCTAAGTTGACAATTGATGACAAATTATCACCCATTTTTAAGTACATACCAACGTATCCAAAGAAAAGGCAGTATAGAGCAGCAAATATTGGTGCGGGAATGGATGCAAAAACAGCCCCAAACTTTCCTGAATTGACAAGAGAAACATGGTCAGTCAAATTAACTTATCGAGCTAACCATGTAAACAACTGAAAATAACCTGTCATTTCTGGAAAAATCTTTTTCAGAATTATTTATCACACAACCGGACATGTCACACATTAAATTAACAAATACATGGAAAATATCAATTAAAAACATTAACTGGTTAAAAGGATAAATTTTGAAAAACATGAAATAACAAGATGGCATTGTTGGAAATATAACTTCAGATAGTGACCTATGTAACTTAAGACAAAATCCTTAGATAAGCTTTGTGAAATTGTGAATGGCAGAAAGGTAAATCAATCACAAAAGTAATTACACATAAAACTAAAAGTGCCAAGAATTGCCATATATAATTTTTTAAAAAAAGAACAAAAAAGGTTTATGACAGTGCTAGTGAAAGACTAAATACACAATCTAAAGTTAACAGTTAAAGATAGTATATGTACTTTCCCACTAATGATGTCAAGATCAGGATTGTATTGTAAATTATGATGGGGTCATATCACCTTGGGTTATAAATTGAATCATGAATCTTCCAATTTGTCCTAAAAATAAGAAAGACAAAAAATCTTTGCAAAAATAAACAGTGATCCAAATAGAACCCGAATAGAACTGGACCCGTACTAGCTCTGCCTTTTGGAGCACTCTAGGTGTTCACATGGTATCAAAGCTGGGCCCACTCCGGAAGTGTCTCCCGAGTAGCCCCACCGCACCCGCTAACGCCTCTCTCTACATATGGGTAGGCCCCCGTTGAAACGCGCTCTATTTGCGGGCAGATGTTGAGTAATTAGTCCTACATCAGTAATGGGAGCGGAGATCACTGTCTTCATATACTTGCTGTGCTCACCTCCCTCCATAAGGTCGGCCTTTTGGAGTACTCTAGGTATTGTCACATAGTATCAAAACTGGACCTGCTTTGGGAGCATCTTTCGAGTGGCCCCGCCTGTTTATTTGTTTGTCCATGTGGTTGTCCATGTGAAGGGGCATGTTGGCATGTTTAGTCCCACATCTGGTTGGAGTGTTCACATGGTTCACCTTATGTGGCGTGTTTAGTCGCACATGAGGTAATACCATATGACAACACCTAGAGTGCTCCAAAAGGCCGACCTTATACAGGAAGGAGAACACAACCGGTATATGAAGTCAATGATCTCCGCTCCCATTACCGATGTGGGACTAACCGCTTTGATAACAAATTGGCAACCCCAACTTACTCCAAAATGCTAACCTCTTGGAGGAAAGTGTGGACAATGGAGTATATAAGCACACTACACCCGCTCCCATTACCGATGTGGGAGTGTGAGACTAAACATGCCAACAAGCCCCCTCACGTAGACATCCACGTGGACAACAAATAATGGGTGGGGTACCCACAATTGGACGGAGCTCCCGGAGTGGGCCTGGCTCTGATACCAAATTGACAACCCCAATTTACTCAAAAAGGCTAACCTCTTGGAGAGAAGAGTGCACAGCGGGGTATATAAGCAGGACATACCCGGACCCATTACCAATGTGGGACTAAACACGCCAACATTAACAAACCTTCCTCTCTTGATTCTCTCCATAAAACTCTGAAAACCTTTTATCTTCTGCAACCCGGAAGAAGAAAAAAAAACATGATGGCATTTGTAACCGAAAGAAGGAATATTGACAGTCTTAAAAGGACCTCACACTACCTATGAAGACATTTCTTATTCTAACACAAGGGAAACTAAATAAGACTACTGTGGAAATTGGCTCATTCGAAGACCTCTCCCAGCCATTTTCACCCGAACGACCCATAAGGTTCGCCCGGGCGACCCCCTCTCATTCAACAACTCACGAAATACCTACTAAACTCGCTCGGGCGACTCGGCTACCGCACAGACTCACATAACTATACTAAACCTCGCCCGACCAACTCAGCTACGGACCCAACTCCTAGGACTCGCCCAGGTGACCAAGAGTAGATTGCACACAATTGGGCCGGGTTTCCTAGTTTTTTTTGGGTTCTTTTCAGACATCTTTGGAGGATTCTTGTGGGACACATATTTTGGCCTATTCCTCTTGTTAATGTATAGAGATGGGTCGGGTTATATGTACCGTCGGGTCGGGTTGTGTGTGTATACATGTACATATATATTGGGCTTCAGTCCCTCAATGAGATGCATTCCATTCTCTCCAAACCCTAGCCGTCATCTCCTAACATGGTATCAGAGTTCTAGGGTTTCTCCGCGGTGAAGGCAACTCCTCCGGCACCTCCTCCGGCTCTTCCTTCAGCCTTCCGACAGCCCCTCCAGCATCCTTCTGCATCTGATTCCCCTCTCTGGCAGCCCCTCCAGCACCCGATTCCCCCCTCCGGCAACCCCTCCTGCACCTGATTCCCTTGGCAGCCCCTCCAGCACCCTCCTACACCCGATTCCCCCCTCCGGCAATCCCTCCAGCACTCTGGAAGCCCCCGCCGCCCCCTCCTACACCTTCTACAACCTCCACCACCCCCCTCTTGCACCTCCTGAAGCCCCACCGTCTCCCTTTTGCACCTCCTGCAGCACCCCGCGCCCCTCCTCTTCCAACAGAACCCCCCCGCAGCCCCTCCGATCCCCCCGCCACCCCATGAAGCACCCGCCGCCCCCTCCTGCATCCCCTGACGCCCCGCCGCCCCCTCCTGCACCCCTTGACACCCTGCCACCACCCTTCTGCACCTCCTGCAACCCCCACCGCCCCCCTCCTACACCCCCTGCCGCCCCCCGTCGCTCCATCGCTCCTCCCCTGGCCCTCCTCATCCGGTTCGTCTCCTCTGTACCGGACTGGCCGGGACCTCCCTTGTACCGACTCGCCCCCGTACTTCAGGGGTATGGCTTCATACAACATCTCTCGGCTCTCATACTGCCTGCACACAATAGCTGATCGTCGAGTCCCTCCATCTCCTCGTTTTGATGATATTCTCGGGCCACATCCCTCCACCACGTTAGTCGATTGTAGACGTAGTCAGGGTCCCCTCCGCTATGATGGCGGGACTGCTGCTGCCGCTGATCTCTCTACTCTAGCACCGTCTGCCACCACTCCTGCTCCGTCTCGGTCTTACTCCGACCGCCTCCAGCGCTTTGAGGAGTTTCTGTTTCGATACCTTGCCTCCACCAGCTCTTCGACAGATCACAGTATCTCTGTCACTTCGGGTACTTCTGCTCAGTCTCGGTCTTACTCCGACCGCCTCCAGCACTGTGACGACCAAGATCCAATAGGCCAAGAGCCAAGACTCCTGAGGCTGGGATGCCAAGATGGATGAGGTGAGGTGAGGTGAGGTGTACAAGGCCATGAGTTAGCCCCACATCGCCTGGAGAGAAGGAGATCATGAGCTACTTATATAATTTCCCCTCCCAAACATAGAAGACGCGTTTTAAAACCGTGCGCCGCTACGGAATTCGTAAGAACTCCGTAGTTAAGCGTGCTCGGGCGAGAGTAGTACCAGGATGGGTGACCACCCTGGGAAGTTCTCGTGCGAGCACGGGCAAAGCGGACAAAATCTTGTGTGTTTGGGGCGGATGTTACAAAATGGTATCAGAGCCGGTTCTCCTCGCTATGGGGGGTCTAACCCTACACGAGGACGTGTAGCCCTAAGGGGGGTGGATTGTGACGACCAAGATCCAATAGGCCAAGAGCCAAGACTCCTGAGGCTGGGATGCCAAGATGGATGAGGTGAGGTGAGGTGAGGTGAGGTGTACAAGGCCATGAGTTAGCCCCACATCGCCTGGAGAGAAGGAGATCATGAGCTACTTATATAATTTCCCCTCCCAAACATAGAAGACGCGTTTTAAAACCGTGCGCCGCTACGGAATTCGTAAGAACTCCGTAGTTAAGCGTGCTCGGGCGAGAGTAGTACCAGGATGGGTGACCACCCTGGGAAGTTCTCGTGCGAGCACGGGCAAAGCGGACAAAATCTTGTGTGTTTGGGGCGGATGTTACAAGCACTTTGAGGAGTTACTGTTTCGATACCTCGCCTCCACCAGCTCTTCAACAGATCACAGTCTTTCTGCCACTCCGGGTACTACAGCTCCATGGATCTTCGACTCGGGTGCCTCCTGCCACCTTACCTCCGATCCTTCTGTACTCACGGACTGTAGCCCTGCTCCTATCCACCTGGGGATCCATACTACTGACAGGACTCGTGTACCCATTTCGCAGTGTGGATCCATCACCCCTGCCTCCGATCCCACTAGTCGCCTAACCTTACCTCTTGTTCACCTTGCTCCCCGCTTAAACATTAACTTAATATCTATTAGTTCTCTTCGTGACTCGAGCCTGATCGTTACATTTATTTCTTCTTGTTCTGTGCAGGATCCGCGGACGGGTCAGAGAGTTGGGCTGGGTCGTAGAGCAGGGGGACTCTATCAGTTGAATCACCTTCAGGTTCCCACTTCCACTCCGTCAGCTCTGTCTGTTACCTCTGATGCCGATTTGTGACACAGAAGGTTAGTCACATATCTAGTGATCGACTCCAAAGCGTTTTTCGCTCTGGTGCTTTGGGTCGGGTGTCCTCCCCTCTTTCTGTCCGCACTGGGTGTCGATTAGCAAAGCACCTTGCTCTTCCTTTTTCTATTAGTGTTTCCCGTTCCAGCGCCCCTTTTGATCTCGTGTACTCTGATGTATGGGGTCCTGCTCCAGTTGCCTCGTTTACTAGTTTTTTGTATTATGTGAGCTTCATAGATGATTATTCTCGCTGCACCTGGATCTATCTCATGTGTCACCGCTCTGAGATTCCTCATATTTACAGGACATTCACTACTATGCTTCACACCCAGTTTGGTCGGCACATTAAGACTTTTCAGTCTGATTGTGCCCAGGAATATCTCTCCTCTGAGATGCGTGAGATCCTTCAGACTCACGGCACTCTTCACCAACAGTCATGTCCCCACACCCATGAACAAAACAGAGTCGTCAAGCGCAAACATCGCCATGTCCTCAAGACAGCACGAGCTCTACTTCTATCTGCTTCTGTTCCACATTCCTACTAGGCTGAAGCTGTCTTGATCGCTGTTCACCTCATCAACACCACTCCGTCCTCCTCCATCTCTGGTGTTTCCCCGTATGAGCGGCTTTACTCCACATCTCCTGACTACTCTTTTCTTCGTACCTTTGGGTGCACGTGTTTCGTCCTCCTCCCTCCCCATAAGCGCACCAAACTCTCTGTTAGGTCTGTTAGGTGTGTTACTTAGGACTCAGTCGGGAGCACAAGGGATATCGGTGCTACGATCCCTTGGTTCGCCGGATCCGTGTCTCTCGTCACGTCTCCTTTGTAGAGGATGTTCAATACTTTTCCACTGAGTCACGGGATCTTCCCTCACCACCTACGTCATCTTCTACGCCTTCACCCCCTCTCACCAACCCCTTCCTACCTCCGTATCCTGCTCTCACGCCCACCTTCCCGGTTGAGCCTCCTCTACCTTCCTCGCCTCCCCTGTCTCCATCACCTCCACCTCCACCTCCACCTCCACCTCCCCCGCCACCTCCCTCTCCCCCGTCTCCCCCGTCACCTCCACCACCATCACCTGTCACGCGTGTCTACGTTCGTCGCTCCACAGTTCCTCACACCGAGACTGTCTCTACTGGTACTACTTTGCCTGCAGCTGCTCCCACCTCTCCGGTCGCGGATCCTGGTCCTGTTCGGCGCTACCCTTCGCGCGAACATCACCCTCCTGACAGATATGACTGCTCCCCTGACATGTTTGGTTACTCTGTGTTTACTCTTGTTTCTCCTGATACTTTTGGACACTCAGTTGTTGCCTCCTACTCTCCGTCATACCAGGCCTTTCTTGCAGCTTTTCATACCCACAGGGAGCCCCAGTCCTACTCAGTTGAGGCAGTTGTACACCCAGAGTGGCGACAGGCCATGACAGTCGAACTTGAGGCCTTTCAGCGG
Organism: Chamaelirium japonicum; assembly: GCA_947650365.1. NCBI lineage: Eukaryota > Viridiplantae > Streptophyta > Magnoliopsida > Liliales > Melanthiaceae > Chamaelirium > Chamaelirium japonicum. The sequence goes on along the minus strand of OX393555.1, from coordinate 9,313,320 downwards.
ACTCAGACGTGGGATTTGGTTCCTTGTCCCACTGACGTGGTTTCTGTTAGTTGCAAATGGATCTTCAAGATCAAGACTCGACCTGATGGGTCTATTGAGCGGCATAAGGTGCGCCTTGTTGCTCGTGGTTTCTCCTAAGAGTATGGGATTGACTACAAGGAGACGTTTGCTCCAGTGGCTCGAATAACTACCGTTCGCACCCTCTTAGCTGTGGCAGCTGCTCAAGGGTGGCCTCTACATCAGATGGATGTGACTAATGCATTTCTCCACGGTGATCTCTTAGAGGAGGTATACATGGCTCCTCCACCGGGCGTCCCTGCTCCTCCAGGTCACGTCTGTCGTTTGCGTCGAGCCATCTATGGGCTCAAGCAGATCCCTCGTGCCTGGTTTGATCGATTCCGCAATGCAGTTCTGGCCACCGAGTTTATTGAGTGCCACTCTGACTATGCCCTGTTCACTCGCTCCTCCAGTCAGGGTATTGCAGTTCTTCTCTATGTGGATGATATGATCATCACCGGGGATGACAGTGCCACTATAGCGTCCATTCAGCGCCACCTCCAGAGTCAGTTTGAGATGAAAGATTTGAGCCCTCTTCGCTACTTTTTGGGTCTCGAGATTGCCCGGCAAGCTCGTGGTTTGTTGGTCTCCCAGCAAAAGTACATCTCCGACATCTCTGCTGATGCTGCTCTTACCGACTCTCACACTGCTGACACACCCATGGAGCTCAATTTGAAGTTTCTTTCTACAGATGGTGAGCCACTCCAGGATGTCTCCCGCTACCAGAGGCTGGTTGGGATGCTCCTCTACCTCACTATGACCCGGCAAGACATTGTCCATGCTGTTGGCATTGTCAGTCAGTTCGTTCAGGCTCCTCGTTCGGTTCACTATGCAGCAGTCCTTCGGATTATCCGCTACCTCCGAGGCACCATCACCCGCTCACTACTTTTTCCCTCCACCTCTCCGTTGGTGTTGCGTGCCTACTCCGATGCAGATTGGGCAGGAGATGTAGCCACTCGCCGTTCTACTACCGGATACTGTGTGTTCCTTGGTGATTCTCTCATTTCTTGGCGAAGCAAGAAACAGGAATATGTTGCTCGCTACAACACCGAAGCCGAATATAGAGCTATGGCTTCCACCACCGCAGAGATTGTCTGGCTTCGCCGCCTTCTACTCGACCTGGGAGTTGTGATATCCGGGCCCACGCCTCTCTTCTGTGACAACCAGAGTGCTATTCAGATTGCTAGCAACCCGGTCTTCCATGAACGGACAAAACATATTGAGGTTGATTGTCACTATGTTCGTCAGGAGTTTCTCGACCACACCATCTCCTTGCCATTCATTCCATCATCGGAGCAGACTGCTGATTTTTTGATGAAGCCCCTTACGATTGCTCGCTTCTGGTATTTTATCGGCAAACTCTCGGTCCATGATCTACCGTAAGTTTGAGGGGGAGTGTTAATGTATAGAGATGGGTCGGGTTATATGTACCGTCGGGTCGGGTTGTGTGTGTATACATGTACATATATATTGGGCTTCAGTCCCTCAATGAGATGCATTCCATTCTCTCCAAACCCTAGCCGTCATCTCCTAACACCTCTATATAAAGGGGGTTTAGGGTTTTGGGGAGAGATTGATGAAATTGTATTTGATTTGGGAGAGCTTTGGAGAGCCATCATTGAGGGTTCGTTAGAGGGGTACTTGGAACCCGTTTGTACTCTCTTCATTGAATAAGAAGATAGCTCTGTGCCACCGCCGGTGGACATAGGTCGAAGGCCGAATCACCTAAAATCTGTGTCTCCTGGTTTGTTTGTGATCTTTATTTTCTTTTAGTGCTTGATCTATGTTTGCATCTCTCTAAATATTGTGTTTGCATTATCTCCATCCTTGCGTTTGTCTATTGCGTGCTTTCATTGCACAACTGGTATCAAAGCACGGATTCTAGATCTGGGCAATTTGTTTGGGTAGATTTGATTGTATGGAAAAATGAATTTGAATCGTCCGACAAGTCGGCGACACTATGAAGACAACAATATCAAACGCAAAATTCAAAGTAGAGAAATTTGATAGTACGAATAATTTCGGGATGTGGCAATATGAAGTTATAGATGTTTTGACCCAACAAGAGTTGGTTGTTGCATTGGATGAGGCAAAACCGAAAGACATGGCGAAGAAGGACTAGGTAAAGATTAATCACCAGGCATGCGGCACAATTCGGCTTCGTCTTGCGAAAGATCAAAAATATTTTGTAATGAAGGAAACAAAGATTCTGGAGCTATGGAAGAAATTGAATAGTAAGTTTATGACGAAAAACGTTGAAAATCGGCTCTATTGAAGAAAAAGCTTTTTCATTTCCAGTGCCGGGATAGCAGCTCAGTAGCAAAGCACTTGAATGACTTTTACATTCACACGAATGCATGGGGACCGGCCAAAAGTTGCATCTTTGAGAGGTAAGGATCAGTTTGTGTCATTCATCGATGACTTCTCAAGGAGAATTTGGGTATACCCGATGACGCACAAACATAAAATTTTGGAGGTGTTTCTGAGTTGGAAGAAGATGATCGAGACTCAAGACTAGCAGAAAAATAGAAAGACTGAGATCATACAATGACGATGACTATAAGTAGGATCCGTTTTAAAAAGCATGTAAAGAAGATGACATCGTCAGACACTTTACAATTCAGGAGCCACCACAGCAGAACGAGGGCATAGCGAATGAATCGTACCTTACTGGAGAAGGTTTGATGTTTGTTGTTCAATGCTGGACTGGGCAAGGAGTTTTGGGCTAAGGCATTGAACTACTCGTGTGTCATCTCGTGAATCAGTTATTGGCATCGAAACTTGATGAGAAGACTCCAATAGAGGTATGGTCTGGAAAACCTACTGTTTATCATGATGATTTACATTTGTTTGGTTGTCCGGCTTATTTTCACGTCAGTAAAAGTAAACTTGATCCTAGAGCCAAGAAAGCATTCTTCTTGACCTTCAGCTCTGGTGTTGTTAATGTACATATAGATGGGTCGGGTTTACTGTACAGTCGGGTCGGATTGTATAGTGATACATGTACATATATTGGGCTTGAGTCCCTCAATGGAATGCATTCTATTCCTCTCCAAACCCTAGCCGTCATCTCCTAACATGGTATCAGAGCTCTAGGGTTCTCCCGCGCGGCGACGACGACGACGACGACGGTCCTCCCCCCTCCGGCAGCACCTCCCCGTCCGGCCTCCCTCCTCCACCGGCCCACCCCGTCCGGCCTCTCTCCTCCACCGGCCCCCACTTCCGCCGCCCGATCTCCCTCCTCCACCGGCCCTCCCTTCCCCTACCCCCCCGACCCCCTTCTGCCACCCGACTGCCCCCGCCCCCCCCCCCTTCCGCCACCCGACAGCCGCCGGCCCCCCCCCCCCTCCTCCACTCCCCGACCCCCTTCTGTCACCCGACTGCCCCCGGCCCCCCCTCCTCCACCCCCGAACCCCCTTCCTCCACCCCCCGACCCCCCTTCCTCCACCCAACCACCCCGCCGGCCCCCCCTTCTCTACCTGCCCACCTCCCCGGCCCCCTCCTCCGCCCTACAGCCCCCCGCCGGCCCCCCCTCCTCCACCCAACCACCCCGCCGGCCCCCCCTCCTCCACTCGCCCACCCCCCCCGGCCCCCTCCTCCGCCCTACAGCCCCCCGCCGGCCCCCACTCCTCCACCCGACCACCCCCCCGACCCCCCTTCTCCACCCGATCGCCCCCCCCCCCCCCACCCCTTACCTTAGCCCACCCGCCCCCTTCCCTGCACCCCCTGACGCCCCACCGCCCCACCTTCTCCTCTGTACCGAACTGCCCGTCTCCTCTGTACGGACTGCCTCAGACCTTCCTTGTGCCGGTTCGCCCCCGTACTTCAGGGATATGGCTTCCTACAGCATCTCTCGGCTCCCCTACTGCCTGCACACCGTCGCTGATCGTCGAGTCCCTCCGTCTCCTCGTTTTGATGGTATTCTCGGGCCACGTCCCTCCACCACATCAGTCGACTGTGGACGTCGTTAGGGTCTCCTCCGCCATGATGGCGCGACTGCTGTTGTTGCTGATCTCCCTACTCCAGCACCGCCTGCCACCACTCCTGCTCCGTCTCGGTCTTACTCCGACCGCCTCCAGCGCTTTGAGGAGTTACTATTGCGATACCTCGCCTCCACCAGCTCTTCGACAGATCACGGTCTCTCTGCCACTCCGGGTACTTCTGCTCAGTCTCGGTCTTACTCCGACCGCCTCCAGTGCTTTGAGGAATTACTGCTTCGGTACCTCGCCTCCACCAGCTCTTCGACAGCTCACAGTCTCGCTGCCACTCCGGGTACTACTGCTCCATGGATCTTCGACTCGGGTGCCTCCTGTCACCTCACCTTTGACTCCACTGTCCTCACTGACTGTTCTCCCACTACCACCCACCAGGAGGTTCGCACTGCGGATGGGACTCTTGTCCCTATTCCGCAATGTGGTTCCGTCACTACTACCTCTGACCCTTCTGGTCGCCTGACCCTACCCCATATCCATCATGCCCCCCGTCTTAACATTAATCTGATCTCTATCAGTTCTCTTTGCGACTCTGGCCTGACTGTCACCTTCACCCCTTATGTTTGTGTTGTGCAGGATTCGCGAACTGGTCAGAGGATTGGGCTGGGCCGTAGAGCAAGAGGACTTTACCAGCTGGACCATCTCCATGTGTCTTCCGTTCCTGTTACGTCTGTCATGTCTGTTACCTCCGATGCCGATTTGTGGCACAGAAGGTTAGGTCATATATCGAGTGATCGACTCAAAAGCGTATTCCGTTCGGGCGCTTTGGGTCGAGCGTCCTTCTCCCCTCTCTCTGTTTGTACAGGTTGTAGACTAGCAAAGCATCTAGCTCTTCCATTCTCTGCTAGCGCTTCCCAATCTGATGCTTTATTTGATTTAGTATATTCGGACATTTGGGGTCCTGCACCTGTTGCATCAATTTCGGGTTACATGTACAATGTGTGTTTTATCGATGACTACTCTAGGTGCACCTGGGTTTATCTTATGCGTCATCGGTCTGAAGTCCCTCACATCTTTAGGAGATTCACCACTATGATACACACTCAGTTTGGTCGGCGCATCAAGACCTTTCGGTCTGATTGTGCCAAGGAGTATCTCTCCTCTGAGATGCGTGAGATTCTTCAATCTCACGGCACTCTTCACCAGCAGTCCTGTCCCCACACCCATGAGCAGAACGGCGTGGCCGAACGCAAGCATCGTCATGTCCTTGAGACCGCACGAGCCTTGCTTCTCTCTGCATCTGTTCCTCACTCTTACTGGGCTGAAGCTGTCATGACGGCTGTCCACCTCATCAATATCACTCCGTCATCTGCTCTGTCCGGTGCCACCCCATATGAGTGCCTCCACTCCAGCCCACCTGACTACTCTCTTCTTCGCACGTTTGGCTGCACGTGCTTCGTTCTTCTTCCTCCCCATGAGCGCACCAAACTCTCTGCGAGATCTGTTCGGTGTGTTCACTTGGGGCTCAGTCAGGAGCACAAGGGGTATCGTTGTTACGATCCCTTGGCTCGCCGGATCCGTGTCTCCCGTCACGTTTCCTTTGTTGAGGATGTCCCGTACTTTTTCCCTGAGTCTCGGGATATTTCCTTGCCTCCTGCGTCACCCTCCTCGCCTTCATCACCTCTCCACATCCCCGTTCTACCCCCGTTTTCTGTTGCCCCACCCACGCCTACTCCACCTCCATCTTCCCCGCCACCTCCACCACCACCAACACCTCCTCAGTCTCCACCGCCACCTCCACCACCACCACCACCTCCTCAGTCTCTCTCGCCACCTCCACCACCACCCATTACTCGTGTCTATGTACGTCGGTCTGCAGCTCCCCCTCCAGAGTCGGTTCACACTGGTACTCCCTCGCCTGATGCTGCTGCCCCCCTCCTCCCCGGTCGTGGATCCTGCTCCTGTTCGGCGCTACCCAGCGCGCGAACATCACCCTCCTGACAGATATGACTACTCTCCTGACAGGTTTGGCTACTCTGCTTTTCCTTCTGACTCTCCTGACTCTTCTGGCTACTCTGCTAGTGTCTCCTATTTACCATCCTTTCAGGCTTTTCTTACTGCTATACACACCCATCGGGAGCTCCAATCGTACCGTGAGACAGCGTTACATCCAGAGTGGCGGCAGGCCATGTCAGTTGATCTTGAGGCTTTTCAGCGGACCCAGACCTGGGAGTTGGTGCCTTGTCCCTCTGGGGTGGTGCCTGTTAGCTGCAAGTGGATATTCAAGGTCAAGACTCGACCTGACGGATCCATTGAGCGGCACAAGGCTCGCCTCGTTGCTCGTGGCTTCTCCCAGGAGTATGGGATTGACTACGAGGAGACGTTTGCTCCAGTTGCTCGGATGACTACTGTGCGCACCCTCTTAGCTGTGGCAGCTGCTCGAGGGTGGCCTCTCCATCAGATGGATGTCACCAATGCGTTACTCCACGGTGATCTCTCCAAGGAAGTCTACATGGCTCCTCCGGGCATTTCAGTTCCTCTAGGGCACGTGTGTCGTTTGCGCCGAGTCATCTATGGGCTCAAGCAGGCCCCTCGTGCCTGGTTTGAGCGATTTCGCAGTGCAGTTCTGGCCGCCGAGTTTGTTGAGCATCACTCCGACTATGCCTTGTTCACTCGCTCCTCCAGTCAGGGCATTGCAGTTCTTCTCCTCTATGTGGATGATATGATCATCACTGGGGATGACAGTGCCACCATCGCCTCTCTCCAGCGGCACCTCCAGAGTCAGTTTGAGATGAAAGATCTGGGCTCTCTTCGCTACTTTTTGGGCCTTGAGATTGCCCGGTCAGCTCGTGGTCTGTTGGTCTCCCAGCAGAAGTACATCTCTGACATCCTTGCTGATGCTGCTCTTACTGACACACGCACTGCTGATACACCCATGGAGCTCAATTTGAAGCTTCTCGCTACAGATGGTGAGCCGCTCCCGGATGTCTCCCGCTACCAGAGGCTGGTTGGGATGCTCGTCTATCTCACCATGACCCGGCCAGACATTGCCCATGCAGTTGGCATTGTCAGTCAGTTTGTTCAGGCTCCACGGTCAGTACACTATGCAGCTGTTCTTCGGATTATCCGCTACCTCCGGGGCACCATCACCCGTTCACTACTGTTTCCCTCCACCTCTCCGTTGGTGCTGCGTGCCTACTCCGTTGCAGATTGGGCAGGAGATGCGGCCACTCGTCGATATACTACAGGATACTGTGTGTTTCTGGGTGATTCACTGATTTCGTGGCGTAGCAAGAAGCAGGAGTCTGTTGCTCGCTCCAGCACCGAAGCCGAATACCGGGCTATGGCTTCAACCACCGCCGAGATTGTCTGGCTTCGCCGCCTTCTGCTCGACTTGGGAGTGGTGATATCCGGGCCCACCCCTCTCTTCTGTGACAACCGGAGTGCTATTCAGATTGCTAGCAACCCGGTCTTCCATGAGCGAACAAAATATATTGAAGTTGATTGTCATTATGTTCGCCAGGCGTTTCTCGACCACACCATCTCCCTGCCTTTCATTTCCTCATCGGAGCAGACTGCTGATTTTCTGACGAAGCCCCTGACGATTGCTCGCTTCCAGCATTTTCTAGGCAAACTCTCGGTTCATGATCCACCGTGAGTTTGAGGGGGAGTGTTAATGTACATATAGATGGGTCGGGTTTACTGTACAGTCGGGTCGGATTGTATAGTGATACATGTACATATATTGGGCTTGAGTCCCTCAATGGAATGCATTCTATTCCTCTCCAAACCCTAGCCATCATCTCCTAACAGGTGTGAAGGGGTATAGGATTTAGTCCATCGACACGAAGAAGATGATTTTGAGCAGGAACGTCACGTTTGATGATTCTTATTTGTTGAAGTCATACCATGATGGAGACTCTCAACTGGAGAACACAGATAGAGAAGTTCCACAGCAGGAGTTTTTTGAAGTAACAATGTAGAAATCGAGTCGGAATGAAAACTAAGCAGTTGACGAATCAGATGAGTATGAGGCTCCAGCTCAGGAGCCTGCACAACTGCCAAATTCTATACAATCAAAAGACCGATAAAAGAAATTTTTGAGATGCTGACAGTCTCAAAAAGACCTCACACTACCTATAAAGACATTTCCTATTCTTACACAAGAGAAAATAAAGAAGACTATTGTGGAAATTGGCTCGTTTGAAGATCTCTCCCATGACTTTTTCAATTTTGCCCGGACGACCCCCTCCCGTTCACCAACTCAAAGAAGACCAACTAAACTCGCCCGAGCGACTCGGCTACCGCACAGACTCACAAAACTATACTAAATCTCACCCGGGCGACTCGGCTACAGATCCAACTCCCAAAATTCACCCCGAACTCACCCGGGCGACCTAGAGCAGATTGCACACAATTGGGTCAGGTTTCTTGGCTATTTTAGGGTTCTTTTGAGCCATCTTTGGAGTATGCTTGTGCACCTATTTGGCTTATTCCTCTATATAAAGGGGGTCTAGGGTTTGGGAAGGGAGTCATGAAATTGTATTTGGTTTGGGAGAGAGCTTTGGAGAGCCATCATTGAGGGCTCGTTGGAGAGTTCTTGGAACCCATTTGTACTCTCTTCGTTGAATAAGAAGATCGCTCCGTGCTACCGCCAGTTGATGTAGGACAAAGGCCGAACCACCTAAAATCTCTGTGTCACATAGTTTTTTTGTGATCTCTGTTTCCCTTTTGCACTTGATCCGTGTTTGCATCTCTCTTGTTATTGTGTTTGCATCCTCTCTATCCTTGTGGTTGTCCGTTGCGTGCTTCCGCCGCACAACAACTACATGATATCCGCCGCACAACAACTACATGATAAGAAAATAATCAAAACATAAAGAGTACTTCGAGCTATTTTGAGAATATAGACATAAAATAACATCCTAAAAAAGTATGGTTTAGATCTACTCTTTGCACCCCTAATCTGGACGCCAAAATGAACTTAAACGTCTTTAGTGAAATATAGTGGTTCCCTGAATACTACTGCTTAGGTATCATCAGTGTTTAAAAAAATGCATCTGTATCATCAACCAATGTATCAGAGATCTATATTATTTTAATAATAACAACTGAAATAAAAAACGTGGACACATTTCTATTTGCATGTTAAATAGGGCGCCCAACTCTGACCTGAACAGCATGACTTGATTGGATAAGATAGAATCGCACGATCCAAACCCTAATCTTAGGATCCAATGTCAGATCGGCTGATTCAATCGGATCCTTATCCAATAACCTAATTCAGATCGAAAATGCACTTGGGAGTTGGGATCATATGATCTAATGACCTTTTTTATCAAGATCATAAAACCCACATGTGGGACCCTATCACCCTGCCTTGATTTTTTTCAAGTTTTATCGTGCATGTCATTAACTTAAACAAGCACCAACAGTCCCTGCACCATAGACTATTCAACCAGAGCACTGATGTGCCTGGAGCAAAGAGATATCAATCGTGAAAACTTACCAAGAAGAGAAAAGAAAATCATGAATCCTGCAGATATTTGTACGACTCTTCGGCTGCCAACACGAGTCAAGGCCAGCAAACCAGCGTTTTCACTGTGGAAGGACCAAGCAATGAAGATTTCAGAAAAGAAAAAAGTTATTGCATACTCATAAAAGCATGCTTATGGACTATGGAGTAGGTGATTCCATAAGTCTTACACTGAAACTGAAGACCCATTTGCTGTCCCGAATAATCCATCCAACAAAATACCAATTCCCTGGAATTAGTAATTAAATAATCACCAATCATATTCCACGTTAAGTAGCAATATACATTAAACCATGAAACCCTGAAATTTGATGGGAAAATAGCAAAATTACCTGCCAACCAATACCACGACTGAGAATTGAAGGAGGCAACGGTGTGGCACTTGCATACCTTGATACCGCAATGAAAGAACCAGTGGACTGTAACGTTACAAAAAATGCATTGGAAACATACCAGTCAGCTAGATACCATTGTAGATATGGCATTTAAACTATATAGTAGAGCTCTGACATTGATGCAACTAGAAGAGCATCAAAAGTGGGGTTCTTAAAAGAAGCTAAAGTGCAGACAAACCTCTACAAGAGCCACAAATGAAGCCATCATCATTGCAAAAGCTTCACCAGCATCAAATGATGGTGCGCCCCATTGGAAAGGATATGGAACTCTAATCCTACACAAATGATGTGCCAACAAAAATAGATGTCATACTAACTAGAAGTCCTCATCTTACCCACATTAGTCCACATAAGAGACCACGTCAATTTTGCAACCAACAGTGAACTGAGCATACCACGGTGCCGCGCTGATGAGCCCAGACTTATCAGTACGACAATGCGACTGTGTTTTCGGTGGGGCATGCTTGTATGCCCCACCAACCGTGAGTAAGTATGCATAAAGCCACACAATTGCCACTGTGAATAGTACAGCGAATCGATCGAACACAGGCCTCTCCGCATGTATAAGATGGGGTATGTACTGCAAGACATATATACATGTTACTAATAGAATAGCTAGCTTACTAGGGCCTTTAATTAACATGCATGCATGCATGGGTGAGCATGGTGAGTAGGCTGATGGTCATGTATGCTATTATATGTCATGCTTCTCTACAGTACCTGTGAAAACACTATTAACAAAATTATCTGCGGAAGCCCAATTTCGACACATTTAGCAACCTGGGTATAAAATCAACAAATGTCAGCAACCGCATATCGATGATAGATCAAATCTTTGATAACCAGCAGTACATAGACCATGACCATCATATGTTTCACAATAACATCACTTGCATATGTTCCATCAACGAGATAGAATATTTCAGTAAATGCCTACCCCAGGGAAACCAAACTCGTAGAGCCCGAAACCAACTAAAGCGACGAGAGGAACTGCTGAGAGTGGACTGAGAAATCTGAACATATAGATAAATAGATATAAATACTTAAATTAGCATAAAATCAGGCACGGTCATTGTACACAAAAGAGCATTTATCAGATATCAACCTAGTGACATTGCGCCATAGACCACTGAAACCGAGGATGATTTGAAGAGTCGAAGCAACGATAAGGGCCCCTTGGGTTCCGCGCATGATATGTAAGAATTTCTACAAAACTGAACTGTCAATTTTTAAAAATAAAGGAATGCGATAACATTAAGACCCAACGATTTGGTAGCTACCTGATGTGGATCCACGATATTGTTATAGCGACCGGCCAAGATGATAGAGATGGTGGGCACAACAAAAGTATACGATCCTCCAATCACAGCAGGCAGTCGAGTACCAAAGAAGGACTGGAAAAGAGTATTCAAACCAGCCACAAACAGCAAGGTCTGAATCACCCTAGCCTTTTCATCCTATGAAGACCAAAGGTTGAGGAGATTAAGTTTATACATAAAAACAACAACATGATTTTTTCTAAGGGGAATCAAACTTACATTTCCACCCCCCATCTGAGGAACAAGAGCAGTGGGAATGATAACGGTGGTGCCGAGCATAACCAGGTAATGTTGGAAACCAAGAAGAATGGCCTCCGCTGCATTAGAAAACCCACGAGAATGTCAGCATTGGATTAGCAAATTGTTAAAAGATATACGAGATTTAAGGGAAGTGCAAGCTGATCGGCAACTCAAATGAATCGAAAATGGGGAAATCGGCCAATGAGATTATAACTAATCTCTACAAAACAAATGGGAAACCAACAAAAAGAGGGAAAATTAGAACATAAATGGGATCTATCGAATTTGAATGAAAACTATATGGGAGAATATTAGATGTAGTGTTACTATTAGTCCCACCTAGGTTGTGGTATGGTAATGGTGTACGTTCTCTCCTTATTTAAGGAGAGATAGTCTTATGTAATAATACAAGAATTAATACAAGGAGTTTTCTCCCCAAACCCTATTCTCTCTCTCCCTCTCTTTTCGTAACATGGTATCAGAGGCGGCCTAGGGTTTTGGAGATCCCATCTCTGGCCTCAGCCTCCTTGGTCGCCACAGGCGACCTCGGGGAGATCGGGCATAGTAAAATTTGTTTTCTCCCATCTCGATCTCACGATCCCGTCTCGATCTCGCGACTCCAATCATCCTCCTATGTGATCCCCCTCCCGAGTGCCCGATCGTGTTGATCTCAGCCGATCTCTGCCAATCTCTCTCCTGAGCACATTCTGTGTGGTCCGATCGTCATCCTTGTCGAACTCTCCTGCGCAACAGCAGCCGCGACACCTCCTATGTGCAACGCCAGCCGTGCGACGCCATCCAGCGACCCGGCCATCACCTCGACCTCTCTAGATCTGATCCCGACCTCATCGGATCGGACCAGAGGTGACTTGACCTCATCCCCTTGGGCTCCGGCGAAGCTCCGCAAGACCTCACCGGATCTGGGCCTGTCCGATCCTGGTAGCTCCTGATCCTCCTGACGACGACTGATCCTCTGCGATCGGCCTCCTCTTTCCTTGTGCCGATCACCAACCGCCGACCACCAACAACCTCCTTCCCTGCGGGCACCGGGCACTTCCCCCTTGCACGCGTCAGTATGCCCGACTCCCCTCTTGCGCTCCTCGGCCACGCCCGACGCTGCCGCGAAACGCGGGGGGGGGGGGGGGGGGGCAGATCCGGATCTGGCCTCCGGCCTCCCTTGTTACCGAAGCCTCTGGCCTCCTCTTGTTGCGCTCTGGCCTCACCACCGGATCAGCTCAACTGCAACCCACTCCGGCCTCCCATGTTTGCCTCCGGTGCTCCCCTGCTCCCAACGGATGACCTCTGAAACGCGGAGGTGGCGCTGCCTTTGAACTACATCTTTCTTGTCTCCTTCGGTCAACCGAGCAGCAACAGTGGCTCGGGAATCCAAATTTGGCCCGGTCGCCTCTCCTCGCTGCTCATCCGGCCGTCCACCTCCTGTCCTGCGCACCGACTCCCTCGCGCAATCTCTCCGGCCTCTCCCTCCCTTGCGTGTGATCCCTCCGGTCTCTCTCTCTCCCCCCTTGTGATTGCGAGCCCTCTTCTCTGCGCGATCACAGTCGTTCCCCCGCCTCTCTCCTCTACGCACGATTTTGTCCTCTGCTACACCTCCGACCTCGACGACACTCGCAAAAGGGGATCTATAGCTCGTCGGCACTCATTGGATCTGCGATCCTCCGACGCGAGCTTCTCTGGCTCCAGCTAGATCCGAAACTCACATAAGATTGAAGCCCACAACCACCGGTCGTCGTGCCGATCATGCTGCAGCGCGCCTTCGGGGTTGCCCTGCACCTGTAGCTAGGACCGTTAATGGGCTCGGGCCAGCCCGAAACCCACTGGGTCGGGCCCAATTTGGGCCTAGTTTGGACAGAGTTAGCTTGGGCTTTGGGCCGGGCTGGGCTTGAACATTCTGGCCCGATTGTGTTATGGGCCAGGTATGGACAACCACTAACCCGATCCGAAGCTCGAAATATTTTATTCTTATTTTTTATATACAATGAATACATAATTTAAAAGTGCCCACGTTACAAATATCAATGCATCAGATATTAGGAGCATTATTTCTCATATATCCTTTCAATGTATATCGTAATCAATGCTATTTTCTACTTTTATTGTGTGATAAAGAGAAAGAAAAAAGATTTATGCATATACCACGTTAGAAATATGGGCTTAATTTGGGCCGGGTTTAGGCTTGGGCTTCGTAAGAAAGTTTCGGGCCGGGTTTGAGCCAAGCTTGAAAATTTTAATTTGGGCTTGGGCCTGGTATGGGCACACACTCATAAGTTTGGGCCGGGCCTGGGCATGGGGTGGCCCGACCCGAACCTAACCCATTAACAACCCTACCTGTAGCCTCCTCTACTCACGCCGGCCTCCTGGTCGCAGCCATCCATTTTATCCCATCACCTGCGCCCTGCCCAGTTGAGGTCGCCTACCTCGCGTCCGGTCAAGCCTCTCTGCGTCCGCGCCTGTCCTGCCAATCCTGCCGGTTCGGTCGCCTACGCCCTGCGCTCTGCTGGTTCTTCTGCGCCTTGCCCCATGTTGTGCTCTGTCGGTCCCTTTAAACCCTATGCTCTGCTCGACTATCCGCCTGCACCTTAGACCTTGCCGGTCTGCTGCGTCCTGCGCTCTACTGGACTGGTCGCATGCTCTGTGCGCTCTGTCAGCGCTTTTCTGGTCCGACCGCCTGTGCCTTGCACTCTGTCTGCTCGCCTGCGCCTGCACTCATACCCTGCGCCCTGTGCTCTACCAGTCAGGCCGCTTGCACTTTGTTGGTCTGTTTGCGCCTTGCGCACTTTCGGTTCAGTCGCCTGCACTCGGCACTCGCGCCCTTGCGCTTTGTTAGTACACCTGTGCCCTTGTGCTCTGTCGGTTCGCCTGCGCCTGCACTCGTGCCCTGCGCCCTGCGCTCTACTGGTCCGGCCGCCTGCACTTTGCTGGCCTGCCTGCGCCTTTCGCACTGCCGGTATGCGCCCTGCGCTCTTCTTGACCGATCGTGCCTTGCCGATCAAGATCTTCTCCCTCCTTTCGATCGAGCTTCACTCCTTCCGGCGTCTCTCTCCTCAGCCGTTGTTTTATCCTCTTTCTCTCTAGTCGCACGGGCTCTTAGCTCTCCTCTATCCGGACACACTTGTGCCGGCTCTTAGATCCTCTCTTCCCTGTTGTGCGATCCTATCAAAGCTATGGTTCTTTTTTTTTCTCTTCCTTTTCTTGTGATAATTGAGATCTTCTACGAGGTGTCAAGTGCTTGCTTCGATCGACTGCTTGCTTCCTATGAGGTCTTATGCATCCACATCTTTCTTAACCGATCTCTCCCCTTTCGGCCTCTTCATTGCCGGCTTTCATCACCGCCGGTTTCCTCCGCTCCGGTCCTTAATAATCATTGCCAGTTCCCCGATTGACCTGCTTATAGGTTGACCGAGTTTCCCCAGTTGTCCTGCTTGTCGGTCGCCCTAGCACTATCTTTACTTTACAGCATAAAAATGAAATATTTGATGGTTTTTTCTTTCCTTTCTTTTATTAAGCAAACTGATGTCGGTTTATACCTTACATCAGTTTGATGGGGGTATTAGATGTAGTGCTACTATTAGTCCCACCTTGGTTGTGGTATTGTAATGGTGTGCGTTCTCTCCTTATATATAAGGAAGGAGAGGTAGTCTTATGTAATAATACAAGGAGTTTTCTCCCCAAACTCTAGTCTCTCTCTCCCTCTCTTCGTAACAGAGAGGATAAGATAACCTGAAACATCTACAAACAGTCAAATAGAAATTCTGATTGTTGGTAGAAAGTTTAAAAGAGATGAGCAGATAATGAGAAAGGATGGTGGAACTCACGCCAGGGAGGAGGGCTGGTGATGCAGTAGGAAACATTTGGCAGCTGATCCTTCACCGGGTGCGGATGCAACTCGACGTGCTTTGGCGCGGGCGCAGCTCCTCCACCTCCAGCCATCCCTCTCCTTCTCCTCTCCTCCTCTCCTAAATCTGAATCAAACCCACTACAAAAGCTCTACAAATAACCCAGAAATCTCACCCCCGAAAGCCACAATCCACTTCTATGACCCCAAAACGCTGGAATTTTTACACCTACGGGTAACCACAGTGATGATACTTGTGAGAAAAAGGGTCGAAGCAAAACCCACAACTCTGAAACCCAACTGCATAAAGGAAACAAGGCCCCAGAAGCAAAACCCAGTTCAAATCAAGGAAGAAATCACAGACCCACAACCACAAAAAGGGCAAAAACCTCCCAAAGCCCAGATCAGATATATCCGCAGATTGCAGTCAAAAGCCTCAACCCCTTCCCCCCCCCCCCCCCCCCAAGTTCCCAGAAAACCCCACTCCCCAAGTTCCCAGAAAACCACACAGAAAAAAAGAGAGCCTAAAAGGAATCTTCTGCACCTCCCCTCTGTTTCCTCCCCCCTTTCTCACTCTGCTCCTTTATACTACTTCTGACATGGCTTCACCATGAAAGCATGAACCAAGATAGCCACCCCACCCCATCAAATGAAATAAGAGAGCAAAAAATTGGGGGACAAAAAGGAAGTAATCAGGAATTCTAGAGAGAGAAAACAAGAGACAATAAATGAAAGAAATTGGGGGACAAAAGGAGATGATCAGGGATTATAGTGAGAGAAAACAAGTCCTCTTTTACCTCTCTCTCTCTCTCTCTCTCTCTCTCTCTCTCTCTCTCACGCTCTCTCTCTCTCTCATCCAGCAAGCAGAATGCAGTGGCTTTCACCGTACTATGCATGCATGGGACCAGTGTGAAGAAAATCTACACACCAAAAAGGACAGAGGAAAAGGGTTTGATTGGTAATATGAAAACCAAAGACTCGGGGGGGAAGCGGCAACCGACACATTCGCGGCTGGGTGTCCCCGGGGACCAATTATTCTTTTCTTGGTTCGAAGAAACGAATTATTCGGCTATAAAGTATATTAAGACAATTTAGTCATAAAACTAATTTCATTAACGTTTTGTACACGTGTACGTGTGTGTGTGTGTGTGAGAGAAGCAGCAAGTAGTAGATTTTTGCTCACAAATTAATTTTACTATTAAAATTTTAATTTTAATAATATTTTGAAATTAGTTGCCGAGCTACTGTGTTTAACCAGAATGACTCTGGATCAAATCAAAGCTGTCACTTTGTCTATCGGTCGGGGCTAAGTGTGATTCACCGAATGAGACTAGGTGCAAACAGACGGTTATGATTTGGACATATCATTCTGGTTAAAAAAAAATATGTAAAGAATATGATTTTTATCCTCTACCAAGAGCAGTGGATTTGTGTACTGTATGGCACCTAAAATTCTAACTTTTAAAGATAAAAGCAGGAGTTTCCTTTTAGAGCCGTTGTCCGATAGTAGCTTTTTAAGCCATTACTAGCACGGCTAGTTAACAGGTCGATGGTGCCATGCACGTGCGATGCAGAAGCAATGGCTATGATGCACAAGGATACTTTCGTTAGTTAGTGTGTGCATTGTGGATGTTAATTCCTAATCACACAAGCTTGAGTGTTACCGATATGTTATTGGCCATTTTTGGTAGTGGAGCATGAATCCTGTTTTAAAGCTATTTTATACAAAATTAGGTATTACCTCGGATTGTAGTTGTACATGTTTTTTTAATTTAGCAATTTATGGAGAATAAGTTTGAAAAAATGTTAATAAAATTATTTTAAGAATAAAAATTCCAAGTAATATGGGTTGGTAGATCTAGCTTCAATGTTCCTATCGAGACTGACTCTCTCTCTCTCTCTCTCTCTCTCTCTCTCTCTCTCTCTCTCTCTCTCTCTCTCTCTCTCTCTCTCTCTCTCTCTCTCTCTCTCTCTCTCTCTCTCTCTCTCTCTCTCTCTCTCTCTCTCTCTCTCTCATCATATATTTTGTGTGGGCCATTTGTGAAAGGAAACTTCATATATGTATAAACATAGTTTCTTTATGATATGTACATTGTGAGGTTGATGTTAGGATGACAGTCGATTATAAAATCATATCTACTTTATGTTGAATAAAATTTATTATCTTGCACCAGGGCGCAACTTAACACCAACTGATCTAGCAATCGGGTACCATCTCTGTTTTCAAAATCAGACCCGAAGGCGAACCGAAAAGACATCCAGTTCGGTCCAAATCAGGGCAAACCGGTGATTCAACTGTTTGAACTGCATAAAAATATTTTTTTTTAAGTAGATATTTACTAAATTATTCAATGACAAGGTTTGATTTCTGGGTTAACAAACAAAATTGGTTTATTCAAAGATCGAATCGAAATATGTTCCGATCCCAGTCCAAATCGGTCGAACCGCCCAATCGAATCCGGTTTTCAAAACACTGGGTAACATTGAGAATCTTTTAGCTCTCACTCTTGGCTTTGATGTATTATTTCCAAGTTTGGAAAGTTCTAGATTGATAGGGCAAGGATTCTTTGAGGGAGGTGTATTATAGGAAGGCTTTGTGAGTATAGGTGAAGATAGGGCATTCATGCAAGCCATGAACCAGGTCAAAATTAAAAGTTCATGGGGATAGGAGTGTTTTGGTAAAAAACAAAATTTGTTACATCTTTACCCCAGTTTATTACTAGGCCTGAGTTGCCCCAATAATATATGTGCTATTTACAGTACATATCACAATTACTAGGGGCAGCACATTTATGGAAAAAATAAAATGCATAGCTTTGCTCCATGGATGAGGGCAACTCAGTCTGTAGCCAGCTCTGACGATACCCGTGTGCGGTGTAAGTAGATGGACCCCATTGTGGTTAGGGGTGGTAATTAACAGGGTTTATCGGGTTACTCGATCATATTGGGACAGGTTTGAGATCTAAATTTATAATCAGATCAGGTTCGGATCGGGTTCGGATTTTACTCTAACCTGACCCGGTTACATAACTTATGCGAATAACTCCACACGAGCATGTAGTATTAAGTTCGTAAAGCATTTATTTTTTGAATTGTAAATGATTCTTTAACTATTCATGAATTAGTATTTACTTAATGGTTTTTCCTAGTGCATGCATAATCATAATATTTATCGAATTATAAATTATTCTTTGATTATTGGTGAACTTGTATAGGTTGTTTTCTAAAGCCGATCCGCTTCCTAGTACTAATTAGGATTGGTTCGGGAATTGCTCCTAAAACCCGGCACATGTTTGAAACAGATATAGGATGGAATAAAATATAATAGGAAGGATTCAGGATAGGCCGATCCGTTCCAAGCCTGACCTGTTGCTATCGCTAATTGTGGTGAGGGAAAAGTGTACTGCCCTTAGTAACATGCGTGTACCATTTCAACTACATAAGTGGCTGGCTATTAAATTCGCTTCTTCAAAAATAAACGCAGATTTGGGGTCTGGTGGGGAATTGAATTGATTATAAATAGGGTTCAACTACGGTACCCAATCGAATTTAATATTATTAATTTTTTATACGAATACTGAGGTAGGGGTGGAGGAAACGAACAAAACGGTGGAACGTGCACGAACCTTTCGCCCATTTATGCGGTCGCACCACGTGGTGCCTCAAAGCCCCATGCAGTTGCGTGACCTGGGTTTTGTAACCCCCGACTTGGAGGTATGAGGTTAGCCAGGGCTGTCGGGTTCGGGTCGGATCCGTTCAAAGGCTGAGACACAGACCCGGGAAAGAGTATGTTGTTAACGTTACTGAAACGGATGCTCACAATTAAGATTGCCAATCCTTGACACGACCAGTCAACCAGAGCCCGACACTAGGGCTGGCAATTTCGGACCCGACACGAAGTTAGCGGGTCTGGATCAGGGCTAAACGGGTTCGGGTCGTAAATGGGTCGACACGATAGACCCGTTTAATAAATAGGTCGGGTCTGGGTTTAGGTCTGGACACGGTAGACCCGGGAAGACCCGTTTAAAATTCAACGGGTCGTGTCGGGTCGGGTCTACCCGCAATCCGATACTGTAATACGTAGTATCAGCGGGTCTATCGGGTTAGGTCGGGTCGAGTCGGATTGGGTCGGATCGGGTCAACTGAATAAACCCGTGTGGTAAACGGGTCTTATTGGGTCTACCGTTTATAAACGGGTTGGGTACGGGTTTAGGATCTAGACACGATTAGTTAAACAGGTCGGGTCCGGGTCTAGGGGTTTTAGACACGACCCGAAACTAGACTCGACACGAACCCGACCCAACACGACCCATTGCCACCCCTACCCGACACGAAGTTAGCAGGTATGGATTGATCTAAATGGGTTGGATTAAGATTATATAAATGGGTCGAGTTTGGGTTTATATCTATAGCCCAATTTGACCCGTTTATTAATGGGTAGTGTAATCCCGCCAACAACTCAACTCATTTAAACCCGTTTAAACCAAACCTGAAAATGTAAAAACTCCAGGATAGGGGTGGCAATGGGTCGGGTTCGGGTTGGACCCTACCCGGCCCATACCCATACCCATTCAGGTATGACAAGGTTCATACCCGACCCAAACCCATTCAGGTATAAGAGGATTCATACCCTACCCATACCCATTTGGGTTTCCGATTTTGGATCCAATTTCGGTTATGAATTAGGTATAATTTTGTCTCCTTTTTTCCCACCACATGCAATAGCTTGAGAGAAAAATTAATGTATTACATTAAAATATTAAGAAGCTCTTATGGTTTTTTATCATGTTGTTTTTAGGTTAGAATTTAGGTATATTACAATGCATTTAGAGTCCATTCGTATTATCTAATATACAAAGGAAAATCGTTATACACACCCATACCCGAAAGTTAATCAGGTAGAATTCTTGCACCCATAACCTATCCAAATCATGTTTTAGGTATAAAATCTATATCCATAATTAAAGTTTTGGATCAGGTTTACGGGTTCCATTGCCACCCCTTACTCCAGGGTTAATGAATCGATGTGTGCCTATAATTAGACAATTATGATTCTCATATCTCAACATGCTTAAAACCCGTTATTATTAAGTAACGAGGTCTTTCCCAAAGTGGTCCACAATTTTCATGAATTGCTGAGAATGGACCAAATTGCTTTTTGCATTACTTTTCTAGCCCTCAACACATGCCAAATGTCAAATCCAAATAGTTGTTGCATTTTTGTGACCATTTTACCCTTAAAGACAAACAAAATAGATTTTAAAAAATATGTTTATCTTCTCCGTTTGAATTTTTTCTCGCTTCAACCTCCTATCGTCATCGGAGATCGTTGGGATGGTGTCATTTTTCGTTCCCGACGCCTTTATATAGTGTGAAGTACTTAGTGAGCCCTTGTCGTCAAGCCGGCAGTGAGCAGACTGTGGCCGGTGGTGACGGTAGACGATAAGAAATGAGTGCCAAAGGCAAGTTCGGCATGGTGTACCTTCTTTATTTCTCATCAGAATTCAATAATTATGGAGGCGTTGCGATCCTCGAGTGATCCTCTATGAGATCATCTAGAGACGATGATAAAATAAAGTCAGTACCACGAGTAGCTTTTAATAAAAGATTCGATGGATGTAATATAAAAACAGTAAACAAGAGGGAAGAAAATGAGAGTCGGAGGTAAGTTCGACACGGCTTAACTTCTTCGTTTCTCTTCGGAATTCAGTGATTCCAAAGACACTGCGATCCTCGGGTGATCCTCTACGAGATCATTCAAGAATGAGGATAAAATGAATTCAGTATCACTAGTAGTTTTTAATAGAAGATTGGATGGATGCAATATAAAGTAAACAAGAGGGAGGAAATAAGTGATGAAAATGAGAACCGGAATCATTTGCGCCGACGCACAGTGACATGCGCATGCGCATTCTACTACGATGCATCAGTGACGATGCACCAGCACACCAGTGAAGATGCTCCGGTGCATCAGTGAAGATGAGCCGACATATTCTACTGCGGCACCGCAGTGAAATCCTATTGCGCATTCTACTACAGTAACAAAATAAAATGGGAGATAAAAATGAGAGCCGGATGCAACAAGTTCAGCATGGTGCACCTTCTCGTTTCTCATCGGAATTTAGTGATTTCAGAGGTGTTGACAAGACCATCCAGAGGTGAGAATAAAATGACGTCAACACCACGAGTAACTTTTAATGAAAGATTGAATAAATATAATGTAAAAAAAATAAACAATATTGAAGACATGAGAGATGGAAATGAGAGCCAGAGGGAAGTTCAATGCGGCGTACCTTCTTCTTTTTTATTAGAATTTAGCGATTCCGAAGATGTTACGATTCTTGGGTGATCCTCTACAAGACCGTTCAGAGTTGAGCATAAAATAAAGTCGGCACCACCAATAGCTTTTAATGAAAGATTGAATGGATGTAATAAAAAAATAGTAAAAGAGAGGGAATAAATGAGAGATGGAAATAAGATTTGGAGGCAAATTCGGCACGATACGGCACAGCAACGACAGGTGGTGGTGGCATCCCCATAGGGTTCATCCAATGGCCGAATCGTAGCCTTTGAAATGCACTGGTGCGCATAATGCACCGACGCAATAGTGAAATGCACCGGCGCACAGGCACATCAGTGAAATAGTCCATAGCATTTCACTGATGCGTCGACCCATGTGTGTCAAAGCATTTCACTAATGCGCCGACGCATTCTACTACAGCAACGTAGTGAAATGCGTCAGCGCACCGCATTGAAATGGGAGATGGAAATAAAAGCCAGTGGCAAGTTCGATATGGCTGACGCCCCATAGCCACCACCCACCGCCATTGCCGCTGGTCACCACCCTCGCTGCCCCATCGGCCATCGCAGGTGGTGGCTGACGAGGTAGCAGCAGCGGGCAACCGGTGGTTAGTGGGGGTCGTGGTTGACGACGATGGCGGCAAGTGGTGGCCGACGGGGTGGTGTCATCAGTGGGAGGTACCCGTTGGTGGTCAATGACGACAGACGGACGACGACGACAGGTGGTGGCCTGCTGTGCAGTTGTAGTACTAGCATCCCCATAGGATTCATCCCATGACCCAATCGTGGACATTGAAATGGGATGCATCATGTGTCTCTCTCCCAAAGCGTCAGCGATCGAAAAGGGAGACATACCATCAGTGGAGCGAAGTCAAATCCCTTTGAGCCCTTTATAAGTCTCGAGGGTATTTTAGTCAAAAATAAAAAGTGGTCAAAAAAGTAATGCAAAAAACAACTGGGTCCATTCCCAACAATTTGTGAGAATCGGGGGTCATTTTGGAAAAA
Organism: Chamaelirium japonicum; assembly: GCA_947650365.1. NCBI lineage: Eukaryota > Viridiplantae > Streptophyta > Magnoliopsida > Liliales > Melanthiaceae > Chamaelirium > Chamaelirium japonicum. The sequence goes on along the minus strand of OX393555.1, from coordinate 9,290,683 downwards.
CCTCATTAAGCTAATACATTAGCTAATGTGTTCATGAATGGATTTTTAATGCAAATATATTCGGATTATATGGGTCATGACACCGTTTACATGGATCATAAAACACATAGCCCGGGTTATGCAAACGTGTCGACCTGACACGACTCATCTATGAACGGGTCGAGTCAGGCCATCTGTTTATTAGCCGGATTGGGTTTGGATTTGATACATTGACCCTTTTATTAAGTTGGTTGGATTTGGATTAGATATATAACTATGTCACTACACACACGACCCATTGCCACTGCCGCTGCCACTGTACACAATGCTACCATCCCATCCCGTTGAATCACACTCAGCTGTCGGAGCAGACATGATGGGACCCACAAAGTCGGGGCTAGGTGCCGTTACCCCTACACGAGTGCCAGCATCAACGGCTGAGCAGGGGGCGGACCTACATTGGGCCCGGGGGACTCAAACCCCCGGGTCAATTTGGGAAAAAAACAAGATAAGTTATGTTTAACCTCTTGAAGTTTAGCTCAAAAACACTTAATCCCTATATAGTTTATTCTGTTCGAAATCACTCCCTAACGTTCGAAATGTTAGCACAACACCTTTTTTTGTCAACTTCTTGATTTCCTCGTTTGGTAATTTTCATCTCATCAAAGCTGAATTGAAGGGCGGCAAAATATTATTTTTTTAACCATAGGGGTATTAAATGTTTTTGAGCTAAACTTTAGGAGGGGGGGAGAAGTGTAATTTATCCAAAAAAATAATTTTAGCCAACTTTTGGCTGCCAACTTCACATAGAGGTGACCACCACTAACTGCCACCGTCTCACTGTCCACCCCCCCAAGTCAATGTACACCGTCATGCCACTGATCACCACACCACTACCACATGGGCCACCTGTCGCTACCGGCCACCACCCGCTGTCGTCGTCCGTATTGGTGACCCACGACCGGTCTCGTCGTTTGCCGGCCACCGACGCCCTTCACTGTTTGGCCGCCATCCACCGTCGTCTGCCACCTCCCGCGCACATGGCATCCCTGTAGAGTTTATCCCATGGCCCTTAGTGAATAAGAATCGAGTGGGAGTCGTGGCCTATTTATAGTTTTTTGGGATATCTATGAAATCCTCCCTTCCCCCTGCCAAAAAAAAAAAAAAAGGATATGGTCTATTATTTACAACCCGTGCACCTCGATCGAGCAACCAATTATAGTTCCAAATTTTCGAAGGACTCCGAGGATCGAAATTCTCCTCCACTTTTGCTGCGCGATCGAAGGAAGAGTAGGGACATTGTCACGCAGTCTACCGAAGCCTTCGACTGTGAGGTAGCGACTGTAGTTACTTTTTAATAATTATGCCTCTCCTAAGGAAAAATCATGGGTCAGTCACTGCGGCAGATTGATGGTCGATAGGATGGGATGCCTGCATCGGACGGTTATGAGCACCTGTTACATGTCTGCCTGTGCAACATGTTACATGAAGGTTAGGAGATGAAGTGAGGAAGCAAGTTATGCGAGTCGGGTGCGGATCAATGAGCCTATCCAAGCGAAGGGTGGGACATGCAATCAACCCAACCCGACCTGTTGACACCCCAAATTTTCGAATGAACATACCTTGCAAAAGGCTAAAACACCAAACATAATAGAAATCTTCCAAAAAGCAATGCATCTAGAGTCGTGTTCTCCTGTCCGTCCGTTGAACAAGTCATCAGGGCCGATGGATTTAAAGCAAATTTCAACAAAAAAATTAATATTGCGAATAGGTTGTGTTTGATCATTCATTCCATTGTTCGTGAGGAACAAGTACATGCTTTCATTTCGAGTTGGCGCCTGCGGGATAATGTGGTACTAGTGCAGGAGAACTTACATTCTTTATATGAGGCACCACGGAGATCAGCTGGGATGGCCATTAAAGTGGTTATTGGTAAAGCGTATGACCGTATTCGATGGGATGCGCTGGAGACATATTGGAGTGGATGGGGTTTTCACCCAGGATGGATATGGTGAGTGATGCAATGTTAAAACAACGACGATAAGGCTGATCGTTAACGGCGTCGCAACAAGGTTGTTTAAACCATCTTGTGTCCTGCGGCTAGGGGATCCGCTTTCTCCTTACTTGTTTTTACTGGTGGCACAGACCATCCAATGGGAGGTGGATAAAAGCCTGCTAACGGGTGATATCGATGGATTCCACACCATGTGGAATCCCGATCCGATTACCACCCTTGCTTATGCAGACGACTTCCTTTTTTTTGCGCGGGTTACGGAACTGAATGTGTGGGATTTACGGGAGTTCTTTACGAAGGTGGCAATGAGTACTAGTTTAAATATCAATCCACAAAAATCCAGTAACAAATTCTCTCAATGTGTGCTAGACTCGATGCGAAAGCAAGTGATGATAGAGCTCCTGATGACGGAGGAGAGAGGGACGTGGATGCACATAGGGGTTTCTATCGATGGGTGTCGGGTTCAAGCCAAACATTACCAATTTGTGGTGAGCCGGATGGAGGCTCGGCTCACCGGTTGGAAAGCTAAGTTGTTGTCTCAAGCTGAGAGACTGGTGTTGTTCCAGGCTGTGTTATCCGTCATTAATTCCCATACACTTAATGGTCGCTGGAACCTTACCTATGGGAGTGTTGCACCAGATGGATCGTGTTTGCTGGGTATTCTTTTGGGGGCATTCATCTACTCACCGATGACTTCATCTATTTTCCTGGGAGCAAATAACACAAGAGAAAAGGTACGGCAGGCTCCAGCTTCAAACTTTTGAGGTTTCTCGATCAACTTCAACAGGGTATTGCAAACCTTATTTACATTCTAACGGATTCTCCGTTGTGACAAGGCATTTGGTAAGCTGGTACCTTCTAGCTTTGCTCTAGTGCAATCGAGGATGTCAATCGTCCAGGAATTTGTCAAGGTCTCCACATCTACTCAGGGTTTTCAGGAGGTGGAACACTTAGGGGAGTTTTTTTGTAAGGACAGATGGCTTCTTCGTGTCGTGCGAAGAGTTGGCTAATGGAGCTTGGGTGCTGACGGATAAGCATGGAGACCTTTGTGCTGCGGCCTCCTTTCAATGCATGGTTGATTCTCTTATCCAGGCGGAGTTAAGTGCGATCAAAGGTGCGCTGGGTCAGTTGGTGATGGGAGAGTATAGTTTGGTAGTGGTGTTCATGGATGCTTCGCTTGCTCGTGATGCGTTGATGTTGGGGAAAGATATTTCTTTGGCCATTAGTCCTTTGGTTGTATCTTGTTTGGAGATTGACAACAGCTGCAGGCGGTATCGTTGCAGTAGATCCACAGGTCGGGAAATTGGTCCGCTCATTAGCTAGCTCAGGAGGCTCGCATTGCAGGCTTAGAGAGGTTTTGGGAGGAGAACTTCCAGAACTTTCAACCTTCATTGTCTTCTCTGGTGTATGAGGATGTACAGATCAACATGATCTGACTTGTCTGATTTAACAAAAAAAAGAAGTTCAAAACTTGAATACAAACACCAGTAGGAAAAATTATACTTTGCCCCCTTGTAGTTTCACCCAAAATCAATTAACCCCCATCAAGTATTTTCCTATCAAATTAGCATCTATAGTTTCACAAAATAAAACTTAACCCCCTCTATGAGCTATCCATTACCATATTTAACCAAAAACTAGCACTTATAATTAGAACTGACGGATGAAACTAGAGGATGGCAAAGTGTAATTTTCCCAAAGAAGTATCATCCTGGCATGAAAGTACAGACCAGGGTGTGGCACTGTCTTAACCCGATAGTTGGCGGCTGGTGGTGTTACTCCAATGTCATTTTCCGATCACTTCAGCTCATCAAAAACTATGGCAGCCTTATCCCAATGAATTGGAAGCCTGATCATACAAGAGAGTGTTATCTGTTAGAATTGGTGAGGTCTACAGCTCGTAAAACCTATAGTTTAGCTATGTATGGTTGATAGTATAGGAATGCATATTGGTACGTACCTTAGTACGTGTTCTGATTATAGAACAGAGAGCCATGGCTACATGGTAATCCACTTGAGTGGGAGACTCAAGGGACTGGTCCCATGTAACCTAAATACGTTCGCAGCTCTGATTAGGATTGGTCGTCCTATCAGGATAAGCTGTTGGGATGACAGAGCGTGGGTGTCTCCACCACGGTCATTACCAGGCACAGTGTCTGTGGCCGAACGGAACCAACACGGTGCACAGATCGGTGAGCAGACACCGGTGCACTAAACCGTGTTTCTACTTAGGGTAAAATGGTCATAAACCCTGAGGAACCATGTCTGGTGGACTAACCAGTTGTGTGATGCTTTGGCGCACCAATGTGTGAGGATCCGGATGCAGTGATCCAAAACCACGGTGTACTGGGTTACCCGGCTGGCGTTGCATCAGCGTGTCACTCCTGCAGGCTATCCACACCCCTAACGGGAGGTGCGTTCCTTGGTCTGACCTACGTCGTATTAAACCCTGGCCACGTAATCATCAGTTGGACTGGTGACGGATCCAGTTACTCGATAGAGTAATCGGAGGTACGATGTATGTGGTCAACCTGGAAGGAACCGAGTCATATGAGCACTCGAGTCTGACGGTATTCTCCACCGCTCGAGTTGCATCATGGCACCAGTTGAAGGGACAACGGGTTTACCATACTAAACGGAGAGCAGGGGTATGAGGGAGAACATAGTAAGTCCGGGGTAATTGGAGTGCAGCCTGCGTCGCACTCTGGGTGGCTACGTAGGTTAACTTGGACTCAGAGGATCGATGGTACACTCGGGTAGTGTGTCGATCGAGTCTAAGTTGGAAGCCATGAACCCTGGTCCCTGAAGGTTCCACCTTATCGACATTATGTACGGTTCTTATACCATCTCATCGAAACATAGAACGCAGTTAGAGGAAGCGAGAAGTCCAAGCATACGCTCCGTGAGTGCTTCGCACTAGTGCACGGTAGATGCGTAGCTACGTGTGTGCACTAAGGGGAAACCCTAGGTTAGTGCAGAGACGCATGTAACAATTCCTTGTCATAAGTGGACTTTGCCACATGGGTGCGATGCACCAGGACATGTTGCGAGTTGACTAGTTGACTTCACTAGGGGCACCCTACGGGAACCTCAGAGAATAGTGAAATCACTGGTGCACTTCACTTATGTGTGCCTTGCAAAGTCTCGTACACGAGGAACGACCAACTAGTGACATAAGGGCATTTTGGTCATACCACGCGCCGCTATGCACTAAGGGGGCCGGCCCTAAGTGTTGGGAGACTGGTCAAGGCCGGCCCCATTGGTTTCAGAAGGTTGTTGCCTCCGAAGAAAGGGTCGGTCATGAGGCACAGAAAACGGGCTGGTTTTGACCGTTTTCGAAAACAAGAAAAAGATAGGGATAAAGAAGAGATATATAGGGAGAATGTTTGAATCAATCAACCATTATCCGCTAGGCTTATCCATAAGGATAAGGCCGGCCCTATATAAGGCATAGGGAGAGAGGGGGGGACGAAATTATGAGGCCATGCAAGCCCTAGGGCTGGCCCAAGCCATGGGGAAACCCTAGCCTCCCCCTCTCCTCTCTTCGCATCTCCTCTCTCGTCTCTCTCTCCCTCGCTTGCGCCATTGGATGGCGACTCGTCTTCCTCGCTTGGTGTTTCGTAGAAGGAGAAGGCTCGTCGTATGGAGGCACTCAGAGATCCATCGACGAGGTGCCGTGCATCGTGTGAGATCGGGTGAACTATAAGGCTTTTCCCGCAACCTTTTGCTGTCCAGAATCTGCACAACCTTTTGCTTTTCCCGCGATTTGATAACTACTTCTTTGTTATGTCGTTAGAGTGAAGTAATTTTCAAAAAATTATCAGTACATGCATATATAACTCAGAGAACTTTAACAGTAAAGGACAAGTAAGGATCGAACCACACGTAATTAGATGCCTAGAGGAAAGAGATCACAAATAAAACTAATTTGAATTGAAGGGAGTTTAGATTTTATTATTATTTTTTTATTTTGAAGATACTTTGTTTTAAGAAGCAAAACGAAAACTAGAGACTTAGATAAAAGGATTATCAGAAGAAAAATCCGCCCAGGAGAGGGGTTTGTTAGCCATGGTATTGAGTAAAATTCCCTTGCAATGTTACTCTTTTTTGTCTAAACTTGAGAGCGGAAGTTTTACCGACTCAAGTGGAAGATATAGAGTGAAAGCCCCCTTTATATAATTTTATTATATAATATTCTCACAATATTATGAATAGAATTCTTCTTATAGTGAAGAAGTAAAACTAATTCAATTGCGAAAATTCATATAATGAAAATTAGATAAAAATAATGATAAAAATCTTAGCCATCTTAGTTAATGATTCAATATTTGAGTGTTGAAGCATCACCCGAATCCCAATTGAATGGAAACACGGGTGATCTTCGTTCTCACTTAAGAATTTAATTAAGAAAGATGCATAAACGTTAAGTACGATCAAGAGCAAAGTGCAAGATGAGAACTAACTATTTACCATGGCATTGAACCCTCTCCCTGGCGGGAGGGAATTTAGCCGGGCATGATGTGAACGCATACATAATATAAAAAAAAAATTAAGCATGACAGAAAGAGATGAATGCATAAGAAATTATAACTAGAAGACACTTTTATTAAATCAAAGAACAATTATACCCACTACTTTGAAAAACTTCTTTCAGAAAATAGACAATATTACAAACACACACACACACACACTTCGCACTCTCTCTACATGATGAAAAAGCTCTTTGGAAAAACTGATGCCCCTCCCTAGAGGGAGGGGTGGGTCGGTTCCGTCCTTTTTTCCTCCTGGCCAAGTCCTCCATTTATAGGGTCTTGTTCCTTGCTCTCCAAGGTTTCAGTTTTGGTAAAAATGTCTTGGGTTGGTAAGAAGTAAAAGGGAGAATAAAGGAGAAGAATTTGTGAGAGAAAGAGGTAGGTTTCGGATAGTATATGAAAGGAAAGAGAATAAATGATGAGAGAAATGGTAAGAAAGATTGCAGAAAAAGGGTAGAAGGGGGGATGGTTGTGATCGGCTGGGATAGTAGAGGGGATTTCAGTTGGGATCGGGTAATGAATGGCTTGAATGGACTTGTACAGTTGGGATCGGGTAACGGATGGGAAAGAGAATGGGAGATGGGATCTCGGAGGTTGGGATCAACTCATGGACGGCTGGGATCAGATTTTTAGAGAGAGACGTTGGTGAGAATCTAGAGAGATTTAAGGAAGAGAGATTGCCGCATGCATGGTTGTACATGAGTGATATTTAATATAGGGATTGCTGGTTAATTAATTGTGAATAGCTGAAATCATGCATGGGTTTTGGGTTAATATCGAAGAGGGAATCCAAGAGAATTTAAGAGAGAAATCGGGTGGCAGCTAGAGAGAGAGAGAATGCGATATATGGAAAGAGATCACGAGGGGCTGGGTACAGCTGCATGGGTCTTGATCGGCTGGGTTTGGATCGGTGTAATAATGAGAGATGAGAGGGAATTGTTAAGAGAAATAAAGAAGCAAGAAATTAGGAGAGAAAGAAGGGGTTTTTGTTTTCGGTTACAGCAGGGATCGGTTATGAGATGAGCATGCACGGAGGTCTAATAGCGAGGTGTAGGTGTTGTATGAAATCTGGACGGCTGTGATGAAATTAATGGAAGGAAAGAAAGAGATAAATAAGGAAAGCTAGAGAGAGAAAAGATCGGAGCTCAGCTCTCGATCGGGTCGGTGCCGGGTTTGGTGCATGGGACGGCTGTGATTAAGTGGCAATGAAAGAGAGAGTGCTGGGTGGTTAACCTCGCATGCATGCAGGCATGCATTGAAGGGACGGCTGTGATGTTTTGATTGCAACGAATCCGAGAGAGAAAAATAGAAACGGGAGAGAAGAGAGAGATGGGTCAGCCGGGTCGGGTAAAGGGTTGCGAATGGGGTAGAACGGACGGCTGTGATTTGTTAGAAGAGGAGAAAAAACTATATGTGCTGTTAACACATGCATGTGCATAGAAGCTCGGGACGGCTCGGATTGGTTTTGAGAAAAGAGAGAAAAGAGCTGATTGATGCATGGGTTTTTTAATCTGATGGCTGTGATTAAGTGGAAATGAGAGGTGGGTGCAATGGGGTTGTGATCAGTTGGGAATGACAAGGGACGCTGCATGCATGGGTTAGTATAGAACGGACGGGTAAGGGTGGTCGGGATTAATCAGTGTGGGATCAAGTGAGTGGGTTTTGGTTTCGTGGACGTGCAACGGTTTAGAGACCGGTAGGTGGGGTCCGAGATCATCCATTGCGAGCTCACTTCTCAACCATCTGAACCAATCATCGCATCCATTGTCCGTCGTCCCTTCCACTGGTTCTCAACGTGTGCCCTACGCCTGAAGCCCATGCTAGTATTCCGGTACATCACATTGGGAGGGAGCTTTATTCCCTGCGAAGCGAACATAAAATGATGCTGATAAGTTCCTTACACTAAAATTAATAGAAAAATGAATAGTACACGATGACAGCAAAGGGCAGAAAGCGTCAGGAGATCGTATACAGAGGCTTGTACCGGATCGAGGAGTCTTGTGAAGGAGACAGAGAGCCTGCGCTGTGCCAGTCAGGTTCAGGGGTCGGACCCTGAACTTGATTCAGTTGTGTGCTTGTTTCTTTCAGTAGTTCTTTATGTTTCTGTAGAGAACCCCGATGCGATAATTTAATTATCTGTGTTAGAGGGATGCCCTTTCCCCTCGGATCCTAGCGACCTTATTAGGATAGGATTCCACTAGTGATGCCTATTATTTAATTGACCCTTGATGATAGCAAGAATTCCTCACATTTGGTTATGCCACCATTAGGTCAACATCCGATTAGTCGGGTGTGCCTATTTGGCTAGCATCGAAACCTAGAATGAGTTGGAAGTCTACTATGATATCATTCGTCAAATTTATAAGCGAGGTGCCATGGTAGTGGAAGTCCTTTCCATTCAGTCTGACCTTAGGTTAGGCTCCAGGGCATTAGTGTGATAGCCAAGTTTGCGAAGCATCGATGTTCTTGGGATATGTAATGTGACCCTTGAGTGGAGAAATCCGCTTGAGGCAGGGACTATGATATTTCGAGATCGATTAATGCTTCACGAAAGGCTTGAAACGCTAGTGGGAGCACGGTATGACAAGGGTCTAGTGTATAGGTTATCGTGACCTTAGTGTACACTCATACTTGCATAAAATAACCCTCAAATTTAATAAGGGATGCAAGAGAGGACTTTTAGAGATCCTCTGGCCTCCACGGCCAATCACTTCGTGCTCGGGTGGGAGGGCATAACTCAACAACCCCCTCGGGTGAGAGCTGTGTTTTTCCATGCCAAGCAACTTAGTGATCTCCCTCGTGATATGGCGGTTACGGCGCCAAGGGTTCAGGCTTTACTCACCCTCATGGGGGCCGTTAGAACTTCCGTTCCGTAATTGCCTAGGCTCGTGGTTAAGCATCCGAAGTACACGTGAGGTATTCGTTGCGAAGACAATGGTGATCACGTGGTACTGGCCAAAAGATAACCATGGTTCATCAAAGCCCTTAGTTGGCATATTTGGATAGGGTCAAGGGAAAGACTCGTGTAAGCGGATGACCTGCACACTGCCCCCTCGGACAGGTGCAGCCTATTCCGAGATCTTACATACATGGTTAAATTAATCCATAGAGGTGTCTTCGCTGTGAGGGTAGCGTTGGCATTTGGATATAATTAACTTGTTTTCAAAAATCTATAAAATAAGTTATTTTGCATTCTTTTTCATTCAACCATATAGTTCCCCTATCCGCTATCCCATAAAAGAACCAGTTATTGGGTCTCTAACTACGTTGAGCGGAAGCGCTAACTTTAGCTTATGCATAGGGTAGTAAACGTACATTGGCTAGCAATCTAAATATCCCTGTACTAGACTTAATGGGTCCAGATATCACTAGGGCACTAACTAGGGCATATGATGACTAGCGAGAATCTAAGGAGATGTGCAAGTTCTGTGTCATAGCAGACTTGCAGACAACTCCTTAGAAGCAAGTCAGAGATATGTCGGGTCTTCTCAAATAAGTTTTATTTGCATAAGATGTCTGCTAGGCGAAGTCGGTAGACTCATCGCTTATCCACCAAGATACTTGTCGGTACCAAGATGTGAGAGGGAATGCTTGTTCGGGAACACATCTATGAGTTCCAGATCGAACTAGATTCCAAAGACATGGTGCCAGATGACGAGGTGGTGGAAGACGTCTGTCTTGCATCCTTGTCTGGAACCTTTGAAGGCGTTATTAGAGACTTTAGCTTTAACAAATTAGAGATGATAAACGCAGAACTTCTAAGGAGATTTCCAAAAGACAAAGGATGGGATCAAGATTAAAGGTAATGCCTTTAGTGCTTAACCTAGGTCTTCTTTAGAAGGACCAAAGGGAGTAACTCATAAGAGATTGAAAAACTATTCTAGTGCAGAAACTAATATGGACTCCTAAGTCTGGTAACGCCAAGGACGGAAGTATTTCCGCTGTGGCGAGTGTAGGGGGTATTTGAAGATTGAGTATGGACTCAGGGTGTTAGGGGTTAAGTCACTATTTAGTAGTAATTCTTCTGTTTCTTGGAATGTAGACTTCGTATCTACAGAGATTCAAGGAAAGTAGAAGGCTACTTTATAGTGAAATAATCCTAACATAGGTACTGATGCCATAAGCCACTGTGGAAGCTGTTAGATATGATTGTCTTAGTTTTTCCGAAACACGGATTTTGATTTTTAGAGATGTAGTTCTGTTTCCTCCTTAGTAAATGAAGTTTTTAGTTTTAGACAGCACCGTAGGTGTATATCTTAAACTGAAAAGATAGCTTCATTACTAAATGAATAGATCAGAATAATCTCTTTATATTTAATCCTAATTCGGAAATAGATTTCATGACAGCTGCAGCGTCTAATTGAAATTCATCTAAATCCTTCGGAGAATCTACCCCATTTGTGACCCCTCTGATTTAGATATTTTGCCTCAGATAAATTCAGAGGTAAATGAAGGCCGAGTTTTTGTTCACAGATTCATCGGAGATCCTTCTAACCTATGAGTGTAATCTGGAAGGCAGAATAACTAAAAGGGCCACGAAGGTATGGGAGTTAGTTAATTTTGACGTCTATGGTTCCAAGAGCGTCTAGACGATAGAAGACTCTTTGATTTAATCAAAGGACTAAGTCACTATCGGACGAGTTCCATTGGATCCTGAGGGAGCATGGGATTATCTCCCAGTTAAATGCTCCAAGGATGACACGTCAGAATAAAGTCTCCGAGAGAAGGAATCGGACCCTGTTTGACATGGTCCGTAGTATGATGAATATTGCCAAGTGTACTACCCACCTTTTGGTGGGGTTGTACCTTAAAACAGTAGCTTGTATCTGAAACTATCTCTCATCTAGATCAGTGCCTTAGACTTATAAAGAGCTATGGTCTAAGCGAAAGCTGACACTATAGAGTCTCGAGATATAGGGTTGTCCTACACTTGTGCAAAAGGACAAGAGGGATTAGATGGAGGTGTAGTTCCAGGTATATCTGTTTGTAGGTTACCCTTAGGAGGCATAAGGTGGACTGTTTTATGATCTTGAGGTTTGGAAGGTAATCGTTTCTACGAACACCATCTACCTAGATCAAGATTATATTATAGACCATAAGTTTATCAGTAAGGTAGTTCTGGGTAAACTACTGGGTACTGGTAGAGAGTGCGCATCTGAAAACGTAGTGGGAGTAGATGATACAAGAAACTAATATACCAGGTATTGTAGAAACGATTCACTTTTGTACCACCACCACTTCGTCGTTGTGGGACCATCAGAGCTCCTGAAAGATACTATGGAGAAACTTTGATAGTTAATCCAGAGTTTCAGGAGGATGATCCTTAGAGCTACGAAGAAGTAGTGGGAGCTTCCTTTGTACCACCACCACCTCGTCGTTGTGGGACCATCAGAGCTCCTGAAAGATACTATAGAGAAACTTTGACAGTTAATCCAGAGTTTCAGGAGGATGATCCTTAGAGCTACGAAGAAGTAGTGGGAGCTTCCGACAGCTCTGACTGACAAAAGACCATGGAGGCAAATTTGCATCAATGTCCCTTGGAACAGTCTTGACACTTATAGCACTATCACCCTTCAGGGTGTAGAAGGTGTATAAGAAGAGCACCCGATTAAGACTTAAGTAGCTAGATTAGTTACCAAAGGAGAAGGGATTGACTATGTCAAAACCATCTCACTGGTAGCTATGCCTAAGTCTATTTCGGATCCTCTTAATCCATCACTGCACATTATAGTTGGGAGATCTGGTTGATGGATATCAAGACAGTTATTCCCTAACGGGAATTTGGAAAGGACATATGGATGATATAGCCCCAAGCTTTGTGTCAGTAGGTTAGGAAGATTTGGAATGCAAGTTGCAACGGTCCATTTATGGACTGATGCAAGCATCCAGGTTGGAATATCTATTTTGATCAAGGGAATCCGCTAACACGGATTTGATCATAATGAGGATAAACCAAGTTGGTACAAGAAATGTGAAATAGCTACAAGGGTGTATTTAGTATTTTACGTTAACGATATTCTACTGATTGAAAATGACGTAAGAATATTGTTTACAGTAAAGGTTTGTAGTCATCACAATTCGATGTGCAAGACCCTGGTGAGGCGAGTTATGTTCTGGGAATCAAGGTAACTCGATATTACCAGAGCAAGATTCTCTTGCTGTCACAGGCTACGTATGAAGATAAGATTCTAGCCAGATTCAGTTTACGAGGCTAGATATCTATTGCGCAGCAGGAATGATGGGTCGATTTCAGTCGAACCCGGGTCCAGATCTCTGGACCGATGTGAAGGATATACTCAGGAATCCTCATTAAGTAAGGATTATGAGTTAGCTTGCACTTCACAGGTCCTGATATCGATTAGACGCACAAGGTCTGACTTTGGTGTCAGATGTGTGTTCCAGAGAATCGATTTCAGGGATTTTTTTTATCTTGAGATTAGAAGCGGTAGTTGGTAGAGTGTGAAGCAAGAGTGCATCACAGACTCTACCATAGAGGCTTAGCACGTTGTTGCGTGCGAGGTAGTATATCAGGTGGTAAGACTTAGGAAGTTCTTAGAGAACTTGGGACGCATACCAGAGGCTCAGTAATCTGTTATTGTAAACAGAAGAGCGGTAAGCAAGGTCCAAGGAGACTAGGCACCGCCGTGAGGGGAAACCCATCAAGTACAAACTCCACTTGATCTAACAGTTATAGGAGGAAATGCAAGTAGCGGTACTGAGGTGGAATCTACAGACAATGTTGCCAATTCCTTTAGGGAATTCCTGCAAAGGCTTTTGGGCAACATGTAGAAGCTACAGAGCTCAACACCGTTATTCCTCGTTAGACCTAGTGGGAGATTGTTAGAATTTGTGAGGTCTACAGCTCGTAAAACCTATAGTTTAGCTATGTATGGTTGATAGTATAGGAATGCATATTGGTACGTACCTTAGTACGTGTTCTGATTACAGAACAGAGAGTCATAGCTACATGGTAATCCACTTGAGTGGGAGACTCAAGAGACTGGTCCCATGTAACCTAAATACATTCGCAGCTCTGATTAGGGTTGGTCGCCCTATCAGGATAAGCTGTTGGGATGACAGAGCATGGGTGTCTCCACCACGGTCATTACCAAGCACAGTGTCTGTGGCCGAACGGAACCAACACAGTGCACAGATCGGTGAGCAGACACCGGTGCACTAAACCGTGTTTCTGTTTAGGGTAAAACGGTCCTAAACCCTGAGGAACTATGTCTGGTGGACTAACCAGTTGTGTGGTGCTTTGGCGCACCAATGTGTGAGGATCCGGATGCAGTGATCCAAAACCACGGTGTACTGGGTTACCCGGCTGGCGTTGCATCAACGTGTCACTCCTGCAGGCTATCCACACCCCTAACGGGAGGTGCGTTCCTTGATCTGACCTACGTCGTATTAAACCTTGGCCACGTGGTCATCAGTTGGACTGGTGACGGATCCGGTTACTCGATAGAGTAATCGGAGGTACGATGTATGTGGTCAACCTGGAAGGAACCGAGTCATATGAGCACTCGAGTCTGACGGTATTCTCCACCGCTCGAGTTACATCATGGCACCAGTTGGAGGGACAGCGGGTTTACCATACTAAGCGAAGAGCAGGGGTATGAGGGAGAACATAGTAAGTCCGGGGGAATTGGAGTACAGCCTGCGTCGCACTCTGGGTGGCTACGTAGGTTAACTTGGACTCAGAGGATCGATGGTACACTCGGGTAGTGTGTCCATCGAGTCTAAGTTGGAAGCCATGAACCCTGGTCCCTGAAGGTTCCACCTTATCGACATTATATACGGTTCTTATACCATCTAATCGAAACATAAAACGCAGTTAGAGGAAGCGAGAAGTCCAAGCCTACGCTCCGTGAGTGCTTCGCACTAGTGCACGGTAGATGCGTAGCTGTGTGTGTGCACTAAGGGGAAACCCTAGGTTAGTGCAGAGACGCATGTAACAATTCCTTGTCATAAGTGGACTTTGTCACATGGGTGTGATGCACCGGGACATATTGCGAGTTGACTAGTTGACTTCACTAGGGGCACCCTACGGGAACCTCAAAGAATAGTGAAATCACTGGTGCACTTCACTTATGTGTGTCTTGTAAAGTCTCGTACACGAGGAATGGCCAACTAGTGACATAAGGGCATTTTGGTCATACCACGCGTCGCTATGCACTAAGGGGGCCGGGCCTAAGTGTTGGGAGACTGGTCAAGGCCGGCCCCATTGGTTTCAGAAGGTTGTTGCCTCCGAAGAAAGGGTCGGTCATGAGGCGCAGAAAACGGGCTGGTTTTGACCGTTTTCGAAAACAAGGAAAAGATAGGGATAAAGAAGAGATATATAGGGAGAATGTTTGAATCAATCAACCATTATCCGCTAGGCTTATCCATAAGGATAACGCCGGCCCTATATAAGGCATAGGGAGAGAGGGGGGGACAAAATTATGAGGCCATGCAAGCCCTAGGGCCAGCCCAAGCCATGGGGAAACCCTAGCCTCCCCCTCTCCTCTCTTCGCATCTTCTCTCTCGTCTCTCTCTCCCTCGCTTGCGCCATTGGATGGCGACTCGTCTTCCTCGCGTGGTGTTTCGTAGAAGGAGAAGGCTCGTCATATGGAGGCACTCAGAGATCCATCGACGAGGTGCCGTGCATCTAGTGAGATCGGGTGAACTAGAAGGCTTTTCCCGCAACCTTTTGCTGTCCAGAATCTGTACAGAAAATCAGCGTTGTTTCTGCGATTCCGAGAGTTATAGAAGTCCAAACGACGTGAAACTTATTTCAAAAGTTGTGTCTCGAAGTTGGCTACTTGCAGTCCAAATTTTAGTCCAATCGGAGTTCGGAGCAGAAAGTTATAGCCGTCGCACCGAAGTTATGTCGAGCAGATCCGAGCCTGTCTCCATCGACAAAGAAGAAATTTGCCGCGGTGAAAGAACCCGCACGCAGGTATGATCTCTAACATGTTGATCTAACATAGATAGAACATGCATACATGCTAGATTGTTCATTCGCGTTAGATCGTCGTTAGGAATTCGCGTAGTTGTCATGCTAGATTCATACATGCATGTGTAGATCGTTTCGATGAAAATTTTTTGATATGTAACGCACACCGCCTACGGTCCTCGGACCTATCACTTTGCTTCCGTTGCGGGCCTCTACCATGGATTTATTTCCAACACTATCAAGTATGGGGAGAGAGATCCTGTCGTCAGATGGATCTTTCAACAGGACGGAAGAAGTGGCAAGTGGGGCCTGGGTAATTGCCTATAATGATGGAAGAGTTAAGACGGCTGCTACGTTTCGGTGTCACGTTAAGACCTCTTTGCAGGCTGAGCTCTGAGTGCTCAAGGGGGCTTTTGAGGAGCTAGCTTGTCGTCAAAGTAGAAATGTGGTCATCTTTACGGATGCGTTGGGGGCTCGCGAGGCTCTGGTTATAGGCAAAGGTATTAACTCGGATATCTGTCCTCGTATTCTTGACTGTAAGTGTAATGACCGGCATTCCAGGGTGTTTTCGCCTAGAACGACCCAGTTATTATTATATTATTTTAATATATTTGGTCGTGATGATATTTGGTTGTGCTCGAGCGGGACCAGGCAGTGGGTTCCGAGTATGGGTCGCGAGGCTACATTGGAGGTGTAGTCACACGAGCTCGTGAGCATGTATGTTAGTTTAAATAATATAATAATAAAATAATATATGGCTGGTCTGTTGGAACCGTCAGGGTTCGCGTACCGGCTCATCTCGGCGCGACCCGAATCGAGGGCAAGTCAGGCTCGGCGTAAGTCGGGCTCGACCAGTTTTAGAGGAAAAAAAAAAAAAAAAAAAAATTTATTAAAACCCTCACCCAAAACCCAAATCCACTACCCCACCCAACCAAAACCGACCCTCTCTCTCTCTATCTCTCTTTCTCTCTCCTTTTCCCTCTCAACCCAACCGAACCCAGCCCTTTTCTCTCTCTCTCTCTCTCTCTCTCTCTCTCTCTCTCTCTCTCTCTCTTAATCCCAAACCCATATCTAACCCGAACCCGACCCCGAACTCCCCAAACCCACTTAGAGCATCTCCAACCGTCCGCCATATATGCAAATATGGCGGACGGGAGCTCCCAACCCTCCTGCATATGAGCCGGCATATATGACGGAGGGCTGTTTGGCCGGCATATATGCCGGACTTCTCACCCAAATGCCAGCCCCCTATTTTATTGATTTTAAGATTAATACCCAAAATACCCTTCAAAGACTATATATAAAAAATCAAATGACATCTATATATCTGTTATTAAATTTATACATAAATATTTTAAACTAAATATACGTATTAATTTATTAATCTGTTTTTAACAAATTTGGTACCGTTGGAAAGCTCTCATCGACGCCTTCGAAAAGAGACTAATATCTAATATTTTTGGAGTTATTTTTAAATCATTAAATATTATATTAATTACATAAAATAGAGGCATCTATTATATTAAAATAGAGGTATATATTTAAAAGATTTTTGAATTTTATCTTAATATTTGTTATTATATTATTATTTAATTACTTATTTTATAATTAATTTTGTTAATGTTTATTCTTGTTAATGAATTTTAATTCTAATATTTAAAAGTAAAATAAAAAAGGTATATTCCTTGAAGATGCTAAATTATAGGGGTCATGGTTGGAGATGGAATGCCTCCATTTAAGAATATTTGGGGAATATGCTTATTTGGCAATAGCAAAATAGAGGCCTGGAGATGCTCTTAGACCCTCTCTCTCTCTCACTTTCTCTCTTTTTTTCTCTCTCTCTCTCTCTCATCTCTCCCAGCCCTCTGATCTCTCTCTCTCTCATTAGACCCCTAACCCTCTCCCCCAAACCCGATTCGACCCAGCCCTCCCCCAAAGCCGCCGCGAATCCCACCGCCGCCGCCGCCCCTGTCCTGCCCTGCCGCCGCCGCCACACCCTACCCACCGCCCTAGGCCCCTACCCAGCCGGCCGCCGCCCTACCCGTCGCCCTTTCCCCCTTTTAAAAAGCCCTTCCCTCCCTTTTAGACCTCACCCCCCTCTCCGATCTCTCCTCCCTCTCTACCCGAGCCTCTCTCTCTCACCCCTGCCTCTGTGTGTGTGTGTGTGTGTGTGTCTCCCTCTCTGTGTGTGTGTGTGTCTCCCTCTCTTTGTGTGTGTGTGTGTCTCCTTCTCTCTCGGTTTCTGCCGGTGCCAAACCGGTGCCGCCCGACGGCTGCCGCCACTCAAGTGAGAGCCCCTATCCGGCCTCCCTCGCTTGTGTCGCCACTCGGCCCGACCACGGGCACCTCTCCCCGATCCGGCGCCCCCATCGTCGCACGGCCCCGACGCCGTCACCGACAATCCGACGACCCGAACCGCCTGACAGCCTCCGCCGAAGCGAGGTCCTCGGCCTCCCACTCTTTGCGTTGCCAACCCGGCCCAACCACCGACACCCAACAACCCCGACCCGACCCGACCCGACGGCCGCCACCCATCACCCCTCCTCCGGGCCGCACGATCCGAAGGCCCGATCGTCGGTGCCCCATCGCCCCACCACCTTACCCCGATCCGGCGCCCCATTGCCGACGACCCCGGCGGCCCGATCCCCTTTCCCGTCGCCGATCTATTCCGATCATGGGTCGCACGTGCCCGACGCCCAAGCCCGTCGCCGTTCACCGTTGCAGAAGATCCGACGGACCGCGATCCAATCCGGCACCCCACAGTCCGATCTGGCCCGATTCCCCTTGCCCCATCACCGGCGCAGCAACACCATGACCCGATCCGACCCCGGATCCCTCCTATCTCTCTTGTATACGATCGTCGGCCACCCCTTGGCTAGCTGCCCGGCCACGAAATCGGAACTCCTCCCAGCTCTCTCTCTCTTTTGGTATGTGTGTATCCACCGGCCACCACCCCAACAACAATCCCACCCAGGGTTCACCTCGACTCCTCCCCTTTAAGTGTGCGCGTGTGTGAGCGTGAGCGAGTGGGTGCGAGCAACTTAACCTCGGCGAGCCTTTGGTCGGTCGACGCCGACAACCCCAAACGTCCCTCTCTTTTTCTCTCTCCCGACGTAGGACTAATAGCGTGCATGTGTGTGCATATACAATCACGAGAACATGATCGAGCGGTGCAAGCACGAGTTTCTATCCTGAATCAACGTGACCCCCTCTTCCCACCGACCTCCATCTTTCTTTCTTCCGATCTCTCTCTATATGTGTGGCTGCGAGTAGCCGATCGGAGCAGAGGCAGCCGACGACGGAGAAGATCAGCCGACCAAAGGAGTTGCAGCTGGAGCCGACAACCCCCATCAGCAGTTCGCGGCGGTGCTGACCCAGTCGGAGACGGAGCGGAGGTCACCTCGCAGAAGCTCGTGTTCGACAACCAGGTGACATCTACTACCTTTGCGTGGTCTTTAATAGTGGGAAATGAGAATGACTAAAGGTAGGTATCCATAACGCTACATGCGGATCCCGCCGGACATCGCCGCATGTGGTCGAGTGGACCCCGCCTTGCATGCGGAGTCGCGAGTCCGGCGACGCATGCTTAAAAATATTAGTAATTAAATAATAAATCTTTCTGCTGATTGCTTGGACACCGTAAGTAGGAATTCAATTAAGTTTTGGGTAATTAGTAATTAAATAATAATTATCGGGTCCCACCCTCCTAAGGGGAGTGTGGAGACCCGGGCACACGGGAATACGGGCGAGAGTAACTGTGATGCATGGGTTGTGAGTGCGGTGCGAATCTCGGGATAAAACGTCAAAGCTATTTTATTATTATAATAATCTATCATGTGGAAAGATTGGACCTCATGCGTGCAAGGGACGTGAACCACCCTGCACGCACAGCCGAAGACCAGTAGGCTAGGGGGTCACGGGCAAGGGTTGTGGTAAAGCCAATAGGAGTAGCCCTTTAGTAGGGATTGGCCTAGCAACTCTGTCCCGGGGTGGTTGAAGCCCCCAAAGTAACGCAAGTGGGGCGGTAGAGCTCCACCGTAAAAGATGGAAAATATATTATAATTATCTGGATGATTTGTACATGATGGATGCACGGCGAGAGAGTTGACCCTCTACATCGAAATAAAAAACCCTATAGTAATGCCCGACCGGGGGCAGGATGAACAAAATACCCGGGGTTCACTTTATGATATATGATTTATATTGTAATTTATATTTAAGCACTGTAGAATATTTAACGGACTGTATGGTAGATAACCTAGTGACAGTAGGAATTGCATGTGAACATAGACTACTGGTAGGCTTAGGTTAATCTTCTGTAAACTTCATAAACACTTAAACTGTTAATTTAATTCAATATGTCGTCTCATATTATTAACAGTAGGGTGAGGTGGATCCCATGAACAACTAATGGTGCAGCTAACTGGTTGGCGAATGAATTAAGCTCGCATCCGAGGGTAGGAGGGATACTGGGCATCTGAATATCCTGATGTACTACAAGCCTTGGTGTGGGAGGACCTACAAGTCATGATGTAATGACCAAAAATTTCAGTCTACAAAAAAAAAATGTATGTGAGATTGAAAAGACATGAAAACAAGTCAAATAAGGAATGAACTGTAAAGAAAGACAAAGGGTTGCGTTTCTTTGATCTGTTACACATCACCATATGAACGGATGAGAAAACCAAGAACACAAGATAGAAGCATCTTACTCACAACAAGAAAATCCAATTATTTGATTCTTTTTATATCTTGTACTTTTTATTTGAGATCAGCACGTGTCCCGAAACCGTTCGGGCAATGGCCTACTTCAGGCTCAAACTAATCCCTCCGAGAGTGAAGCCCGACCCACTCGGAATTTTCCACCGCACTCCTAGGTAAATCGAGGAGGGGAGGAGTCGAGCACAACATCCTCACCCAAGCATCAATTGCTTGCCAAAGCTCGAATCCACTTGTGGAGGTCAAATTAGAACACCTTTGGAGGTCAAATTAGAATCACACAAGGATATTTCTCTTGAATTAATCATAATAAATATAGGTTAAATAAAAAGTCATTCCCTCGAAGGTCAAACACTAAAGCCTTCAATTAAGGACTTCTATACTAACAATAACTGTATATTTTCATAATAGATACTTTTCAAATAATATGTATGGTTGAGCTTTTGCACTTAAGGGTGGTGAGGAAACACACACTTCTGCACCTTTCAGTGGGTTTACAAATGTCACATGCATGTCAGAGCTACTCCGGTCTCACTCTGGTTAGGAGAGCAGTCAGACTCTGCTAGAGGTCTGGCCCATCAGGGGCCCATTAGCTTTTATTTATTTATCTGCTATTTAATTATCATTTTTGTCACATTTATTACGGCAAATTTTTGACTTGGATAACAAGTAATTTTTTCAGTGCTTTTTAGTCCCACCTTATCTAAAGATGATTATGCATATAAACCGGCTCAGTACATAAGAGCATGGTCCTTTTCTTTTTATGCTTATGAACAAATGATTTTTTTTTGCTTAATTGCTTGATCCTGGATTGGATTCCATCAGATGAGGATTCCTCGCATCCGGTGGACTCCAGATCCTCTCTCTCTCTCTCTCTCTCTATCTCTCTCTCTCTCTCTTCTCTATTATTTCTAAAAACCAGAAATCTGATTGTGATCGTTGAAGAAGCAGGAAGAGCAATAAAGAAAAAGCAAGCAAGAAGAAGAAGAGCAAGAAAGAGGAGAAAAGAGGCTCCGTCCATTCTCTTTCTCCCTCCCTTTCTCTCTCTTTTTCCTCCCCGAGGACAGCCACCCAGTCCCACACCTGGTCGTGCAAAGGAGGCCGCGATCCCTGTATGTTCTTATTTCGCATGACTAGAGAACGCATGGATCCAGTGCTCTTCTATTTTTTCTTTGTGGGCATCCCTGACTTAAAAAAGAACATCGGCAATCATTAATTGGGGTCCCTAAGAGCACCCCAATTAATCTTAAAACTCCGCACAACTTCTGAAACAGCTGCACATCATTCCCGAGGCATGTCCAGCTTCTCCAAGGACTTCCTGAAGACTGAAAACCCTCCTAGTCTTCTTCTCTTCGCGACAGCCCTCCAGTCTCCTCGTCATGCATCAGAAGCCTTGTTCGTCATCCTTGGTATGTGATTTCTTCTCCAGATTCAATTGAAGACCCTGGAATTCCCCCACAAAGCATCCATGACTTCTGGAATTCTTCGATCTTTTCATCGTCTCTCAATCTATAGAAAAGAGGTGTGATCTTTCCTTTGAAATAATCTTTCGGCTTTTCCTGCAATCAAACTTGAAAACTTAGAATTTTTTTCTTTACTTTACGTTGTCGATTTGCACTAGATCCTGAATATACATGAGCCTATAACCATTGCAAACAACCTTATCGAGCCATATATTATATTTATTTCAAATCCTCATAGGCAATTAGGGTTTTCTAATTAAATCTGGTTAAACCTAATCTAACTTAAAAGTTCTATCTTTCGTACGATCTGCCCGCGAAAACTTTTTGCATGACCCCGGATGTGAACTAGTAGGATCTAGGCTTTCCTTAGTAATTAATTATCATCTACGCTAGTTCCAAAATAACATAAAAATCTCAACTATTATTTAATCTTTAATTGTTATATTTAATCAAAAAATTAAATCTTTACAATATATCTGTTATGAAACGGTGGTTGCATCGGATATGGATGCCCACCGGATAAAAACCCCTGAATTCAAGGGATTTAGAGATTAGCCCCGTCTCTATCCCTATGGCATATTATGCCTATATATAGGGAGCTTTTGTTAATAAGATGATGAGTTTTTCGCAACACGTTATCAGCACGATACGTGAAGCACGAGCCCGACGGGAGAGCACGACCCGGCCTCGGCTCCGGATCTCGTCCGCGGCCCCGACACTAACGACCCCATCGAGAGGAGAGAGCTCGAAGAGAGAGAAGAGAGATCGCAGAGAGAGAGAGAGACCTCTCACCCGGCTCCGGAGCTATCGACCCGAGCCAGCACTTCGGCTTTGGTTCTCGCCCTCCCCGACACCGGCTCCGATTCGTGGACCCGATCGCCTCGCTAGTCTCCTCTGAAAAAGGTACGCTTGAAACCCGACGTCGAGCCATGGCTACACAGCAGGTCTGGCGACCTCTCGACCGACGCCAGACGGCTGCGTTCGCACGCCCGGAGGCTGCGTTCGCACGACTGGCGATCGGCTGCTGCGCTCGCACGCCTGCCGGAGGCTGCACCCGCGTGCAACACCGGCGGCAGCAGCCCGCACGACCGGCGGCTGCGTTCGCACACCTGCCGGCGGCTGCACCCGCGTGCAACACCGGCGGCTGGAGCGGCGGTATGTGCGTGTGTGGCAGCCAGTTTTTCTGTGGTTAGAGTTTTTTTTTTCCCGAGTTCATCGGGGAAGATGATGAACAGTTCTGTTCATTGGGTTTAAAACCAGATTTTAACCAAACCCGTTAGCCATTTAATGGCTAATATCCGACCCGACTGCATTTATATGCCTGACCCGACTGCATATTATACAGACCCGACTGACTTTTTATCAGACCCGACTGTATTAATGGCAGACCCGACCCGACTTTTGTTACATCAGACCCGACTCAACTGTGTTTACACAGACCCAACCCGACTGTGATTTATACAGACCCGACTGCATATACAGACCCGACCCAACTGTTTATATAACAGATCTGACCCGTCCATCCTTATACGCACTCACATATATTCAATTGGATGTTTTGATATACACCGTTCATTTAAATATTATTTTGTAAGCCCGATCTATAGCCAAATTGTTCGATCTATATATGGATTTTGGGTATCCGAACCGTTCCGGAAGCATCGGTACGGTCAAATTTTGCTATTTCATATACATTATTTATGTATTTAACTGTTTAGCCCCTAAGGGATCAATATGCAATATCTATTTTACAAATAAGGATAGAATTGTCCTTAATTGTAACAGACTGTATACTGTATATTTATCTTGTGTTTTCTTACATATTCCATGTGCATAAGTTGTTATTTTCTTCTTTAAATGTACTTTAGGTAATTAGAACCTTTTAGAAAAACTTGGCAAGGCGCATGACGGTTCCATAGAACCCGCTCTACCTTGGCAAGTGGTTTCTAAAAGGACCCTATTAATACCCAGTATTAATAGGCTTTGTACTTGATATGTCAAATTGTTTTCTATAATGTCTCTACATATTCATATGTTGAATATGGTAATCATAGTAATTAATGAATATATAAACATGCGTGCATACATGAATATATGACTATGGTTAAGATAGATCTGAAGAATGAATATATAAGCATAGTAGATCCTGTAGATCTCTAGAAGGCACTCAAGAAACGCTACGATCACCAGAAGATGATCACTTTGTCTGCAGCAAAGAGCGAACGATAAAACGCTATCTACCCAAATAATATCATTCTACAACAGCAATATAGGTGAATGAAGTACCAGAAGTACTCATAACTCATATAAGTTCTCCTGATCGCTGAAAAACATAATACCCTACTGTTAAAGAATTATAATTCTAGATCCACTGGATCATTGGCATTGCCAGAAGCAAATGTCAATGATATCTATAGAGGTAGAGGTAGAGGTAGAGGCAGAGGAAGGAGAGGTGGAAGACACGGCAGAGGAGGGAGCAATAACTACCCTGGAAGAGGTAGAAATCACCCTGGAAGAGGTGAACGTCAGAATCATCCTCGAAGAGATGATTATTATGGTCCTAGGAAGGATACTCACTTTAAAAACAAGTGGATTGCCCCTCGGAATCCAGAAAAGAAAAATCCCTCTACACCTGAAGATAAGAGGGACATATGTTTTGAATATGGAAAGGAAGGACACTGGTCGAGAACCTGCCGTGCTAGTAAACATGAGAAGAACATGTACAAACGTACAGGGGTACCTGCAGAGACAAATATGAATAAAGATAACAATGAGTGGCCTGAAGAATACCAGAAGTAGACCGATGCCCTGAAGACATCGTACCTGGAAAGTTCAGATTACTTTGATGAGTTAGACGATGACACATTAAATCCCTGAATCTTGGGATCTCTAAAGACTTTAGTTTTCCTTTTATTTTTTCTGTCAGACATTGCTAAGTAGTCTTTATTTCCTGTCAAACATTGCTAAGTAGTTTTTATTTCCAGTCAAACATTACTCAGTAGTTTTTATTCTGTCAGACATTGTTGAGTAATTTTTATATTATGTTGGATATTTATATTATCGTTCTGATGCATATAGTTAGAAATTGTGTTAGTAAGTTTTATGATTGATAATTCTCTTTTGATATTTATTGATACATATAACTTATCATTTAGGAACGATGACCAACTGCAAAGAGATTTGTCTGATAGATAGTGCAACAACACATACCATACTGAGACAAAGAAAATTCTTTACAAACATTGAATATAATTCACGTATGGTTACTACAGTGGCTGGCCCTACTGACATAGTTACAGGGTCCGGAAGAGCCCATATTCTTTTACCTAATGGTACTCATTTGCTAATTAAGGATGCTCTATACTCAGAAAATTCCAGAAGAAATTTACTGAGTTTCAAAGACATCCGAGCAAATGGATATCATTTAGAAACTACAAATGAAGGCAATCTAGAATACCTCTGCATCACATCTAAGAACGGAGAGCATATTTCCATACTAGAAAAATGCTCAACCCTAGCTTTAGGGTTATACTTTACCCATATTGGGGTTATGGAGTCCTATGCCACTCACTTGAACCAGAAGTTCACAAATCCTGAAGATTTGGTCCTTTGGCATGATAGATTAGGTCACCCAGGGTCAGGTATGTTTAGAAAGATCATTCACAATTTCTATGGTCATCCTCTTAACAATCAAAGTTTGACTTTTCCAAATGACCATTTTTGTGACCCTTGTTCCCAAGGGAAGTTAATCACTAGACCTTCTTTTCAGAAAATAGAGACAGAATCACCTACCTTCCTGCAGAGGATTCAAGGTGATATCTGTGGTCCTATACACCCTCCTAGTGGTCCATTTAGATATTTTATGGTCCTAATAGATGCATCTACTAGATGGTCATATGTGAGCCTACTCTCCACTAGAAATTTAGCATTTACTAGATTATTATCCCAGATTATCAAACTTAAGCTAGTTTTCCTGATAACTCTATCAAATCTATCCGATTGGATAATGCAGCTGAATTCTCTTCTA
The DNA here is from genome assembly GCA_947650365.1 of Chamaelirium japonicum. Lineage (NCBI taxonomy): Eukaryota > Viridiplantae > Streptophyta > Magnoliopsida > Liliales > Melanthiaceae > Chamaelirium > Chamaelirium japonicum. The sequence continues at coordinate 9,265,014 of OX393555.1, read as the reverse complement.
AAATCTTCAATGACTTCTGCACATCCATCGGAATAGAAGTCGAACATTCTGTCCCCCATGTCCACACCCAGAATGGCCTTGCTGAAGCTTTTATCAAGCGCTTGCAATTAATAGCTAGACCATTACTCTTACAATCCAGACTTTTAATTTCTGCATGGGGGAATGCTATCTTGTATGCTACTAATCTTGTTAGACTCAGACCTACTTCATACCATAATTTTTCTCCTGCACAACTTGTGTCAGGTATTCAGCCCAATATATCTCATCTTAGAAAGTTTGGATGTACTATGCAGGTCCCTATTCCCCCTCCAAATAGAACTAAGATGGGTCCCCAACGTAGATTGGGAATTTATATATGTTTTGACTCACCTTCAATCATAAGATTCTTAGAACCCTTAACAGGTGATCTTTTTACTGCTAGATTTGTAGATTGTCATTTCGATGAGACAGTCTTCCCGCCGTTAGGGGGAGATAAAGAAGTTTCTAGGCAACGACCTGTTCCCGAAGAACGGCGTGAATTATCATGGAATACTTCCACTATGTCTCATCTAGATCCTATATCTCCCCAATGCGAGGTAGAAGTAAAAAGGATTTTGCATTTGCAAGATATCGCAAATCAATTACCTAATGCCTTCAATGATGCAACTAATGTAACTAAGTCGTTTGTTCCAGCCAAGAATGTACCTGTAAGAATTAATATTCCAACTCCCACTAATGAAACTACTGCACGTCAGAAACATGACAGACCTATAGGTTCCAAAGATTCAGTTCCCCGGAAGAGGAAGTTGAATGAGAAATCATGCCCTAAAACTCCAGAAAAAGTTGAGGTTCTAGAAGAACCTGGTCATAATTCTCCAGAAGAGATTATGGGCCATATTTTTTTAGAAGAAAATATTTCCCAACGGCCAAATTTCCCTCAAACTCCTGAAGAGATCCCTGCAGTGATTATGGATAAGGTACCGGTACCAAATAATGAGATCTCAATATTCTATATGAGGGGTGAAATTTGGGACCGAAAGGAAATAGTCATCGATGACATATTTGCATACAAAGTAGCTACTGAAATAACAAAGGGCGATGATGAAGATAATGAACCACGTAGTATATATGAATGTCGACATAGAACTGATTGGCCAAAATGAAGAGATGCTATTCAAGCTGAACTTGAATCTCTCAAGAAACGTGGAATATTTGGACCTATAGTACAAACACCAAATAACGTAAACCCTGTAGGTTTCAAATGGGTGTTTGTAAGGAAAAAAAATGAAAATAATGAAATCGCTAGATATAAGGCAAGGCTTGTAGCTCAGGGATTCCTGCAGAAACCCGGGATTGATTATGACGAGACATATTCCCCTGTTATGGATATAGTTACGTTTAGATATCTTATTAGTCTCATAGTTTCTGAAAAACTAGAGATGAGACTAATGGATGTCGTAACGGCATACCTATACGGGAACCTAGACACAGATATTTATATGAAAATCCCAGAAGGATTCAAGTTGCCTGAAGCAACATCAAAAGTCCCAGAAGGATTCAAGTTGCCTGAAGCAATATCAAAGAGTGTGCACTCGATAAAACTAAGATGAGCATTGTACGGCCTGAAGCAATCCGGAAGGATGTGGTACAATCGCCTTAGTGAATACTTATCTAGGGAAGGTTATAAGAATGATCTCATATGCCCATGCGTTTTCATAAAGAAATCAGAAAATGGATTTACTATAATTGCAGTTTATGTGGATGACATAAACTTGATTGGGACTCCTGAAAAGCTCAAGAAAACTTCTGATTATCTAAAAAGGGAGTTTGAAATGAAAGAACTTGGTGATACTAAGTTTTGTCTCGGCCTGCAGATCGAGCGTAGCTCTAGTGGGATTTTAGTACATCAATCGGTATATACTGAAAATTTGTTAAAGAAATTTAATATGGATAAATGTCACCCACTAAGCACTCTCATGGTATTTAGACCTCTTGATATTCATAAAGATCCATTTAGACCTAAAGAGGAACATGAAACTATTTTTGGTTCTGAAAAACCGTATTTAAGTGCTATTGATGCTTTATTGTATTTAGCTCAATGTACTAGACCAGATATATGTTTTTATGTTAATCTATTGGTTAGATACAGTTTAGAACCGACTCTTAGGCATTGGAATGGAATAAAACAAATATTTAGATATTTGCGAGGAACCATTGATATGGGATTGTTTTATTCTTGTGGTACTCCTCACTTGATTGGTTATGCAGATTCAGGTTTTCTCTCTGACCCCCATAAGGGTCGATCCCAAACAGGATATGTATTTTTGAATAACAATGCAGTTATTTCTTGGAGATCGACTAAACAAACACTTGTGGCTACATCATCGAACCATGCTGAAATATTAGCCTTGCATGAAGCAAGTAGAGAATGCGTATGGTTAAGGTCACTTGTGCAGCATATCAGAAGCAGTTGCCAGTTGGCATCAGTTACCAAAGAGCTGACAGTTATCCACGAAGATAATACCGCATGTATTGCTCAAATTCAAGCTGGCTTCATCAAGGGAGATCGAACAAAGCACATCTCACCAAAGTTTTTCTACACCCACGAACTTCAGAAGAAAAGGGAGATTAAAGTCAAGCAAGTACGGTCAAGCGATAATCTTGCGGATCTCTTCACCAAAGCTTTGCCCAAGTCTATTTTCCAGAAGATGGTGCACGGCATCAGACTGCGACGGCTCAATCACCAAACAAATTGATGTAATAAGGAGGAGATGTAATCAGGGGGAGAGATGTAATAATGTAATCAGGAGGAGATATAATCAGGGGGAGAGATGTAATAGTGGTAATGTAATAGTTAGGCGGAGAGCATCCTGAAGATGCAAATTTATGCGCGCTGTACTCTTTTTCCTTTGGTAGGGTTTTTCCCACAGGGTTTTTCCATCAAAGATTTTAACGAGGCAGCATTATGCGCACCCACCATAGTTCCTGAAGAACTAAGGTTGTACTCTTTTTCCTTTGATAGGATTTTTCCCACTGGGTTTTTCCATCAAAGGTTTTAACGAGGCAATCATTAATAAATGGTGGTCATCCAAGGGGGAGTGTTATGAAACGGTGGTTGCATCGGATATGGATGCCCACCGGATAAAAACCCCTGAATTCAAGAGATTTAGAGATTAGCCCCGTCTCTATCCCTATGGCATATTATGCCTATATATAGGGAGCTTTTGTTAATAAGATGATGAGTTTTTCGCAACAATATCTTGTTTTTGCCTCTGTCCCGCATCAAAGGGGCTCTTTATAGAGCTCCGCATCAGGAGCACTTTATCGAGCCAAGGTCTGTTGCAGGTAGGGCTGGCCATGGGTCTTGTCGGGTAGTGTCCAAAACCCCTTTGACCCAGGCCCGACCCGTTTAACTAATCGTGTCTAGACCCTAAACGCGTACCCGACCAGCTTATAAATAGGTAGACCCGATAAACCCCACCGCACGGGTCGTACTCAATTGACTTTAAACCCAAAATATTTGGCTTAATTACAAATATGCCCCAAATAAAAAATACTTACAATATTAGCCTATAGCCCTACATACACAGTAACATATTGCGGGTAGATTCGACCTGACACGACCCCTTGAAATTTAAACGGGTCTTCTTGGCTCTATTGTGTCTAGACTCTAAATCTGGACCCGACCCATTTATTAAATGGGTCTACCGTGTCGACCCGTTTACAACCCGAACCCGTTTAACCCAAATTCTGACCCGCTAATTTCGTGTCAGGTCTATAATTGCCAGCCCTAGTTGCAGACCCTGGAATTTACAGACTAATCTTACTAACCCCTATAGTTTTGTTAATATCCTCATATGTGTAGATTTTGCCCACATGCTTCATACTCGCTTCCACAATATTGAATTCCTCGATTTTTGTTTGCACTTTGCAGCACTGCATACGTTCAACATTTGGTATGATGACTCGTCTTTTACACCCATATGCTCAGATCTAAGAACTCTTTCCCTTGATATGTCTCACTAGACCTAATTGGTCAAGTTGATTTAGTTGTATCAGTGTGGATAAATATTTGACTGTTTGCCATTTTAGTCACCACCAATGTTTTAAAAGTACTAGTCGAATCAAATGCGGTGGGGAAATTTCATGGCGTTAAGGTGGAAGGGGATGCCTAGACGGGTGTCCAAAGATTAGGGCACAAGAAATTTAATAGAATATTTCACTTTAGAGTTTACATATCTATTTTGTTTTCATTGTCATCCTTCTTTTAGGAGTTTACAATGGGCTAGGGTTTCCACTATCATCACTCTTTCGGGTAGTCACGATGGGCCAAGTATGCAGTAGAACATAGTAGTGTACTAGTTAAAGAAGAAAAATGAGAAGATAAAAATGAAGAACATGAAGAAGTTAATTAAAGGAGAAATGAAACTTATAGTGAGTCCATCCGACAGCCACATCGATGGCCCTTCTCCTTTGGACACTGAGAAAAGCAGACCCAACTTAGATGGTGCGGTCTAAGACCCAAAACGCCTAGACAGACGCCCGAACCGTTTTTTGAACAGTGGTCACCACAGTGCTGATTGTAAACAACCCTTCATTATCCTCTTTCTTTTCTTTGAAAGGCTGCCAAATGCCATTCCTTCTAAACAAAAAACAGAGGGACATAAGGAATGCAGGCGAGCGTCGCAACGACTATAAAGATCATGTGGTTGTCGATAAGTGGACCTACTGCTAAGTGACAATTGTTGGATGTAAATGCTCATTAGCAAGCTGAAACTTAGCATAGGAGAAATATATGAGGTTCTAAAGTAGTACATTATGAGGAGTGAACTTAAGTTCAAGTGAAATTCATTCAATATGATTTTTCTCATTGGCCTAAAAGGAGGAAATTAACTGAAGAAAAGAGTAGGCCAGGGGAAATTGCTTAGAGGCTGAGAAGGTGAAGTCATCTGATTGATCGAGGATAATGGTCGATCCTATCTGTTATATTTGCTCCATTTTATCTATCTAGTTCTTGCATCAATACTAAAAACTGCATGCAACATCGTAATCTTAGGGAGACTCTAGGAAACCTTTTCTTGGCGCCAATATAATTAATTGGGTTTTAGAGTAGATTTACGATTAGTTCCGAGTATTATGATTAATGGCTTCACCGCGTTGGGCCTCGAGCCCATTCGAGTTCGACAAAACTTTTGAATCAACCAACTCAATTGACTCAATAAAAAAAAATCATGTCAGTGCAGATTTGCAACTGTGTCAATCTATAGTTCTACCCCCCAATGCTAGTACTACTAGCTCCAATGCAAGTAAAGTTAGTGCCAACCCTTAACCCTAAAAGGGGAGAGAGAGAGAGAGAGAGAGAGAGAGAGAGAGAGAGAGAGAGAGAGAGAGAGAGAGAGAGAGAGAGAGAGAGAGAGAGAGAGATGATGTCTTACTCAATGGGGTGATGACCCTATCTATGCTAGTGTGGTATAATGAGACAAGGTCACCCAAGGTGAACATACCCTAAGAGAACACTAACTACCAATACAAGGCTAAATATACACACTCTAACACCAATAATGGAACACCTAGTGAAGGTGTTTTAAGGATATTTTGAGTTCTTTTAGATTAGGGTTTACTGGTTTATTGGGTTACAAGGCCTAAAGTGCCATAATGTTATAAGAAATATATAATGAAAATTAAATGATAGATTAGTTTAGGTTTTTTTTTGCTTTTTTCTCACGTGAACCTCTAAATCTATATGAGAGCAAGGGCCAAGCTTATTTATCAAAGTTGGTAGAGTTGTTATTTAGTGGATTTGTTGGAAGGATTTAGGCTCTTAGGGCTAATCCCTTATATTCTTTATCTCTTCTATTCTTCCCTAATGGGAGTATGGGACGGTCTAGGTCTAGGATTTGTTCCTTGACCACACTAAATAATAATTCAAAGGGGTGTGTAATAGGTCACTACAAGGAAGAGGGTCTTTACCGACGGACATTATTATCACCGTCGGTAATAATACGCTTTTTACCGACGGTAACTATAATATCCGTCGGTATTATAACTTCAAATTTTTAAATTTTTTTTGCACATTTATTACCGACGGTCAAATAGTATTCGTCAGTAAAATTATTTATACCGACGGTACATATATGTACCGTCGGTAATATACTTTATACCGACGGCTACATAAATACCGTCGGCAAAATGTCACGACGAAACTCAGGGTAAAAACCAAGCCTCTGGAAAAAAAATGGAACCCTGAGTTTCGTCGCAGATTTTTACCGACGGACTTAATATGTCCGTCGGTATAACTAATTATACCGACGGACATTTTATGGTCGTCAGTAAGATACCGACGGTAATTAAATATCCGTCGGTACAATTGTCCCGACGAAACTCAGGGTAAAACCCGAGCCTCTGGAAAAAATGGAACCCTGAGTTTCGTCGGCGGTTTTTACCGACGGACGTTATATGTCCGTCGGCATAAATAATTATACCGACGGAAATTATATGCCCGTCGGTACGATACCGACGGTAATTAAATGTCCGTTGGTAAAATTGTCCCGACGAAACTCAGGGTAAAAATCGAGCCTCTGGGAAAAATGGAACCCTGAGTTTCGTCGTAGATTTTTACCGACGGATATTGAATTACCGTCGGTAAAAATATTAGTTTTACCGACGGATTTAAATTGTTCCGTCGGTAAAAAGCCTACACTACTTAACTTTCAGCGATCCCCTTGTTATGTTCTGTTTCGATCTATCCCCGGCCGCCCCTCTCTCTCTCTCTCTAATTCTCCCCCCCTCCCCGGCCTCCTTCCCCCCCTCCCCGGCCTCCCCCCCTCCCCGGCGACCGGCGGCGAGGTCCTCCTCCTCCTCCGCGTTGTGGGCTCCTCCTCCTCCTCCCCGACGACCGGCGGCCAGCGGCCAGCTCCTCCTCCTCGGCGACCTGCGGCCACAGGTATGGCTACAAATTGACCCTCTTTGTTAGCTTGATCTTTTTCTCTCTCTAACAAGTAAATCACATTAAAGAGCGATTGGGTTGCAAAAATAAAGGATTTTTGACTCTCTTGTAATTATAATGAACATAAACCGATTGGATAGAACAAGATAGGAAAGAGATCCGTTGATTGGACTCCCAGTCTCAGGGTATATCTTTTTATACTTAGTATTTTTATACGTAGTATTATATACTATATACATAATCTATACCCCTGTTCTGACCATATTATATTGCACTATGTATCATTTGATAACCCAAGACATACCCCCCTTGTCTACCTTTCAAGTAGAGAAATGTAAATGGAAGAATTACAAGGATATTTAGAAAAAGATAGATCTCGGCAACAACACTTCCTATATCCGCTTCTATTTCAGGAGTATATTTACACACTTGCTTATGATCATGGTTTAAATGGTTCGATTTTTTATGAACTCGTGGAAATTTTAAGTTATGACAATAAATCTAGTTCCGTACTTGTGAAACATTTAAAGCCGTGGTCGCAAGCAACGTTACGTACCAAAATCAGGACTGAGTGAGATTCACTCGTCAGGTTCTTGCATCCACGATTTGGGACAATTCATAGGTTGTATGGTTCTGCAAATAGGTTTCACGTGTCATTATGTATCCCAGATCTTCTAAATATTTTCTCCAAAATTAAGAAGGCTTGAAATCATGCTGAGAGTCAGAGCAATTAATTAAGGCTTGAAATTAGGTCGAGAGTCGATTGAAAAACAATTATCAATCTTTTGTCGAGACTTCTTAACTAGAATAATGCTCAACATAATATTATTATATATATTTAAAGAATGGGGGAATTAGCAAGAAGCCCATCTTACGAGATTGTTTCGAGTTGCAGTCCCGACAACATTTTCATTTGAGCTCAAACCTCTATGGCCAGGTGAGATTGGAATCCACCACATGAATGACCAGCACCATGATCACTAGAACCAGCCGTCGATCCTCGAAGAAAAAGATCAAGATTTGGATCCACATGAATGACTGTGCAGTGTTTTGCTTCAAGAAATGGGGAATTGAAAATTAAATTTGATGGAGTTGTACATATAGATCGTCTGAAACAAGCTGGATGTGGCTAATGTGACCAAATCTGAAAAATCTTGTTAGCCACCCAACCAACTAGACAAGGGGTGTCAATGGGTTGGGCTAGGGTCCATACGAGTATGGCAGAGTCCATACCAAATCCATACTCATTCGGGTATAAGAGGGTCAATATACTCGATCCATATTAATTCTGGTTTTGAGTTTTGGGCTGGTTTTCGGTTATAAACTGGATATAATTTTATCTTTTTTTTAATCCACAGCATATGCAATTATTTGGTGGGAAAAATCAATGCATATGAATTCGGTTAGAATTTACGTATAGTACGATGAGATTGGAGTCCAAATATATTTTCTAATATACACAAGGGAACACAAAGCTGTACACAATGTCGGAGTGTCGTTTATCTGCCACTGCATAAATCTTGGGCTATCTTTAAGGGCCAATATTTTGAAGAATATAGAATTGCGAGTATTATTACTGTCTTGTAAAGTTTATCCTTGAGTTTTAAAGGTCTGTAGAAGTTTTGGTTCGGTGTTCCATACTCGGGAACCGAAACCGAAATTGTGCGGAGTCTTATAACATTGTTTGAAATTATATGTCAGGTGTTGTATAGCCAAATAGACGAAGATGACTTTGATCGATAAGAGTTGGATGCGTAATTCGAATCGCATGAGCCAAGAGTACAGAGAAGGAGTCAGGAAATTTCTGGATTTTGCATTTGAGCGTCTTGCACCGCTTGATAGAAAAATTGTGTGTCCCCGTATAGACTGCGGAAGGGTGATTAGGAAGGTTCGAGAGGAATATGAGGTTGATCTGGTAATGCGTGGCATTGACATTACCTATACCCCTTGGTTCTCGCACGGTGAGGAACTAGATGCAGTCCCCATGGCAGCTCACGGTGAAACTTCAAACACAATGATCGCTGATGATAATATTAATACAGACGATGACGATGACATGCAGGGTATGATACATGATTTGCAAGGTGGAATAGGCACGGAAACACCGTCAGGTGATCAGCCCAATATCAAAGCGGACAAGTTCTACAGATTGCTTAAAGATGCCGAACAACCTCTATACTCGGGGTGTGAGAAGTTTTCAAAACTCTCTTTCACTGTAAAGCTTCTTCATTTGAAGTGCCTCAATGGTTGGAGTAATAAGTCATTTAATATGTTGGTAGAGTTGCTGAAAGAGGCTTTTCCTATGGGTGAGACAATACCGAAATCATTCTACGAGGCGAAGAAGATAATTAAAGATCTTGGTCTGGGTTATGAGAAAATTAATGCATTCGTGAACGATTGTATGTTGTACCGGAAAGAGTACGAACATGCGCGGTCATACCACATATACGGAGCAACGAGATATAAAGAGACGGATGCTGAGTCTAGTACCAATCGAAGGAAGAAAAATGTATCTGCAAAGGTTCTCCTATACTTCCCGCTCAGGGACAGGCTTCAGAGGTTGTTTATGTCATCGAAGACTGCTGAGCACATGAGGTGGCATGCACGAGAACGTACAGATGACGGGATTATGAGACATCCGGCCGACTCTCTGACGTGGAAAGATTTTGATCATACCTATCCTGAATTCGCATGTGAAGTTCGCAACGTCAGGTTAGGGCTTGCTAGCGATGGCTTCAATCCCTTTGGGAATATGAGTGTGTCGTACAGCATTTGGCCAGTTGTCCTAGTTCCATACAATTTGCCTCCCTGGATGTGCTTAAAAAAGCCATACACAATGCTCTCCTTGCTCATTCCCGGACCCAGGTCGCCTGGTAATGATATTGACGTTTACTTGCAGCCGTTGATTGAGGAGTTGAACGAGATATGGGAAGTTAGGGCCGATACGTATGATGCCTCATTGCGCCAGAATTTTCGGATGCATGTGGCACTTCTATGGACCATCAACGATTTTCCTGCATATGCCAACTTATCCGGGTGGAGTACTAAATGAAAATTGGCGTGCCCTACATGCAATAAGGAGACAGATTCATTACGGTTGAAGAACGAAGGCAAGTTCTGTTATATGGGCCATCGAAGATTCCTTGGTGACGGCCATAAGTGGAGGCATAACAAAAGAGCTTTCAACGGCAAGAAGAAACTTGCAAAGGCCCCGGAGCAGCTTTCGGGGGTAGAAGTCTTGTGCGAATTGGATCAGCTTGATGCCGTGGCACTTGGAAAAGGTAAAAAGAAGAGAACGCATGAAGATTCTACGCGTGAGCATAACTGGAAGAAGAAGAGTATTTTCTTTAAACTACCGTACTGGAGCAGCCTACTCTTGCGGCATAACTTGGATGTCATGCATATCGAGAAAAATGTGTGTGACAACATTATAGGAACACTGTTGAATCTCGACGGTAAGACGAAGGATAATCTTAAATCTTGTCTCGATCTTAAGGAGTTGGGCATCCGAAAATCACTTCATCCCCAAGAGATTGGGGATAAATATGTGTTGCCAGTTGCATGCTACACCATGAGCTCACAGCAAAAGGCAGCCTTATGTGCATTCCTACGGTCTGTGAAAACGCCAGACGGTTATTCTTCGAATATCGCACGATGCGTGCAAGATAACGGCCGGAAGTTGTCTGGATTAAAGAGCCACGATTGTCATGTCCTTATGCAGCGATTGTTATCTCTTGCTATACGTGGGAATTTAACCGAACAGGTGTCCGGTCCGTTAATTGAGCTCAGCACTTTTTTCAGACAGTTGTGCTCGAAGGTACTTAGAGTGGACCAACTTGAACAGATGGAGAGGGATATTGCGCTCACATTGTGCAAGTTAGAGATGATATTTCCACCTTCCTTCTTTGATGTCATGGTGCATTTGACCGTTCACTTGGCAAATGAGGCCAAACTCGGCGGCCCAGTTCATTACCGGTGGATGTATTTTATCGAGAGGTAATCGTCTCGTCTCATTCGCACAATGTATTTGATTTTCCAACACTTAGACTCTAAATCGGTGAATCGGAGCGTAAATTGGTCAAATATCCAATTAGAACCCGCTCGCAAGTCCGAAATACGGAATAATTCCAAGTTTGAATTATCGGATGCCGATCCGATGACGATCCGATCGAATCCAAACCTATTTCATATCCGAAACACGCTAACTTATGATTTTCCAACACTTAGACTCTAAATCGGTGAATCGGAGCGTAAATTGGTCAAATATCCAATTAGAACCCGCTCGCAAGTCCGAAATACGGAATAATTCCAAGTTCGAATTATCGGATGCCGATCCGATGACGATCCGATCGAATCCAAACCTATTTCATATCCGAAACACGCTAACTTATGATTTTCCAATACTTAGACTCTAAATCGGTGAATCGGAGCGTAAATTGGTCAAATATCCAATTAGAACCCGCTCGCAAGTCCAAAATACGGAATAATTCCAAGTTCGAATTATCGGATGCCGATCCGATGACGATCGAATCGAATCCAAACCTATTTCATATCTGAAACACGCTAACTTATAATTTTCCAACACTTAGACTCTAAATCGGTGAATCAGAGCGTAAATTGGTCAAATATCCAATTAGAACTCGCTCGCAAGTCCGAAATACGGAATAATTCCAAGTTCAAATTATCGAATGCCGATCCGATGACGATCCGATCGATCCAAACCTATTTCATATCCGAAACACGCTAAGTTATGATTTTCCAACACTTAGACTCTAAATCGGTGAAGCGGAGCGTAAATTGGTCAAATATCCAATTAGAACCCGCTCGCAAGTCCGAAATACGGAATAATTCCAAGTTCAAATTATCGGATGCCGATCCGATGACGATCGGATCGAATCCAAACCTATTTCACATCCGAAACACGCTAACTTATGATTTTCCAACACTTAGACTCTAAATCGGTGAATCGGAGCGTAAATTGGTCAAATATCCAATTAGAACCCGCTCGCAAGTCCGAAATGGAATAATTCCAACTTCGAATTATCGGATGCCGATCCGATCGAATCCAAACCTATTTCAAAACCGAAACACGCTAACTTATCATTTTTTAACGCTTAGACTCAGTTATAGATATAAACCATTTTTTTAACAAATACATGTTAATTGCAGGAGCAGGGCGGCGTCAGGGGATCGATGAGAGCACCAGCGTTGGTGGTGGGCGGGCGTGGTTGAGATAGGGCGGCGTCAGGGGATCGATGAGAGCACCAGCGTTGGTGGCGGGCGGGGGTGGTTGAGATAGGGCATGTATCATCTCTCAGTTCTGGATTGTGTAAATATTATTTTGTAATATGTGGTTATTTTTTGTTCTTGTCTATTATTGTCGGCCGAGAACTGTGGTAATATTTGATAATTTGCTGTAATTTTTTATCAATTTAGGTAATATTTTAAAATTTGCGGTAATATTTTATAAATTGTGGTAATATTTGATAAATTATGGTAATATATTGTGGTATTATTGTAAATCACAGGAATTAAATAACATTATTTAGGGAAATTTATTAAAAAAAAAAACATACTTATTACCGACGGAAATTAATTATTCCGTCGGTAATAATGTTTTTATTTTTTTTAAATTATAAATAATTTGCCGACGGCATATAATATACTGTCGGTAATACTATATATTATTACCGACAGCAATATATATATGCGTCGGTAATATATATAGTATTACCGACGAAGATTATATATCAGTCGGTAATATATATATTAGTACCGACGGACATTATATATATGCGTCGGTAATATATATAGTATTACCGACAGTATAGACCATAACCGTCGATAAAATGCTTATATATTACCGACGGATTCGTAAGTTTCGTCGGTAATATTATATTATATTAGTTTTTAAGTGATTAAATATGACCGACAGATTTAATATTACCGTCGGTATTAATTATTATTACCGACGGTAATATTTGGTCCGTCGTATTGTTTTCCCCGACGCCTTCTTTCCCGACAGCTAGCGACGGAAATATCTTCCGTCGCTATAGAATATTACCGACGGAATGTTAATATTACCGACGGATATTGTCCGTCGGTAATAACTGTTTTTTTTGTAGTGGGTTCTCTATTAAGAACTTTTGGTCACCATGATCGACTGTGTGAGGATCTGATAGTGTAAAGTCGCTCATCATCCCATTTGGGTTGTGAGGTGTGCTCTTCCTATTCGAGATTGCTCAACGGTTTCCTAAGAGGATATTGTCGGTGCAAAATTTATCAAAGACCGCATCTGGATCATTTGGGCCAGTGCAACGCCCCAAATAACAAGCTTAGGCCTATGAAACGGCCTCGCAGGGCCCACAAATCGATGAAGCCTTGTGTAGGCCTAACAGAGGCCCACTGATCGAGGAGGGCCATGACCAACGCCACCTCATCACTACCATATCAGCATAGGTTTAAGTTATAAAAGGACCCCTATGGTATTCAGAAAAGGGGTTGCTTGGAAGATTGATCATTGGCCTCTCCCAAAGAGATTCCAGATCCGGAGCTTAGAGCTCCTTCTTCCTTCTAGTTGCTCAGCGCAACCCCATTGTACTAAACTTCTCTCGGCCTGTCGAGAGAACACTCACCCCCTTTTTACATACATTATAGTGCAAACCAGGTGGCACCTCACGCCCGGAGACGTAGGCTGCGGCCGAACTTCTACAACAAACCATTGTGTCATCTCTCTCATTCTCTCTAATCTCTATCCCTACAACACATACTATTCACATTCAATCGAGCTTATAGGGCGGGGTCTCCAATCGATACAGCACAAAAAAAAACCCCACAAGGTCAAGCAGAGGTGAATCTGGCCATTGATGATCAATACACCGTATCCACCTGCCATATTTATATTCCAAAGAGATCAGGAAAATCTGATAGAGATCCATCATTAATGACCTTTCCCTCTTTCTTGCATTGACTGTACATTATCTTGGACAATTAGGAGGGAGATCATCCTCGTGTGAACACCATGAGGTCGACCTCCTCGTTTCTACACATGGCATGCATGCATGACATCAAAAGAGAGGATCTTGACAATCTGGATCAAATCTCAATCTATGAAAACCCTAGTGCCACCCCATGAATTAACCCATCTAATCACACTATATAACTGTCCTTATGGATCAACCACATAGAAATTACTAGTAAGAAACCCGGGCAATACCCGAATGTGCTTGATGCACACCATTTGGCAAAGACGACATCGCAACTGTTCGAAGAAGTGTAAAATCTGAAGTGAGTGTGATTCACTTGTTAGAGAGAGAGAGAGAGTTTAACATCAAATGACCATTAAATGAAAAACTATCATCTTTATGGTAGGTTTTTAAATGGATTTAAAAGAGCCACGTTCACACACGGAAGAAGAATTCTAGCTCTTTAAAAGACGTCCACGTGTCACAACACGAGAGAGAGCCTTCCATTTTAGTATATATATAGATATAGATCGGTAGATGTAAGGATAGGTGACTGACTTAGACACATGTGCTATACAACACGCATGGGCTCCACCGGGGTATTAAGAATAACCTTAAACCTGTACGCCATGCTCATCACCATGTTATCTTTTCGCCTATCGGTCCGAAATCCTCGTGAAGATCATCCTAGTCGGGTCATCATCGATTCTAAATCTAAGTTTTGATACCAAATATGATGTAGGACGGTCCTAGAGCCTAAAGGGCACTCTAAGATGCAATGTGATGCGAGAAGATAAAATTTATGCAATTTGAAATTCAGGGCAACCAGTGACAATTCTTCATGAGTTAAGCCCTACATGCAAAGATGTGAATCATAGCCTTTGGTTTGCCAATGAAGGTAAGGTTGTTAGGGAATGACTAGGGTAAGGTTCATAGAGAAGGGACTGAGGATTTTTATTTACAAAGGAAGAAAGTTCAATGGTCCAAACCCTGATCTGGATCAAATTTTGCACTGTTTTGTGGAGAAAATATGTGGGGATGACGGGGGAAGGTTTTCTGATTAGGAACAACGAAGAAAGATTCGTTTCAGCCTTTTGTTTTGGATAAAAGATAAATGAAAACAAATTAAGAAATAGATCGAGAGAAGGAAGATAGAAGGTTAGATGAACCTCATGCCCTTATAAGTTGGGCTATATTAATTCGTTTGACTTAAATTCTAAAATCTACATCCATATGACTTCAACCCATAAATCCATCTAGCTTAAACTATGGGCTCAACATACACCCAATAGGCCACATAGCAAAAACAAAGCTAAAGCCACATCGATCAAACCACTCTACAATGACTTTGCAAGCAATCGAATCAGGTGATGGATCGTTAATATTCAGTTCCTCAAGTGGCTCCAAAGTTCCAAATTAATACATAGATTAATACTCGGAAACCCATCACAACTACAAACAATGCATTCGGACCAACCAACTCTCATGTCCTGATGATACGGATTGTACCGCAATTTCAACACTATGCTTAGTAGTTTGTTTTGTTAATCTCGTCACCAACCACGTATGGTTCGTACAGTACCACTGGACGTTGCTAATATTCTCTTAGGAAAACCTTGTCTTTAAAATTAGAGCATGATGACTTAGCCAAGAAGAATAAACAGTACCATTGGACGTTGTTGATATTCTTGAAGCTTCAGAAATACTGCAATAATTACTTGGTTTGCCCCACCAACAATTTATCTATTAGCATACTTGCAGTTGATAATTCTTGTCATGCTTGACTGGTATATCACTACCTCATCGACAAATTCAATGACAAATCCTCTAAATCTCTTTGGTCTGAGGTAGGAATGGTGTAGCACAAGAATATAAGAACAAGGTCAAAAGGTAAAGATAGATTCTATGACAAACGACGATAAGAAACAACCCCTCGATAACAGCATTAATGGAAAAAAAAAAAGCTTCAAAAATTTCAAACCAAAGAGAATTTTGAGATGGCACTAGTTCCACCACGTTGAGGTTTGAGTCATCTTTCAAAGGGATCAAGATTCATCCAAAATGAAGTTAGGATGGTGAATACTATATTGGCATGTCAATGCAATTCGGATTTTTCATAGTTGGTGCAGATAAAAGTAACATTGATGGTAGAACACATTTCATAAACATTATCTTGACAATTTCGAGTCCTTCGAGCTTAAAAATTCATAGATTATGAGTCCTGAAACATCCTAGTGTTGTGATAAGCATGTGGATGAGGGTTAATTGGTTTTAGATCAAGATTTATTTACAATTAGTTCATCTTGTTTTGCTCCTTCTTAGTTTTAACCCTATAAAAGAGAAAGGGTTGTGAATGATTGTAATTTTTGAGTTTATTGGATTTATTGTAAGAGCTTGGGTTATCGGATTTAATCCATTGTTTTCCTCTCTTCTCTTCTTCTTCTTCTCTTTCCCTTCTCCCTAATTATCTTTTCTTTGTTAGATACCTTTCTTACTCCTTCTGTCGGAGATTACCCTCTTCATGAACAATCTTAGAACTCACCTTTTTGAACAACGTAGCATTGGAAAAACTAATTATGCAAATATATACGGGTTTGAAATTGAACTCTTTGAGAACGGGGTTTTAGCGTAGTAAACAAAAAGATAAATTTAGGAAGCATGGTCAGTAAAATTGCAGGGTCCATAATTATGCTAAACCCCTAACTTTTGGCAACATCAAGATTCTCAAAAAAAATCTCCATAAATAAGAGGACATAGAACAATGCCTTTAACATATTTCATCCATGATTTTCATCATCGTCCTGCCAAGAAAATTGTACAATGTCACATTCTACCTGAGAAGAAGATGGCATAGGGGGAAAGTCATTCCCTTCACAAGAGTCCTCATATTTAGTTAATGAGAATTATTGCGTAAACATGGAGAAGGCTCTTTATAGTTTTCAACAATAAGATACAAGGAAGATGAAATTACCAAGTCAATAGGCACCAAACAATCCAAAGATGTATGATAAAAATGATGAGTGCACTACTGATTTTGATGCTCGATGGGTATAGGATATGAGTTTCTCGAGGCAAGATTTAATAAGGCATAAGCACAAGGCATGATTCATTGTGTGTGTTTTTTTTTTAATAATATTGAGATAGGTGAAAAACATGAGGGATGACAAGAAGATCAGGGTTAAAAAGCAAGGCAAAAGATAAACAAAAATCCACTAGTAGAGAGGAGATAAATCAACTAAATCCACCGGGTCGATAAGAGATTGAAGTGACATGATAGTGGTCAATTTCACTTATAAATCATTGAAATGATAAGAGATAAATCATCAAAATCCACCGGATGAGGAGAGAAAGTATCAAGTGGTCAATTCCACTTCTACAACCTAAATGGTCAATTTATCATATCTCTACTTCATTCTTCTAAGGTAGAAAATGAGGGTTTAGATAGGGTTTCATGGAAGGTAAAAAGGAAGAATAAGAGATACAGGGCCTTGGGGCGGTAAATATATCCATGAAAGATGAAGGAGCAAGAGAGATGAATCCTCATTAATGGCATTCAATGAATCAAGGGATATGAACTTTGAAAGAGGGATGTGTAAGAAGGGGGAATGAATCTCAATTTATGAGGATTGGAAAAGGATTCGACGAACCTCAACACATGGTAGGATTTATGAAAAGGAGGATGTACTTAGATGTAGGTGGATTCAAAGAACTTGGCATTGATGATTGAATGAATTGGAAGAGGGGAACGAATCCCATATCAAAAGGGGATGAATCATATAATTCAAGGCGACAAAATGGATGAAGGAGGGGGTGTGCATTATCTCATGTACTATTCACAGTGCCCGTAAGTACTGTTCACCATGAACAATAATAAGCAATATCCGTGGATATATATTATTCACATCTTGTGAATAGTGGACTTCGGGTTAGGTTTTGGGCTTAGCTTTTGAAGGTGGATTTAGGTTAGGCTTTTGGGTTGGGTTCGAGCATCCTAACTAGTGATGCGCGCGCACGCGCACACACACACACACACACACTTTTATTATTTATTTAATTATTTTGGTGAACCAACCTCCACACCTAGGCGGTTACAAAAGGTGATCCAATTATCCGAATTATTAAAGATCGAACCAGTCGTTATGATATAAAGGGTATGAATCCAAACTACATCAACATATGAAAGAAAATAGGCACAAGAGGATATTGATATCCATTTGCCTTAAGGCCTCTCCTCAAGGCATGATTTTGGGTAGGCCTCTCCTCAAGGCCCCGACCACTAGTTGTAGTCAATGATAAGTAGCGAAATATAAATTGGAGTAGTAAAGTAGGTGGTGGCCCCTTACCTCGGACCAATAAGCAGGTGTAAGGTGTGAGTTCTTTCGCTTGCCTCTTTGGCTAGAGCTTGTGTGCTCCCTTAGGAATGATCCTCTAAGCATATAGCATTGCCAGAGTGCTATATGTACTTGGAGAGTAGTTCGTATATTAGTCGAGTTACTTCTCCCAAGAAGTTTTGTAGGATTGTTCACAAGTATTTTAAAACTAATAAAATATTTTTTAACAATCTATACCCTCTGTCGGTGATTCAGTTAGACCGTCCCTATAGTTGCCTCGAGCAGCTATTGAGTGGTAGTGCTTTTGAGTTACTTCGGCCATGGGTCTTCTCATTCATTCTTTAAAAATGGTGTTTTCCTGAGCCCACATATTTTTAATTGAAAAACAGAGCTTTTATGATTTCTCAAAGTTTGAAAAGTGCTTTCCCTAAAATTATTTCTTCAATGACCTGTTTTATTAAACTTCTTTTCAATCCAACCCTTTAACTCCTCACCCTTGGGTTTTTGGGTGATTTTCTTTTTACCGAAAATCTGGGGCATGACCCAACCACCACTTGCTTCGGGCGCAATATATTTTATGATGGATCTTGAGTCATGTTGCAAAACGCAAGGTCTAGGGCAAATTACTTATGTCAAACGTGATGCGATGGAAATTTAGTGATATTGTCATACATAAGCTTTCATGATTTTTTCTTGGAAAGGTATATATAATTAAAAGAACCGAAAAAGGAATTACAGATCACGGCTATACTCAAAATGAACAAGCAATATCAAAATCAAAGTTAAAACAGGAAAGCAAAATACCATAGAAATCTATTCCTCCGCCTACACACAACAACAATGAAAGCAAGAAGTACAAACAACCTACACAGTCATCATCCATGCCAAAATTGACTCCTTCACAGGCTCCAAGAGGCTTGCCAAAATCAACCTGCCCTCTTGCTCCTTGTGACTCTGTTTGAAGGACCCTTAGGCCAAGACTCCTTAGCACAGGAGGGGCCAGAAGAAGACATCTCCCCTCCTCTACCAGAACCAACCAAAGCAGGGTTCGGTATGATAAGGACAGGGGGGCAATGGGCAAGAAAGGGAGGCAATGGCAACTTACCCCCTCTAACAGCATCAAAAGGATAAGGTTCCTCCTATCTAGATCCCCCCCCCCCCCCCCCCTCTCCTCTCTCCAACAACATCCCCCTCCACCATAAAATTAATAGTAGTAGTGTCTTTGAAATTTACCTCCCAGTGAGAAGAAATAGCTCGGTTAATGGCCAAAATTTGAATGCTTGAACTATATTTCGAGCTCGTATTCTTCTGAACGGAATACTTGTACTTTCAGGCTGGCGGATGCACCACCAGAGGGCCATCCACAGTTGAAAAATCATCACTGCCCACTGTTTTGGTTGCCTTTACAACCCCGGAAGCCGACTCACTGAGCAACCCACTATCACTAGTCGATTCTGCCACCAATTCAATACCAGTCACCACCCCACCTGTAGCATCTGCAATATCTCGAACAGCAACTTCAGTTATATCAATAACTCCAGTTTCATCATGCGTAACATCAGTTTCTGCATGCATAACCGCAAAAGTCTGCTTGCGTAACAACGGCTTCAACCCTACCGTCACCAGGGTGGCGTAACAACAGCTCAGCAGCATCTACATGAAGCGTAACATCAACAGTAGTAGCTACCACTGCGATGAGACATTGACACCTGTTGGAATTGGGTTCCGCTAATCAGAGTCGCAGCGGAGGCAAAAGAAAGATCCGAAGATCATACGGTGTATGTTTCATTACAATTTCGCTATAAAACAATCTACATACAAATCTACAATCTTAGCATATGTGCGGATACCCTAGAGGCATATTACGATCTACGGAAGACATGCATGCATCTACTTAGATGTTTAGATTCATTATACCTTATGGATCTATGATCCGGAGATTACGGAACGATGAAGAACCGCACTTGAATCGCAAGGGAAACTGTCGGATAGCACCTTATCCTTTGCGAATTGAAGAATTCTCGAAATCCCGTCTCTGAGTGCAGGGATTACGAGCCGACGGAGGAATCCGTTGCGAAGACGATGGCGAGCCGCGAGATTTTCTCCTCCTCTTTCTCCTTTCTTCCTTCTCCTTCCTTTCTCTTCCTTCTCCCTTCTTCTTCCTCTCTTTTCCTTGGCCGAAACCACAAAGAGGGAGAGGGGATGAGAGGTTCGGCCACAAAGGAGAGGGAGGCACAAGGGCCGGCCCCTCCTCTCCCTATTCCCTTTATAGGGCCGGTCTCCCATGGCTCCAAGGAGCCTAGGGCCGGCCCCTAGATGGATAGGGACAAGGGGGGATCAGATTTAGGTCTTCCGGGTGTCTATCGTGAAGTCCGGACGAAAACGCCCTTCACGAAAAGCGGAAAACTAAAAGTGAGACTGAGTGAGGTGCGCTACTCGGAATCGAGTTTCGTCAGCATCTGTGAGCTCCAGGAATTATTCTGCTCAATCCAAGATCCATATTCAATATGTTATGAGCCATATTTCAGTATTTACCAAAATACCCCTATGGCCCGTAACACATGTGAATTTGGTTCTTTGGCTCCGGGCTTGTGCTCCATCGCGCTACTTCGCATCCAACGTATCCAACTGGGTCGGGGAACAATTCCTATACGCAACGACAGGGTGGAACCTTCAGGGTTCGGGATCTCTAGCTCCAACCGGGTCCCTGATTAACTGTTCCGGTGACACACCGAAAGTTCCGTTAATCAGCCCTAATCCGATTAACCCGCGTAGCCACCCAGAGTGCGACGCGAGTTGAACTCTAGTGATCCAAAACTTATGTTACTCTCTCGTAACCCTGTTCTCTACTATACTCCGATAATCCTTAGTCCCTCATATTACTGGTGCCATGATACGACTCGGGCGGTGGGGAGCACCGTCAAATCCCGATCGATCATTTGACTAGGGTTTGATGACTTGTCATCTATAACACCACACACCTTCCGGTGCTATGCCTAGCATCCGGAACATCGTCAGTCATACTGATAACCACCAGGCCTGGGTTAACTGTGTGGACAGATTGACTCATCAAACCGCACCCATCCAACACTGGACATCGGATAATCTGTAGGGATTACATGTCACTCAAGCGCCAGTCGGATAACCCAACGTACCGTGGTATTGGACTATAGAAGGCCCGCACACGTTGGCACATCAAAGCACCACACAACTGGTTGGCCCAGTGTACATGGTCCCTCAGGGTTAAGGACAGATTATCTATAGTAGTAAAACAGTTTATGCACTAGTGTCTGAATCACTGAACTGTGCATCGTCTTGGTTCCTGTTCAACACGATCATCATGCTTGGTCAGGTGAATAGGAATCCCACGTTCCCGTGGTGGAGACTTCATCACATCCTCTACCTGCCAACAGCTTGGTCTCGGTGAAGCGACCGGCATCACCTAAGCTGTGGACTAGTTCTAGGTCTACACAGAACTAGTCCACTGGGTCTCCCAAGCATGGATCCTCCATGCGCCTCAGTGGCCTACTGTGTTCCCTAGGGTCCTTTTATTATATGAGAATTATCATATACCATAGTAGTATTCTAATTAAAGCAATAACCAAAGTCATCTTTATTAATGTTAATACAGAAAATTCACGCTAAGGACACACGAGCTACAACAACCAACATCAACAGAGTAGCACCTCCCTCCACTTCAGGAGCAGCCCCATCCTGCACCCCATCGGTCAATGCATCACCCAGCACATCATATCTTCCGGACTGCCTTGCCATGCGCAAAGAGGTCTTTGTCGGCTGTGGAGGATGTGCCTTGCCGAAAGTTTGTCACCCTTCATCAAGGATCTCCTTACCTTTTTGATGAAGGGGCCTTACAGCCTTGGGAGAAATTCTGCACAACCTGAGCTCCGGGAAAAACTTTGGGCTGCCAAGCTTGATGAGCTTGGACCACCTTAGGGTGTTTCGTACATACTCCCCCACTATGATAGAGGGTTTTGCAAGGCTTGCAATGAGTCGAGATCCAATCATATGTAACCGGCTGTCAAGAGAGAAACTCACCCTTTTCATTTCTCGCTTGAACTTGGCTAGGAAGCGAGTCTTCAACATTTATCTCCATGCAAATCTGTACAAACTGGGCTCTAGTACCTCCAGCTATTGCTTGATCCATATAAATGGGAGTGCCAAATACACTCTCTAGCCGACTTAACATAGGTTCAGTCCATAAGTCCCCTTTTAGGTTAGGGAATTGAAATTAGCCCAAATTGGGATTTTCGAGTCCAACTCCCTATCACTACATATACCCCTAGCCCATTTCCTCACGATCAGTGGTTGACCATCAAAATGCCATATTTTACCTTCGAGGATGTGGTTAAAATCAAAGGCCAACTCAAACTTGAACCAAAAGACACCATTCGCCCTCAAAAGAATATCCAAGCCTCCAATGGGTTGCCAAGTTCGCATGATGAAAATTTTAAAAGGTAGATAGTAGGGCCTTCTCACTAAAACAAATCCCACTAGAGTATGCTCCCATCGCTTAGCATTTTCTTCAAGCTCAACCCTCGGACAAATAGCCTGCATTTTCTTCGAGCTCAATTAACCCTCGGACAAATTTTTAAAATGTAGATAAAAGGGCGTTCATGATTTTCTTTTGTCAGACGTAAGTGGCAGTTGCATCCAACACAAAATAATTATATGTGTCTACTATTTGCCTTCCTTGTTGGTGGCTTCCATGTAGGTGAGATTTTGACAAGCTTTGAGTATGTAAGGGGGCTAGGTGAGTTTTCTAGTATCTCACTGAGTTCCATGCGACTTTCGATACAACAGGTCAGTAGGTAGGATATCCAAAAGTTTGCAATGAGTTCCCAATGGCTAAAATTACAAATGAATACTTTTCGGTGACCTCCCAGCGAGCTCCAGAATAAGGAAGGAAGAAAAAAATCATCGAAAGAAGATGTACTTATGCTCATGGGAAGTAGATGGATGTTGATACGGTGGAAAAAAAAGTCCTTACAATCTCTTGATTGTCTACAACAATGTCATATCTTTTCAAACTACATTTAAAGTTAATGGTATTTTTGCCCTTAAAAAATAAGTGAGCCAAAAAATAAAGCCAAAAGTAATATGTTTGGTTTGGGTAATTCGTGTCATCGTTAAGAATATAACAATACTAATTCAAATATATGCAACATATTCTAATATTGTTTATATAAAAAAATATAAATAAATTCATTATGAATTTGAAATGTATGTGCATAGGAATGAGAGTAGTAGCATGGATAAAAGTTGGGATATGCCATTAGGTATTTGAACCTACATGAACTAAAAAGTAACCGATCACCGATTGTGACAAACTATCTAGTAATTATCGGTACACATAAAGACACACGCGTGTGCGTGCACACACACACACACACACACACACACACACACACACACACACACACACACACACACACAGAGAGAGAGAGAGAGAGAGAGAGAGAGAGAGAGAGAGAGAGAGAGAGATGGCAATACACACAAATCCAACAAACCTTTAAACATTATAAGACCACAAGGATTTTCGGAACTAGTCATGTTATTGATTAAAAATCATGCTAATTACAATTTCACAATAATCCAAAGTTTTATACGATTAAGAGAAGACATAATACCAACAACAGACATACTTTGAATTTCTACAAAGGTCATTTTGCAAAGGAAGAAACAGAACACTAAATTGTAAGTTAAATCCACCAATCATTTTATTATGAATGCTATGGCAATCGATAAGGAATGTTTATCATGGCTGAAAAATATATTTACTTATAGCAATGATAGCAATGTGTATTTTGATGTTTTATATAAAGGATCTATTTTATTTTTCCCTATGATGTGAAAATGTATTGTAAAAATCACTGTTTTAATTATTTTAGTTTGTAAGTCACACACTATAAATGATAGATTATTCACCTCATTTCATATTAGCCCTTTAATTTTTTTAAAGCAATTTGAACCATAAATTATGCTTCATCTGTATTTAGCCCTAAGTTGCGAGGAGATGGAGCGCAAGCACGAGAATTTCAAATTCCAATTAAGCATAGGATCGAGAGAGCCAACAGTGTGCCATATATAAATATACTACTACTACTAATAATAATAATTAAGTATTTTACAATAACAACAATAGCAATAAACATTGTACAATCATCATATAATATGTAAGTAGACATATTTGAGAGGTCATTTGTAAAGAATAATATATATTATTATATTTATGGAATAATATATTTGAAAGGGAACATATTTACGTATTGATATAATTTGTAACTAATGATCTTTCTGTGTACTTCCTCACAGACAAACATTTCTCTCAGCTAGCAACACACATTGTGTTTCACACCTAGCGAGCACTCCCCAAAATCTAAATATGTGCTTTATACGAGAATCCAATATAAAATCGGGAGAGCGGGGTTTGGGAGCGAGAGCGTCCTGTATGTTAGAAGGGTTACTAAGATTTAACACCCCCCCCCCCCGCTCCAATGAAGTTTTTATCCCAAAAATACCTTTATCAATTTCTTATAAGGCTCAAATAAATTTTTTTGAACTAAAAATTGATGGATGGGGTTAAATGCAGATAGATGGATCATACTTTAGGGTTCAAATTGCAAAAAAAAAGTCACAGGATCGAAATGAAATGGGGTGTATAGTTCAGGGGATGTTTTTAATTTGGGGTTTGATTTAGGATTCCTAGGTCTAGGATTCATCCCATGACCTATAGATCCTAGGTTTTAGGGTTAGGTTTAGGGTCTAGGGTTCGAGTTTAGGGTTCTATTAGTTTTAGAGAAGAGTGGAATGACATGAAAATTTAAAGTGAAGTGAGGGTAGTTTCGTTCACAGAGTTGTTTGTCCTTTAGGCTAAACCGATCTCTTGTCAGGGACCGTTCATGCTAAGTCCCCTCCCCCCCCCCCCCCCCATAAAAAAGGCTCAATTTGGCTTACCCGCCTGTGTTAATAGGCCAATTAGACTTACCCCCTAAAATGATTTCAATTAGAGTTACACCCAACTTTGACTTAACCCTCCAAAATTTCTATGTGATAATTAGAAGGAATTGGGGTATCTCAATATACCATATAGACATTGAGAGGGTATGTCAATTTTTTGGGGTTATTTTCAGTTTTTTCGGGGTAACTCAAATTAAAGTCATTTCAGGGATGTAAGTCTAATTAGCCTCTTAACACAAGGGGTAAGTCAAATTGACCCCCCCAAAAAAGGGAAGACTTAGCCGTAAGTCCTTTTAGCAGATGCTATATTAGCTGAAGGACAGGTAATGTTTCAATATTGCATCAAGTCCCTCCTGAACATTACGTGCTACGGCAAGTCCCTCGTCCTTATTTACCCCCTCATGTGCTAAAAAAGAATATCTATTCGTCTCCAGAAAGAATATCCATTCGCTGGTTAACACTATGCATGTAGCGATTGCTACAATGATTTTACTATAGTTGCTACAGTGGTTTCACTGTAGCCGCTATAGTGAAACTATTGTAGCAAGCGTATCAATTCGATTTGGTAAGAGTACCAATTTAGCGAATTGTCCGTTGCTACAGTGATTTTACTATAGCAAGAGTATCAATTAGCCGAATGGATACTCTTTTCTAAAAATGAATGGATACTCTTGCTACAATGAAATCACTTAACAATCGCAACATGCACAGTGTTATCCGGTGAATAGATACTTTTGTTGATGACGAATGTATACTCCTTCCGGAAACGAAGGTATACTCTTGTTACAGTGTTTTCGTTGTAGTAGCTATAATGAAATCACTGTAGCAGTCACTATATGTATAGTGTTAATCGATGAATAAATGCTCATGTCAAAAAATGGATACTTTTACTGGAAATGAATTGATACTCTGGAGGGATAATTTTATAATTAAAAAAAAAATGTTTAACATTTTTTGGTTAAGGACTTATTGTACAAACATGTCCTTTTTGAGGGACTTTAGCTAATATCCTAACAACTTGTATCATTCAGCTTAAATAACATATGTGGAGGGATTTAGGACTAATTAACCAAAAAAAAAAAGGGAAATTTTATTCATACCCCATAAATCTGTAATTAGCCCCCATTTCCAACAAACTTGAACACACCCCCATTTTTTTTTTCACACCCCATTCCTATCCGAAAAATACCCTTCCCCCTTACACCCCAGTTCAATACACCCCAGTAAAATATCCCGCCCCAACTCTGATTATACCCCAATCAAACACATACCCCCTTAAGTATACCCCAATTATATGCACTCTTGAATACACCCCACTCTTAAATAAACCCCATACAGTTGGCTGGTACTTGAAGGCACAAGTAGAGCTGCAACTTGGGCGGGCCAACCTAAACCCAACCCAAGTCCAACCCGAACCCAACCCGAATTTGGGCAGGCTAATCCGAGCCCAACCCAAATTATTTCTCCTCGACCCGACAGGACCTGACATGAAGTTAGCGGGTCTGGGTCTGGGTCAGGGCTAAATGGGTTCGGGTCGTAAACGGGTTGACACGATAGACCCATTTAATAAACGGGTCGGATTCGAGTTTAGGGTCTGGACACGGTAGACCCGGGAAGACCCGTTTAGTATTCAACGGGTCGGGTCGGGTCGAGTCTACCAGCAATCAGATACTATAAAATAATAATACCAGTGGGTCTTTCGGGTCAGGTCGGGTCGAGTCGGATTGGTTCGGATCGGGTCAACTGAATAGATCCGGGTGGTAAACAGGTCTTACCGGGTCTTATCGTGTCTAAGCGAGTTGGATACGGGTTTAGGATCTAGACACGATTAGTTAAACGGTTGGGTCTGGGTCCAGGGGTTTTGGACACGACACGAAACTAGACATGACACGAACCCGACACGACCCGACCCATTGCCACCCGTAGCTGCAACTTGGGCGGGCCAACCCGAACCCAACCCGACTTTGGGCGGGTTAACCCGAACTCACCCCGCGCAACCCAGCCAACCCGACGGGTTGGGCTTGGGCTAAGTTTAAACAAACCTTGGGTTGGGTTGGGTTGGGGGTACAAAAGACCCAGAGTAGGGGCTTTGGGGTACAAAAAAAAAAAAAAAAAAAAAAGGGGCATTGTTGGTATTAAAGGATTGTTGAGTAAGTTATTGAGAAACGATAGGGACACGGGGGCTAATTACAGATTTTTGGGGTATGAATAAAATTTCCCAAAAAAAATTCATGCACTACAGGCGCACTTTAGCGTCTCATCCCTCCCCACATCGCTCCCCGCACGCACGAGCACAGAACGCTGCCCGTCTGCCCGTCCTGCCCTACAAAGTACACCCGCTCCCTGTGCCGTCTCGCGTGGTCTCGGTATAACCATCTCGACCCCCTTCTCTCTCTCTCTCTCTCTCTGTCTCTCTCTCTCTCCAGATCGCGAAAACCGCGACCCAAATCTTTCCCACCTCCCTTTCGATCCCGCCGCCCCGTATCCCCTCACCCTTCTCTGTTGATTCATCTGAAATCCGCACCATCGGATTCGATTTCCCCAATTCGGTCGCAGCCCCCGCGAAGGCCGTCGGGAATTAGGGTTTTCGTCTATTTATGCCCGGTTGGATCTGTGGATGGGCAAGGAGGCGCTGTAGACTCGGGCGCCGGATCTAGGGCTGGGCGCTGGATCGATAATTTTCTAGGGTTTGGCGATTTGGGGCGAGGAGAATTGAAGCCTGGGAATTGATGTTTCTCACCGGAGGAGGGATCGGAGCTGACCAAGGAGGGGAAGATGCAAGGCTATGCATGGGGGGCGGGAAGGTGAGGACAGGAAACGGAGGCAGCACATGTGGCCGGTCCCTTCTTCCGGTACAGCGACAGCCGTAGCAACCCCGACGACGCCAGTAGCAGCCTTGGACTCCAATTCCCTTCATTCCGCATCCGATTCCTTTCTAAAGGTGCCTCCTTTCATCATCATCATCTCGGTTTTCATGTTTAGGGAAGGTGGGTGCTGGCCCCCTATCAATTGAGACTTTTTTACTTAGTTTCTGGCCCTTATCTGTTCGATTTAGGGCTTTCCCAATCCAATATACGGAGTTAATTTTCTGAAAATAAGATTTATTTTGTCCATTTTTTAATCATAAATCTGAATCCTTTATATATAATAAAAAGCAGATAACATAGGATCCAATCGTGTCTGGATGGATTGGTTTCACTGGATCCCCTCTTCATGCAGGCAGTTTCACAAGAAGGGATTTTGAGGGATTTCTCGTTGGTCTTTTTGAACTAAGTATGTCGGAAAATTTAGGGATAAATATGACTTTCATGAGGTTCTGTAGGCCCTGTGCTAAATGCCTTGCCATATTCTTACCAGTCCTCTTGACCCTATTAGGGTACATCAGACTAATCTCAGCGACAGAAGTCATTATGTATGTAGATTGCCTGATTCCTCACATCCTACACCCTCACAATGATATTCTGAATGTACATTAAAATATTTCCTCACAATTCCTTTTCTCTCTAATCTATAGTTTGCTGACTTATCACATGTTACCATTGTAAAAACTCACGATTTAATTAAATTTCCGTAGTGCTATTTGACACCCATGTCTATGATCTTGTTTATGTTCTTAGGAATGTAAGGTTGTCAAGGATTGTTGGTATATTTATGAAAAAATAAGGGGTTATTAACCTTAGCTCCTTCAAAAGGTTTCCGTTTAACGTTAAGGGTATGTTAAGTTTGAACTTAACGTTAAGCCCCTGTAGTTGGAGTTTGGCTAACGCGAGCTCCTTCTCCCACACACATGTAATAGCAAAAATTTTTAAATGACAATTTTACCCCTATAGATAAAGTGTAACAATCGTAGCAAAAGAGTAACAATTGGTAAAGAGTAAAAATCCGTAGTTTTGGCTAATGCGGGCTCCTTCTGCCGTGCACATGTAATAACGGATTTTTTTAAATGACAATTTTAGTCCTACATATAAAGTGTAACAATTGTAGTAAAAAGTAACAATCCGTTGGCAATGAGTAATAATTTGATATGGTAAAATGTCTTAATTATCGATTGATTGTAGTGGTATTTCTACATATCTGGTCACAACTGTGTAGTCAAG
This sequence comes from Chamaelirium japonicum, assembly GCA_947650365.1. Lineage (NCBI taxonomy): Eukaryota > Viridiplantae > Streptophyta > Magnoliopsida > Liliales > Melanthiaceae > Chamaelirium > Chamaelirium japonicum. Next base: position 9,235,718 of record OX393555.1, on the reverse strand, counting down.
GCGTCGCTTAGGCCATCGCCTAGACGTTTTGGACTCTCGACCGCCTAGGCCATGGCTAGGCGGGCGGTGGAGTCTAGGCGGCCGCCTAGGCCACAGCCTAGGAGCCTAATTTTGTAATTTTTTTTTAAATAGTCGGTTCAATTTGAGTTTTCTTAAATGTCGTTTGGTTTTATAAGACCATGTTGCTTTATCAATGGCCAACACCATGTATCATTAATGGGAAAAAAAAATATTGTGTCCATGCTCTCAGGGTTTGAAGAGGAAAAAGTTGAAAGACATATAAGGATTATTCATATAAGAGTGACGATGATGTAGATGGTTAGGTGATTTAAGTGAGTAATTTTAATCAGTGTTTTAAAACTCGAAAACTCAACTCGACTCGACTCGACTCGGAACCTTCCCGAGTAGAGTCGACTCGAAAACTCGGTCAAAACTCGGTCGAGTAGTTACACCCAAAACTTGAAGAATATAATATAATTTTAATATTTATTATTATTAATATATATATATAGCTCCATTTAAAAATGATAAATATGAAGTAACTAAAGCATAAAAATAAATTTTAAAATGAATATCTATCAAATTTTGATGACCTTAAAGCTTATCACCAAATAACATGTCATTACAAAACATAAATTGTTCTACCGGATCCCGATTTTACCCATAAAAATACAACGATCAAGACTCGAACCGAGTCACACACCCCAAAAACTCGAGTCAACTCGCACAAGTCACGCGAGTTTTGGTCCGAGTAGTTACTAAATCGAGTTTTGGACCGAGTCGGATCGAAACTCAGCCGAGTCGAGTCGACTCGACCGAGTTTCGAGTCGACTCGGCGAGTGTTAAAACACTGATTTTAATTGTTTTTTTTGGTTACGTGGTTGTGAAATGTTCCAATAACAATAGATTATCTAATATGGTTATATTTATGTTTATGTTATTTGTTTGAATTTATGGCTATGTAGGGTTATGTTGCTCTTGCTGATATGTGATTAATATTTACAATATATAATCATTGTGGTTGACGCATGATTCCTATTTGATGCAATAATAATGGTTTTGTAGTTTACCATACGCTCTGAATCATACCCATTATCAAATAGTATTATTTCGACCATATCTATCTCTAGAAATTAAATTTTATTATGCATAAAATCACAAATTACTTATATATATATATATATATGATTTATATTTATTTAATATATTTAATTTTTATCGCCTAGGCTTCGCCTTGGCACCGCCTCACCTAGGCAGACCAAATCGCCTAGGCATCGCCTTTGATGCCTTGACTACAATGGGTCACAATATAATTTTTTTTTTTGTGACCAAAAATGCTTTTAACTATGCAAAACCAAGTTGATTCTATCTCACACATAAAGAGTAACAATTAGATAAAAAGAGCAACTATTTGGTCGGTTGACAGAATAAACAATTTTTTGATGAAAATATACAAAAAACAATAATAATTTATTTTGTGGTTTAAAATCGACAATTTGGAGTGATTTCAATTAATTTTCATGCAAAAAATGGTTCGTGTTAAGTTGATGGCAGGTAATGTAAATTTAATGAACTTGGCCTGAGTGTTATTGTCCTTGTTTTTCTATTTGGTTTGGCGGGATTTTGGGAGGGAGCTATTACAATACCAAACTTGTAGGAGGGCATATTGCTAGTTGATACCTTTGTCAGGAGCTATAAATAATTCCCCCAAAAAATAATGAACAAAATAATTGATTTTTTTTTAAATTGTTTTTTGCTGGAGTATATTTTGGATGATGCCTGTATGTGATGGTAATGAAACTTTCTTGTAGTCTTTAGCTATTTGACTAATATACTACCAGTAATTCCATTTGCTAACTTTATTCTCGAGTCTTTTCTTTAAATATAAACATCTAACTTCTTCAGTTAGTTAGTATCGAATATTCTCTCATTTAACTCCTCTCTTTTAAGTCCTGCTTATGCGACCCTGAGACTTCATTATTGGAGGACATGCTGAGTTGGTTATAGTGGGGCGCATAACATGGCATTTTAATATAGTATTGAAACTTTGTCTCAGCTTCAAAATTATCTATTTGCAAGCTGCAACCAATGACATCAATGACAAACCATAAATACTTGATCATAGTGGAGTGTGGATACAAATGAATCACTACTTGATCTTTTATTTTATAGTTCTCATTGAAACTCTTTTCAGTGCTTAAACCTGTGCGGCCTTTCCTTTCTGCATTCCTCAAATTATTTCCCATGGCGGTGTTTTTTTTATCATATTAGGATGTTATGCTTTGATACCAATGAGATTTTGACTGTGAGTTGAATATTATCTCTTGTAAGCAGAGCTTATGCATGTATATTGTGATGCTGATACTTTTTGGTTGGAGGAGCATATGTGTATGTGGCACTTTAATGTAGAAGTCATACTTTGTCTCCAAGTTGTGTTAGTTTATACAAATGGCATCAACAACAAACCGCTTTGATGGATACAATCATACGGATGAATCAATACGGTCCTTATTGACATTTTTCTTGCAATGATTAAACCTATGTGGTTCTTTCTTTTTCTTGCATTCCTCGATCCTCATTCAAAGTTATTTTTTTTGACTTTCTTAATAGAAGTTACAAGTCAAATATCTTGTTGGACTTCCAAAATTTTCATTTTAGGAGTTACAAGTAATCGACTTCTGTTGGTGCCATTATGCGAGATTTAAGCTCTGCTTACAGCCTCAACTTCCTCGTATGCTCGGTCTTCAATGATCTGTTAGAACTAACTGTTTCCACAGCTGGTCATATATCCTCTTTTGATGCGCTCAAATGCGGCAGAGAAGGTTTTGTATCAAAACAACTATCATGCTAAAAGCCTTCTTAGTTGAAGTTCCCAAAGCATCTTAATTAGATATATTGTTGATGCGGTCCTATTTAATAACTTCCAGCATTTCGTAGTTTGTTCTGTTAATGTAGGAGTGCCAGTGAATTAATCCCTCATTTAAATAACCTTTTAGAGGTGAACTTGCCACCGTCACAGACTCACAACTTGGATGTTTAATGTCCACAAATCGACTCACTGTATAATTACCTAGAACATTTCATATTGATTGTGTGTGTTGATTGCTTCACTGAATCTTAAAGGAAGTTATAGATGTGCATCATGCTGTAATTTATCTCTGAGGTCATATGGCAGGATTTTGTCCTAACTTAGTTAGTATTGTTTAGGGCTGTTGGTCTGCACGATCAGGTTTTAAGTCTTTGCTTGGTGATTTATTTGAAAAGGATTCTGTATAGTTCAGGTGCATGCAAACAGTAAAAAATATCTCAATGTATCTCAAATTCTCAATACAATGGAAGTGGGAATGAGAGGACCACATGATAGAGAATTATTGAAAATTTTTTATGGGAAACCAAAAAGTTGTAGGCAATCTTGTATAAGAGTTGTTTAAGATGATATACTGAACTAGCTGTTGCCTTAAATAAATGGGGAGTTCGCTAGATCTTGAACTCCATATTAGATAGGTTATTCGAAAATCTAACTAGGTAGTGTGCGGTCTAATTTGGTGTCGATGGTCTCATTAAATTTGAGAACTTAATATTTTTGGGAAAAGATTCGATATGTTGTAATTTTAATATTTTTTAGTTTTTCTAGGGTTATAAGAAAGTCCAAATAGGTTGTGTGCATGCTAATTTTGGTGTCTAAGGTCTAATCAAACATGAGAACTTAAGATTTTGAGGATTTCTTTTTATAGTTTGTAGTTTAAGAATATTTTTAGTTCTATGATTATTTTAAAGACCAAATAGGTCGTGTATGGGCTAATTTGGTGTATAAGGTCTCATATAAGGTGAGAACCTAAGAAGCATTGATACGGGTACGAGGACACGGGTACGACACGACACGGGTACACCGACACGGTAAATCCTAAAAAAAGGACACAAGTACGGCAGGGATACGATAAAATAAATTAATATTTTTTATTTATATTTTATATGTGTTTATAATTTATATATATTTCAATAACCAAAAAATACCATGTAGAAAACGACTAAAATGTGTTCATTGAAGTTTCTAGCATGACGAATTGAAAATACTAATAATCGTCTAACTAAAAAAAACTAACAAACAACTAACAATTAACTACTAACAAACAGTATGCGAGTAGGTCTAATGCCTGTAAGTTAGGATTTATTTGACAAGCAATGGAACAAAAACTGGTGTTAAGAAATAAAAGAAAAAACATAAGGTGAATGCAAACTGAAATGACATTCAACTCTCCAGTCGGTGAAACCTTGAAGGTGCTGGTTGTGAGCACGGTGCGTAGATCGTGCTCACGATCCTTCCATATGTGCTCACGATCCTTCCAAGTGTGCTCACGATCTTCCTAGGGTTTCGTCGCTCGAAGAACCCGTGAGAGAGCAATGTTTAAAATCACGGTATAGGTCGCGGCCCCGAACCGGTATGTATCGGCCGGTACGTACTGGTACCGGCCAATACGAACCGATATCGACTGAGGAAACCCCCCCCTCCCAAAAAAAAAAAATTTAACATGTCCGTACCGTCTTTACCGGTCGGTACCGATCAATACGAACCGATACATATCGGTACGGGCCAGGTATCGGGATCGGATGAAGTACCGGTCTCGAACCGGCCAAAACCGGTACGTACTGGTATCGGCCGAGATTGAAAACCCTGTGAGAGAGATGAGAAATGGCAGGAGTCTGAGAGAGAGAGATGGCTACCGTTGGAGCGAGGGTTTCGCTACGCTAGGGCTGAGGCCTCGGGGGCTCCCTTCATCGCGAGGCAAAACGGGTCAGTGAAAGAAAAAAAAAACAACTGACCTAAAAAAAACCCGGTTCGGGCGGGCTATGTCCGGGCCCAAAAAAACCAGGATATGCTTGAATCCGTGTTGTACATGTGTCGGAGCCGTGTTCGACACTGGCATGGCAGGTCCGGGGAAATGTTTGTGCTTCCTTGGTGAGAACTTAAGAATTTGGTAAGATTGTGTGGGCTAATTTGGTGTCCAAGGTCTCATTTAAGGTGAGAACTTAAAATTTTGGAACAAACGTTCTTTGATATCATGAAGCCATAGTGTTAAATCTGGGTGATGCCTTAGACACTATTATCGGTGACACCAACCTCGCCGCATGCCACCATCACCACCATCGACTGCAGTTTCCTACCTCCATCACTACCCTTGCCCAACACAACCACCATCACACTGCTGCGAATGACTTCTACTTATCACCCTCATCTTCATTTGCATCATGACGAACTTCCTTGAAAATCTACGTAGGGTCGTAGGTGACACCATACTTACCAAGTCAGAAGTCGGGAAAAAATCGACTAGGGGAGAAGTCGGAAAGATCGGGGTAGAATTTTAGAATATATTTATATATAGATGTTACAATAGGTTTTTTGAACAATACATGATGGGATTAAAACGCATTTAATCGGGATTAAAACGTGAAAATCGTGACTTTTTTTTATAAAATCGCGACTTTTTCAAAAAATCGGGATTCAGGAAAGAGTCGCGCAGAGAACGTTTACTGAATAAGTCGTGTTTTAATCAAGACTAATTCAAAAAATCGGAGTTTTTGGTAACAGAGGGTGACTCAAGAATCATAGAAACATGGGAGTTTACTTAGGATCATGGAGTCTACTATTGACTTGGGAGTTTACATGCTCTTTGGATTGATTTTTTATCCTATGGGTCGAGAATTATAGGATTATAAGATCCAAATCGGGAGTTTGATAATCATGCTCAAAACCTTAAGTTAAAGACTAGTTGAGCCAAGATACTAGAAGCTACTTAGAATGATCAACATCGAAGGATCGATCCTGAAGGATGCACATTTAAATAACTGTTTTCTTCTAATACTACTATTTATTATATCAATCTTTAAGTTTAGTGACTTTTGGTGTTTCTGATAACATTACATCTACATAAAGCAAACAGTTATGAGGGCTAAACCATCCAAGGTTGCAAACGTTAAGGGGATCTTCTTCCTCATTAAGGTCAGCTCCCACAGTCAGGATGGCCAAGCAAGGCCAGCGTACCTATCTCTCTTTCTATTGAGAGCGCATAAATAAATATCATTTATAATTTAAATATAGGACCTCACATTATTTAGATGTTCTCAGAAGGTTCTATCTTATGTTGAAAAAGCCTGCCTCAAACTCAACATACTTTCCTCGATATATTTTAGAAGATAGCTTCCATTCCTCCATATATCAATTACGTCATTAAAGCTTGTAATGTTATTATGTTAGGATCCTGGTGACCTCCTGATGATCTCTCTTTTTTTCCCCAGCTTTTGTGCTTTTATTTCTCAATAACTTAAGTAGATACTGCTTGAAATTGGAGGCAACTGTTGATTTTGTTTCTTGATATGCTCGAACTTTGTTTGTCTCTCTTAAATAGAGAAACTTGAGCAATGAAATTCAAGTATGCCCACCTTTTTCAATGAATTTCATTTTATTTGTGATTCTCTCTGACGTTTTATTCCCCACTAGTTGTCAGCTTGCGCCACTAAACTGGGTTTATTATAGTGCTGCTTTCCTACAGCCTAAGAATGGAATAACTAAGCTATCAGTATTAGAGCTATCTGCTTTTATTCCGTGGATACAGGCTTTGTTCCTTACATATAGCTCTTACCGGAATATCTAATATCTAAGAGCTATCAGTATGGAATTACTCCTAAAAGTTGTTCTTACTTTTATAAATTGTAAGCATGTCTGGTTCTAGAGAATAATATTCTTAATCTATGAAGTCATTGTGACCACTGCTTAGATATTAATAGAATTGTCTAGTTATTGTAATTTGGGCGCATATGGATGGGAGTTACATTGGTCATAAAGACGCTGCATAGTCCATTGAAATGTTCTTTTTTCAAGACCATTGAAATTTCATTGCAAAGCAACTATTGCTCACAAGTTAATTAACGAATGAGTAGGACATTTTTTGGTAATAAAAATATCTGAAAGTTGGGCTTCAGCTACTGCCTGATTATGAAAATTTTCTAGAAAATGTGATTTGTAGTTTGAAAAGAGCCTAAAAGAGTACTTTTTTGGATTTTCTAAAGCATCGAGATGATGTTACAAAAGTGGAAGTATTTAATACTTGTTAGATTTGTGGATTTAGCACAGATCTCTCTCAGCTTTTAATGGTTGTAGTGATCTCTAGAGTTTAACATGTGACACAATCTGGCAATGAACTTTTCAAATTTCTAGCTTTAGAATATTTGCTTGTGGTACTGATAATTGAAAAAATAAATTCCTTGATTATGGGGCAATCATTGCAATGGGCACACTTTTAACATGAACATGCTTTAACATTTGAAGTACTTTAATCATGGGAACTCAGGTCATTGAGCTGAGATGTAAAATGTTGTTAGTTTTAAACTATGAGATTCATATTGTTATAATATGTCTTACTGGGTCTTCAGTCATCCCGTTACCATCTAATTTACTAGTTTTGTGGCATGATGGATCTTCAAAGAGTTTGCTCATCTACATTTCTCTATGCCCATCTCTTTTGCATTCCACCATTATCCAAAAGTTAAATGTATCAATGTCTTATTGTCTCTGTTATTTTACAGGATGGGCGTAAGATTCGAGTTGGCGACTGTGCACTTTTCCAGGCTGGCAATGCCCCGCCGTTCATCGGAATAATACGTTGTTTTGCAACAAGCAAAGAGGATTATCTTAAATTATGTGTAAATTGGCTTTATAGACCAGCTGATGTAAAGCTAGCCAAAGGTGCATTACTGGAAGCTGCACCGAACGAAGTTTTCTACTCTTTCCACAAAGACGTGATACCTGCTGCTTCATTGCTTCATCCATGCAAAGTTGCATTTCTCCGTAAGGGTGTAGAGCTTCCATCAGGGATATCCTCATTTGTCTGTAGGCGAGTGTATGACATCGAGAACAGATGCTTATGGTGGTTAACCGATCAGGATTATATCAATGTAAGTGTCGTAATCCTTACTATCCAATTTTTTTTTTTAATTGACACTAAATTAATATTTATCGTAGTATTTGATGGTGCCTTTTTATATCTTTTATTTTCCTAGGAGCGACAGGAAGAAGTAGATCAACTAATAGAAAAAACACGACTAGAAATGCATGCAGCAGTGCAGTCAGGAGGGCGCTCACCTAAACCCTTAAACGGTCCGGCATCGACTCAGCAATTGAAATCCGGTCCCGATAGTGTACAAAATAATGGCAACTCCTTCCCTTCACAGGGTAAAGGGAAGAAGAGGGACAGAGGTGATCAATGCGCTGAGCCTATCAAGCGAGAGCGTTCTACCAAACAAGAGGAAGGTGATTCCGTCAGTTTCAGAATTGACAGCATGATAAAGGCTGAAATTGCAAAAATAACAGATAAAGGTGGGCTTATGAGCACTGAAGGGGTCGAGAAGTTGGTGCATCTGATGCAAATTGATAGGGCCGAGAGGAAGCTGGATGTGGCTGGTCGGGTATTGCTTGCAGATGTGATTGCGGCTACAGATAGATTCGACTGTCTTAATAGGTTTGTGCAGCTCAGGGGCGTTACCGTGTTGGATGAATGGCTGCAGGAGGCACACAAAGGTAAGGCTGGCGACGGTAGTAGTCCCAAAGAAGGCGATAAGGCTGTTGAGGAGCTTCTCTTGGCTCTGCTTCGTGCCCTTGATAAATTGCCGGTAAACCTCAATGCTCTACAGACTTGTAACATTGGCAAGTCTGTAAATCATTTGCGCAGTCATAAGAACGTGGAGATCCTGAAGAAAGCCAAGAGTCTAGTCGACACGTGGAAGAAACGAGTTGATGCGGAGATAAAGATTAACGACGCGAAGTCCGTTGGATCAAGTCAAGCTGTTTCATGGCCCGGCAAACCTGGTTTTCCTGAGGTTTCTCATGCAGGAAACCGACGTGCTGGATCAACCGATGTAACGATGAAAAGCTCCATTACTCAGCCTTCTGCATGTCGGTCTTTGCCCGGTAAGCCTGGCCATGCAGATGCAATTGTAAAGTCGACTCCGGTAACACCTGGATCATTGAAGTTGCCGTCGTCTTTGCCTGCATCTCTGGCAATCAGCTCAAAAGATTCGCTTTCAAAGGTAGCTGGGCCTAGCGGGACTTCGGAGTTTGCACAGATGGGAGTCAAAGAAGAGAAGAGCAGCAGTTCCAGTCAGTCTCCAAACAATAGTCAGTCGTGTTCTAGTGATCATGCAAAGATGATGGGTTCTTCATGGAAAGAAGATGCGAGGAGCTCGACTACTGGGTCAATGAGTGCTGGCAAGAGTTCGAGTGGTTCATCTCGCTATCGAAGGTCGAACAATGGGCTTATTGGAACCAGTATTTCTGGGGCCCATAAGGAAACTAATTTGGGTAAGTCCGGCTCTCTTAGCAGGACTACAACATTGGAAAAAGTATCACTGGGCGGATCGATGTCTGAGAGACCGCTCGACATGCCTGTTGCCGATCATAGAAATAATAGATTGATTGTTCGGCTCCCAAACCCGGGTCGTAGTCCTGCTCAAAGCGTTGGCGGAGGCTCGTTAGAGGACCCGTCAGTTACTGGCAGCAGGGCATCCTCTCCTGGTGCTCCTGATAAACATGACAATAGTGATGCTAAATTAAAAGGAAGGGATCGGTCTCATATTGCCGCAGATGTGAATACGGAGTCATGGCAGAGTAATGATGTCAAAGAAGGGCTAGTTGGATCCGACGAAGGTGACAGATCACCGGCGGTTGTTCTTGATGGAGAGCGCAGCAGGACTGCTGACGAAACAGAGAAGGCTGCGGATGTCTCTCGAGCCACCTGTTCCTCATCAGGAGCTGAAAAGGTGGGTTTGGAGAACGAACACAAGATGAGGAATTCTTTCAGCTCCATGAACGCGTTGATTGAAAGTTGTGCAAAGTACTCCGAAACCAGTGCTCCTTTATCAGCCGGAGATGATATTGGGATGAATTTACTCGCCAGTGTTGCTGCTGGAGAAATGTCTAAATCTGGGTTGGTTTCCCCCACCGGATCGCCTGGAAGTTCTCCTGTGACGGAGGACCCTTGTACTGGTAATAATGAGGCTAAATCGAGATTATCATTTGATAATGGCAGAACTCAAAGTCATGGACCTTCTGATGAGAATGCAGATGTCGACTCTGAGAAGCACGAGAAGACTTCTGAGTTGCATGAAGTGGGAGCTGATTTTTCAGGTGACAATAAAACCGGGGTGGCCTTGCAAGAAAGTAAGTCGACCGGAGAGCAGACTGGACAACATCATGTTTCCAGTGTGAATTGTCATATAACTGCAGATTCATGTATAAAATCCGAGGGGAAGCTGGAAGACAGAGCTGACCGATGCTTTCCTGTGTGCACTCCAGCAGACATGAAGGAAGAGTTAGGGTGTGATGGGGCTTTTCAACACCAGGACAAGCGGAAGACCGGTGAGCCAGTCGTCGATAGTCTCATGGATTGTAAACCTATGGCAAGGAGTCCATCAACGGATGAAAATAAGTCTGTGGACTGTTCACGTGAGAAAGTTGCAGAGGACGGTAAGTGTGCTTCTGACTTCATCTGCAGCTCCGTGGGCGATGGGGGTCATGATCACAGTGCTGCTTTTGCTACAAAGTCTCAGAAATCGGTGATTTCGGGATTGCCATCATGTCCTCTTGATAATGAATCCCTGAGTGGTGCCCCCTTGACCGAACAGCAGCTATCTGCGGTTGTAGAAAATCATGTGGAGACGTTAGTGAGAAGGGGCAGTGATGCTGGTGCTTCTTCGGTTGCTGATAAGGTTTTTTGTTCCGAAAATGCTGCTGATTCCAAGACCAGAATCTCCGATAGCTTCCAGGTCGGTCACTTGGAGCATGGTGATAGTGAAAACAAAGAACTGACTGGTCTTGCTCATTCAAATGTTGATGTTCGACCTGGATCTGTATTGGCCTCAGTTGCTACCACTGCCGGGGTCCCGGAGATTCTAGAAAGGAAAGAGGCTCTTGAGAACCATCGAGATGGATCAGGTGACTGTGGATCTTCACCCACTCTTGCAGCTCCGGAAGCTGATAAATGCACGAAGCCTACTGTTTCTAACTTGTCGGGGGTAGAAGCAGATGGAAGGGATGAACTCACATCTTCCGCAGAGGCTCCATCATTGGTGGTGGTTGCCACCGAACAAGAGATTGCTGCTAGGCCCGACTTCGATTTGAACGAAGGCATCCCTGGAGACGACGGGAACCCCAGCGAGCAAGCTACATCAGCCGCACTAGTTTGTTCATCTGCCGTTCGTCTGCCTAGCCTGTCGCCCTTTGCATGTTCTTCTATTTCAAATGGCTCACCGGCCCCAATCACAGTGGCGGCTCCTGCAAAAGGGCCTTTTTTCCCTCCGGAAAACCTAATGAAGATCAAAGCGGAGCCGGGATGGAAAGGGTCAGCTGCCACTAGTGCATTTCGCCCAGCAGAGCCCCGGAAGGTTCCCGAGATGCCACTCGCTACTCCCGACGCTCCGTCATCCGATGCTGTTGCTGGGAAGCATGGCCGACCTGCACTGGACATCGATCTGAATGTACCTGGTGAGAGGGTTCTGGAAGACATGGCCTCTCAGACCTCTACTCAGGCAACAGGCTCCGAATTGGGTGTCGTTAGTAACCGTGATGCACCAGCTCGATCTGCAGGAGGATTTGATCTTGATTTGAACAGGGTTGACGATGAGAATGGGCATTTCTTGGCCAGCGCCGGTCGTCGGTTGGATGTGCCGCTTCTGCCGGTGAGACCAACATTTGGAGGATTCTCTAGTGGGGAGGCCAACATTTTGAGGGACTTTGATTTAAACAATGGACCGGTCCTTGATGAAGTAGGGTTGGAGTCTCTACCAAGGAGCCAGCATGCCAAGAGCAACACTAATGTACCATTTCTACCTCCGGTTGTTGGTCTCAGAATGAACAATGCTGAGTTCGGTTCGCCATGGTTCCCTCCCGGTAACACCTATCCAGCCATCGCAATACCGTCATTCCTGCCCGATAGAGGAGAGCATCCTTATCCAATCGTTGCCGCTGCAGGGACCCACAGGATTTTGGGGCAGGTTACAGGTGCTGGTACTTACGGTGGCGATATTTATAGGGGCCCTGTTCTTTCATCATCTCCGGCCATGCCTTTCTCCCCTGCCACTGCGTTTCCATACGGTGGCTTCCCATTTGGCTCCAGTTTTCCGGTTGCCTCTACCTCTTTCGCAGGGGTGTCGACAACCTATGTCGATACTTCATCAGCTGGTGGTTCATGCTTCCCTGCAATTCCTTCACAGTTCGTTGGACCGGCAGGCCATGGCCCATCCCATTATCCGAGACCTTACATGTTAAGCCTTCCAGAAGGTTCTACTAATACCGGTGGATCGGAGAGCAGTAGGAAGTGGGGCAGACAAGGTCTCGACCTCAATGCAGGTCCAGGAGGTGGAGATATGGAATTAAAAGATGACCGACTCTCTTCAGCTTCGAGACAACTCTCTGTCGCCGGTTCCCATTCTTTTGTGGAGGAGCAGGCGAGGATTGCGGGTGGCAGTGGTTTGAAGAGGAAGGAGCCTGAAGGCGTTCGGGATGCGGAGAGGTTTGCCTACAAGCAACACTCTTGGCATTAGGAATAACATACGAAGGCACACACTTCCGTTCGCTGAAACAATGGTCCGGTGAGCCACCGGTCGCTTCTCTTTCTTCTCTTAGTGGCTGTCAAATTGTGATTTATAGTGCTTATAATATGCAATCTCTTTTCTGATGCATATGGATGAGTTATACCCTTGAATTGCAGGTCATTACTCTCTCTCTCTCTCTCTCTCTCTCTCTCTCTCTCTCTCTCTCTCTCTCTCTCTCTCTCTCTCTCTCTCTCTCTCTCTCTCACTAAGCCATACAACACTCACCATAAAGCCCACATGCGCCTTGGTGTTTGCCTTGAGAATGATGTGGGGCTCTTTCTGGGAAAATCTGCGGTCTTGTTGTAATTTCTGTAAATGCTGAGATATGCTTTCCTTGAAACGATTTTCATGGCTTTTGGCTGTTCCTGTATCTCGGCATTTCTATAGCCTCTCTCAGGCATGTATGCTGGTAATGCTAAACTCGGGGAGTGTCGTGTGTGTATATGGCGGTGGCCTCGGAGGACAGATGGTAAGTGAAGTTCCCTTCCCGCCGCCGTTTCCTATCATCTCTTCCATTGAAGCAACCTGTAACCAAGTGCGCACCTAGTTTGCTCATGGTCTTTGGTTGCTTACTTTCTTTTTGTTTTTTAGAATTTTTTTTTTCTTCTCGCCCTGTGTTTATTGCAGTTTAGTATTCCTTAATGTAGATATTTACTGTTAACATGCATGCATGCTTTGTTGCCAGACTTGAAACTAGGGTGGTGTATTATTGGGTTTAAGTGAAAATATGGGTTGAAGTTCTCTGTATGCTACTTTCCTCTCTACCTGTGCTGTTGCTACCCGTTCGATTTTCGTTCTAAAGAACTTAGGTCTATGTAATTTTGTTCTGACATATTATAACAAGTAAATTACAGTTTGACCCCTCTGAAGTTTGGGGCTGTTACAATCGTCTGAACAGTTTTTTTAACCCTTACACCCATTAGTTTCAATTTGTTGACCTTAAAAATTTGCAGTTAACGTTAAGGACGGGTAAAGATTGCAGTTAACGTTATGCCCCTATGGTTGGACATTGGTTTGCACGAGATACTTCTACTGTGTGAAAGTGATAACAAAATTTTTTAAATGGTGATTTTATCTATTCAAATAAAAGTTACAATTTGAGTAGCAAAGAGAAACAATTTGATATGATGCCGTCCATTTCTTAATAGATTGATTGTAGCTTATTATAAATAATAAAAGAGCAAATTACAAAGACCTCCCATCAGTATGAATGGTAATGGGGTGGGTTTGGGAATTGATTTTTATGAATTTTCAATTGACCCGCCTCGTTTATAATAGGAATTTAAAACCCGAACCTGACCCATTGCCATCCCTCCCATGAACTATACACCTCATTTCATACTGGTCCCTAAACTTTTTTTTTGAGCAATGTAGGCCCTAGCGTGAACTTTTATTCTAAAAATACACTTACAGATTTAAAAAAAAAAATTATTTTAAAGTATTTAACTTATGCTTACTAGGATATGAATATTTTTGGGATAAAAAAGTTGACAGAGAAGGATATATGCAAACAGAGCATAGTTAAGGGGTCAAATAAAATCGATTCTATCTTGCACATAGAAGAGCAACAATTCAGTAAAAAAGATTAATTATTGATTAAATAGTATTTTTGCATATTTGATATATATATATATATATATATATATATATATATATATATATATATATATATATATATATAAGGGCATGCTATAATGCGGCATGCGGTATGTGCGGCACTACACCGCAGCCGTCTAATGCAAGCGTTGCACGCAGCGGTGCATCAGACGGCTACTATGCGGTGCCGCACTTATCGTATGCCCCTATATATATATATATATATATATATATATATATATATATATATATATATATATATATATATATATATATAGGGAAAGGGTAGTCTACTCCATGGAGTAGGCTACTTATATACTCCATGGCCTAAATAAACGCCACATGACACTTTTTAATTAGGTATTTTATGAATGTATGGCCAATCCATTATTGATAGATTAGGATTATGAAAAAAAATCCGAAGAAAAAAATCTAAATCAACCCGATCAAGTTGTAACAAATTTAACGGTAAACTGTGCATCATAAAAATATATTTTTTTTGCTTGCTAAAAATGCCACTTGGCATGTGTTTTTCTCAAATTTTTTTCTTGACAATTGTTGGGAGGGATGAATCTAAGTTGACAAAGTCTTAACTTCGGTTAAAAAGTGCCACATGGCATCCATTTAACCCATGGAGTAGATAAGTTACCTACTCCATGGAGTAGGCTACCTTGCCCCATATATATATATATATATATATATATATATATATATATATATATATATATATATATATATATATATATATATATATATATATATATATATATATATATATAGAGAGAGAGAGAGAGAGAGAGAGAGAGAGATGCTATAATGCGGTAAGTGCGGCATCTATCGCATGCCGTCTGATGCATCGCTGTGTGCATGCGATGCGCGCAGCGCATGCATCAGACGGCTGCGGTGTGGTGCCGCACGTACCGCATGCCGCAGCATAGCATGCCCATATATATATATATATATATATATATATATATATATATATATATATATATATATATATATATATATATATATATATATATATATATATATATATATATATATATATATATATATATATATATATATGGGCATGCTATGCTGCGGCACGCGGTAAGGGTGGCACCGCAGCCGCTGATGCACACGCTGCGTGCATCGCATGCACGCAGCCGTGCATCAGACGGCAGCGGTGCGATGCCGCACTATAGCATATCTCTCTCTCTCTCTCTCTCTCTCTCTCTCTCTCTCTATATATATATATATATATATATATATATATATATATATATATATAGGGGCGTGTTAGGATTCGGCGTGCGGTACGTGCGGCGTCGCACCACAGCCGCCTGATGCAGAACTGTGTGCATCACACGCACCGCAGCGGTGCATCAAGCGGCTGCGGTGCGACGCCGCACGCACCGCACGCCGCTTTTTATCATTCCTATATATATATATATATATATATATATATATATATATATATATATATATATATATATATATATATATATATATATATATATATATATATATATATATATATATATATATATATATATATATATATATATATATATATATATATATATATATATATATATATATATATATATATATATATATATATATATATATATATATATATATGAGGAGTGTTACATTGCGCTGTGCGCTGCCCCGCGTACAAAATGCGCTGCGTAATCTTGACCGTCCGATCACGCGGATCGGATGAATCGGCGTTCAACTCCCCCGTACAGCGCCCCGCCCGTTTGATCGTTTCGCTCGCCCATCTAATTGCGTGCATGCACAGCTGCCCGGCCGTCAGCCGCTATGCGTTCGATTGCTGTGCGTTAGATCGATTCCAATCGAACGGTGGGAATCAGTTTTCGCTGTTACTGTAGCGGCTACAGTAACAGCAAAAATTGTTTTCCACCGTTCGATTGGAATCGATCTAACGCACAACAATCGAACGAATAGCGGCTGTGTGCTGTGCGTTAGATCGATTCCAATCGAACGGTGGAAAACAGTTTTTGCTGTTACTGTAGCCGCTACAGTAACAGCGAAAACTAATTCCCACCGTTCGATTGGAATCGATCTAACGCACAGCAATCGAACGCATAGCGGCTGACGGCCGGGCGGCTGTGCATGCACGCAATCAAACGGGCGGGGCGCTGTGCGGGGGAGTTGAACGCCGATTCATCCGATCCGCGCGATCGGACGGTCAGGATTACGCAGCGCATTTTCTACGCGGGGCAGCGCACAGCGCAATGTAACACTCCTCTCTCTCTCTCTCTCTCTCTCTCTCTCTATATATATATATATATATATATATATATATATATATATATATATATATATATATATATATATATGTGTGTGTGTGTGTGTGTGTGTGTGTGTGTGTGTGTGTGTGTGACAAAATGTATTTAACTATTAGAAACAAATTGATTCTATTTCGCACATAAAGAATGACAATCCGGTAAAAAAGAGTAATTATTTGTTTGGTTAACGGAAATTTTTTTGATGAGAAAATGCTGAAATTTTTTAGATTGTTTTGGCATTTTGAATCAACTCTTTGGAGTGATTTCAAAATATTTTTTGTGCAATAAAGCGTCAGGTTCAGTCGATGGTAAGAAGTGTAAATTTTATGAACTTTGATTGGATATTGTTGTTATTTTTTTCTTTTTTGATCCATAAGATTTCGGGAGAGCCCTAATGCAATACGAAACTTGTAGTGGACTTATAGTGGAGACTTATCGCTAGTCAGTGCTTTTGTCATGGACCTATTACTAAATCTCCTAATAAAAATTAATGTTACAAGCATAAATGTTTGTGTTACGAATCGTGTGATTCACACGCGGTTGCATGTAAATTACCTGGATCTAGTATATAATAGTATATTTGATTAGGACCATCGGATGACGACGGCTCATCCATGATGTTGGATAAGGTTGGGTCCATACAATTTGTTTGAATGGCAATAATGCGTTTGGAAAGGTGCTACTAGATTGTCTGGCCTAATATAGGGTTTGTTAACTGAAACGAGTGGATTTTGTGCAAAAAAAAAAAAAGAAGCAAGTAATGTGTCTTATGTCTTTGATAAACAGATCAGTTTAGTATAAGGACATCGAAACATATGCTTTTCATTATGGTCCCTATGATACCGATTTTATTATCTGTAGTCAACTTATAAAGACATGTGGGGTACATGCATTACAGTCTGAGTTTTTATGTCTAACAAACTTATGAAAATGATCAAAGTATCCTTCATTTTTTATCCTTTTTCATATGTAGAATTTCATTCATCATTTAAACAGTGATTTTACTGTAGTAAATTTTAATAATTTTTTTTTAAAATCGATATATTTTTTTGCTACAATGATTTCGCTGTAGCAAATGTTACTTTCTAATACCGAAATGTTACTCTTTATATAGAAAAACATTTCGGTATTAAAGAGTAACATTTGCTATAGTGATTTTACTGTAGCTATTGTTTTTTTTTAAATGAGATTTATCAAAAAAAAATAGTACAGTGATTTTACTGTAGCAAATGTTACTCTTTATACCAAAGTCTTACTTACTATTTTTTGCTATAGTGATTTCACTGTACCTATTATTTTTTTTAAAACAAAATATATATATATATATATATATATAAATAATATTACAGTGATTTCACTGTAGCAAATGTTATTCTTTCTTACAAAATGTTACTCGAGTAACATTTTGGTATAAGGAGTAACATTTGCTATAGTAAAATCGCTGTAGTAAAAAAAATGAAAATTTTAGGGGGACTTAGTGAGCTGTCCCTGACAAAGAGACCAGTTAAGCTACAGGTTTGTGAAAACCTGTGGATGAAACTATCATTTACTGTATTTTAAATTTTCTTTGCAATGTCAAACATCGAACCTGACTATATTTGCTCACCTCCATTGCTTGCTGCTACCGAACTCCACCTCCTTTTCCCACCTCCCTCCTCACTGGTGGTGGTTGTCGTCGAACTGTGGTGCGATGCACCGGTCGACGATGACTGCCGTCGGAGTGGGGTGTGATGCACCAACGGAAGCCCCACCTCCTCCCTCCTCACCAGCTGTGGCTGTCGTCAGGGTAAAGTGTAATGCAAGGTCGATGGTGGCTATCGTCGGGATGGAGTGCGATGCACCAGCTGGAGCCCCACCTCCTTCCCCCTTACCGGCAATGGTCGCGTCGAGAGAGAGAGAGATGGAGAAGAGAGCAGGGAAAGAGTAATTTGGGGTTTATTAAAAAAAGGCAGGGACCTTAGGCTAAAAGAAATTCGGTTCATGAGATGGATCTATTGTCAGGGACCTCTCACACATTAACCCACAGTTTCATATAGAGCTTTTCCAAAAAAAAAAAAAATCATACAGTGATTTTATTGTAGCAAATACTATTTAATTTTAGAATTTTAATAACGTTTGCTACAGTGCATATGTACGTTTGAATTTCAGTTGATGGCAAAGTTTGTAATTTGAGAGAAATCTAATGGGTATAGATGGGCTTTTAAAACAATGAGACGGTTAAATATTGTTGAAGGCTTTCTGTTTTTTGCGAAAGGACCTCAGTTTAGACAATGTGTTCGACGTCCTTAGCGCTAAAATGATTTAGTTATGGAGGACTGATAGTTAAGTCCCCCCAAAAAAGAAGGCTCTTGATTGGCTTGATAAGGTTTGTATGTATTCGTAAGTTAGCTGAATTCGAGCTTTGTTATTCTGCATGAATTAGTTAATTACCGAGATATAACCTTAAAATTTGTAGATACCCTCATGCCTGATCTAGTCACACAAGAGGGGGGCTAGCGGCGATGTCCATCCCTAGCCTCGTGTGAGTGAAAGATTGTTGGGTTAGTTCCACATCAGCTAGCGAGCTAGGTGGTGGTGGCTTCATATATTTGCCTTGGAGCTTCCATTACAAGTCGGTTTTATAAGGAGGTGAGTATCCAAGAGTCTAGGTATCTAACAAAATTCAGATTCAAATTTTATTTAATTATCAATCATTGCATCTTTTTTGTTTTTTCTGTGAGATCAAACGGTGACCCGAAACTTTTAGGCAATGGCCCACATTAGACTCGGACTCATACCTTCCGGAGTGAAGCCCGATCCACCTAGTAATTTTCACTTTGGGAGTACATGCTGAGGTGGCAATGATGAGACGAGATAGGATGTGATGGGCTCTCTCTCTCTCTCTCTCTCTCTCTCTCTCTCTCTCTCTCTCTCTCTCTCTCTCTCTCTCTCTCTCTCTCTCTCTCTCTCTCTCATGTGGACCAGTAGAGGGTGGTCCTCCCCTCTAGATTTGGATCTTGTCGGAGGGACAATTTAATTGATGAGTAATGCCAGTGACAAAAATATTGACAAATCAGTCCAATTGACGGGTGGCGGGTAGATCTACCATCGGATTCGGATCGGATTAAGCTATATTCAAATCCGATCTATTAAGTAAATGAGCTATCGGATTCGGACCGTATGTTATCAGATAAGATAATCGGATCAAAAAATTCAATCCATATCCGTTTAAGTACGGATCGGATTCTGACCAAAATCCGGATCATGAATAGGAGCCTCGATTGGGGGACCATGATAATCGTTTTTATATCAACCCTTAAGGTCTTCGATATGAAGCAATCTAATATAATAATAAATATAATATAATATAGGATCAATTTGACTTACCCTCCTATGTTAATAGACCAATTAGACTTACCCCCCTAAAATGATACCAATTAGAATTATCCCAAAAAACTAGAATTACCTCCCAAAAAATTTGACTTAACCCCAATGCCTATACGCCCTTGATTCTGTCTAATTATCACATAGAAATTTGGGTAAGCCTAAGATGGATAATTGATATCGTTTTAGGGAGGTAAGTCTAATTGTTCTAATAGCTGGGTAAGTCAATTGACCCTTGGATTCTTAACGGATCATATTGGTCTAACTCCATATCTTATTTGTTATGTAAACGATTATCGGATTCAGACCATTATCGGATCGTCAGATAAAAAAACCCTACCCATATCCGACTTAACGGATCGGATTCAAATCAAAATCTGATCCATTGATAGGTCTAGTACCAAGGCCCGCTTGGTGCAAATGCCGATGCACTGAGCCCTTGGCCCCACCACCAATCCATGGGCCTGGTTTGTCAATGTTTTTGTCATTGCAGTTTGTTCAAATATCATTACTCTTAATAGACCAATTAGACTTACCCCCTAAAATGATATCAATTAGAATTATCCAAAAAACTAGAATTACCCCCCAAAAAAGTTTGACTTAACCCCAATGCCTATACGGTCTTTTGAGATGCCCCTGATTCTGTCTAATTATCACATAGAAATTTGATGGGTAATCAATATCATTTTAGGGAGGTAAGTTTAATTGTTCTAGTAACTAGGCAAGTCAAATTGACCCTCGGATTCTTAACGAATCATATTGGTCTAACTCCATATCCGATTTGTTAAGTAAGCGATTATCGGATTCGGACCATTATCAGATCGTCGGATCAAAAAACCCTACCCATATCGGACTTAACGGATCGGATTCGGATCAAAATCTGATCCATTGATAAGTCTAGTAGCAGGGCCCGCTTGGTGCAAAATGTCGATGCACTGAGCCCTGGGCCCCACCACCGGTCCATGGGTTTGGTTTGTCAATGTTTGTGTCGTTGCGGTATGTTCAAATAGCATTACTCTTAATTGAGGGGGGGGGGGGGGGGGGGGGGGGGGGGGGGGGGCGCCTTGGACTTAGGGGTGTGCATCGGTTCGAAACCGACCTATTTAGGCAAAACCCAAACCGATCCAACCTATGTCGGTTTTGAGAATCCAAACCGATTGAGACTGGAATCCAATCCAATTAAAGTCGGTTTGGATTGGATTGGATGGTCGGTTTGGGCTTTGGCCCATATGCTTACTAGTTTATTTATTTATTTATTTGGACATAGTTTCAATTTTAAAATGATTATTTCAAAAATTATAAAATGATACTACATTACTTACCAAAATACCAAGTTATCAACAACAATACCATTATGTCCACAATATTCATATCCATTAAATATTAAAAACTACAAAGTACAGTTTTAACAATTAAACAAAAGTTCACAACAGTTACCACTAAATTAGTAAATTATAAATCGGAGTCCGGTTCAATTCGGTTTAGATCGGTTTTTAATTGATAAATCCGATAACCGATCCAATCATATCGGTTTTGAGAAATCATGATCCAATCCGATCCGTTGAGTGTGTCGAAACCGATCAAATTCGGTCGGTTTGGTTTGGTTCGGTCGGTTTGGTTTGGATCCTGCACACCCCTACTTGGACTCTGCATGGTGCTGCCGTGGATGAAAAGCCCTCGGGCTTGGCCCGGTCCGAAGGTCCTCTAACATGAATCTCGGCCTTTTGATCTGACGGTGTTCCGTAGGTGTTAGCCACTGGGCCGCCATATTGGGGCCCAGCTGCCGAAGAAACATAGGATTGTTATTACTGTATTACTGTGTGGCTATTCTTTTTTATTTAGGTTAAATTACACTTTACCCCCACCAGAATGTTTAGTCCAAAATTACTTAAGCCCCCTGCAGTTAATAAACTACAATTTGCCTCCTTCAGTTCAGTTTTGAGTAAATTGAAATTACCGAAAAAAGAAATTTAGTCGTTGGCATAAGGGGGCAATGGGCTAACGTTTAGAACTGTAGGGTTCGATTTGGAAACAAACAAAAACTTTAGGGGGTTATATGAATTCGGGCTAAACTATGGAGGATAAAGTGTAATTTTCCATTTTGTTTATTGATATTCTTATTGTAATATGGGAAAATGTGTGAGCGGTCCTAACAAACAAATCCTTTAAACTAAATGAGTTTGAAATGTTGTGGACGGAAATACACTCCATAGCATTTTAAATTTTCTTCTGCATGCCCACCGAACTAGCGAACCTCCGAACCACTTCACCACTGCCAGACTGCTCATTGCCGAACCGAACCTAAACCATAGAACCACTGCTCACCGTCCCCGAACCGAACCTAAACCTAACCCTAAACCCAATATCTATGGGTTATGGGAAGAACCCCCTAGACCTAGAATTTCTTAACCTGAGATCGAATGGTGTTTCTTGTTGCCGTTGCTCACTGTCGTCGCCCCGATGGAGACAAGCAGCTACAACTCGTTGGACTGGATTCTGGATGTCGACCTTGCGCCATAAGGGTTTTCCTA
Source organism: Chamaelirium japonicum (assembly GCA_947650365.1). Taxonomy (NCBI): domain Eukaryota; kingdom Viridiplantae; phylum Streptophyta; class Magnoliopsida; order Liliales; family Melanthiaceae; genus Chamaelirium; species Chamaelirium japonicum. The sequence continues at coordinate 9,213,283 of OX393555.1, read as the reverse complement.
CACGCTGGTTGGACTGGGTTTGGAGTTGCCTCTCCACCTCTAGGATGTATTGCCTAATTAACAACAGCAGTGGTAACCCCTTCCGATGCGCAAGGGGTCAAGCAAGGATGCCCACTCTCTCCCTTCCTCTTCATCCTTGCGGTGGATGTCTTTGATGCCATCATCAACCACACGGTGGGGAAGGGGTTGATCGAAGGGACTCATGGGAGGTCACGAACCTGCATTTCACCGACGACACCCTTTTCTTCCTTCAGGCAGCCTCGACGCAAATTCTGACCCTTAAAATGCTCCTTCTTTGCTTCCAGCTGGCTTCGGGTCTCTCCATCAATTTCGCCAAATCGGCGCTTTACTACCTGAGCGAGGACAGGGCCCTCCCGTAGTGCTTGGCCGGGATTCTGGGTTGCAAAACTGGGTCCCTACCATTCAAATACCTCGGATTGCCGATCTCTGACAGGAAATTACCAAAGGAGTCCTGGCTGGAGTTTAACCAGAAGGTGGAGCGACGCCTCTTTCGCTGGAAGGGGAACCATCTATCCATTGAGGGATGCCTCACCCTGATCAACTTGGTGCTGTCGGCCATCCCTTCCTACTTCCTTTCCTTCAATTCCCTGCCGGCGTGGGTCTCTAAGCGGATTGACAGACTTCGGAGGTTGTTCCTTTGGCACGGGGCATCGGGTTCCTCATGCTCTTACCCCCTCCTTGCTTGGGGAAACACCTGCAAATATAGGGAGCAGGGTGGTTTGGGGATCATTAATATGCGAGACTACAATCATGCGATGCTCAGCAAGTGGTGGTGGAGAATTCAGAATGGGCTAGGGGACATGTGGAAGGGAGTGGTGGCAAGCAGATACTTCCGGCGCTTCTCGCCCCTCCACTCCAGATCTCGCACCTTAGGGTCTCTCTCTACTTTCTGGCGGGGGGTCGCCCGGGTGGCTCCCATCTACCGCTGTTGTTCCCGGTTGATCTTGGGGAACGGGGTTGAAGGTTTGTTTTTGGGAGGATATCTGACTGGGGGAAATTCCGCTGCAGACCTTGTTTCCCAATTTGTTTGGGTTGGCTCCTCATAGAACGGCAACTGTGAGGTCGTAGGCGTCGGTGCACGGGGGCATCACGATCTGGCGACCGTGTTTCTCGGAACCTTTCCTGACTGAGCACCTGGGGGAACTGGGTGATCTCCTCGAGGTACTTAACGAATTGACTTTGACTGAAGATCCTGACTCGGCAGGATGGCGATGTGCCTCTTCTGGCGATTTCTCGATGAAGAGTTTTTATGGATTCCTCAATTTCAGGGGTGTTCGGTGTCTTCTGGCGAAGGCGATTTAACGAGCACGTTGCCCCCTCAAGATGAAGATCTTCATGCTTCTCGCATTCTGGGATCGCATCCTCACGAAGGGTAACCTGCTGAGGCACAACCACTTGGGGGTGTCGGATCCGTCGAGCACGCTCTGTGGAGCTTCGGAGGAGTCCTCAGACCACCTGCCTTTACGATGTGAGTTCTTGAGGCGAATCTGGAGCCACTTCCTCGAGAAACTGAACCTGACCTCTTAACCGTCATCTCTGGCCTCTCTCTGGGGTTCCTGGCGCCGTAGGCGATTCCGCGGACCTACGGGCAGAGGCTGGGATGTGCTCGCCATCAGTGTTTGCTGGGCGATCTAGCTGGAGCGGAATCGGCAAAACTTCCAAGATAAGAGGTTCAGTTGCAAGGCCATCATCTCCCACTGCAAGTCCCTAATCCATCTCTGGGCTTGTAACTTGAAGCCGAGGGTGAGGGAGATCATTCTTGAGCTCTGTAACTAGGCTATGTTTTCAAAGGGACGGGCTCTCCTCTCTGAACCCCCCCTCTCTCTCTCCCCCCCACCCCCCCCCCTCTCTCTCTTTCTCTCGCTCGCTCGCTTTCTCTTCCACCCCCCCCCGGCAATCCTTCCTTATTTAATCTACCGGTAGGGTTCCAGGCCGAACCCCCCTTATTCTCCGAGAGGGATTTCTCAAAAAAAACTTTAAGTCATGTTGCTTGACAAGCTTTCTTATTTGTATTATTGTCTTTCTTTTTATGTGTTTTTACTTCAATTGCATTCAGCTAGGGGTGTAAAAAAAGCCCACAAGCCCGAGTCCGGCGCGGCCCTGCTCGAAAGCACAATGGGTCGGGCTCGGGCCACCATCCTGAGCCCGCAGCCCGATTCGGCCCGGCCCAAAAGGAAGCCCGAAAGCCTAATCATAAAACTATACATATGGTATATGTATACATACTGTATTTCTTTAACACTAAAGAAATATAATATCGTATTCACTCCTCAGCATGTTTTCCAAGGAGCGAACAATGACACACATCATGTTGATGCTTATTTGTTGTCTTGCAACATTGAGTTCACCTTCTGGGATATCCATATTTTCTTACTCCTATTATGTTAATGGATGTAAGAAACTTTGTGCCTAAGGAAGAATCTTCCTTTTAACTTTATAAATCAAGATTGTAATCTTTTTGTTCCTGATGGATTGGGTATATATATATATATATATATATATATATATATATATATATATATATATATATATATATATATATATATATATATATATATATATATATATATATATATATAGGGCATGCTATAATGCGACATGCGGTAAGTGCGGCATCACATAGTAGTCGTCTGATGCACCTCTGCGTGCATCGCATGCACGCAACGCGTGCATCAGACGGCTGCGGTGTTGTGCCGCACGTACCGCATGCCGCATTATAGCATGCCCATATATATATATATATATATATATATATATATATATATATATATATATAATAAGCTACAGTTTTGTGGGGGGTACAAACAACGGTCAGGATCTGTTTTTGAGAGGGGGCTAGAATGAAGGAGTAAGCTAACCTGATATAACGGTGAGAGCGATTCATATAGAAAGAGGGGAACGGCTAAGATTGAATCGAGTTGAAATGTGGGGATGGAATTAGGTGGAGGAAGTAATAAATTAGTGAAGGACCTAATTGTAAAACAAAAAATTTAACATTCGTTTGGAGGGTTTTTGTGTAAAAATATTAGGGACATGTTGGGTATTAATCTGATTATTCACACGTGGTCCCGCCTCCCCATAAATGAGACCTAATTTTCCTTTTCGGTCCAGCTATCACCCGATCAGTTCTTGCAGTCGTCCGTTCCCGCCATTGGGCGTCTGCGATTGCTGTGCTGTCCGTTCCCAACGGTTCGGTTGCACTTGCAGCCGTCCGTTCCCTGTCCGGTCCAATGATTTGCTTTTACAGCCGTTTCTCTCTCTCTCTCTCGAGCAAATGGTGATTTGTTCTCACAGCCGTCCGTTCCCGCGATTGGGCGATCGGGGCCGACGATCAGGTCGCAGATCCTTCGATCGGATCTGGCGATTGGGCGACACCCTCACCGTCTGATTGCATATACTTGCGAGGAAGAGAACATATTGCTCTCACAGCCCAATTTGCTCACCGTCTGATTTGCTCTCACCGTCTGAAAGAAGATCGGATCTGGCGATTGGGCGACACCCTCACCGTCTGATTTGCTCTCACAGCCCAATTTGCTCTCACACCCTCACCGTCTGATTGCATATACTTGCGAGGAAGAGAACATATACCGTTTAGATCTGAATCTTGGATTTAGATTATCGCCTCCTCTCTCTCTCTCTCTCTCGATCTCCCTCTCTCTCGAACCCCCGCGATCAACGCCTGCCGATCCTTCCCTCTCTCGAGCGCGATCCTCTCTCTCTCTCTCTCGATGACGCTTGCCCAATTCGGAAAGAGATCGGCCAAATGGGGATGGGGTTTGAATCCGGCGATCAGGTCCTCTGCGATCCGGCGATCAGGTCCTCTCTCTCTCTCTCTCTCTCTCTCTCTCTCTCTCTCTCTCGATCTCCCTCTCTCTCGAACCCCCGCGATCAACGCCTGCAGATCCTTTCCTCTCTCGAGCGCGATCCTCTCTCTCTCTCTCTCGATGACGCTTGCCCAATTTGGAAAGAGATCGGCCAAATGGAGATGGGGTTTGAATTCTCTCCCCATTTTTCCTAAATCTCTTCCTCACCCAGCACTAGATCTCCCTCGATTTCGCCCCGAATTCACGATGATTTCGACCCCGTTTAATCACCTGCCTCCAGCTCCCTTCCTCCCCGATTTGAACCCAACGCCCTCCTCTCTCTTCCTCTCTCTCTCTGTAGCCCGTCGCCGATTTCACGCCGTCAAGGTTTGCCCCTTCCGTCGCCGAGGTTATCCCTTCCCCCCTCTCTCTCTCTTTCTCATATCCTCTGCTGATGCAGATGTCGCCATCGTCGCTGCCGAATGCCTCTTCATCCCCCTCGCCCATCGCCGACACCACCGAGGTGTGCGCTGTTGTTGGAAATTCAAAGAACTGAAGTCTCACCGGTAATGGATATTGTAAGAAAACTGCATTCATTTCTGGAAGTGGAACTATGAAGTCTATGTGCTTACATTTATCTAAGTAAAAAAGAGTTGCATATAAACAATTGTCTTTTCTTGCTCATTTTTGCTACAACACCCCCTTCTCTCCCTCCTCCCCGATCATCGGAAAAAAGAAAAAAAAGGAAAAATGTAAGTATTAATTGGAGGCTGAAGGCAACCTCCAAAATGTCTTGGTTGCCACGAGAATTCTCTCCCCGCCCTGAGATTCGGGATCGCTCTCATGCACCTCGACCGTCCACCGCATTGCACGAGCAATGCGCCCCACCTTCTCGACGACCTCCGGCGAGTCCCACACCACGACAGTTCCTTCCGGACGCAGCATCCGATCCATCTCCACCATCAGATCAACAAGGTGACACCTGCCACCCAAGTAAACAAAATAGACCGGTATGATGGATTAGGTATTCTGAAGGGCAGTTTGTGATGATTTTATCGAGCTACTCCACGTACAGTCAACATTACGAGATCGGTAATGGATATTATTTTTTGCCACCCTTGAAATATTGTTATTTATCTAAAAATATTGTTCTCGCCCTCGAAGTCTTTTGCCACCCTCGAAATATTTTTTTGCCACCCTCGAAATAATTTCACCTGCCTCGAAATATTGTCCTCGCCCTCGAAATCTTTTGCGTGCCGACAGGCATGGGCATTACTAGTATATATATAGGGGTGGGATCCGTTGACAACCCAAAATGGGAGATAAATTTACCTCCCACTTACAACTCGCCATAATCGTTGGATAGAGGTTTCCGAATTTGCTGATTTTTTGTGAGGATGATCAACATGGCAAGTTGATCATCCTCACAAAAAATCAGCAAATTCTGAAACTTATAAGGGCGTCAAATGTGTTATTCAAATTAACGGGTCAAATAGACGGTTCAGAAAAGCTTGATTCAATCGGCGCCCTTAGAAGTTTCAGATTTTGTTGATTTTTTGTAAGGATGATCACTATGGAAAGTTGATCATCCTCACAATAAATCAACAAAATCTGAAACTTCTAAGGGCGCCGATTGAATCAAGCTTTTCTGAACCGTCTATTTGAACTGTTAATTTGAATAACACATTTGACGCCCTTATAAGTTTCCGAATTTGCTGATTTTTTGTGAGGATGATCAACTTGCCATGTTGATCATCCTCACAAAAAATCAGCAAATTCGGAAACCTCTATCCACCGATTGAATCAAGTTTAAAATGGGAGGTAAATTTACCTCCCATTTTGGGTTGTCAACGGATCCCAGTCCATATATATATATATATATATATATATATATATATATATATATATATATATATATATATATATATATATATATATATATATATATATATATATATATATATATATATATATATATATATATATATATATATATATGGGGTGGGATCCGTTAACAACCCAAAATGAGAGGTAAATTTACCTCCCATTTACAACTCGCCAAAATCGTTGGTTAGAGGTTTTCGAATTTGCTGATTTTTTGTGAGGATGATCAACATGGCAAGTTGATCATCCTCACAAAAAATCAGCAAATTCTGAAACTTATACGGGCGTCAAATGTGTTATTCAAATTAACGGTTCAAATAGACGGTTCGGAAACATTTGATTCAATCGGCGCCCTTAGAAGTTTCAGATTTTGTTGATTTTTTGTGAGGATGATCATTATGGCAAGTTGATCATCCTCACAAAAAATTAACAAAATCTGAAACTTCTAAGGGCGCCGATTGAATCAAACGTTTCTCAACCGTCTATTTGAACTATTAATTTAAATAACACATTTGACGCCCTTATAAGTTTCCGAATTTGCTGATTTTTTGTGAGGATGATCAACTTGCCATGTTGATCATCCTCACAAAAAATCAGCAAATTCGGAAACCTCTATCCACCGATTGAATCAAGTTAAAAATGGGAGGTAAATTTACCTCCCATTTTGGGTTGTCAACGGATCCCAGCCCTATATATATATATATATATATATATATATATATATATATATATATATATATATATATATATATATATATATATATATATATATATATATATATATATATATATATATATATATATATATATATATATATATATATATATATATATATTATACAATACAGTGGCTATAGTGTTATATAGGGGTGGCAATGGGTCGGGTCGTGTCGGGTTTGTGTTGTGTCTACTGTCGTGTCCAAAATCCATAGACCCGGACCCGACCCGTTTAACTAATCATGTCTAGATCCTAAACCCGTACCTGACCCGCTAATAAATGGGTAGACCAATAAGACCCGGTAAAACCCATTTACCACCCGGGTATATCCATTGGCCACCAAATGGCCACCAAATGGCGGTGTTGAGGTTTCCTCTTATTGTACTGATTGTGTTTTGCACCGAAGGGGACCGTCCAAGTGCCTGACGGGCACAGGCTGCAATTCAAATCGGTCGGCGATGCGAACGTGTTGGCCTTTGACATACAACTAGCTAGATGGATTAACATAAATTTATTCACTCGAATCGGTCGGCGATGCGAACGTGTTGGCCGTTGACATACAACTAGCTAGATGGATTAACATAAATTTATTCGCTTGAATCGAAATAAAATCTCCAAGATTGTAAGACTCATTAATCAAAATTAATCACATGATACACAATGTCATCAATTAAATATTAGGGTTGGCTTGATTGCCTTATGTATAGATTCTCCTACTTAATTGCCGTGATTCTTCACACTTCCATGAAGAAATAAATAATATTTTCCCTTTATTTTTTTAGTTAAGTAGGAATAAGATGATTCCATCATTGTTAGTACTACAGTGAGAGAGAGAGAGAGAGTGGAAGCCAACCCTCAACTACTCAGAGCTACCGTCCATCACCGACTCTAATTGGCTGCGATGATCGCATAATTGATCACCGAATCCCATCGCGCGTGCTGATTAGAATATCTAAGCCCTCCAGCCAGGCACACTCAGCTACAGTGGGATGATCCTTATGGTGAGGTGTCGCCATATACAAATCATCGTTGTCGTCAGACTCCGATCCCAATTGGCTGCGATGATTACATCATTGATCACCTAATCCGATTGCACGCGCTGATTAGAAGATCTAAACCCTCCAGTCAGCTACAGTGGTTTGGGTCTTGTGTGAGACACAAGGATGGTAAACCAGAGCCATCACCTGCCACATCACAGGCTTCCAGTCAACTAAACAACAAGCAGGCTCTCTCAATGAAGGGGTGCCCAACTCAGAAGTTAGTGGTCAAAAACTCTGAAGTTGACATTACCTCCTCACATTTTGGGAGCCGGTGAGTCTGGTGAGCAGAACCAAGAAGAAACTCCCTCAAGTGAGGCCCTCAAGATGGAGTGGTTCTCTGTAATCCTCTCTGCTCCCAACCACCATGTCATCATCCATCCTCTTCACCACCATACATGAACACCTCTCATCCTCCTCCCCCCTATCAATCCTCTGCCCTGACATGGAGTCGAAGGTGCTCCGAAAAAAGATCGCCACCTCCTTGCTATGGCTTCTCGTCCTCTCCGCCACCTTCCTTCTAATCACCTTGGATTCCTCCAATCCCTTCATCATCACATCAAAACAATCCCTCAACCAAAGCCCTCTCCCCTCTGTACTCAACACCACCACCACCACCACCACGCCGAGCTCTCTGAGCCCTTCTGAAATCACACGTAATGAAACCATCATCGACCAAAGCCCTCCTCTCTTCAAGGTCAATGGCACCATGTCATCAAATCCAAGCCCTTCAAACCCTCAAAACATCAGCTTCAAGGCAACTCAAATCCAGATCCCCCCACTATCTGAAGGTGACAACGCCATAACACCGACACCACCACCGAGTTCTTCGAACCACCCTTCCAGCATAATAAGCAATGCGACACTCCCTCCACCGACGGTTTCAAGGACCCAAAGCTCTCCCTTCTCTGAAAGTAACAACAGTTCTATGTCAATAATACAGAACATATCCAGTAAGTGTTAATACCTTCGCTTTCGATCAGCAATCTGTATTTCAGGCCTTGGTGATGATCTTTGTATTCGTGAAGGTGGCGCTGGCGAAGAGACATGTGATGTGTTCTCGGGCAAATGGGTGAGGGAGCCAAGAGGGTCCATCTACACAAACTGGACCTGCCCGACACTGCCAGAGTCGAAGAACTGCGGGAAGTTTGGGAAGGACCAGGGGCATGTGTACTGGAGATGGAAGCCGGAGGGGTGTGAGATGCCAAGGTTTGATCCCCAGGCGTTCCTCAACATTGTTCGGGGAAAGAAGCTCGCGTTCATCGGGGACTCCCTGGCTTGGAACCAGATGGAATCACTGCTGTGCCTCTTGTCTCAGGTGGGGGTAAACCTAAGTGTATTTGTCCCTGAACTATATGAGGCTACATATGTTAGACACAATGGTTACTGAGATTTTCCTTGCAGGGAGAGACTCCAGTAGCCATCTACAAAGATGAGGAGGACAGGTTGATGCCATGGCACTTCCGGACATGGTACTTCCCGCACCATGATTTCACACTCATGGCCATTCGGACTCTGTTCCTCGTAGAAGGAACGGAGACGATCAGAAATGGAACAAGCACCAGGACATACGACATACACCTGGACAGGGTCGACAGAAAATGGGCCGGTAGACTTCCTGGCGTGCACTATGCCGTCATCTCCAGCGGCAACTGGTTCTTCAGGGAACTCTACATGTACGAGGGTGGCGAACTCATCGGCTGTTTTCTCTGCAAGGAAGCCAAGCTACTAGGCCTTGAATTCGTCGTCCAAAGGGTCTTCCGAACAGCCCTACAGTACCTAAGCGGGTGCGTCGGATGCGAAGGGCTGGTCACATTGTTGAGGACTTACTCTCCATCACATTTCGAGCATGGCAATTGGTTCACCGGAGGATACTGCAATCGGACTCAACCCTTGAGTGAGAGTGATGCAAGCTTGAGCGGGTCTACGTTGGAACTAAGGAAGGTCCAATTGGAAGAGATCGGAAGAGTGAGAGAGGGTGGGAGGGAGGGGAAGAGAAAGTTTGGGTTGTTGGATGTTACTAGGGCTATGATGGTGAGGACTGATGGGCACCCTGGGTCTCACTGGGATAGGAAATCAATAAATGACTGCTTGCACTGGTGCTTGCCAGGGCCTATTGACATGTGGAATGATCTGCTGCTGCAAATTCTAAAGAAGGAATCATTGTGATAGTAAATGAAAAATGAAAATGTAAATGTAAATGCAATTTGTTCTTTGACTGGTCTAACATTTAGACCAATGATCGAAACTGGCCATTGGAGCGAGAGAATTGCTCTGATTTCTACTAATCCCACAGGTAGTAAAGCTTGTGCCACTAAGACAAGAGGGAGGCCCACCACTACAGAACGGAACGAAATATACCGTAGCAGGTATTCGAACCCTTGACCAAGGCCATGAATCGCATGTCTTACCAACTGAGCTATCAGTTGGAGATGGAGAATGCAGTGAGTTGAATCTCATTCTTTCTCGATTTTATCCACTAGAGATTGGATATGATGTGATTTCAACCTAGCACTAAAAAGGCAAAATCCTAACAATTTTATAGGAAGAATAGTAGTGAAAGAGGAGGCCTCTGGTGCACTAGCTTCATCCTTTCCTCCCAAAAACAGTTCCACTCTTCCCATATAAACCATTAAGCCTAAAAATTTACCAAATTGCAAAATAATGTAGACTTCTGATGTCAGTATATTTCCCCCTACAAAGCACAAGAACATCACAAACAAACACTAAGGAGTAGTTTGGTTCCTGTGTTTTTAGTCTGTGATTCTGAAAACACATATGCAAACAGTTTAGGGTTGTTTGGTTAAACACATGTGCAAACAGTTTAGGGTTGTTTGGTTAATGAGACGTGATGTGTGTAAAAAGATACACACTTGTCTAATTTTTACAACTTTTGCACATAAAACTGTGCAAATAAAATTTCACCTAAACACATAAAATTTTAATTGCACATGTCACATGTGCAAGCAGATGTACGCACATCATTTGCACGGCAACCAAACGACCCCTGAATGACTAAGTTTTGGCCCTCCAGTATGAACCGGCTTAATCCTCCTCATAATCACTGCATATTCCAGCAATATCGAGACTCATACCGGTCCATCACCACAGAAAAAAGAACAGGGGAGCGATGGTCACCGTGCCTTAAGCACCTCATATGGCTTGCCATGTACTATTAATGGTAGTTCAATCCTCTGTAAACTTGGAACCAAAATCCATTCGATCTATAGCATAAGGAATTCATATATTTTCAAGCCGTTGTATTGAAGGCTTATTTAACATCGAGCTTCAAGCAGACCTTTGATTGTACCTTTTTCAAATGAAAATGCTCAAGATCCTGTGACATGATCTCGTAAACTTAGCTACATAAGGTGATCATCATGTACCTATGAACACTAATTTAAATCCCACTACGAAAATGTTCATGTTTAATGATCCAACCATAACTACACAAATCACTGTAGCGATTGTTACTTTTTGCGTTGTAGATTGTTACTCTAGTGCGATCTTGTTGGTGCGACCCATTGGTGCGATCTGAGCACTATGGGCCGCCCGATTTAATTTGTTTGGCTGTGATGCACGGTTCGGGCGGTGTATGCGACACACCTAACGGTGCAGGTCATGAAAATCCATATGTTGTTGTGCTTCACTGCATATGTTGCAGCCCCGCCAATGCATATATTACTCGTCAGGGTCGCACCAACAGGATCGCATAGGAGGGAATATATATATATATATATATATATATATATATATATATATATATATATATATATATATATATATATATATATAGAGGAATGGGATGCTGCCTATCAAAGCAGCGTTTTTGCTGCTTTGGGACATTGTTTGACCATCCTAGAAGTTTTGGAATTTGATGAAATTTGGTGAGGGTGTTGTCTAGGGTAAGATGATCATCCTCACAAATTTTCATCAAATTCCAAAACTTCTAAGAGGGTCAAATGGTCGAAGCAAAATGCTGCAGATTTTAACGATGACTGCAGATGACTGATTTTGCTTCGACCATTTGAACCCCCTAGAAGTTTTGGAATTTGATGAAAATTTGTGAGGATGATCATCTTACCCTAGACAACACCCTCACCAAATTTCATCAAATTCCAAAACTTCTAGGATGGTCAAACAATGTCTCAAAGCAGCAAAAAATGCTGCTTTGATAGGCAGCATCCCATTCCTCATATATATATATATATATATATATATATATATATATATATATATATATATATATATATATATATATATATATATATATATATATATATATATATATATATATATATATATATATATAGAGGGCTGTTACGTTGAGCTGTGAGCTACGGGTGGAGAAAATGAGCTGCCCTCATTTTGATCCCCTTAGGAGTTTTGGAATTTGATGAAATTTGGTGAGGGTGTTATCTAGGATAAGATGATCATCCTCACCAATTTTCATCAAATTCCAAAACTTCTAGGGTCATCAAATGGTAGAAGCATTATCTACCATCCACAGTCACTGTTAATTTTGCTTCTACCATTTGATGACCCTAGAAGTTTTGGAATTTGATGAAAATTGGTGAGGATGATCATCTTATCCTAGATAACATCCTCACCAAATTTCATCAAATTCCAAAACTTCTAGGTGGATCAAAATGAGGGCAGCTTATTTTCTCCACTTGTAGCTCACAGCTCACTGTAACATTCCTCTCTCTCTCTCTCTCTCTCTCTATATATATATATATATATATATATATATATGAAAATGGGCTCCTATGACATGTCATACATATGGTGAATTAGTAACCCTAGAACATTTAGAATGTTCTGATTTTTATGAGGGTGATCACCCTATCTTAGATAGAACATCCACAAAAAATCGACACATTCTAAAACTTCTATGGGCATCAAATATGATTTCCAATTTAACGATTAAAATGGATGGCCGATAAAGCTTCTAGCATTTGATACCCCAACAAGTTTTAGAATGCGTTGATTTTTTGTAAACATTCTATCTAAGGTAAGGTGATTATCCTCCGAAAAGATCAACATATTCTAAATGTTCTAGCATTACTAATTCATCGAATGTCATCGGGTACTCCTTACGAAGCTGTCATAGGAACCCAGCCCTAATATATATATATATATATATATATATATATATATATATATATATATATATATATATATATATATATATATATATATATATATATATATATATATATATATATATATATAGGAAAATGCTAATGTGCAGCGGATTAACGTGCGGCCAAGTGAATGGCCACACGTGTAGATTTTTTTTTTTTAATTTTTTTTTTTTCGAGGGTGATCACCTACCCCTTGATGAGCCACATGTCAAAAATCAACTCATTCGAAGACCTATAGGTGCTTCAAATGTGCTCGGCTTTTTTGACCGTTCATTTAAGGTGATCACCCTCGAAAAAAAAAATTAAAAAAAATATATACACGTGGCCACCATGGAGGTGGCCGCACGTTAGCCGCATGATAATCCGATACACCATAGCATAACTCTCTCTCTCTCTCTCTCTCTATATATATATATATATATATATATATATATATATATATATATATATATATATATATATGAGAATAGGGAATATGGTCCTCCCGACCACCCAACACGCTAGTCCTCCCTTCAATTTGGGTGCCACATGGCACTTTTTAACCGGGGTTAGGGGTTGGTCAAGGTGGGTACATCCCTCCTAACAATGATCATGAAAAAAAATTTGAAAAAAAAATATACCATGTGGTATTTTTAAATTAACCATAGCAAGGGCTATTTGCACGCTACAATTTACCGTTAAATTTGTCGACCGTTGATCGGGTTGTTTTAAGTTTTTTTTTTAGAATTATTTTTTAAAATCTTGATCTAAGTAGAGTGGATTGACTATTCAAAAAAAAAAAAAGGTTAAAAAGTGCCATGTAGCACCCAAATTGAAAGGAGGACTAGCGTGTTGGGTGGTCGAGAGGACCATGTTCTCTAAATAGACGCCACATGGCACTTTTTAATTGGGTATTTTGTGAATGTATGGTCAATCCATTATGGATAGATTAAGATTATGAAAAAAATCTCGAAGAAAAAAAAATCTAGATCAACCCGATCAAGTTGTAGCAAATTTAACGGTAAACGGTGCATCATAAAAATATTTTTTTTTTACATGCTAAAATGTTACTTGGCATGTGTTTTTCTCAAAAAAAATTTCTTGACAATTGTTGGGAGGGATGAACCTAAGTTGACAAAGTCTTAACTCCGGTTAAAAAGTGCCATGTGGCATCCATTTAACCCATGGAGTAGGTAAGTTGCCTACTCCATGGAGTAGGCTACCTTACCTCTATATATATATATATATACATAAATATATATATATATATATATATATATATATATATATATATAGAGAGAGAGAGAGAGAGAGAGAGAGAGTACTTTTACCAATTTTTTCTCCAACTTTTTCCCAATTTTCCCAACCTCTTACCTAGCTGATTTTTTCCCGACTTCAAACTTGCTAATTTGCTTTCTAGAGAGTTGGATTTGGAAAGGCGTTTGGTGTAGTTTAGATGAGATGTCCTATATACGAGCCTTTTGGAAGATCTGAATTTATGTTTCTTTTTTTCATTAGAAAGGTCTAGGAAGCTTTGTCACAAGGGTATCTTAGGATTTTCTCTCTTATGAGACAAGTTTTAAGGTTTTTAAAAGAGTCAAAGTGATGCTACAATTTTTAGTTGGATGAATAAAATAAAGTTTATTTTACCGATTTATCTTAATCACTCGTTGACTTGTATTTTGTCACCTAGATTGTGACACATCGTGCTACTTACTCGTGCAAACAAACCTTTGCATGTTATTGACCATACGACCGAGCTTTAATCGACATCAGTGATTCTCCGATCAAGAGGGAGATGAGGAGAACATAAAACTTCACAAAGTCAAAAGAAGAATCAAAGTGACTAGGTGGGCAACTTACTAGCATGGGAGGGGAACGCATCCCAAAAATGAAGATGAAAAGCTGAAAAATATCAGAAAGCTATCAAATGCTAGGAATTGAAGTCTAGTTACAAGGAATACTTATCGATGAGTATCAAAGCAGGTTGTATTTTGATCCAATTAGATTGACTAGTAGTCTAGTACTATACAAGGACAATTTCATAGGGAAGTAGAAGACCCTTAATGGAGGTGACTGCTACAAGATTGAAGCATAACACGGTGTAAATCTAGACAAAAATGAACGAAATTGAAAAATTTCAGAGAAATCATGAAAGTGAAACAATATAAAAGCTGAAATGTCGAGGTAGTAAAAAACAAATATCCAAAGAATTCCAGTAAAAGGAGTGCTAAAATGCTCAAAAAGTGAAATAAACACAAAATAGGACATAATAGGCCATACCTTATTGGTAAATTGGGGTAATTAGATGCAAATGGTGCTTAATTAAGGAGAAATAGAGGTTTCATGCATGATTACCAGTCATTATTCATGAACAATTAATGAAACTACCATAACCAAGAAAGAGGTATGGAAAGCACATCCAACAAATGGAGATCCCCAAGGTTTGCTAGACCATCATCTGTCAATGTCCAAGCACAGCTAGTAGCGGTTACCATAAGCGTTCAGCTTTGATGTCTCGATGATTTGAGGAGAAATGTTGGAATAAACACAAATCTCATTGGCTTATGGAACTAAGTAACTACATAAATTACAAGAATCACAATATAATGGTAACACCACACACATGACAATGTACAGCCTCACATACAAACACAAGAACGAATAATACACAAACACAGCTGTGTACACATGCACTCCAAACACCGCTATAACAAATACATACCAACAATACGTATGGCAACCTTTAGAATGAGACTTATAGATGGTATGCTACCTGAAAAAGTAAACTTGACGACAACTATGTTCAATAAGGACCACAACCCATATAATGTGTTTTCTCTTTACGTTGTTGTTTTCTGTCAGAAGATGCTTTACTTTCGGCAGTACAGCATGCCTCAAATCTCATTGACTGTGGCACATTCATTAATAATAAGACTAACAAGATTCTGATATTTCTACTTAGCATAATTTTGTGAACCAGTAATGAACATCATCTTCAAGGCTTTCAGCTTTGACTTTTCAGGCAACTTGTTGAAAGCTAAGTGTCAACGTTATACATGTGGTGATAAGTAAATTATTGATATCCACACTTGTTTTATTATGTCTTATTCGTTAATCTCAGCATGCATGTATAATTAGCCTGAAGCATTTTATTAATCCCAGATTCTTTCTTCACTCTACGAGCCAAAATTGCTCCTAAATGGACGACAATTCTAAACGTTGCCGATACATACTTATTGGAGAACATGTGAAACAAAGTAGGGAAAAGTAGTATATTCATATGTTAATGGTGAAACTATGAAGTCGTGAACAATGTTACATAGATATTTGGTATGGGCCAAAGTTTTACGGTATCCAGACGTGTCTTGCGCCTTTTTTTTTTTTTTGCAATTTGTCTTACGCTCTATCCTCCAAAAACCCAACAGTTGGACACTCCTACACATTACAAATAGACAAGTAAATATATATGGTTATACATATGTATATGATTCCTACAGAAGTGATGTGTTGATTCGTGGAGTGTCCAAGTATCCAAAAGTTTCAACATGATAGAACTCCTCAAACTGAAGGATCCAGATAAGATTGGTCATGATAAAAATTGCAACAAAGACTATATGTACTCATGGTAGCTCCAGATACAAAAAAGTATTGCTTATTTGCATAGTTTTCATCACCTTCTAAGAAAGTCAATGTCTAGTTACCAAAATCATCAAGCCTTGACCCATTTTTTTCTCACTATGGAGCCGGTTTTATGAATCCTTTTTTCATTTCTATTTAGGGCTATTGTTGTCAATGAACAATATTCCATTTTTCTACAAATAGGTTCCATCAATGTTTATGCAAAAGTTCAATGCATTTCAAAAATAAGGTTAAAAGGTTCTAAGATCAAACCAGCTGTAACAAGCAATAGTAAAGGATTTCAACCTATAAGTTCTCCAAACAATTAACTTAATCATCCCATGAAGCAATATGTAAATATATAAAAAGTGCTTATTTAAATGTTCATGGGTAGCACCCTGGTATATCGAGAATAATTTGATTTAGTATAATAATTATACGGGAATATGGAGGGAAAGTATAGGGCTCGACAAGTAAACAACCAAGAAAGAATGTCTATAAGGAAGAAAATGCACGCATGGTTTAAAATAGCAACGATAAATGGCGATATATCGCCGATATACTGCTTGATCACCGGCTCCGACACAAAAACAGCCAAAATTCTCCTGTTTCGGAAAAATACTCGACATATTGCCTATATATCGGCAATATATCGCTATTTATCACCAATTATCGCCTATTTATCAGTGCTTTATCGCCTATTATCGATCATTGTTGGCAGTTTCGCCCGGAGAGACCCTTTGCCCCATTTTTTCTCATTTCATGACGTTTTGGTTTGATTTAGGTTTCTAAACCAAATATAAACCTCCATTTGTTGTTCTTGGTGGATTTGAAGAATCCCTAGACAAATTTGGGGGTTTTTTCCAAGCTTCTACGTTGAGGCATATTTTCAAATCTGCTTTTTTTTCCTCTTTAGATTTTCAAGAAGATTAGATGATAAATATGAAATGTTTATCATGAAATTAATTAGGATTCAGGGGTTTTCATGGGTTTCATCTACTTAAACCCAATGAACCATAATGAAAGTTTAGTATTTCAATACTACACATCCGATCTACATACTGTGAAGCATATGTGTTTTGATATGTTTCATCATGCATCCTAGTGTATATTATCTTATTGTGATTGTTTAATTCATAAACTGTTGCAAAGTTTCTAACAGTTCACAGAAAGTGTGGGACAGTTCACAGATTCATCTATAGAGTCTAAATTAAGAGGGCCCTACAGTAAATGATTGTTTTCTGTATGTTATTGATCATAATAGTGCATATATAAATCCTAAAGAGATATATACAAAATCCTCCCAAGAAAAACACCTTTTTTTGTCATTTTTCCTAATTTTTAGCGATAAATAAGCGTTTTTTCTTGATTTTTCTCCCAGGCAACTTGGCGATATCGACAGCGATAACGATACTTTAACCATTGAATACGCAAGATGGGTGATAGGAGAGTAAGGTAATGGACATTGGAAGGGAAAACAACCAAATGGGAAAAGGAAAGGAAAATAGGAGAAAGAGGAAAAACTTCTAAGACGTAGGGGCGGTGCTACGAAGCAATTCTCCATGCAACGAGCAAGGTTAAAAGGAAGGCAAGAAGAAGGTTGGATCAAAACTATATAGGAAGAGAAGTAGAGATAGAGAGAGAGAGAGAGAGAGAGAGCGAGGGAGCATGGATTGAAATTTCGACCGAAATATTGAATTTTCTGTAAATATTTTAGTTTCGATCGAGACCAAAAAGAAAGGTACGTGTGAAACCACAAAAGCCAGAATTTTGATCGACTTCGTTACATTTTCGGTTTTGAGGTATTTTCATAATTTTGATCGAAACCAGTCTACGGATTTCGCAAAACCTGTGAGTTGTTTTCGAGAACCTGGGAGCCTTTAAATGAGGAAGGGAGGGAGGGTTTGGTTTTGATCGAACCCATCGGGTTTTGGTCAAAACCACCAAACTTCGTCAGATTTCGACCGAAACCGCCGAAACCTCGTCGGTCTCACCATCGGAGGGCCAGAGTCACCGTAATCCAGAGCTCGCCGGAATCCAATGCAGGTTCTCACCGGTGTCACCGGATTTCGCCGGAATTCAACACTGGCCTCACTGGATTTCACCAAAATCGTCGAATTTTGTAATTGGAATTCACAGAAAATCGTTGCTGGAAGCTTGGAACTCGCTGGATTCCCCGGATTTGCCATTCGATTACCGGATCTCGCCACCCGATTCATTGAATCTCGTTGCCAGGTACAAAAACTTGTAAATTAATCTGAATTTGCAAATTATAATAACTTATAAATTAATCGTATTAATCTTTTACAATTCTTTTTATAGATAGCCTGACAGTCTCCCCCAGATAAGGATTCGGGGTCAAAAGACGTAGATTGGTACCACGGGTTCCCCTTAAACGTAAAGAAGTAGAAGTCACAATGTTGATATTGTGACAAACGGATCGAAAGTGGAGGTATTACACGGCTAAAGCAACACCTCGTCGGCTGCTTCCCCGATATAGCAGAGTGCTTTGAAGGCTTCAACTGAGGTCAAAATAGTCATACATCATGCGCACTTTATTAAAAAGCGAGGAATACGAAGGAGTTCAAATTCAAATCCCCAGGTCACTGAAAAAGAAAGAACAGATCCAGACTCCTTACACCATAAATCTCTTCGATCATCACCAAACTATATGTTGTACCATAAATACTACTTAATATTTTTATATCAAAATTTTCAAATTCTTCCTTTTTCTGTAGAAGATATTTATTTTTTAAAATTTCTAAAAATGAAACAACCAAAACTCTGATCAAAATTGTTGAAACCGCCAAAACTATCTAAATTAAAACTAACACCGAAGGGGATGAAATATAAACCAAAACTTTGAACATTGGTCATTATAGCAACTCGGATACCCTTCGACCGCCACTTAAGTTTACCTAGACTGTTGGTCCATCCATGAATCTTAAAAATACGCATCCTATTGTGAGCATCACTTATGTGATCATTGGAGTAGCTTAAGAATGTGTTTGTATGACTTACTTTATAATGATTTGTCAAAATAATGTATTTTCTTCATTTTATCGTTTTGTGGTTAAGAAAATGGATTGTTCGGTTCATCGAAACCATGGGTCATATGAATGTGATTGAACTCCTTAGTCATGAAATTGGTAGTTTCACGTAGGAACCAATCATGAAACCCTCTCTCCAAATTTTTTAGATGGATTGTCCCAAAAACCATTTACAAGAGCTTATTGCCTTAAAGCCTCTTGCACAATCTTTCACCTGAATATAAATATAATATCAATACAATAAATTATAGCAAAAAAAATAAAAATAAAATTGGTTATAAAAAACTGCAACACAACATAGGAAGCTTATTTATTAGAATCTAGTTTGAATTTTGCAACTGGTTGACCCTAAGTAAGGGATCAAGAACCAACCCACTCCCTCAACCCAAAATAAAATGCATCATCATCATCCACGTCTTATGATCTTATCCCATTAAGATATGTGATTGTCTGTGGAGCAAACTCTAATAAAGAAGGTTCCACAAAAACATTAACATGAATTCTCAAGAGACTGCCCTCTAAGATTGGTGTTGAAACCTGACTAGCAACAAGAGAGGGGCCTACTACGAAACTTAGAAGAATAGTTGGTGGGTAGGGAGATTATCTCATTTTTTATCCACTAAACTAACTAGGGCCATCCGCTAAAGTTTCCCTAGACTAGGAAAGAGTCTAGACGAAGACGATAGAAAGATAGATTTCATCATCAGCATCAATCTCTTATCCACCATGATGAGATCGACTACATGGCATATTAACAAGAATATTTTGGCTAGCTATTAACGTCAACTCTCTTAAATTGGTGGTAAAAACCTTACCAAGAAAACTTGGCAAGAAAGGTGCATGTAACTCTCTTAAATCGGTTCTTCGCCTCCAGCGTCACCCCTATCTAGGCTCCTAGTGGGCATAGTAACTCACGAGGGTGCACCTACAAATCTCAATTATTTTTACTCCGCCATCTAGTTTCAAGTTATAGGTGGTGCAAATGACCATTGTTCACTCGACATCTACTATCAACACTGATGATTTTATCAGATGATATGCCTTTAATTCATATGGGTCTGAGAAGATTTTTCCTTTCAAAGAGCGAGTTGTGATTGTGTATAATGCCATTAATAGCATTTTATATATCTTCGTGCGCATACTTTCACATGGTTCAAATTTCATTTGAAATGATATGTTTAGTTAATGTGTAGAGATTTCACATTGTTTGGATGTGACAAATAATATTTACATTGCTGGACACTTCGTTGTGTGTGTTTTTTCTACTCTAAAAAAACATTAGTATGCCTCTTTAAAGAATAGTAAGTAATAATTAGATAGAAAACTATTGCTATTTCTAAGCTAAGATGGCATCAAATCTTTATTACTGAGTTCATAGTTCAACAAATTCATATCTTCAATGCAATATGAGAACCAAGTCACTATTAAATAAGCATTCACTCATTGGTCGGAATAGCCTAAAGAAGCATATCATAAACAAGGGATTAAGGGAAAGGTGTTATATCATTGGGTTATGTGATCATTCATTACCATTCATGTCACTTTACTATCTAATATCCATGTGAAATTTGAATTCTGACAAATGACCGGATTGTCATGGACTTAGCGATCGCTCAAACTCGTGCAATGCCTAATCTACCTCCTTGTAACCGAGTCAGCCTTCCCTCAAAGCTCTCCAGCAAGAGGACCTTCCCTCAACTAACTCACACGCACAGAAGGGAAGATAAGAGATTGGAATGGAAGAGAACTCTATGACTGGTAGAGAGAGAACAATTTTCCGAGATAAGGAGCAGATATGACCTCCCCTCTATTTATAGGCTAGAGGGATATACATGGGTGGCTAGGATTGTGTCACTCATTACTAATCTAATGGGGGGAACATTCTAAAGTTCTCTGCTCAATTCTATGATAAATGACATACAAGCTACTTCACAATAGGCTAGGATCTTCTAGAAGACTAGAGAACAAAAGTGTATTACATAAGGAAAAATCTTCCACGTGAACCTTCCTCCTCCAAGTGCCTCTTAGTTGTTTGAGTAAATGCCTTGGGCACTTGACTAGCTCAGGTGGGTAAGGTGATGCTCTTGAAAAGTACTGCAAATTATGTCTGAAGATAGAAATTCACAATAATTTAGTTAGCCCACAAGCAAATTCTCTACTTCAATCCACACAAGGAACTGTTGACATTAGAAAGTGGTGGTCCGAGAAATTATGCATACACATCAACATGATCCTTTCTTTCAAAATAGAGAAATCTGATCCAACCTCAGGCCCCAAGAAGGAAGGAGAAGACCTCCTTGAATACAGATCAACAACGGTGCAAACACATCAACATGATTCTTTCTTTCAAGACAGGGGAATCTGATCTAACCTCAGGCTTCGGGGCCGCCCCCGAGAGGGAAGGAGAAGATCTCCTTGACGGGCGAGAACTCGACGAGCCCGATGTCCATGGCGTAGCCGGATACGGGCAGCTTCTGATCGAGGAGGATGCCGAAAGCGTCGGCCATGCGGCTCTTGGGGACGTCCTGGGCCACGGAGCAGTACGGGACCCACGAGTCCGGCCGGTAGCCCTCCGCTGCCTCCACCCCTTCCTTCTTGAGGGCGTCGCAGAGCTGGGAGTGGAGGTGGAGGAGGGCCGAGGAAGGGGTGGGAGAGAGGAAGAGGACACCGCCGCCGTCGTGGGAGGAGGGGAGGGCGCCGACGGAGGAGAGGGTGAGGGGCAGGGGATCGTGGCGGGAGGCGAGTGAACGGACAGCAGATTGGAGGCGCGAGGGGTCGAGGGCGGGGCTGGAGAGAAGGGTGATGTGTGGGCGGGAGGAGATCTCGATGAGCTGGGTGCTGATCTGGCGGCGGGCGAGGACGTTCCAGGCCTTGAGCACCTGGTTCTCCAGCGCCGGGTCGAAGTACAGCTCCACCGCATAGCCCTGCTTCGACGCCGCCGGAGACGGTGGCGGTGCCGCCCCGGACATAGCTGCTCTCCCTTGATGAAACGGACGAGAAGAATCGGCGAGAAGACGAGAGGAGGGATCCTGCGGAACTGGGCCCTCCACCAAAGTGGGCTCTGGGCTGCGAAGGTCGGGTCGGATCAAAAACCGGCAAAATAAGTGCGTTTGGGTATGGGTTCGGATTCGGTACCGGATCGGCTGTTATTACTCCAGTCTACTTGGGTTGGAGCTCTGAACCATAGATCTCAAGTTAGAGAAACGTCAACACCCTCCCCAAAGTAGGGAGCGATGTTTAGAGAAGGATGACATTCCGCTTAGAATAGGGAGTCATTTTTGGAAGCCAATTCCAACAGCCTCCCAGTTCATATAGGGGTAGGATATTTATACGGTTTTTTTTTTTTCATTTTTTGGATAATTTTATATTCTTTTAAAATGATTTGGAGGAAAGCCGAACGTTTTGCATGTGGGGCTTAGGAGATAGCAAGGGGAAGTCACTCAACACATTTGATAAGCAGACCGACGAAGAGATAAAATAGAGAATCTTTACTTCTAGGGGGAAAAATAAAAAAAAAGGGAATTGAGCATGTTGGAGCGGGATATTGGATGTTTGGCTCCCTACTCTAACAAATGAAGCTAATTAGAGAGCCTATTGGAGATGCTCTTAGGGGGGCTCTTTTGGATGTGAACGTTCTATTTCTTTGTTTCATGTCAGAAACATGTTTCTTAGAAACAATAGTCAAAATATTCCGCATTGAGAATAATGTTTTGCATGTGAAACAAAATAAGCGTAGAAAATCGTTGTAAGAAACAAAACACAAATTACGATTGTTTCTCAGAGGTTGACTCAAAGACATAACTCACAACATTACACTCTGTAACGTTCGGTAACGATTGTCTTAAACTCACCATAACGATCAATTTAAAACAAAGGAGTAAAAACAATTGGGCACTAAAATAACCCAGAAGCCCATTTGTGTCCACGTGGCTCGTGAGTCGCCACCCAGGCCAGCTCGATGCACATGTGTGGTGGGCCAGGCCGTGGCTATTGTGAAGCTACAAGGCCCTCAGGGAGAGTTCTATTAAATATCTAACTCTAGTTCTCCCTCTTATCAATCTAATATAATCTAATAGTCTATATATCTATACTAAAATAGAACCCTCTCTCCCGTGTTGTGACACGTGGACGTCTTTTAAAGAGCTAGAATTCTTCTTCCGCGTGTGAAAGCGGCTCTCTTTTAAATCCATTTAAAAACCTACCATAAAGATGATAAATTTTCATTCAATGGTATTTAATGATCATTTGATGTTAATCTCTCTCTCTAACAAGTGCATCACACTCACTTCAGATTTCCCGCTTCTTCGAACAGTTGTGTTGTCATCTTTGCCAAATGGTGTGCATCAAGCACATTCGGGTAGTGCCCGGATTTTTTACTAGTATAATACTAAAATGGAACCCTCTCTCCCGTATTGTGATATGTGGATCACTTTTGAAGAGCCAGAATCCCTCTCCCGTGTGTGAACACGGCTCTCTCAAAAATACTATTAAAAATCTACTATAAAGATGATAAATATCTATTCAATGACATTTAATGGTCATTTGATGTTAATTAGAAAAATCATTAGTATTATCTCTCTTTCTTTCTCCAATAAGTGAATCACACTCGGATAAGTGAATCACAATCACTCTAGATTGCACACTTCTTTGGATGATTGTGATGTCGTTTGTGTTAAGTGGCGTGCATCAAGTTCATCTGGGCATTGCCCAGGTTTCTTACTAGTATGGGACTAAACTCAAAACCCAAGTTTCATTCTCAAAAATAAAAACCAACTTTTATAACACATAATCCACCTTTATTCCTCTCCTTCCTGCACACTGGTGCCTCCGTCATGTCCCCTTCTCGTTCCTTCTCCCCATCCCATCCTTCTTCCAGAGGGGAGGGGGTTGACGATGAAGATAGGGAAGGAGGAGGAAAGGGGCGATGACGAAGATGGTAGAGGAGAAGTGAAAAGGGAAGTGGAGGTAGCGAAGGCTCGACTGATGGGGAGGGGGATGAAGTAGGAGGGAGAGGAGGAGGTGGAGAAGAGCAAGGGAGATGGTGGCAGCGATTAGAAGAGAAGAAGACAACAAGGAAGGAGGTGAAGAAGGCATCAAGAGGCGCCAGTGACAAAAGAGGTGGAGGCTACCAGGACACCGACGTCGAAGAAAGAAGGTGACAAAGGAGTAGGGTATGTGGTGGTTATGAAGAGGAGGGTATACTTGTCATTTTAAAAATAAAGAATGAGAAACAAAGGGAAACAGGGGCTATTCAGAGATCTATGGGATGAAAATGAAAAAAGAACAATGATATTCAACGATCCTGACATCTAGATGGCTCCAAGGAGCTCTGATGTGGTTGCCGGGGAGCAGTATCGACTAAGTTAGATTCATAAAAGGGGCCCACCTCCGTCTACTCGCTAGCCTCCACATAAGTTGGCTAGCCTCCGTCTACTCGCTAGCCTCCACATAAGGATGGCTCCTTATGTTGGAATTGGATCCGCTTATCAGAGTCGTAACGGAAGCAAAAGATAGATCCGAAGATCATACGGTGTATGTTTCATTACAATTAATTCTACAAAACAATCTACATGCAAATCTATGATCTTAGCATATGTGCGGACACCCTAGAGGCATACTACTATCTACGGAAGACATGCATGCCTCTAGTTAGGTGTTTAGAATCATCATACCTTTTGGATTTATGATCCGGAGATGACGGAACGATAAAAAACCGCACTTGAATCGCAAGGGAAACTGTCGGATAGCACATTGTCCTTTGCGAATTGAAGAATCCTCGAAATCCCGTCTCTGAGTGCAAGGATTACGAGCCGACGGAGGAATCCGTTGCGAAGACGATGGCGAGCCACGAGATTTCCTCCTCCTCTTTCTCTCTTCTTCCTTCTCCTTCCTTCCTCTTTCTTCTCCCTTCTTCTTCCTCTCTTTTCCTTGGCCGAAACCACAAAAAGAGGGAGAGAGGGAGAGGTCGGATTTTCTGGAGGAGAGGAGCACTAAAGGCCGGCCCCTCCCCCTCCCTATTACTTATAGGGTCGGTCTCCTAGTGCCTTGGGCAAGCTAGGGGCGGCCCTAATAGGATTAGGATGAGGGGGGTCGGTTTTTAGGGATTTCCAATGTCTATCGTGAAGCTTGGACAAAAACGCCCTTCACGAAAAGTGAAAAACTGAAAGAGAGACTGAGTGAGGTGCGCTACTCGGAATCGAGTTCCGTCAGCACCTATGAGCTCCTGGAATTATTTTGCTCATTATAAGATTCATATTCAATGTGTTTTGAGCTATATTTCAGTATTTACCAAAATACTCATATGGCCCGTAATACATGTGAATTAGGTTCTTAGGCTCCGGGCTTGCGCTTTATCGCGCTACTTCGCATCCAACGTATCCAACTAGGTCGGGGAACAATTCCTATACGCAACGACAGGGTAGAACCTTCAGAGTTCGGGATCTCTAGCTCCAACCGGATCCCTGATTAACTGTTCCGGTGACACACCGAAAGTTCCGTTAATCAGCCCTAATCTGATTAACCCGCTTAGCCACCCAAAGTGCGATGCGAGTTGAACTCTAGTGATCCTAAACTTATGTTACTCCCTCATAACTCTGTTCTCTACTATACTCCGATAATACTTAGTCCCTCCTATTACTGGTGCCATGATACGACTCGGGAGGTGGAGAGCACCGTCAGATCCCGATCGATCATCTGACTAGGGTTTGATGACTTGTCATCTATAACACTACACACCTTCCGGTACTATGTCTAGCATCCGGAACATCGTCAGTCATACTGACAACCACCAGGCCTGGGTTAACTGTGTGGACAGATTGACTCATCAAAACACACCCATTCATCACTGGACGTCAAATAACCTGTAGGGATTACATGTCACTCAAGCGCCAGCCGGGTAACCCACGTACCGTGATATTGGACTATGGAAGGTCCGCACATGTTGGCACATCAAAGCACCACACAACTGGTTGGCCCAGTGAATATGGTCCCTCAGGGTTAATGACAGATTATCTATAGTAGTAAGACGGTTTATGCACCAGTGTCTGAATCACTGAACTGTGCACCGTCTTGGTTCCTGTTCAACACGATCATTGTGCTTGGTCAGGTGAATGGGAATCCCACGTTCCCGTGGTGGAGACTTCACCACATCCTCTACCTGCCAACAGCTTGTTCTCGGTGAAGCGACCGGCATCACCTAAGCTGTGAACTAGTTCTAGGTCTATACAGAACTGGTCCATTGGGTCTCCCAAGTATGGATCCTCCATGCACCTCAGTGGCCTACTGTGTTCCCTAGGGTCCTTTTTATTATATGAGTATTAACATATATCAACGTAGTATTCTAATTAAAGCAATAACCAAAGTCATCTTTATTAATGTTAATACAGAAAATCCATGCTAAGGACACACGAGCTACAACAATCTCCTACTTGGCCTAGCGGGGAACAACAGTCTTAACTCCCATGGCATCCACGTGCTTCTCAAAAGCCTTGGTCGGTAACGCCTTTGTGAAAGGGTCCGCCATGTTATCTGCAGACGCCACCTGAGTCACTGCAACCTCCCCTCACTTCTGCAAGTCCCAGATAATATAGTATTTTCGCTCGATATGCTTTCTCTTCTGGTGATATCTTGGCTCCTTGGATTGTGCTACCACTCCACTATTGTTACAGTAAAGGACAATAGGATCTTGAGCTCCCGGTGCGTATCCTAAGTCCGTAAGGAACTTCTTGAGCCACACCGCCTCCTTAGCTGCTTCGCACGTCGCAACATACTCAGCCTCTGTCGTCGAATCCACGATGCATCCCTGCTTCACGCTCCTCCAACTGACAGCTCCTCCTTCTAATGAAAACACAAACCCTGACGTCGATCTCCTGGATTCCGGATCTGATGCAAAGTCAGAATCCGTATATCCAATCGGTATCAGTTCCTGTGAAGAGTAAACTAACTCATAATCTCTCATCCTACGGAGATACTTGAGTATACTTTTCACAGCAGTCCAGTGCCCTGGACCCGGATTTGACTGATACCTGCCCATCATGCCTACTGCATAGCATATATCTGGTCTCGTGTACTGCATAGCATACATCAGACTCCCTACAGCCGAAGCATAAGGTATCTTCTGCATCTCTGCCCTTTCCTCAGGAGTCTTAGGACCTTGATCCTTGGACAACTTAATTCCATGTCTGAATGGAACCAGTCCCTTCTTGGAGTTGTGCATACTGAATCTGACCAAGATAGTATCTATGTAGGCTGACTATGACAGCGAGAGAGTCTTGTTCTGACGATCTCGAGTTACCTTGATCCCCAGAACATAACTCGCTTCACCCAGGTCTTTCATGTCAAATTGAGAGGACAACCACACCTTCACTGTAGACAACGTTCCAACATCGTTTCTAATGAGCAGGATATCGTCTACGTAAAGTACTAGAAAAACTACTGCAGTCTTATCGCTTCTTTTATAAATACATGGTTCATCCACGTTCTGCTCAAATCCATAAGACTGGATAGCCTGATCAAAATGCATGTTCCAACTTCTGAATGCTTGCTTCAGTCCATAAATGGACCTTTGCAACTTGCATACCAGACTTTTCTGACCTTTTACGACAAAGCCTGGAGGCTGAGATATATAGATGTCTTCTTCCAAATCCCCGTTGAGGAATGTGGTCTTAACGTCCATTTGCCAGATCTTCCAATCATAATGGGCTGCAATGGACAAGAGAATCCGGATAGACTTAAGCATAGCCACTGGCGAAAATGTTTCGTCATAGTCGATCCCTTCTCACTGGGTATAACCCTTAGCGACTAGTCTAGCTTTGTAAGTCTTAACGGTACCATCTGGACCTCTTTTTCTTTTGTACACCCACTTACACCCAACAGGTTTAATGTTATGAGGCGGTGTTACAAGTGTCCAGACCAAGTTTTGGGATATCGATGTCAGTTCTGCCTCCATGGCTTCCTGCCATGTTGTATGCTCAGAGGATACCATCGCTTCGTCATAGTTCAGAGGATTATCCTCCTGAAACTCTGGATCCACCATAAAGGCTTCTCCAATGTATCTATCAGGAGCACTTGTGGTCCTCCCACTGCGACGAGCCTGCGGTGGTTCCATAGGAGTCGATTCTACAGTATTGTTTATCTTAGTGGTATCGGCTCCCACTATGTTTTCTGTCTGCGTACTCCCATCAGTACCAAGCAATTCTTCAAGAACTACTTTACTGGTGGGCTTATGGTCTATTAAATAATCATGCTCCAGGAATACGGTGTTCTTCGAGACGACAACCTTTCTATCCTCAGGATCATAAAATAAACCACCATTTGTCCCTTTTGGATACCCAACGAACAGACATACCTTAGTCATTGACTCTATCTTATCTCGCTTGTCCTTCCGCACATGTGCTGGACAACCCCAAATCCTAAAGTGCTGTAGGCTTGGCTTTCGCTTCAACCACAGCTCCCAAGGAGTTAGAGGTACTGACTTTGATGGAACAAAGTTCAAAGTATATGCTGCCGTCTCTAGGGCATATCCCCAAAAACTAGGTGGCAATGTTGCATAACTCATCATAGTCCGAACCATGTCTAACAAAGTTTGGTTTCTCCTCTCAGATACACCATTTTGTTGTGGTGTCCCCGGTGCAGTCAACTGGGATACAATCCCATGCTCACGCAGGTACCAATAAATTCATCCGATAAGTATTTGCCTCCTCGATCCGATCGAAGAGACTTGATACTTTTACCCGTCTACTTTTCTGCTTCAGCTCTGAACTCCTTGAACTTATCAAAGGATTTAGACTTCCGCCGCATTAGGTATATGTATCCAAACCTCGAGTGATCATCCGTGAAGATGATGAAATACTCGAAACCTCCTATAGCACGGACACTTATAGGCCCACATACATCAGTGTGTGCCAACTCCAATACCTCCTTAGATCTACTACCTTTGGCTCGGAAAGATCTTTTAGTCATCTTGCCTTCCAAGCAAGACTCACACGTCGGTAGGCTTTCTGAAATATCTGGACTTAAAAGTCCTATCTTAACCAACCTGTGAATCCTGTCTGAGGCTATGTGTCCAAGCCTTATATGCCAAAGGAGTGTTGGATTATCTGAGGGATTTTTCCTTTTAGATGAATTAACCACACAATCTTCAGTTATGTTATCCTGCTTATGATTGGAGTTAATTACAAAGAGACCATTCTGTATCTTTCCCTTACAAACAAAGGAACCATTCAATTTAATTGACACACCAGAAGCATCAAATAAAACTGAAAAACCTTCATTATTCAATAAGGAAACAGAAATTAAGTTTCGTCTCAAGGACGGTACATAAAGTATGTCTCTAAGTAATAAACTTCTTCCATCAAGGAACTGCAAGACGATATCTCCAACTGCTTCAGCCTCTGCCACGGCCTCAGTTCCCATGCTTAGGATCATCTCCCCATCACCCAGTTTTCTTATCTCCTTGAACCCCTGCAAATTATTTCAAGTATGGTTAGTGGAACCAGAATCTACAATCCATGAAACTGAAGAACAACTGGATAGTACAAGGGATTCCACTATGTGGATTTGAGATATACCTGTCTCAGCCTTCTTGGGAGCCGCGCGGCAGTCACCCTTTCAGTGCCCCTTCTTGTCGCATCAAAAATATTTTTTTTTGGGTTTTGCCGGACCATTCTGCTTAGAAACCTGCAACTGCACCTGGCCCATCTTCACGGGCTTCTTAGACTTTCTTTTCTGAAACATGCCTTTGGCTTTTAGAGAAGAATTCCACTCTACGTTCAGGGATTGGGCTCCTGCCTTCATCTCATCCTCTGCCGCCTGGAGCACCGCTAGGAGCTCTGTGTTAGACATCTCCAACCGGTTAAGGTTAAAGTTGGTAACGAAGCCCTCAAACGCTCCTGACAGAGATGTGAGGAAAATGTCAGTCTGGATCACTGCATCCAAGATGACATCGAAGGAACCAAGTTCGTTCACATAGCCAGCATATGATCCTGAACTAAAGTCCCCTCTGCCATCTTCATGGACACCAATTTCTTGATGGTCAGGTAACGAGTTACCCTACTACGACCCTCGAATATTTCCTTTAGGTAGAGCATCATGTCTGAAGCGAAGGCCATGTCTTCGACTTGCTTCTAAAGGACGGTCTATAAGGATGCCACTATATAGCACTTGCACATTTCATCAGCATCTAGCCAGTCTTTCCATTCTTTCAACTGAGCCTCAGTTGCACTTGGTCCCGGCATGGCCAGTTGAGGGGTACTTAGGGCAATTGTGTGTTTGCCAACCCTTAGGATGAGCATCAGGTTATGCTTCCAGTCCTCGTAGTTTGGTCCCGTAAGTTTGTTATCATTAAGTATGGAGGCAAGGGGGTCGAGCTTGGTCATGATTTCTGTAAACAATGGTTCAAAAAAAAATTAGGGTTTACTACAATCTATTTCATGGAATTTAGAAATAGATAATGTTTACTCTAGCCGCTATGTCTTCACTACCTCAAGTGGAGACATCCAGGAATCTAAATTCCCTGGGCTCGAGCACTGAGACTATCGGCCTTGAATTGGAGACAGTATCTCGGTGAGAGCATGCAACCGCTTCTGCCAACGGGGTTTTTACGACCCAGTCATCATCAGAATTATCCATGGTAAACTGAAAGACCTCCCAGTCTCCTTTTGGCCAGCTTTATGTGACCCGTGTGTGCAGCAACAGCGGCATCACACAAGCTTTTGGATGCTTCCCACAAATCTAGGTGGTGTCGGCAAGGGGGTTCATAGGCTCCCGCGGTGCAGAAAAAAATCGTCACCCATTGCCACCGGCATCCTCTATGTCCCGTAGGAAACCACTAGGCGAACTAGCATGGAAGAAAACACAGCTATTACCCGGTGGGAATATGGAACTGCGTACCTCCCACCCAGACCCTTAGCCGGTTGATTGTGGAGGCCAGGGGCTCCCCTTTGGAGGGAACCTCTTACACATCCCTTCTTTATGAGGTTTTATGCATATCTAGAAAGGTCACGACCTCCTAGACTTAGACTCTGGTCTACTGTGCTCCTACTAGGATTACAAACCTTCCCGCAAAGCATTAGTATCCTCGAAAAATATCATAGTCCCTACCTTGAATACTCAGCTTTCGCCTTTCTTGCAAGGATCGCATTACATAGATTCCAAGGATCCCGATACTTCACTAGTTTGCCCATAATCCTAAGATCTAGAGCCTAGCCTAAGGTCAACGTGGAAAGGACTCCCACTACGATGACGCCTCGTTCACAATTTGATGCCTGATATCATAGTAGACCTCATCTCATTATAGGTTTCGATGCTGGCCAAATAGGGACATCCGACAACCTCCGCCGGACCTCAACCTAATGGTGGCATAACCAAATCGTGATGGGTTCATACAACCATCAAACGTCATCTAGAAACGGGTATCACACAGTGAAATCCTAACCTAACTTGGTCGCTAGGACCACGTGGGGAAAGGGCATCCCACTAGGGTTATCATACTTCTTATGGAGACATTAGTTAATTATCTCTAAACAAATCTAACACTGTGTCTATCTCGGTGCACAGTACTTGGCTACCTGAACTACCACGAGGGCGGTTACCACCTTTCCTTTTAGCTAGCCACCGGATTTGCACGTGTTAGAACCATATAGAGACACCGA
This sequence comes from Chamaelirium japonicum, assembly GCA_947650365.1. NCBI lineage: Eukaryota > Viridiplantae > Streptophyta > Magnoliopsida > Liliales > Melanthiaceae > Chamaelirium > Chamaelirium japonicum. Next base: position 9,181,373 of record OX393555.1, on the reverse strand, counting down.
TGAATCCATAAGCTTAGTACTAATCCTAAGCCTGATCTAGAGACAAACTCACAAGCAAAATAGATAATCACATTATCATCGGGATTCTCTAAATACTAAATAAAGAGAAATAACAGAAATAACATCCAGACTGAATCAAGTCCAGGGTCCGACCCCCTGAACCTGAATAGCACAGCCAAGATATCATGCTCTTCCGTTCTGTACGATCTCTGATGATGATCCCCATCATCGCCAACGTGCACGCTTTCGCCGGGTCTTTGCACACCATGGTACCGCTTGCCCGAACCGTGGATGTAGTATCATCTCCTTCTTCCTGTGACCGAAAAACTAACACGCTCCGAGCAAGTGCTCGTTCGTGTACAATTTCGCTAGAAAGAAAAATAAACAATTCTAGAAAACATGGCCAGGGAACCGAGGATGATCAACCCCCACCCTCGCCCATCTAGAGCCTTAAAATCCACAAGCACAATAATAATCAATGCAAAAATTAAATCCGGAGTCCGACCCCCGGAAGCATGCAATCACATATTACTATTCAGCGCGGCACCTGCAAAAAGACGATACATAGCACAATCCATATGCATGATCTACACCGAACCCCGACGAAAACATATGACATCATATATTCACATGATGTTTTCACGAATTCATGCATGAAACATACACCAAAGCATGCTCTGATACCAATTGTTGAAATTGGATCCGCTTATCAGAGTCATAACGGAAGCAAAAGATAAATCCGAAGATCATACGGTGTATGTTTCATTACAATTAATTCTACAAAATAATCTACATGCAAATCTATGATCTTAGCATATGTGCGGACACCCTAAAGGCATACTACGATCTATGAAAAACATGCATGCATCTAGTTAGGTGTTTAGAGTCATCATACCTTTTGGATCTATGATCCGGAGATGATGGAACGATAAAGAACCGTACTTGAATCGCAAGAAAAACTGTCGGATAGCACCTTGTCCTTTGCGAATTGAAGAATCCTCGAAATCCCATCTCTGAGTGCAAGGATTACGAGCCGACAAAGGAATCCGTTGCGGAGACGATGACAAGCCACGAGATTTTCTCCTCCTCTTTCTTTATTCTTCCTTCTCCTTCCTTCCTCTTTCTTCTCCCTTCTTCTTCCTCTCTTTTCCTTGGCCGAAACCACAAAAAGAGGGAGAGAGGGAGAGGTCGGATTTTTTGGAGGAGAGGAGCACTAAAGGCCGGCCCCTCCCCCTCCCTATTACTTATAAGGCCGGTCTCCTAGTGCCTTGGGCAAGCTAGGGACAGCACTAATAGGATTAGGATGAGGGGGGTCGGTTTTTAGGGATTTCCAATGTCTATCGTGAAGCCTGGACGAAAACGCCCTTCACGAAAAGTGAAAAACTGAAAGAGAGACTGAGTGAGGTGCGCTACTCGGAATCCAGTTTCGTCAGCGCCTATGAGCTCCTAGAATTATTCCGCTCATTATAAGATCCATATTCAATGTGTTCTGAGCCATATTTTAGTATTTACCAAAATACCCCTACGGCTCGTAATACATGTGAATTAGGTTCTTAGGCCCCGGGCTTGCGCTCCATCGCGCTACTTTGCATCCAACGTATCCAACTAGGTCGGGAAACAATTCCTATACACAACGACAGGGTGGAACCTTCAAGGTTCGGGATCTCTAGCTCCAACCGGATCCCTAATTAACTGTTCCGGTGACACACCGAAAGTTCCGTTAATCAGCCCTAATCCGATTAACCCGCGTAGCCACCCAGAGTGCGACGCGAGTTGAACTCTAGTGATCATAAACTTATGTTATTCCCTCGTAACTCTGTTCTCTACTATACTCCGATAATGCTTAGTCCCTTCTATTACTGGTGCCATGATACGACTCGGGCGGTGGGGAGCACCGTCAGATCCCGATCGATCATCTGACTAGGGTTTGATGACTTGTCATCTATAACACCACACACCTTCCGGTGCTATGCCTAGTATCCGGAACATCGTCAGTCATACTGACAACCACCAGGCCTGGGTTAACTGTGTAGACAGATTGACTCATCAAAATGCACCCATCCATCACTGGACGTCGGATAACCTGTAGGGATTATATGTCACTCAAGCACCAGCCGGGTAACCCAACGTACCGTGGTATTGGACTATGGAAGGTCCGCACACGTTGGCACATCAAAGCACCACACAACTGGTTGGCCCAGTGAACATGGTCCCTCAGGGTTAAGGACAGATTATCTATAGTAGTAAGACGGTTTATGCACCAGTGTCTGAATCACTGAACTGTGCACCGTCTTGGTTCCTGTTCAACACGATCATCATGCTTGGTCAGGTGAATGGGAATCCCACGTTCCCGTGATGGAGACTTCACCACATCCTCTACCTGCCAACAGTTTATTCTCGGTGAAGCGACCGGTATCACCTAAGCTGTGAACTAGTTCTAGGTCTACACAGAATTGGTCCACTGGGTCTCCCAAGTATGGATCCTCCATGCGCCTCAGTGGCCTACTGTGTTCCCTAGGGTCCTTTTTATTACATGAGTATTATCATATACCAGAGTAATATTCTAATTAAAGCAATAACCAAAGTCATCTTTATTAATGTTAATACAGAAAATCCACGCTAAGGACACACGAGCTACAACACCTTAACTATCATCACGAAGAAGCATTTTTCTAAATAAAATTTTCCTTCTTGAATAATAAGTGGTATTTAAGGGATTGGCTTCGATGTTGTTATATATGTGAATGACTTCTTAGTGAAAAAACCCTTTTTAGGAGATGCTTTTAAGCTCTAGTCCCGACAATGTGTTTGTTTGAGCTCAAACCCCTTCCGAAAAGATACTTTTATATTAAACCCTTATTGTCTTTTCCAAGCCCTATCAAATGACAAAAATATCCTTCCATTACCCCTCAGGCTGCACATGATAAATAGTATTTGTACGGTGATTGCCACAGTGATTTTACTGTAGCAAAATATCAATTGGTTGCTACAGTGATTTCACCATAGCAACTACAATGAAATCACTGTAGCGACTACTATGTTAACCCCAATTGATATTGTAGAATTGTTAATCTACTACAGTGATTCTGGAGTATCAATTCTATCAGCAGGGTATTAATTGGTTGCTACAATGAAATCATTGTAGCTGCTACAGTGATTTCACTGTAGTAACCGAATTGATACTCTATTGTCTGAATTGATAATTTAGAATTGGTACCGTAGCAGCTATAGTGATCCGGGAGTATCAATTCGGGCACTGGAGTATCAATTCAGTTGTTACAGTGAAATCATTGTAGCCGATATAATAAACCACTATAGCAACCGAATTGAAATCATTGCTACAGTGAAAATACTATAGCGGTCACTGTATAGGCACTATTATGGGTGCAAATTTTGGCAAGAATCCCCACGGACCACGGGACCCACCATCCCTGCCTCGGGGTTCCACGAAGACTACTGCGGGACCCACTAGCCCTGCCTAGGGGATCCACGAAGACTACCACGGGACCCACCAGCCCTGCCTGGTGGGTCCACAGAGACTACAGCGGGACCCACCAGCCCTGCCTAGTAGGCCCACAGAGACTACAGCAGGACCCACCAGCCCTGCCTGTGGAGTCCCCAGAGACGACAGCAGAAACCGCCATTTACCCCGGTTTTCCACCCAGAATTCTTCTATAAATAACAGACCCCTCCAAATGTAAAAATGATCTGAAATCTGATTTCAAAAACCAGAGACCAGAATCCAGAAATCCCAGAGCTCTGGAATCCCAGCTTTCGATCTTCCAATTTCCTCGATCTTCTTCTTGTCTCTGAAGAGTTCAGAGACACTTCAGTGACACTCGGCCTGTCGAGGTCACTTCAAGCAAAGAGTTAGTGAATTTGGGTTGCTCCCTATAGCACGGAGACGTAGGCTTCGGCTGAACTCCGAGATCACACCTTGTGTCAACCTTCTCTCTATTTGCATATCGAAAGTCTTAACTTAAAGTCACCAAGGCATCGACCTTCGGACCTACCTTCCAGTCAACAGATCGATCAAAGACCTTCGACTCAACTTCGATTGACTGGTGGGTGAGTCTTCAGATCGGCAGAAAGATTTTTCCCCCACAACTATTACAAAATTGTTAAACTACCTTTACTTAGTTGATACTAGAGAGGTAAAATGGATATTTTTAAAAAATAAGGTACGTATGGGCTTAAGGCTAAATGAACTTGAGGCAAAGGTTTATCGTAATACATATGCAATTAAAAGGGCCTTAGGCTAATAACCCCATAAATCTATGGCATGCAAAATAATTTAAGTAGATGATGCATGATATTAGACATGCGAGGTTTCAGAAGATTGAAGGAATGGTAGAAAATGAAAGGTCTATGATTAGAACTAGCCTAATTATGTTGGAGTGTTGTTGAAGATGTGGCTTGACTCAGGGGTTGTGTGCACGACCTAGACAGATCATGTGCATGACCCGACCCCCTATGGAAATTAAAAGTCGACACATCCTTTCCCAAGTGGTCGTGCCCATGACTTGGAGCCCAATTTTCTCGACGCGCCATTCATCAGAAGAACGAGACTTGTTACAGGCAGTCATGCGCATGTCAGATAGCGCGAGTCAGTCCATGTCATGCACATTTTGACTTTTCTTTTGAGTCTGTTTTGAGAAAATAATTAGGATTAAGCTTATATAACATATTCCCTTGATATATAAAGGAGTCTAGAGTTTTGGGGAGAGGTATGAAAAACATTGTTTACTTCGAGGGAGGCTTGGAGAGACTTGAAGAGGGTTTGGAGAAGAAGGAGGTGCTCTCGGCGATGGGAGTTCATCTCATTGGAGCTAACCGTTGCTTGTAACTCTGGTTGGTTCTTCATTCTAGTAGATCGTCAAATTGTCTTTGTCCGTGGTTTTTGCAAGGGTTTCCACGTAAATTTCTTGTCTTTTTCTCTGAGATTGCTTTGTGGTTAATTTTTTTTTCTTGTCTTGCTATTTTTCTATTTTGTGTTGGATTACGTGTTTCGCATCGATTTGTCGGAGGATCGTTTTTGCAATTGATTTTTGTTGACACACGTGGTTAAAATGATTCGGTATCAGATTGTTTATCCGGTATCGTCAAGTAAGATTCTCAACAGGGGTGTGTGTGTGTGTGTGTGTGTGTGTGTGTGTGAGAGAGAGAGAGAGAGAGAGAGAGAGAGAGAGAGAGATTTCGATGAGAAACAATGTGAACGTGTAGAAATTACAATCCCATTAAAAACTGCCATTAATAGCATTTATTTATTTTTTATTCGGTTTCTTCTAGGGAGTAACACACATGCGGCTATTGGGGGGCATGTTTTTACATCGGAGGGTTGAGCGAAGCCCGGGCCCTAAACACTGCATTCATTAATAGTATTCATTTATTTTCTTTCATTTTTCTCTAGGCCCTACTCACATGCAGTTGTTGGGGGCCATGTGTTTCTCATCGAAGGCCTGAGCAAAGCCGGGCCTTGCCACGGCGGGTCACACTGTTGAAACTATTAGTGCAGTGACACCAATTTTATTAGGAATCAAAACTCACCACAAATATAAAGGAGTTGGCAAAGCAATTGATGCTTAGCTAGGTGGGGAAGTTGTTGGTTTGATTTCTCCCCCTCGAGCTATCCAGAAATGCATAGGAAAACTTCTAGTGGGTCAATGCTTAATTCCGAAAGGATTAGTCCGAGTCCGACGTTGGTCTATTGCCCTAAAGATTTTGCAACACTAACCAATCTCAAAATATTAAAAAAGTCTCGACTGGTGAATCACACTCACCCACGACAGGCAACTAAAGGGGACGACCCAGATCAGGTGCCATTAAGGGTGGCCCTGTCTCGGAGGACAAAATGGGAGGCTGAATTAGGGATGGCAACGGTGCGGTTTAAAACCGCAAACCGCGGAAAACCGCACCGCATGGTGCGGTTTTGGTTTGCCAAAATATAAAACCGTCACGGTGCGGTGTGGTTTCGGTGTTGCGGTGCGGTTTCGGTTTTACCAAAAACCGCCAAAAACCGCACCGTTTAGACCATTATAATGTAAAACCGCGGTGCACCGCACCGCACCACACCGCATGGTGCGGTTTTGGTTTTACATATGGTACACCGTCGCGGTGCGGTGCGGTTTCGGTGTGGCGGTTCGGTGTTGCGGTGCGGTTTCGGTTTTGCCCAAAACCGCACCGAAACCGCACCGTTGCCATCCCTAGGCTGAATAGCATTGCTCGTCTCTAGAACATGGTATCTAACCGCCTAGATTTCGAACCCATGATCAAGGCTACGACTAAAAGGTGTCTCACTAGCTGTGCTATCAGTTCGAGACTAGATGCTAGTCATCCATGCTTTGATCTTCAATAAAAAGAAAAAAAAAAGTTTTGATCAGTTCATGTCAAGATGTAAATAGATATAAAAATTAGGGTTATTTTGACTTTGCCCCCCAAATTTTGCCTTGAATTAGAATTTTCCCCCCATCTTTTTACTAATAAGATTTTACCCCACATAACAAACTGTTCCATCAGCTCACCATCGGAGAAAGGGTGAGCTGACGGAAAAAGAAATAAAGTTTTGGGGCGTGAGCTGACGAAACAGTTAGTTTTGGGGGGTAAAGTCTAATGAAAAATGGAGGGTAAAGTCTAATTCAAGGAAAAATTTGGGGGCCAAAGTCAAAATAACCCTAAAAATTATGGCTAAATAGTAATTTTTTACTTGAGCAATGCTATTCAACCAGAATGATGTGCCATCCAATCACAACATCTCATTGCCTGCTGGTTAGGCTAAGTGTGATTCATCGTTCGGTGTTGCATGCAACAGACGGCTATAACCGAAAATTAGGCCTGTCAATCGGGCTGGGCCGGGTCGGGTCGGGCCAAGCCTTGCCCGAACTCAGCCTGTATATGAATCAGCTTTTCCAAGCCCGAACTCAGTCCAAAATTTTTTCACTTTATTCAACCCAAACTCAGCCCAATTTGTTTTTCGGGCTTCGGGCCGAGTTCGGGCCAGCCCAATTAAGATTTGCAGTGAAGATTGGGAATCTAGGATAGAGCCATGGAGGGCGTTCGACTTCGATCGGTTAGGGGCTTTAGTGCAAAAAAGAGACTTTTTTTTTTGTTTGGAAGGAAGTGAAACAGAAGATTGGGAATCTGGGATGGTATTAGTGGGACTCCCAAATTGGGAAAAGGTATATTGACCATTGAATTAGTGCTGGCTATCAGTCAACTATGGAAAGAAGAAGTTAGAGGGTCGGAGCGACTCTTGGTTACTCAATATGCTCGGGTAGTACAGACTGTACAAGGAATTCAATGCTTCATGGGTTTTTAAATTGAATATATAAGCATTCGGGTTCGGGCTGAATATGGGCTGGGCTGAACCTGGCCCAAGCTCTGCCCGAATTAATTTTCGGATATAAAATTATGTCCAAACTTGACCCAGCCCAAACCCATTTAAGGCTCAGCCCAAATTTTTTTGGGTCGGACGGACGGGTATCGGGCTAGCCCGACCCAATTGACAATCCTACCGAAAATGCATCATCATTCTGGTTAGAAGATTTTTGTAAAACATTCTGGTTAAATAGTGTTTTCTTTTTATTTCGACATGATACCAACATGTATTGCTGCATGTGGCACAAAAAAAGGGGATTATTAGCTTAAGACCTTTCTAACTATCCATGTAGTACGATAAACCCTTGTAGCTGTTTCGTTTAGCATTAAATGCCTTCCTCATTCTTTTTTTTTAAATGACCATTTCATCCCTATAGCTGCTGTACAACGAAAAAAAATCATTGTACGGTTTTTTTTTGTAACAATACATTGTACAATGAAATTCTCAATAATATAAGTACTGTAGCTGCTACAATGATTTCACTGTAGCAGTAACTATTCCATAGTATCAATTCAAGGCAATATAGTGTCAATTCGGTTTGCACAGTGATTTCATTGTAGCAGCACCAATGATTTCACTGTAGCAACTAAATTGATACTCCAAAATCACTGAAGCTGATTAACAAATTCTAGAGTATCAATTCGGAACAACAAAGTATCAATTCGGTTGCTGCGGGGTTTTCATTGTAGCAACTAAATTGATTCTCTACCAGAATTAATACTCCAAAATTGTTAGCATGGAATCAATTCGGTTCCTACAATATTAATATGGAAGGGCATTTTTGAGCTCAAACCAACACATTGTCGCGGGGGGGGGGGGGGGGGGGGGTTGAGGGATTTTATACATACACTTAGCCCCGTTTCCATCAATCTTGGAGGTACCCCGTTTTCTTTGATCATATCACATTCCTATCACAAAAATACCCTTTCCCTTTACACCCTGCATTGAATACACCCCAATTAAATGGAGAGAGAGAGAGAGAGAGAGAGAGAGAGAGAGAGAGAGAGAGAGAGAGAGAGAGAGAGATTTCTCGCCGATGAGGGCTCTAGTAGGAGATGGGCAAGACTGAACATAGATCCCATACGCTGACGATGGTGCCGACTCTTTTCTTTCCCTATTGCTAGAGGGGTTAGATTGATCTCCTATGAAGGAATCCGATCAGGGAAAAATGGGATCTTCAAATCCCGTTGCCGCCTATGGAGGAACTGGGATCTTCAAGTGCCATTGCTGATGTCGTTGCCAATAATGCCAAAGTCATGCCGTAGCCACCACTCAATTCATTCCCAATTGCAGCCGAAGCCCCTTATTCAAATGGTTTTGTTTTTAGGTTTTAGTTGGATGTGGGGCATTCGATAAGGGTATAAATGATATTTAAAAAAATCTGAGTAAGTTACTGTGGAACGGATAAGAGTTGGGGGGACTAGTTACAAAATTTTGGGGTATGAATACAATTTGGAGGACTTGGTGAAAAGCCCTTTATAGAATATGCTTTTAAGCAACAGTCCCGACAATATTTTGGTTTGAGCTAAGACCAAGTCCAAAAAGATACTTTTACAGTAAAAACTTGTTGACTTGTTCAACTCATAATAAATAACTAAAATACCCCCAAATTTATACTACGATAGACTCAATTGATACTCCAAAATTATAATCCACTAACCTGAATTTATACTTCAGGATCTATAGATACAATGATTTTAATTTGGGGATAGTGGAGTATAAATTCGGGTGTATATGGAGTGTAAATTCAGTTTCTACATTGAAATCATTGTAGCAACTGCAGTGATGTCGCTACAGCAACCAAATCTATACTCTGGAATATTATTGCTATAGTGAAACCACTGTAGCAATTATGGAGTTTAAATTCAGTTGCATATGGAGTATAAATCCGGTTGCTGTAGTGAAATCAAGGTAGTAGCTACAGTGATTTCATTATAGCAACCGAATATATACTTTGAAAATATTACTGCTATAGTGAAAACAATGTAGCAGCTATAATGTTTTGGGTCTACTATTGGGAGCTTCACTGTACAATGCATGTGAGAAAAAAAACATCGGATTCCACATGGATTGTTAGAGGGGCAAAATGATTATTCAAAAAAAAAAAAAAATCGAATAAGGGAGGACTTAATGCATCACGAAACAATTAGGAGGGTTTGTTAAACTACAGGATCAGTTAGAGGGCCGACTGAAGAGTGAAGACCTCATAAAATTTCTCACTGTCGGGACTGGAGATTAAAAGCATCCACTGGAAAGGGTTTTTACCCAAGCCGCCAGAAACACCCCCCCACACCAACCACCAAAAAAAAAATTTCTCGATATCATTGCACGAACTCAACCATCCAATCCACAGCTGCTTGTTCTTTCGTCGCGTATCAGCCCTACATTTCGGCCACCACCACCAGTAGGAGGCCGACGAGGTGGTGGTCACCCAGTCCGACTACTCCGCCGTCGCAACGACGACGGGTACGTCTCCGGGTACGCCCAGACCACCGAGGTGGTCGCGCCGGACTACGAGAAGGAGGAGAAACAGCACGGGAAGAAGGAGCACTTGACTGCCATGTGATGCGGATCAAGAGGTTTGCATCGACGGGCCTTTCACCACCACTTGTCGCATTGGGGGTCATCTCACCTCCCCATACAGGCCCGCAATTTCTCTGCCCTCCTCACCTCTCTTCCTCCATCGCCAAACTAACCGAGCATCCCCTCCGGCGCAAAGCTGCCTCCCCCTCCGCCGCCGCCGCTGCACTATTTCAGTCCGTAGCCCCTCTCCCCAAATTCCAATGTCGGGCTTCCATCGGTGGAGCCGAGAGTAATGCCGCCCGGGATGAGGAGGATCAGGAAGCAGTGGGAGATGGGAATGGGATTCCAAGGGAATCCGAGGATTTGGGTGCCGAGGGAGAGGCTTTCCAGAAGACGCTGATGCTTGTGGAGTGCTCCATGTTCGCGTCTGTCGCCGGCCTCGCCTACTTCTTGAGCAACTCCCTCGCCATCGAGGTCAACTTCTCTACCTTGTCAAGCATGATATCTAAATTGGCGATGTGGGTTGTGCTTGGCTTGTGTTTGTCTTATTTCCCCTTCCAGTTTTGGTGCATATAGAATAATAGGATTGATTCAAGTGTTTTCCACACACTCACCGATGTGGGTTTCCATTCATAAAAGTAGTTAGTGTTAGCTAGGTTGCATCAAAACAGATTATTGTTGATAAATCAATGATCAATGTATCTTCTAATCAGGATTAAAATGCAACTTGCACGCAAGAGTTTAGAAATTCTTTAGTTTATATAATCATAATAAAATATGAGTTTAGATGAGGCCTGTGAGGTTGAAGTGCGCCAGACGTTGTCCTAAGAAACGGATTGCCCCCCTACGAGTGGGTCTCGTGGCAATGACTCCTAGAGATACGACGACCTTTAGTGCAGACATACTCTTCTTCTCATTAGCACAACTCTAATAAGACTTCGTTGAACCCCAACAAAGCCTTCAAGAACCCAGCAATAGAATAAAAGAACATAGAACATAGAGAGAGCTGTTGAGATGATTTCGTAGTGTGTAGAAACTAGAGATCTGCCTCAGTTTATATAATCATAATAAAATATGAGTTTAGATGAGGCCTATGAGGTTGAAGCGCGCCAGACGTTGTCCTAAGAATCGGATTGGTCCCCTACGAGTGGGTCTCGTGGCAATGACTCCTAGAAATACAACGGCTCTCAGTGTATATGTACTCTTCTTCTCATCGCAAAACTCCGAGAAGACTTCGTTGAACCCCAACAAAACCTTCGGGAACCCAACAATAGCAGTGTTCTAAAAAGCGGCCCAGGCGACCGCCTAGGCGCTAGAAGGTCCCCCACCGCCTAATCTAACCCCTAGGCAGTGCAGAAAAGCGGTTAAGGCCCCTAGGTGGGGCTAGGCGGCCGACAATGAGGACTAGATGGGCCCATGTGGGTCTAGGAGGGTCCAGGCGGGCCCATACAGGTCTAGAAGGGTCCAGACGGGTTGTGCTTTACTTTTTTTTTAACCTAGTCTATGTCTAATTCAATGCCTAGATCATTAATAAGAAGAAAAGGAGGAAGGAACGAGGAGTGATGTATTACTAGTGACTAAAGCTAGTAAGGCTCAAAGATGGATTGTTGATGGTGGTGATGATGAAGTAAATGATGAAGAGGTCGACGTCGGTTCGGAACTTACTTGATGAATGGTTGGAGAAGCGATGAGAGCGAATAGTGTTTTAATGCCTAGGAGAAGTTCTAGAAATATTAGTGGAAGCTCTTCATCCCGTGAAGTTAGAGAACTTCATGAAGGTGATTTTGTATCTGATGAAGAGACAGACGAAGAGTATGATGAGGAGGTGGAGTATAAGTCTAATGTAGATAGTCTTCTGGAGGGATATGTAGAAGAAGAGTACTGAGAGTCTAGTACTCTAGCCTATAGGGGAAATGATGTATTTCGTGACTTTTTTGTTTTGGATTGTATTAGAATTTTTGACACTTTATCGTAATATCATGCTTTCTTTTGTTATTGGTAATCTTGAATTTATGGTTTGAATTTTACTAAAATCATGCATATTATCTCATACTATTATTGTTCTTGTTAATTTTGCATTTATGGTTTTGTAAATGATATTTGTTCTTTAAAATAATGGTTGGGATAATCTTGAATTTATAGTAATTTTAAAACATATATATTATATATAATATAAAAATAATAATTAAAAATAGTTAAAATGTCTAGGTGCCGCTTAGGCGGCCACCCACCGCTCGACTAGCGCCTAGCGCTTTTTAGAACCTTGAGCAATAGAACAAAGAACATAAAGAGAGAGAGATGTTGAGATGATTTCTCAGTGTGTAGAAACCAGAGATTTGCTCGGTTTATATAGCTCTCTCCTAACTAGCTGGTGAAGCAATTGCGGAGAGCGTTACAATAATGTGCCCGGAGCGTAATCATTGGGTAACGGCTAGTGCGTTCGTATCCGCAGGTGCGAATGTCTGTGTACGCGCAACCAAGCCCAAGCCTGATCGGCAGGCGGTGCGTGCGTGCATGTGCGTTTTGGTCTGGTGCATTCCTTAGCCCTTGTGTTGCTACAAAGCCAAGAGGGAGAGGTAGGTGTTCTCTTATATACACACCTCGTGCTTCTCCCCATCCAATGTGGGTCTAAACTTGGTGGAAGGCAAAGAGGGAAGGGAAACAAGTATCCCATTTAGAGCCATTTATCAAAACAACGGTTGGAGATGGGTTTTGAACTCATGACCTCTGTAGAGGAGCCTTAGAGTCAAGCCTCTAACAACCCAGTTCACTTAACTGGTTTTTTTTGGCAAAGAAGAAAGAAGAGTTCACTTAACTGGTTATGAAGGGATTGAGATATTTTTATTTTAAATTAAATATCCAACAACCAGCCATACACATGGTTATAGCTGATTTATATAAGTACATAACCATCGTGTGGGGTCAAATAGATATTACAATCCTAATACTGCCCCACAAACAAATCATTATGTAGAAAATGCTTAGCTTGTCTCTGAGAAGCTGAAAACATCATTCTTAAGTTGATTGACCACAACTATCCAGCTGCTCCTTCTGGTTTTGATGTGCTCTAACTCTCCTTTCTTGCTTCGGCTTGAGTTTTGATGCTGGACCCCATTTGATGGGCTAAATATCGGTGATTGTTGCTATTGTATTCATTTTCCATCGTATCTTCTTGTATAGACGATTACTATGTGATTTTGTTTAAACATCATAAGCTAGTATTTGCTTGAACAAACCTAAGGCATACATGAGATTATGAGTAACTACCCAGCTGTTAATATTAGTCGAATGCGATAATAAAATTATTTTAAATTAACATTATGAGTCGAATGCGATATATATAGAGAGAGAGAGAGAATGAGAGATGATAAAATGTGGCGTGTGGTGTCGCACCGTAGCCGTCTGATGCACCCGTTGCGTGCGTTGCACGCCCGCAACAATGCATTGGACAACTGCAGTCCGACACCGCACGCTGCACCGTAACAACCCTCTCTCTATATATAAGGTCGAAATCCATAGACCCATCATTTTTTGGCCCATATTTTTACTTAACATCCAAACCGTTTGATAGAGGTTTCAGAATTTACTGATTTTTTGAGCGGTTCACATTGCCTTAGATTGCACATCCACAAAGAATTAGTACATTCTAAAACCTCTAGGTCTATCAAATCAGAAAGGCTTTGTCAACCGTTCATTTTAACCGTTAACTTGAGGAGCATATTTGATACAACTAGAGGTTTTAGAATGCACGCAGCGCGTGCATCAGACGGCTGTGGTGCGGTGCCGCACTTACCGCATGCCGCATTATAGCATCTCTCTCTCTCTCTCTCTCTCTCTCTATATATATATATATATATATATATATATATATGCTTAGATTAGCATTCTAAATGTAGCTAATAACCATGTAAGTGGATGCTGATGTCTGCAGAACTACTTTGGTTGTTTCTTCTCGTTGCCGATAGTGATTTCTTCAATGAGATGGGGGTTGGCAGCTGGTAGAAAAACTATGGTCTGTTTCCAGTTAAACCTTTTACTTGAATGTGACACTGTTTTTCAATGTAACTTTACTAAATAATTCTTCTATATTCTAGGTGGCTACTGCTATGTTGTTGTTCACATTGTCTGGCCCAGTAAAAGCATCTACGTACCTCGTGAGCAATCTTACAACTTGCTGTCGTTGATATCTAGGCATTTGTCCTGGCTTGTGATGATTTTATGCCACCTTCTGCAGAACCAATTTGCTTACATGAACTTCTATCTTCTCCTTATTTTCCAGACAGTAATCAGAATAAAGGTTATAATTTCATACATATATATATATATATATATATATATATATATATATATATATATATATATATATATATATATATATATATATATATATATATATATATAGTGTTTAACTAGTGTTTTAGATTATTTTAAAAAGATTAGCTAGTGTACTTCATTAATTTACCATGTTGTTGTAGCTATTCTTAATTTCGGGGATCTTCGAAGATCATAAAGAACTATTTTGGCAAGATTTTTTTCTATTAGTAATATTTCATTGGTGATAACCAAAACAAATGCCACAATGATACCTTGGAATCACCTCACATATCGTCTTAGTTCCAAAAAAGCCCATCAATGAGATAAAGAAACCGCCCAAAATTCTAATAGAGGGAAACAATCTTCAAAACAAAATCAGCTGTCCAGGCTAAGCCAGGGTTCATCCATTCAAGAAAGCTAACTCATCTTTTAATACTTGATATTATCCTTCATATTAAAAGTTTCACCTTTTCCTCTATCATTGTGCTTGCCGCAAGGCAAGGATATTTGTTTCAAACTTTCAATCTCATTGAATCTCTAAAAGTCCCTATTAAGTGGTATAATAATCATGCAAGGCATTTGCAATTTACTAACTGTGTACTAGTAGCAGGAGTCTTGTACTTAGGTTGCTGCACTCGTCTGGAATCTCCTATTGCCCCTGCATCCCTGATTCCTCACACGTCCAGACATCCTCTTCTTCCATTATAAATATTTGTAACAATACAGTAAATTTGTATTGTTCTATAATTTTGATATTGTTTTATTCATGTTTTATGAGACATTTCTACATCTTAAATATTTGAGAGTCTGCTGCTTTGCTTCTGCACCCGAAACTGTTCCTACACCCACTCCTATTTCAAGCAACCAAGATGTGTATAGCGAAGCATAGTTTGGGAACAGTAGTAGAATTTAATGAACATGTTTAGGAAGGATTTTTGTTTGTCTTATTGAACATCTGAAAGTCACTTTTAAGAGGCACATCTATCACGCCAAACATTACACCATTATTATGTTGTACAAATGAATAGATTAATGCATATGCTCTCATACTTTATCTTATATATATTACACAATTTTCTTTAGTTTCTCACAAATTTTGTGTACTTATTTACCTTGAAGTTGTTTTTCTTAAAAATACAATTATCTTCTGAGATTTTTTATCTTCAATTTGTAAAGCAAAAGCTTTTTAGCTCATTACCTGATTTGACCTTCTGATCATTCTTTCCTATTTTAGGTAACTTGCTTCCCATATTTTGCTTGTTCAATTCCCTTTGAAGGTGTGCCTTCTATTATATAAGCCAGTGAAAGTTATAGATATGATTTTCCATATAATATCTGAAAGGTACAAGGCAAAATTTGTTAGGAACTTTCTATGATGGGAATTCTTCCTCGTGTAGAGTTCTTCATAAGATGTCCATTCAACTTTAACGTTTTTTTCCTTGTATGCTACCATTCAAACTTTCCTGATCATCTTTTTTATCGCGGCCGACAATTCTCTATTTTAAGATAGCATTTGAAAAAAAAATTAAAAATTTGAAACTGACAATAAAACTACGGAAATAATATTGAGTGCTCACAGCCATGAATTATTCAAGATCATGTCTAGCTTATTAGGCTATCACATTTACACATACAAGATAGAAACATCAGGTAAAAAGTAAAAACTAAATATGACAACTTGATTTTTGAAGAACAAGATGAAGATAAAGAGAAAATTGTTCTCATTTCCCTCTTACCCCTCCTGCATGCTTTCCCTCCCATACTTCCTTGACATCTTACCCTTCATGCCCTGGCCCCCCCCCTCCCCTCCCTCCCTTTTGCCCCAACCCCACGCGCGATGTCTAAGGGGTGAACTTGGCAAGGCACTATGCATGGATCTCAGCTTACCTCAGTCTAGTTTAACAAGGAATGCGGTTGCAACCTCCATTCACTCGATCTGGTGGTTTGTCTGGTTTTTTAGCTTGTCCCATCCTTCTATATCCTCAGTCATAGCCACAGTCCTCTCCATCATAAGTTTGAGGCTATGTTTCTGGTTAGAGTCGATGTGCTTCAAGATGGATTTTCTCAAATCAGGGAACATAGTTACATCAATCTCAAATGAGATTTCGTACAGTCATACTGTAAATAATGAGAGATCAAACAATTTTGCCAATAATTTCTTTCATACCATTCCAAAGTTACATCCATGATAAATTTATATAAACAATTGAAATATATTGTGAAAAGTTGAGGATAACTAGTAGCTTCTCATTAACCTTCTTGTTAAAGGACAAGGCTTTGCACCAAGCTCTCAAATTAGGGTAGAAGGATTCGCATCATCAAGAATCAGATGCATGTATCATACCCCACCAACAAGAAGGTTTCATGTTTGATTAGAATAGCTTATTAGTTCTCCATTTGAATTCCCATTAAATAACATAGGCTTCAATTTCAAACCTAGTACTAGACTGAATTTATTGTATATTTATGTTAGACTCAAGGCTAAACTAAATGACTGACTCGAAGTTGTACCTATAATACTCATAGAAAGTTAAAGAAAAAGAGAAGCAAAAAGTAGAAAACAATCACTTTTGAGATATATGGATCGTATAGCTGCTCAAAACTGCAAGTCCCTCTTTTTGTGGTGTGGTTTATCTTCTCCATAGAAGTGTATGAACTATGAACCTTTGCAAAGGTTTCTAGTGGAGCATAGTTTTAATCTTATTCTGTTCCTATTTGGAGAGTCTAGATCTGGAAGGACTCAAAAGAATTTGGTCACATGTTGTTAGATATACTAAAGAACCACATTGTTAGAAGTTAGAACGGTTCTTTTTTGAAATCTATTGTGCATGAATAGGGCCTTGGTCCTATGAAATATGCACCCCTATTTTTTTTTTCCAAGTCATTTCGTACAATGCATCCTAAAAACTGTGGTGGTGTCTCTTCCTCTCATATTACATCTGTGCATCCTATTATCCATCCCAAGGCTTCAATAATAACAATTGGGGCTAGACACATCGTCAATCACTTAAGTAAGCTCCCTTCTATCTTTAGTCCAAATCGTCGAACCAATAGTCTTATCTTTTTTAGACATTTCAAATATATTTGATGCAAATCTCAACAAAATTGAATCACTGGATGTCGAATAAGGCTCAGAATGACTGAGATGCTTTGACATCTATCCAACAATCCGATAGATGAAGCATGAGATGATCTTGATACAGTAGTATCTTTTCTTTTGATCATCTTTGTCTATGGTCAAACCCAAGTTTTGTAGCTTGCCTCCAATTTGTTGAGTGGAGTTTCAAAAGGTACTATGTTCAAATTTAAGCATATGAATAGAACTAACAGATTAATAGTTGGGAAGAAGTGTTCCATCAAAGGAGGAAGATATTTTAGGAACGAGAGGATTTAAAATTGCACAAAGTTGGAGCCACTTGAGGATAGGAGTGAGGATTTGGTGGTAACAGAAACTGAAAGGAAGTGGAGTTTTCTACGATGAATATATCTTTTCAATATCATCTCTTCCTTAGTTCCTCTTAAATATTCAATCATCTCCCAGTCTCCATCATCCTTTTGTTGGATTCTCGTTGGAGTTTTCTACAAATATCTTTAGCATAAGGGTGGTTGAGACAAATATGTTGCTCTCTCGACTTCACAGTGAAACCTGGGGGCTAGCCAAAAGGTCCAAAACACCCTAAAAATTCTTGATAGCTAACTTCTGGTATGCAACCTTGCTCATTCCAACCACCATAAATACATCTTTGTATATTCACTAGATTGTCCCTTCCAGATGACATTCCAAAGTAATATGCAACCTTTGAATTTTCTCAATGTTGACTGTTAATCACATCATAGGCATCCTTGATGTTGGTTGTTAATCGCATTGTAAGCATCTTTCATCTCGAGAGCCATTTTTTACCCTTACTGTCTTTTCAGTGAAATTATTATTGTTATTTAGATCAAATTAGGAAATTATTAATAGGGGGGGGGGGGCGGAGGGTGGAGGGAGGGGTCGAGGGAGCCGGCGAGCTGGGGGGGGGGGGGGCGGGGGAGGGAGGGGTTGGGGGTGCCGGGCGGGTGGAGGGAGGGGTCGGGGGGGCGGGGGCCAGAGGGTGGAGGGAGGGGGTTGGGGGGTGCCGGGCGGGTGGAGGGAGGGGTCGGGGAGAGCCGGGGGGGGGGGGGGGGGGGCCGGCGGGTGGAGGGAGGGGTCGAGGGAGCCGACGGGTGGAGGGGAGGGATCGGGGGGGGCGGCCGGTGGAGGGGAGGGGTCGGGGGGGCTGCCGGGTGGAGGGAGGTCGGAGGGGGGGCTGTCGGGTGGAGGGAGGCCGGAGGGGGAGACCGAAGGTGGCTGCCGTTGTCGCCGTCGTTGCACGGGAGAACCCTAGGGCTCTGATACCATGTTAGGAGATGGAGGCTAGGGTTTGGAGAGAATGGAATGCTTCTCATTAAGGGACTGAAGCCCAATATATATGTACATGTATACACACACAACCCGACCCGAGTGTACTTATAACCCGACCCATCTCTTTACATTAACAGATATATTGTGAGAGAGATAATTGAGCTTGGCTACTTTTCTGGATAGATATCAAGTTAGGATTCGGAGTTAATTGCCAAGGGGTAACTGGTAAGTATGTGTACACACACACACGCATATAGATATGATGTTTGAATTTGGAGTTAATTAACACACGCAAGCACATAGATATGACGTTTGAATTCGGAGTCACGCACACTCAGAGAGAGAGAGAGAGAGAGAGATTAGTTTATGCTTGTTAGCATCCATGGTTTTTAAGAAATTAATCCCTCATTTCTCATGACTCTCTATTCTGCCTGCAGCTTATGCACGGATTAGTTGGTCTAACAATGGGTTCCTTATGGAGGTGCGAAATATGATCGTCATTATCCCTTCTTTCTAATTCGGCTCTATGTACTAATGACCTTTAAGTAGTTGTTTGTAAGTGCATCTCTCCGCACATCGAGCACGATGAAATTCTATTAAGTTTTTGAGTAATAAATGGCTGAATGATGTTGCTATCGAGTTGTTTCAGGTTGAGGATAAATTGGGGATTTTCGATAGCTCTTTGCACATTTGTAATATTCCTTTCTGTCATTTTTGTGAACCCTCTTACAATTTATCCTTTTTGTGTGGAGTATGACTATGACGAACTGCGTTCATGTGCAGGTTCGTGCAATGGGTGCCATTGGATATGTTTTGATATCATCATTTTTGATAAGAGAAAATATACTTGCTCTGGTACTAATCCCTAAAACATGTTGCCCATCTTAAAAGTTCTTTTCTTCATTGTCTTAAATTTCCAACTATGTTTAATTTACTTGCATGAGCGTTAACTGCCTAACCAATAAGGTAGGTCTCCCTACCCGCCAACTAGCCTTTTAGGGTACATAACATGTCCTCTTGCCAAGTTGCCTTGGCCAAATTTTTTTTAGAGAAATGCCTTGGTCAATTTTCAGCGGCCAATCTTATAGGGTTGACAAATGGTCGGAAAATTCTTGTCCGTTTCCTTATAGTTTTATAGGTTGACCCCATCTCGATGAGATAAGACTTGAATTATGATGACTATAGAGTATAGATATGCACGACTGGAAGTGTGATGCATGCTTGCGAAGAGAGAGAGAGAGAGAGAGAGATTTTTTGGGGTCAGCAAGGAGGGAATTCCCTCTATATAATTGAGAGTTATATGATGGTTAAAATCCTGTGTTTTATTTGCAGATCACCATTAATGTCCATGCTTCTCTCAGCTACATCCTTATGGCCATAGGAGTGAATACCATCCCAACGATGGACATAATATACACGATATTTGGCACCCTGGTAACATATAACAAAACATCCGATCTACTGATTGCATGAATTTCCCGAAACTTCTTGTTTTCTGGAGATTTACTCTTCAATTTGTTCATTTTTTTCTCCATCTATTCTATAACAGCTTCTACTCAATTGTGGGTTCTTTGTTCTGTTGCTGCACATTCTGTATGCGGTATTCCTGACTAAACTTGGGATGAAGGCTTCTCTAGCGCTTCCTGGATGGGTGGCGAAGGCGGTATGATGACAGTGGCTCGATACAACTCCCGTTGCAGATCAAATTTTTCTCGTTGATGGCTGTTGATACATATTGTCCCCATTATCATTGTGTTGTAAAATTGGGTATATGTTGCCATTTTGGGATATTTGCAATTTCCTCCCTCTCCAATTAATAAGGTAATTATCAAAACCTCCCTCACTTTTCAGTAATTGCAGAGACCTCCATCATGTACATAGGTACAGTGCAATATGTACACGCAGGTAGTAGATGCAGTACTGCAAATATCAGTTTCATTTTTGGCCATGACAATTATGATTGATGAATTATGAAAGGAGAGCATTCCCCATATTATTGTATGTCGAATGGCCCTTGACCCCCCATTGAGAATGGACATTATATTTCTGAAATTGTGAGTTGAGAGGAAAACATGTCTGTCTGACTTGTTTTATTTCTCAAGAATCTAGAAGATGTACAACCTTATTCATTTTTCATAGATACTTGCCAATGGCTGAGAAGTATAGATAGTTTCCAAGTCGAAGAGAAACTTACATGACAATGTGGGACTAAAAAAAATGAGACTGACTTACAACAGCAAGTAAAAAAAGCGCCCTCGTAAATGGGACAGGGCAGGGCAAAAATAAAAGATGAACAACAAATAAATGAAGAAAGCGAATGTCGATCCCTTGATGGACCAGATCATTGACGAACGCTGGCTACTCAACTAGCCAGAGGGGGAGACTGGGGTAGCTCTCACACGCCCATGATCGATCGACGTGGAAAGTTTGCAGAAGGGCACGTCGAATCAGAGATTGCTGACTACAGGTACTTGACCATGCCTCGGCCCTCAGCACTTAGTTTTGATGCCTGCAGCGGCTTCTTTTTTGTAGCTTTTAATTGCTGCAACTTTTTGTACACCTGCATAACAAAAGAATGACACAAAGGGGCTCTGAAGACTTCGTTTATCAAACAAGATACAGTAAAATATAGCAGAATAATTCCACTTAACATTTATACTTAATTTAACCAACAACGAAATCAATACGTTTATGAAGGTTGGACAACCAACCTTTAGCCGGCGTTGATCGTGCACAACTAGTTTTGCCCTTGCCCTAATTGCTTCTGGATCTATTTTAGATTGCGGGCGCACAACAAAGTCCAAGGGCAATGCTTCTGGCCTAGAAGTAAGTCTTCTACAAACGGACTGACCAGATTTTTGTCCCCTACACCCAAATGAGAAGATTGCGCGCGATTCAGTACAATGAGAACGCAGAAGCTAGAAAAATACCCATACGTAGATATGAAAGTGATGATCATTCATAAGAGAAGAGAGATCCCAAGGCAATGGATAATCGATCTTACTGTGAAAAACCGGCCAAATCAAGATCATCATCGCTAGATTGCAATACTGCAGCTTTAGTTTTCATCCTACAGGTGGAATACAGGGCAGCAGCAAAGTCAGGAAGGGGAAATATCAGTGTAAAAAATATCAAACTTATAAGAGATAAGTAGAAAGGCTATATACTTCTTAGAGGGCGGTCTTCGGTAGGGAAGTCTGTCATCATCGAAGCTCCGCATATCCTCATACCTCGTGCTCTTATTAAATATTGGCCGAATCTGCATTTAAAAAGTAAATAGTAACCAAGTTAAAAGATCGAATCCAACTTCCACAGAGCCAAACACACAGGAGTAGGTAAAGGGTAAAAGAACATACACAA
Organism: Chamaelirium japonicum; assembly: GCA_947650365.1. Lineage (NCBI taxonomy): Eukaryota > Viridiplantae > Streptophyta > Magnoliopsida > Liliales > Melanthiaceae > Chamaelirium > Chamaelirium japonicum. Next base: position 9,159,417 of record OX393555.1, on the reverse strand, counting down.
GTGAAAAGATCTAAAAATTAGACTTTGTTTTGCACCACTAACAAAATTTATTACCCATTTATCAACCAATTCATGTGCAAGCTTCCTGTTGGATCTGGTTTCCTCGTCAGATTTGGACAAAAACATAATGACCTGGACAACGACAAACATGAAGGCACTCTGTTGTTTATGTTACAAACCAAAAAGATGATTTTAGAACGTCACTGTGCTCGAAACTGACCTTCCCTAGGCCGCTCCTTTTTAGTTGCTCCCTCCTGTCATATTGTTCTAGATCAATGGGCAACTGCATCGCAATAGTAGTTTGTCACGACCAGATGAACAGAGCCGACGTAGGTAAGGTGTCATGCAGGATCTTCCATAAAAAAATGTGAACTCGCGGTGGAACCCGTAATTGCCAAAGGTATTCCCCGTGCCAGGAGGTAATTGCCCCCTTGTCAGCCCTACCCATCCCTCGTAGGGAGTGAAGGAGACATCGAAACTTTGGCCTCAACCCTCTACTATCCGCCTTCACCCGCACCAATCGTCGAACTATAGCAGCGAGCCCACTCGATCCCCCTTATGTTTCAGCATAGCTATGATATGTCGTGGATATCCTCGGATGGTTGGTTGGGTGGTATTATCTGTATGTGGCGATGAGGAAGCGGATTGATTACATTCTTATCTCGACAGGAGCATGTTATGCACTTTGTGGTGACTTGCACTTGTTCACCTACAGTGCTAATTATTTCGGCGGTCAATGCTAGCATGGATAGTAGGAAGAGGAAGGTGTTGTGGAGGGAAATGGAAAGGATTAGCGGGTTGGATCTACCCTGGTGTGTCGTTGGCGACTTCAATTGTGTTCTAGCACCTGAGGATAAACTGGGAGGGCAGCAATTTCGGTGGCCTACGAGTGTAGAGGAATTTTTAAATACCCTACAGTTCTGCGGATTGAGTGATGTTCCTTTTAGGGGGTGTTAGTCAATTGGGATTTTAAAATCATTATTCAGGAGTTTGTGGACTTAAGGTCTTTGAGAGTCCGCGAACTTTTTTTAAAGAGTCTTTGGGTTTTTATAGGAGTCTGCAGACTTTTTTGAGAAGTCTACGGTCTCATAAATCTCTTTTTTAGGAGTTCACGTGGGATTTTTGTTGTGGACTTGGACATAAAATCCCATTTGACTAACACATTTGAAGAACAATTTTGATGAATTTTAAAGGTCTAATACGAAAAGTATTAATACGTTCATTAAAAAAATGTACAAGAACAATGAATCAAAATTAAGCTCGATTTAATCAACATTGCCTCTGCCATCCAAGATTGCCTCCCCACGTTGGATAAATAGTTTGACCAATTTTTACATAAAGTCAAATGGTAAAAAAAAAAATTAATATCAAAGATTTTAATAATTTTACATATAGAAATTGATAATTTTTTTATAAATAAGATCATATTTCAAACAAGATTACCAATTGTATCATGCCAAAAGACTTTTGCATACCATCAACCAAGGAGGTCATTTCCACAAATAACATACAAATTGGAAGTAGCATACTAATTAAAATAATGAGTCCAATATATGATCGAGGAGGCAGACATCACGACGGAGCCGAATGGGTGTCGCGATCGGCACCGGACGGGCGTTATGATCGGAGCCATACGGGCGTTGTGATCGGAACCGGACGGATCCAGAGGGTGTCTCTCTCTCTCTCTCTCTCTCTCTCTCTCTCTCTCTCTCTCTCTCTCTCTCTCTCTCTCTCTCTCTCTCGGCTGTATTTTGTTCCGACAGGGGGGGGCGAAGGGAGAAGCGGTCGAGAGGGGTTGGGTATACCCAAAGAAGAGGAAGGAGGGAGATAGAGAGATACCTGCAAGAGAAGAATGAGGGTTGCTGGGGATCCGACGTTGGCTTCCACGATCACGAGCACGGGTGCTAGGGTTCCAGGAGATACCGATGATACCTTTCAAAGAGAAAGTCTTACATATGGGATTTAAAATTCCACCTTTGAGGTGGAACTTTTGATGGGCAAAAAGTATATATACTTAGGTTTGTAAATCCCTTTTGTTATGAAGTCATGGACTTGTACCATGATTATTGACTAACGCCTAACTTAGGAGCCAAGGTCATATAAAGTATTGACTAACGCCTGGATCAGGAGTTCACGTTGTGGACTCCGCAACCACTAACGCTTAAATCTACAATACCACAAAGAAGTTCAGAACCACCACTGATGTAATCCTAAATACAAGGAACTCTTCACCAAATCCTAATTGACTAACACCCCCTTAATGGGGAGACTTTTACTTGGTGTAATAATCGATAGGGGCACGCACGCATTTGTGAGAGACTTGATAGGGGTTTTGTGAATTCCAAGTGGGTCGTGCAAGCCGTGGACAACACGGCGGCTAGACATCTTCCTCGATGTGTGTCGGATCATTCTCTGATTCTCCTTACTTTGGTGGAAAATACGAAACCAATGAGAGTTCAACATAATAAGCCGGATTGTCAGGCGTTAGTGCACTCCCATTGGATCCGAGGGGCTTCATGTAATGATGATCTTCTTGTTCTTGGTCGGATTTTGGCTCGATGGATTCGGAGGGTTGTTGAAAATATTCACCAGGTGGTCGAGTTCTTATGGCAGAAGCTGGACTGGTTTAGTGGCTCAATGGAGGCTAGGAAGGAGGATGTGCAGGAGCGAGGGCGGATTCAAGCAAGAGATCATTTGGGCTGAAAAGTCTCGAGTGCAGTGGTTGCGGGTAGGGGATAGAAACACGGCCTTTTTGCATATGAGCACCATGATTGGGTGAAACCGTAATAGGATCTGGAGTCTCCATGTGGATGGCTAGGAGGTGACGGATACTAGCAAAATCAAAAGGGGGCAGGTTGATTTCTTTCTCCAATGGTGGACGAGTACTGGAGGTCTGCAACTAGAGCTACTTGAGGATTTTCCAACATGGGTGACACTGCGATGACTGACGGCTCTTCCCCAAGTCGGCATCTCCAACGAATGGGTGATCGATGGAACGATACGATCCCCAAGTCGGCATCTCCAACGAATCCTGCTGACTATAGACCGATAAATTTATGCAATCTACGTTATAAATTTATTTCCAAAATCATATCTACAAACTCCGCCTCTTCCTTCCTTCCCTTATTTGTGAAGAGCGGCATGCTTTCATTCCGGGCAAGCGCGTCCGTGATAACATTGTCCTTGCTCAGGAGGTGTTACATGCATTACATAAGGCGTCACCCGAGCGAGTGGGTATGATGGTGAGAATCGACATTGATAAAGCTTATGACACGGTCCGATAGGAAGCGTTGGGATTCATTCTCGGTAAATTGGGATTCCAACAGGGTTGGATCCGATGGGTAATGCAGTGTGTATCGACGGGGTGAAGATGCAGTTGATTGTGAATGGAGAGGGAACTGAAGTGATTACTCCAAGTTGTGTGTTGCGCCAGGGGTACCCCCTCTCTCCAAACCTTTTTCTGTTAGTTTCACAGGTTATTCATTGGATGCTTGCAACAAGTAGTGTTGCGGGCGATATTGAGGGCTTCAACACATTGAGGAATCCCCAACCGATGACCCCCTTGGCTTATGCTAATGATTTTCTTCTTTCTGCGAAGGCTTCTATCCTAGATGCATGGGGCGTCAGAAATGTTTTGGAGCAAATTAAACGGTGTACCGGACTGGGAGTTAATACCTGCAAGTCAAGTATCAAATTCTCACACTGTGTTAGGGGAAAATTGTGTACGAGGATTCTCCGGACTTTGGGGATGGTCAAGGAGACTGGCCAATGGGCTCACCTTGAAGTCCCCATTAATGGGACTCGATCGGATTCCGATGTCCTGCTACTGGTTTCTCTTAGCCCGGATGGAAGTGAGGCTCTCGAGTTGGAAAGCAAGGTTATTGGCACAAGCATGTATGGCTCTTTATGTTCATTTGATGGTAACGGGGGTGATCTCGATAGGGGTGTTACATACGATGGATAAGATATGCCAAGCATTTTTTGGGGCCATACTGTCCAAGAGCGATGGCTGCATCTGCATGAAATTTCCAAAACTTCTTGTCTTCTGGAGATTTACTCTATCAAATTGTTCAATTTTTTTTTTTTCCCATCTGTTCTAAAACAACTTCTTGGGATGAAGGCTTCTCTGGCGCAAATATCACTTTAATTTTTGGCGATGACAATTATGATTGATGAATTATGAATGCGAAAGGAGAGCATTCCCCATATTATTGTATGTCGAATGGCCCTTCACCCCCCCATTGAGAATGGACATTATATTTCTGAAATTGTGAGTTGAGAGGAAAACATGTCTGTCTGACTTGTTTTATTTCTCAAGAATCTAGAAGATGTACAACCTTATTCATTTTTCATAGATACTTGCCAATGGCTGAGAAGTATAGATAGTTTTCAAGTCGAAGAGAAACTTACATGACAATGTGGGACTAAAAAAAATGAGACTGACTTACAACAGCAAGTAAAAAAAGCGCCCTCGTAAATGGGACAGGGCAGGGCAAAAATGAAAGATGAACAACAAATAAATGAAAAAAGCGAATGTCGATCCCTTGATGGACCAGATCATTGACGGACGCTGGCTACTCAACTAGCTAGAGGGGGAGACTGGGGTAGCTCTCACACACCCACGATCGATCAACGTGGAAAGAGTGCAGAAGGGCACGTCGAATCAGAGATTGCTGACTACAGGTACTTGACCATGCCTCGGCCCTCAGCACTTAGTTTTGATGCCTGCAGCGGCTTCTTTCTTGCAGCTTTTAATTGCTGCAACTTTTTGTACACCTGCATAACAAAAGAATGACATGTGCATCACAAAGGGGCTCTGAAGACTTGGTTTATCAAACAAGATACAGTAAAATATAGCAGAATAATTCCACTCAACACTTATACTTAATTTAACCAACAACGAAATCAATACGTTTCTGAAGGTTGGACAGCCAACCTTTAGCCGGCGTTGATCATGCACAACTAGTTTTGCCCTTGCCCTAATTGCTTCTGGATCTATTTTAGATTGCGGGCGCACAACAAAGTCCAAGGGCAATGCTTCTGGCCTAGAAGTAAGTCTTCTACTAACGGACTGACCAGATTTTTGTCCCCTACAGCCAAATGAGAAGATCGCGCGCGATTCAGTGCAAAGAGAACGCAGAAGCTAGAAAAATACCCATACGTAGATATGTAAGTGATGATCATTCATAAGAGAAGAGAGATCCTAAGGCAATGGATAATCGATCTTACTGTGAAAAACCGGCCAAATCAAGATCATCATCGCTAGATTGCAATACTGCAGCCTTAGTTTTCATCCTACAGGTAGAATACAGGGCAGCAGCAAAGTCAGGAAGGGAAATATCAGTGTGAAAAATATCAAACTTATAAAAGATAAGTAGAAAGGCTATATACTTCTTAGAGGGCGGCCTTCGGTACGGAAGTCTGTCATCATCGAAGCTCCGCATATCCTCATACCTCGTGCTCTTATTAAATATTGGCCGAATCTGCATTTAAAAAGTAAATAGTAACCAAGTTAAAAGATCGAATCCAACTTCCACAGAGCCAAACACACAGGAGTAGGTAAAGGGTAAAAGAATATACACAAGTGAAAAGATATAAAAATTAGACTTTGTTTTGCACCACTAACAAAATTTATTACCCATTTATCAACCAATTCATGTGCAAGCTTCCTGTTGGATCTGGTTTCCTCATCAGATTTGGACAAAAACATAATGACCTGGACAAAGACAAACATGAAGGCACTCTGTTGTTTATGTTGCAAACCAAAAAGATGTTTTTAGAACGTCACTGTGCTCGAAACTGACCTTCCCTAGGCCGCTCCTTTTTAGTTGCTCCCTTCTGTCATATTGTTCTAGATCAATGGGCAACTGCATCGCAATAGTTGTTTGTCATGACCAGATGAACAATAGTAAATAGAAAGAGAAAAAAAAAATTCTCCGAGTCTTATCACATAGAGAAAGGGTCAGCTATGGAGCACCTCAAGAAGGTCCCCACAAAGGATCGTGCAAAGTTAGGCTATAAAGTGATAGGCTGCAACTCCAAGATGCAGCTCACTCTTCTGAGTCCATTCCGTTAGCACAACATGGAAACATTCAGGAAAAACTGTCCTTTCATTTAACATGCTGAAGGAAAAAAAATTTATGTTGTGCCATCGGGATGGACTAAGAAATGGGAGTCGCATCTTGGAGTAACTGTTCAGAGATATAACCTATCATATGTCTTAATACTAGAAGATAGCACTGTTCAAAAACTCGGAACTCAAACTTGACTCAAATGTCAACCGAGTAGAGTAAACTAGGTCCAACTCGGTCGAGTTTCATCGAAACTCGTTCCGACTCGGCCAAATAACTCGACTCGTAATATGTCTGAGTAGAGTCGATTCGGTCTAACAAGACTGCATGTGTTTTACCAAGTTTGTAAACACTGGAAGATAATAAGCTCATAATATTACAAATGCTGAAATCATCAAAGCACTAGGTTCGTCACTGTACATACCTCAGACAATATCTTCAATATGGCTGTGCGGATATTATTATTTGGCAAGCTTCCATCCGGCAGTGGCTCAAGCCAATTCTTTAGCAGCGTTAGTACTCCATGATCCAGAAATTCATGTTGAAGCTTTTTTCTGAAAGGAAAATAAAGAATATGTACATAAATCTGGATTGTTATTTGGTAAAAGAAAGTGTCGATCCAACAATGGAAACAATCAAACTTTCTTAAGCCCGTGGAATCAACTTACTTTGACAGAACATCGATAAGCAGTGGCAGCTTTCTCAATTTATTAATTGCAGGTTTGCATCGCCTATTGAGTTCAGCATCCTCTTCCGCCGTAACTTCTAGTTCAGCCATCAGATGTTCAACTATCATAGCAAGTTCAGCCGGTGATTTCTCTTGTTTCTTTTTCTTCTTCCCCCCCTTGAATCGACTACTTTCTTCATTTTCTTCCCCCTCTTCCGCCTGCAAGAATCAGCTAGGTTAAGGTCATGCAAAGTATACATACATTGACACTAAAGAGTTACATGAATATAACAAAGACATTTTCTTGTAAAAACTGTTGCATAAAATCAAACACACACTGATGCAGCACAAAAACAGCTATAATATGTAATCATTTAGGTGACAGTTGTTTAATAAAAAACAGAATGCAAAGCAAAAATAGCACAAACCTGAGGAGCATTTCTCGCAAAACGATCCCAGTTATCACTGCCAAAATGATAAGCAGGGTCAACACCGCTATCATCGATGAACGCATCGTCCTCCATTGTTCTCGGACCCTCTCGATCATCCTATTTCATTGACACAAGCGAATAGTAAATAATTTTTCTCAGTATAATGTTGTCAAACACAGGATTGCAGAGCCCGCCTCAAGAAGCGCTACAAAGAGTTTGTGATTGTGTTACAATAATAGATTAAAAAGAGAACTTCATAAGCCAAGATTATAAATTTTTGACCAAGAAATTTAAATACCCGAAAAGGTAAAAAGGTACGGTTTTCATTAGAAACAAAGGTAAATCGTACACCCCTTCCCGATGATCCAAATATGTGTGCAAGAGAGGAAAAGGCTTTGGTCAGTATGAGATATAGGTGTGATTCGGGATGATTTCAGAATTACGCAAGTAGGATCTTATCTGAAATTGACATGAAATTACTCTATGAAGGATGTAAATCTATAAATTTGACAGGGGAAGCCTACTACCAAGGAATATAAGGACCTCGAATGGTCTTGCTACCTGGCAGAGATTCGTGAAGGGATTCGAAACATATGCTTATTGGATTGGAATTTCTGGTTTATTTGTGGATTTTGGATAATGGAGACACATGATCATGGTTTTAAATTTCGGTTTCGTGTCTGGTTTCCGTCCAAGCGTAAACCAAAATTTCGACCGATACTTTGATGCACGGATCTAAAATAAACAACACATAAAAGAAAGAGTAAATTTCTAAGCAATTGCATCACACCATGGAATCGATTTTATCTGATAGATCGTATGAGAGAAAATTTTAACTGATTGATCAAGTATGATTGCCATTGGCCCTATTAATAATAAAAGAAATACCTCCGACTATAACTATTATTACTCCCCGCCAACATACTGTTAAAATTGGGGGAGTGGTTCGAAATAATGGAAATGTCGGGGGTAGTTTAGTTAAATCCATATTCATTGGGAAAAATAAAATCTTCTACTGAATATAGTGAAGGGTAGATTAAACTTTGCAATCTTGAAGTTTATCGTACAATCACTTAACCCCCCTGATGTTATTTTGTTCCAAATCGGTCCCTATATAGTAAATTTGGTTTTTTTGGTAATTTCCACCTTCTAATGAAAACTGAATTGAAGGCGGCAAAGTGTAGTTCATTCAGTATAGGGGGGTTAAGTGATTTTGGGCTACAGTTGAGAAGCTAGAGAACATAGAGATTGAAAAGTTGATAGATAGAGAGAGGAAATTATCCAGACCTCTGAATCGCCGGCGCCGGCGCCGGCGATAGTGCCCCACAGCTGTTTGATGATCTCTTTATCACCCCCATCATCCCCGGAGGCTCCCCTGTAGGATTTTGATTTCCTCCTGTCCTTGGCGCCTCCGCCTTCCGGGGATTTCCTTTTGTTCTTGGATGATGAAGGTGCCCAGTCAGCTGTGCCATCAGGACTCCCGCTGCTCCGATCCGGCGAGGTCTCCTTGGCTCTCCTAGGACTCTTCACTAGCCTCTTCCTCGGCTTGGCGACCTTGTTAGAGTCCACCAGAACCGTCGTGGGCGACAGCTCCCTCCGCCAGTCGTGATCGGATGACTCGTCCAGAACCATCAGGGGCTCTCCATCTTCATCCATAAACCTAGAAAGAAAAAAACAACCAAATCGACCTGGATTAGTTGCAAGGGGGAGGAAATCCCAAGGGCTCGATCGTACGTGGATCGAAGAGCTTACGGATCGTTTTTGGAGCCCATCGCAGAGAAACGGAAGAGATCTTTCGCGGGCGGCAGAGACGAAACCCTAGCTAGCTGATGAAACCCTAGCGGAAGAGAGAGAGAGAGAGAGAGAGAGAGAGAGAGAGAGAGAGAGAGAGAGAGGTCGGCGGTGATGAAGAAAGACGACGATGTAGAATCCTCACAGAATCGCTACGTTCAAACGAGATAACGCGCGGTATTATGCCGCCGACCGACCCCCTTTTATAACCCCAACCCGAATCCTACTTCACCACGGTTTGACCCCTTCAACCCATTGTCAAATGTCACTCCAATTCCTAGCCAATTTACGTCTAGCTCCTTAACTACTTTGCAATATTAGTCGTCGGACACCATCATTTGCTATATTACCTAAGGTCCCTACAACCCAGGGCTGGCAATTTTTGACCCGACCCGACCCGACACGAAATTAGAGGGTCCGGGTCTGGGTTAAACGGATTCAGATCGTAAACGAGTCGACATGACCAACCCGATTAGTAAACGGGTCGGGTCCGGATTTTATCTCTGACCCGTTTAAAATTCAATGGGTCGTATCCGGTCGGGTCTACGGTCTACCCATCATCCGATCACATTGTGTGATGGGTTCAACCGACGACTGTGATAATGACACCCATGATGGTGAGTTACAATGAAATATAAAATTAAAAAAAAAATAGAATAAATAATTGAACTGGTCAGGTATGGGTTTAGGGTCTATACACGATTAGTTAAACGGGTCGGGGTTGGGGTCGGGTTCGGGTTTAGGGGTTTTGGACACTGTGGGCATTGAAAGGGCATTGAAATTAGCCCACGGGTCGAACCCGATTTGCACACGTAAAATAGGCCCGCACCCAACGGCCTACGGTCGAACCCGACTCGCACACATAAACGTGGCCCACGCGCAACGGCCCACAAGCGCAACTCGGCCCACGCACAATGGCCCACATACGCAACTCGGCCCACACACAACGGCCCACACGCAACGGCCCGCATGCAACTCGGCCCACACGCAACGGCCCGCATGCAATTCGGCCCACACACAAACGGCCCGCATGCGCACTCAGCCCGCGTGCAAACTCAGCTCGCGCGCCGCAGCCCAACTCAAAATAAACGGGTCCCACCGGACCCGCTACCCGAACACAAAGAGAGGGGGGCCCACCGACCCCCCCTCTAAAAAACCGTGCCCCCCTCCTCATGGAGAAGTGGGGCCGGCCATAAAGGGAAAAGAAAAAGAAAAAGAAAAGAAAAAAGAAAAGAAAAGAAAAGAAAAAGAAATCAAAACCGCCTCGATGCGGGGGGAGGTGGCGTGGACGTCTATACAGCCGTAGATCCGCGACGATCCCTCGATCCAACGGACAAGATGACGTTGTGTCGCCATCCGATCCAAAAGTGCAAAAAAATAACAACTCAATCTTTAAAGATCGAGTCACATCTAGCCCGTAACCGCCCCAACTAAAAAGGAGGGGATCGAGTTTGTTTCCCCGGATAAAGGAACGATATCGAGATGGTTATGGGGGGAGATATCGGATGAAACAAAAAGATTTCAGCCATATCTCTCCCAACCGCCCCCCTTTGCCTATAAATAGAAGGGGTGGGGGAAGGCACAAGGGGTCGGAAAAGCTGATGACGAAAGGGCTCTGCAAGAGAAGCTCCAACGCTTGAAGACCCAAGGCTTCACGAGGCACGGCAAGCACGTCCTACGGGAATCCTTGGCCCTTCAAGTCCTCATCAACATGAAGACCTTGCACTCGAAGATCAAAGCTTCGACTCCTCGCACGAAGAAGAAAGCTTGGAGAAGAAGACCCGGAGTCGTCGTCATCCCGACTTCTCCAACGATCTTCATCAACTCTGAAGAAGCCATAAGCAAAGGCCGGAGAAGAAGATCGAAGCCGACAACACCCGTCGTCTTCAACAAAGGCGTCGACTCCTCGCACGAAGAAGAAAGCTTGGAGAAGAAGGCCTGAAGCCGGTGCTACCCCCGCCGTCTTCATCAACAAAAGCCGACGTTGCAACCGTCGTGCGGAGATCGGTGCTACCCCCGCCGTCTTCACCAACAAAGCCGACGCTACAACCGTCGTGCGAAGATCGGTGCTGATGGTGCTGTTAGACCTATTCCAACAGATCGCGTAACAGTGGCAGTTGCTGCTGTTACGCAAGCAACTGGTGCTGATTCTAGTGAAGAGAATACAGAGACAGTGATGCGGGTGGAAGCCAATGTTACACGACCTGTGGGTGCTGCAAGGCATGATTCTGATGATGTTACGCTTGGCAATACTGAGTTAGTTGCTGGAGGCCCTGCTTTTGGTGTTACATTACCTGCTGGTGCACTTGCAGACACTGTTACGCTAGCAAATGCAGGGGCAGATTCCCGAGCAGATAGCTCAGCCAGCGAGGGGGAGAGACCGATCGTTATAGTTCTTGCTAGAGGGAGTGGGGTCGTTGTTAGCCGGCGGAATAGACGAGAAGGAAGCCCCAGATTATCTATTCCTTCTCTTGAACGGGCCCATCGGAAGGCTGTGGCTAAGGGTGCAACGGGGCTATCTGGTGGGCAGATGGCAGATATCATGCAGAACTTCAGTGATGAGGGTGGGGAGTACCCAGTTCGTGCAGAGGAAGATACTTCTGATTCCTTTGCTCAGTACAAGAAGCTACCCCCCCATCTTGCCAACCTTCCTGCTGTCCTTACTATGCCAAATCCAGCGATCGAATCGACGTCCCGAGCCAAAGAATCTTAGGCTAAGGGTCAGTCGGATAGGGTTACAAGGAGTAGGGGGGTTAGTTGATGTTGTCTGGGATTTGCTGTCGTTGCTCCTTGGAGATTGTTGTTTTTTGTCTTAGTCTTGAGTGGTGTGTTTTTCCTCTAGTCCGGGGACTACCTTGTCGGTCTGCTCCCTGTGCGATGAGGTAGGGTTTTGTTGATGATGTGGCCCTATTTGGCCTAGTTTCTGCTTACTCACCCAGAGTTAAGTCGAGTCCTGTAACTGTCTTTCTATTTTCAGTAATAAATTCGTTTTTTACCTCTCAAAAAAAAAAAAAAAAAGCCGACGCTATAACCGTCGTGCGGAGATCGGTGCTACCCCCGCCGTCTTCATCAACAAAAGCCGACGCTACAACCGTCGCACGGAGATCGGTGCTACACCCACCATCTCCACAAGAAACCTTCAACTCCGATCAAGCCAAATACGCCCGGAGAAGAAGCCAGCCGATGCCACAACCGTCGAGGAAGCCGGAAGAATAAAGAAGCCCTGAAAAAGTAGCCATCGCCGTTCGAGAAGAAGATCGAGTCAAAGCTAAAGTCAAAGCCAACGCAAGAAGCCAAAGCAGACGCACCGGTAAAGCCCGCGCCAAAGCAACGCACGTGCCAAAGCCATGCAACTACGTCGGTCACGAGCAAAGCACCGCACGTTCTAGCCGATACGACGCGAAGTCCAGAAGAACTAAAGCATCACAAGTCTCTACCCGTCTACGTTCAAGCGCAAGCGCCAAAGCAAAGCAAAAGCCAGAGCCACGCCAAAGCCGAAAGCTAAATCCAAAGCTGACGCCAAAAACACGATCGACGCCGCGAACCGACGATCAAGGACGCCGAGGTCGAGCAAGGATCGAGGAAGACACGAAGACCAAGGAACGAAGCCTAAAGCCTCCCTAGCCGAGAAAGCGCGAAGCACGGACGGGACAAAATCAACGACGGAAACTCCTTAGCCTCTCAAAAACCCTCACCCTGTAAAGACCTCTGTCTTGGGCAACCCCTTCAGAGCTCTCGCACGAATACCACGTGGAGACGCGGATCAAAGGGACCCTCCAGAGGATCTCTAGCACAATCTCCTGATCAAAAATTTGTAATCTCGTGTGATCCGCAATAAAGACGACCCGAATCTTTTTTTCGCGCTCACAGACATGACATGAAACCGGACACGACACGAACACAAACCGACCCAACCCATTGTCAGCCCTACTAAAAGTATACATTCCTCTCCATAAAGAGTATATATTCGTCTCCATAAAGTGTATATATTCATTGGGAGGAACTTGAGCTATATTTCAAAATAACGTGTCCTTCAACTAAAAGTCATCTCTCATAAAGGATTTATGTCAAACTTTCCCAAAAAAAAACCTATCTCATTCACTACTTTCAAACTCCGGCTCAACACTAGCAAGCCTTTGCTGCTGGAGAAGGTGATAGTCCACCTCAAGGTCGGTCTAAAATATGAACGTCTTCCAAGGTACTCTAACCTTGTGGACTAACGAACCACACAACTAAGAACTACATGATGAGAGAAGATGTATTTTTCATCTGGAGAACGAATATAATGATGAGGTTCATCGAATCCTCAAACCTCAATACAAGGAACAACTATTTGGCACCATCTTTCGAAAATCCAATCGCACTTTCTTAAACAATTCTACTATGTCTAGGGAAGATTTTGATAAAGATTCAGAATGTTCAAATCACAACTTGGTGACGAAGGGATCGTTGAGAGGGGGGGGGGGGTCTCGCCTCCTCCCATCCCCCTCACCAGCAGGCAGATGTGGCAAAGCTCATATTTCCACAAGACAAAATGAATTATCAAGGCAAGCACCCTGAGGATTGCGACATGGTGGAAGTTTCAATTTCTTATAGCGTGTACCAACCTGTCAGTATCACCACCGGGACGAACCCAAGCCTCGAAGATTTGGTTCTAGAAGCAACGCCAAATCATTATGTGTTAGTTTCGTCCGACCCCAGCACCAAGTCGACGAGTCATGGCCTCCAGGATACAGTGAACATTGGGTTGCTTTTTCAGCGAGACAATGATTCGTTCAGAGATAAAGTGGGATATATTGATGCGGATTATGTTAGTGATTTGAATGGATGGAGGTCTATGAAAGGTTATGTGTTTATACTAGCAAGAGGTTCGGTGAGTTGTAAAGCCTTCTTACAAGACACGATTGCATTGTCGACGATAGATGCGTAATACATGGCTATAACAGAGGTGACTTGACTCTGAGGCATTGTGGACGAGTTAAGCACTATCTATTTGGCGAAGGACAATCAGGTTCATCACTTACGAATGAATCATATTGATATCTAGTATCACTTTGGTCGAAAATTTATGAAAGCTATGTTTTTGTGAAGAAGATTCATATGCCGGAGAATTCTTCTGACAAGTTGACGAAGTCGGCTACAGTGACTAAGTTTAATCATTGATTGAACTTAGTCATGATGATTTGAGAAGTTTTGCACCTTCAGAGTGCTGGCACCATCAGGGTGCTTTAGCGCAGCTTTAGGACGCATTTTTCGGGTACCATATAGGTATCGTTTGGAGCAACGACATGGTGCATTGGATATAACAATCAGACTTTGTTGATGGATATATCACCAAGGTTGATATTGTTGGAGATGGCTCATTATAGGGTCTTGTCGTAGATCTTTGCTGGATTATGCCCGGGCGCCTCGCAGAGTTTGCTCGGGCGAATTCCCCTCTGCTTGATGTGGGGGGAAATTTCCGAGCCGCCTTGATCGGGAACCCCGCCCCACAGCCTTGATTGAATTTGATGGTTTGTAAAGTTAGAGAGATGGGAGAGTAGATAGAGAGAGTAAAGAGTGATGACACAAGGATTGGTGACGGAGTTCAGTCTTACGACCTACGTCTCCGGGCGAGAGGTGCCACCTGATTTTCACTATAATTTGAATAAATAAGGGTTGAGCGTTCTCTCGACAGGCCGAGAGAAGCTTTTTACAGTGGGGGTTGCACGGAGCCACAAGAAAAGAAACTCGGAGGGGAGAAGTAAGCTCTAGCTCTGAATCTTCTCTTCCTCTGAGTTGAATGACCAACCCCCTTCCTGGATGCCTTGGGGGTCCTTTTATAGCGTAGGCACGTGCCCGATATGGCAGTGATGATGTGGCGCTGATGACGTGGCATTGGTTCTGGGCCTCCTTGCTGGGCCCTTATTGGGCCGTTGTTCGGGCCCAATAAGGGGTAGGGCTTGATCTGCGAGCCTCGTAGAGTGGGCCCCTGTGAGCCCAGGCGGGCTTACCCATTTGGGCCGTTGTGCGGGCCCATGCTGCTCTGATCTGATCCGGTACAATTTTTGCACCCACAGTTACCCCCTCCCAGTCGGGTCAGGACCCCCTGGGTCGGCTGGGATTCCAAGGTGCAAACGCTTTAGGATCCTGGTGCGGTTGGCGAGGGTTGTCGGTGCCGCGGTTCGTATTAGCAGAGCCTTCTTCCGCCGATGCCGAGATCCTTTTTGGCACGAGCCAAAAAGTCTCGGTTTTGCGAGGGGGTGTTTCCGAAAAAACAGTGCGTTTTCCGACCGAGTGGATACCGAGAGGGTACTGAGTGCATACCGAGTGGGTACCGAGAGCATACCGAGTGGTTACCGAGACCCTTTTGGTGCAAGCCAAAAAGTCTCGGTTTTGCAAGGGGGTGTTTCCGAAAAGACAGTGCGTTTTTCGACCGAGTGGATACCGAGAGGGTACCGAGTGCATACCGAGTGGGTACCGAGAGCATACCGAGAGGGTACCGAGTGCATACCGAGTGGGTACCGAGAGCATACCGAGTGGTTACCGAGAGGGTACCGAGACACGTTTGGTGAGAGAATAGTTTTTCTCTTTATTCCTTCTTTGGCTTTGACTCGGATGAGAGCAAACATCGCTCTCTCTCTCTTTCCTTTCTCTCTCTCTCTTTCCTTTCTCTTTGCATTCCATTCACGTGAGAGCTGCATGTCTGTCTCTCTCTTTCCTTTCTCTCGCTCTCTTTCCTTTCTCTTTGCATTCCATTCACGTGAGAGAGGTGTCTGTCTCTCTCTTTCCTTTCTCTCACTCTCTCCTTTTCTCTAGCAATCCGAGCGAGTGGGAGAGGGTCCGTGCGAGAGAGAAGCCTCGGTGAGAGAGAGGAACCCCGCGAGAGAGAGCGGGTGCGAGAGAGAGCTATGTGCGATCGGCGACGGGCTGCGCTCGATCTGCGATGCGGGGCACGCGGCGCGGTCGATGTGCGGCTCCGGGCGCGGGGTGCGGTCGGCGGTCGGTCGCGGGCCGGGGGGTGCAGGTCGCAGGCGGCTGTGGCGGCCTGCGGTGCAGCCACAGCACGCAGGCGATGGTGTGCGGCACCCGGGCTGCAGCGCGGAGGCCAGGGCGCAGCGGCGGCAGCGGTCGCGGGCCGTGGGCTGCGTCGCGGGGAGCGGAGCGGGCGCAGGCGCGGAGCGGGCGAGGGGCGCAGGCGATGGCGGCCTATGGTGCAAACGTGGGATGCGGGCGGCGGCGAGCGGCGCGGAGGCCAAGGTGCAGCGGCAATGGCGGTCTCTCCCCTCTTCGTCGTCGCCAGCCGGATGGAGGTCGCGTGGAGGGGCGCCTTGGGCTGCTGCGAGGCGAAGCGTGAGGAGGGGGGATCGGTTCGTCCGACCCTCTCTCTCTTCTCTGCTGCGAGACGGACACGAGGGGGAGAATCGGACCCCCTCTCTCCTCTTGGATGCGAGACACGTGCAGCGAGGAGGCGGGAATCGGTTCTTTCGACCCGTTCTCTCATCTCTACTGGGACACGCACCTGGGGGCTTCAAGGAGACACGCATGGCGGGGGGGATTCGATCGGTTCGTCCGACCCCCTCTCTCATCTCTACGGTGAGACGCACATGGGCTTCGAGGAGACAAGCGTAGTTGGAGGGGGTTTGGATCGGCTCGTCCGGCCCCCTCATTCCTCTATGTTGCAGAGATGCACACCGGGGGGGGGGGGGAACGTGTGGTTCGTCCGAACCCCCCAGGCTGGCTCGAGCGGCGGCATCGAGGAACACCTGGATGGGAGGGAGAGTGAGGTTCATCGGACCCACCTCGAGTTGTCTCGGATTGCTGCGATGAGGGCATGTGGTTTGCTAACACGGTTCATCGTTTGAAATGTAGATCCGCATGTTTGTGAGAGCAAAGGTGGCCCTTTTCGCCATTCTGGGCCACCGTGGGGCGCTTGAGTGCACGCACATGCGCGGTGCGTGAGTCCCCTCTTCAAGTGTTGCGTTAGGTCTGCTGTATAACTTCTCCACTGCTGGTCTTCTGAGAGAAAGGTTCTGAAAGCTTCCAACAGCCGTAACTTTTCATACGTGCGTCGGATGAATGTGTATAAGGTACCGTTGTGCAGGCGCCGAAAAAACGGTCAAAGTGGACGTGAAACATTGTTCGCCTTGACGAGTAACTTTTTCGGTATTCACCTTCATAGAGAGATGACTCTAAAGAATGCGCCGGCCAGGTTTTCGGCTAGCATCTTAAAGATGTCTCGGCACGCGGTAACTCACCTGTTCTGTCCGACACCCAACTGCACCTAGTTACTGTGTTCACTAGGGACTGCAGTCAGGCCCCAGTGATGATGTGACAGTTACCGCGTGCTCACCTCTGATGAGAAAGGGGATTTTTTTTTTTTTTTTGAAGTTTGTACAAGCGAATCAATAGGTTTGGATGAGATGCTATCCAACCGACCCAATGGAAGATAGCTCTTCGTCTTTGAACGATCATTGTGTGTGGATGACACTTGAATCGGGTTGACTAATAGGTTTGGATGATGCCGAGCACCCCCCTCTCGGTTTTCTGACGAAACCAAGGGGTGAGTTGATATTGATGCCGAACACCCCCCCCCCTCTCGGTTTTCTGTCGAAACCGAGGGGTGGGCTGCTGATGGTGTGCCGTCGCCCCTTCCCCACTCGATTTTTGTGCGAAACCGAGGGGGGCTGCTTGTTAATGCCAACACACACCCCCTCTTGGTTTTCTGACGAAACCGAGGGGTGTGCTGATGGTGTGCTGTCACCCCTTCCCCACTCGGTTTTCGGGCGAAACCGAGGGATATGCTGTTGATGGTGTGCCGTCACCCCTTTTCCACTCGGTTGTTGTGCGAAACCGAGGGGGGGGGGCTGCTTGTTGATGCCGACACACACCCCCTCCCCACTCGGTTTTTGTGCGAAACCGAGGGGGGCTGCTTGTTGATGCCGACACACACCCCCTCTCGGTTTTCTGACGAAACCGAGAGTTGTGCTGCTAATGGTGTGTCGTCACCCCTTCCCCACTTGGTTTTTGTACGAAACCGAGGGGGGGCTGCTTGTTGATGCCGACACACACCCCCTCTCGTTTTTCCGACGAAACCGAGGGGTGGTTGTAGCTGATGGTGTGCCGTCACCCCCTCCCTACTCGGTTTTTGTGCGAAGCCGAGGGGGGGGGATGCTTGTTGATGCCGACACACACCCCCTCTCGGTTTTTGTGCGAAACCGAGGGTTGTGCTGCTGATGGTGTGTCGTCACCCCTTCCCCACTTGGTTTTTGTACGAAACCGAGGGGGGGCTGCTTGTTGATGCCGACACACACCCCCTCTCGGTTTTCCGACGAAACCGAGGGGTGGTTGTAGCTGATGGTGTGCCGTCACCCCCTCCCTACTCGGTTTTTGTGCGAAACCGAGGGGGGGGGCTGCTTGTTGATGCCGACACACACCCCCTCTCGGTTTTTGTGCGAAACCGAGGGGGGGCTGCTTGTTGATGCCGACACACACCCCCTCTCGGTTTTCTGACGAAACCGAGAGTTGTGCTGCTGATGGTGTGTCGTCACCCCTTCCCCACTTGGTATTTGTGCGAAACCGAGGGGGGGCTGCTTGTTGATGCCGACACACACCCCCTCTCGGTTTTCCGACAAAACCGAGGGGTGGTTGTAGCTGATGGTGTGCCGTCACCCCTTCCCCACTTGGTTTTTGTGCGAAGCCGAGGGGGGGCTGCTTGTTGGTGCCGACACCCCATTATTGGGGCTGCTAGAAGAGGCCAAAAAGTGTCGGTATTGAAAATAGTGTATTTTTCAAATTTTAGCCCCATTTGAAACCGACACTTTTTTGATAAAACGCTGGTGCGTGGGGATGTCGGTGAGGGACAATGCTATATTCAAGGGGGTTTCTTAGAGATAATCTAGGATGACGCCGTGTGATGGCCAGCCAGTCTTCACCCAATGTGGTACCGTACCTGGTTACTGTATTTGCCAGGTACTACGGTCACGCGAGGGTGTTGACTTGTCCAGGATCAAGGAAGCATCATTTTATCCCGTGTTACCCACCGTCGACTGCACCAGTATGGAGACACGTACTGATAAAGTCAGACCAACCACCCCTTGACCGGTTTGGAACCGATAGTCGTCGAAAAAAAGGTGATGGCCAGTGATAATCTCATGCTTGGACCTGAGTGACAAGACTAAGTTTTGACTTTTGATCGAATGCCAATACGTCGGCGACGACGTCTCGGACTTTATCTTTATGTGTCAAGGGTAGGGCCTTGGGATTATAGAGTGCCGAGGTGTTGGTCGCCTCGGACTTTGTCTTCGAATGCCAAGGGCTGGGCCTTGGGCTTGTAGAGTGCCGAGGCGTTGGTCGCCTCGAGCTTTGTCTTCAAGTGCCAAGGGCCGGGCCTTGGGTTTGTAGAGTGCCGAGGCGTTGGTCGCCTCGGACTTTGTCTTCAAGTGCCAAGGGCTGGGCCTTGGGTTTGTAGAGTGCCGAGGCGTTGGTCGCCTCGGACTTTGTCTTCGAGTGCCAAGGGCTGGGCCTTGGGCTTGTAGAGTGCCGAGGCATTGATCGCCTCGGACTTTGTCTTCGAGTGCCAAGGGCTGGGCCTTGGGCTTGTAGAGTGCCGAGGCATTGGTCGCCTCAGAATTTGTCTTCGAGTGCCAAGGGCTGGGCCTTGGGCTTGTAGAGTGCCGAGGCATTGATCGCCTCGGACTTTGTCTTCGAGTGCCAAGGGCTGGGCCTTGGGCTTGTAGAGTGCCGAGGCATTGATCGCCTCGGACTTTGTCTTCGAGTGCCAAGGGATGGGCCTTGGGCTTGTATAGTGCCGAGGCATTGATCGCCTCGGACTTTGTCTTCGAGTGCCAAGGGCTGGGCCTTGGGCTTGTAGAGTGCCGAGGTATTGATCGCCTCGGACTTTGTCTTCGAGTGCCAAGGGCTAGGCCTTGGGCTTGTAGAGTGCCGAGGCGTTGGTCGCCTCGGACTTTGTCTTCGAGTGCCAAGGGCTGTCTCCTTGAACTTGGTGCATGTCAAAGCAGCGACGTCTGCCTTGGACTTATTCTCATCGCCTCAGATGAGTATAGTTGATAGTTTAGCTTGACCTGGATTGTCAGGAGTGTTTTATCTGACTTTCACCTTGAAAGGGCGTAGCCGAATTGCCTTCGAGCTTCCGACTTGAATGGGCAGAATCGTAGGTCTTTCGTTGACCTAGGTTGCCAGGAGCCTTTTATCGGACTTTAGCCTCGAGAGGGCGTAGCCGAATTGCCTTCGAGCTTCCAACTTGAATGGGCGGAATCGAAAGTCTTTGGTTGACCTGGGTTGCCAGGAGCCTCTTTATCGAACTTTAGCCTTGAGAGGGCGTAGCCGAATTACCTTCGAGCTTCCGACTTGAATGGGCGGAATCGAAGGTCTTTGGTTGACCTGAGTTCCCAGGAGCCTTTTTATCGGACTTTAGCCTCGAGAGGGCGTAGCTGAATTGCCTTCGAGCTTCCGACTTGAATGGGCGGAATCGAAGGTCTTTGGTTGACCTAGGTTGCCAGGAGCCTTTTTATCGGACTTTAGCCTCGAGAGGGCGTAGCCGAATTGCCTTCGAGCTTCCGACTTGAATGGGCGGAATCGAAGGTCTTTGGTTGACCTGGGTTGCCAGGAGCCTTTTTATCGGACTTTAGCCTCGAGGGGGCGTAGCCGAATTGCCTTCGAGCTTCCGACTTGAATGGGCGGAATCGAAGGTCTTTGGTTGACCTGGGTTGCCAGGAGCCTTTTTATTTGCCTTAATATGGTGGAATCGAACTTCGAGAGATTTGATTTTGAGAAAAAAAAGGACACTTTATTGATATAACAAAGTTGCAGTTATACTTTTTCAGAGGTTGCCCCGCGGCATCCACGTATTACATTGACTTTCTTTTCTCCACTGCTGCAACCTCTCCTACTCTCGACCTGGTTCCTTATTAGCGAGGTAGCCATCGAGCCACCCTTCTTGGATCAGGTCTTCGATGTGATGCTTTAGCTTCCGACATGTAGAGGTTGGGTGGCCATGGCTGTGATGAAACTCACAGTAGGCTGTCGTATCTCCCGCCTGGTCGGAATTTGGAGGGAGAGGCTGTGGCCACTTGCAGAAGGGCTCGTTCTGTAAGTAGGCGAAGATGTCTTCAATGGAGGTGTTCAGCTCAGTGAACACCCTTTGCTCCCTTGGAGTTCGCCTCTTTTCTGCTGGAGGGGCTTTCGGATCTTCATTGTACCTTTTGGCCTGGGCCTTTTGGTCGGACGCAGCATGGGCAGACTTTTTGTAGTGTGCTTCATTCGGGGCTTCATCATCTTTCTTATGTCGGGAGTCACGATACTCGCGGGGCTCGCGTAGTCTTCTGGTCTGCTGATTGTCTTCCACCTCTATCTCCCGCTGTACGTGCTTGAACATTGCCTCTAACGTACTGGGAGGGTATCGGATGAAGTCGGTGTAGACGTGGAGCTCTGGCCGGATAGCATTCTGGAATGCCAGCATAATGGCCTCCTCATTCTGGGACCGATCGGTGAGCTCAGAGTGCTCATTACGAAACCTCATCGTGAAGCTCCTTAGAGACTCATCGGAGCCCATCTTCAGCCGGTAGAGTGTATCCAGCTTCTTTTCCGGCTTTAAGTTTAGCCAATAATGGTCCATGAAAAGTTCAGCCAACTCTTTGAATGTGGCCACCGTACCGGTAGGCAGCGTGTGGTACCAGTCGAGGGCAGGTCCCTCGAGACTTCCCGCGAACATACGACAAAGGATATGATTCTCATACTCATACGGCGTCAGGGCCTGCTTGTAGGCTAGGATATGGAGAGCAGGGCCTCCCTTGATGCAGTTAAACTTTGGCAGGCTCGGTGTTCGCCAACCCATAGGAAATGGGGTTACTAGAACCTGGGGATGCAGTGGCCCCACCGAGGTGATTAGCTGTCTACGGTCTTGATGACGGCGTCCCATGTCGGCGGTATGCCTTAATCGGTTGAGCAGCTCGCGGGCATTTGTTGCTTTCGTGTGCGAAGGGATAGAATGTCTAGTGGACCCTGTTGACTGAGGTGATCCTTCTCTGTGATAGTTGGGTGCACCGTTGACGTCGAGACGATCCCACACCATTTGCCTTGGTGCTTGTGTGGATACTTGACGCCTCTCGATACGTGGCACATGTGATTCTTCAAGATGATGAATCACGGCTGGGCGAGTCCTTGGTTGGTCTTCATCAGCAGTTGGAGAGTTGTGGGCCACAACCCCCGCTCTTTCAGTTACCTTCTTTAGGGAATCCCTCTCTTGCTCGAGGGCTGCGTTCCTCTTGAGAAGGTTCAACAACTGGAAATCAGCAGCCGAGATCTCGTATGTAGCCTGAGGCTTGCTCCCTTGAATAGCATGTTCTTTGCCAGATCGACGCCTCGGGGATGACGGGTCTCGCCGATCGCTGTGCCCTTCTGGATGGCTGCCTTGCGGCCCCAGCCGCTCCCGAACATTTCTTCGGTCGGTTGCAACCGAGACTTCTTGTTCTTCTTCGATCAGCATATCGTTTGTTCGTTTAGCACCCGCCTTTGGTGGGTTAGTGCTGGCCTTCACCATCGAGCGTGTTGATGTCGTTGATGTTGATTTGGATGAGGACTTGTGGCTCGTCACCACAAGTTGAATAGGAGTCAGTAGAGGTGTGGGTAAGACCTCTAACGATATCCCACAGACGGCGCCAAAGATTGTAGGGGGAAATTTCCGAGCCGCCTTGATCGGGAACCCCGCCCCACAGCCTTGATTGAATTTGATGGTTTGTAGAGTTAGAGAGATGGGAGAGTAGATAGAGAGAGTAAAGAGTGATGACACAAGGATTGGTGACGGAGTTCAGTCTTACGACCTACGTCTCCGGGCGAGAGGTGCCACCTGATTTTCACTATAATTTGAATAAATAAGGGTTGAGCGTTCTCTCGACAGGCCGAGAGAAGCTTTTTACAGTGGGGGTTGCACGGAGCCACAAGAAAAGAAACTCGGAGGGGAAAAGTAAGCTCTAGCTCTGAATCTTCTCTTCCTCTGAGTTGAATGACCAACCCCCTTCCTGGATGCCTTGGGGGTCCTTTTGTAGCGTAGGCACGTGCCCGATATGGCAGTGATGACGTGGCGCTGATGACGTGGCATTGGTTCTGGGCCTCCTTGCTGGGCCCTTATTGGGCCGTTGTTCGGGCCCAATAAGGGGTAGGGCTTGATCTGCGAGCCTCGTAGAGTGGGCCCCTGTGAGCCCAGGCGGGCTTACCCATTTGGGCCGTTGTGCGGGCCCATGCTGCTCTGATCTGATCCGGTACAATTTTTGCACCCACACTTGACTCCTAGAACTAGACCCAGATTCGCCCGGGCACCTGACTCGGTCTTCCGAGCAACCCGGCTTCAGTCTCTGAGGCAGAACTCACTGGGATTTCTCTTGGGTGACCGCTTCGATTTGGTCTGGTGAATTCAAGCCGGGCTACGCACTCGAGACGAGATTCCTTGTTCTCTCGAGTATCTTTTGGCCACTGGTTTGGGGTCTTTTGTGTGGGAGTTGTATATGACCTATTCCTACTATATAAAGGCAGTCTAGGGTTTTATATTTGGGATGATGGAACATTTTCCTTGAGTGAGTGGTTTTGTGAGATTTTTTAGAGAATGTGTCATAGGTTTAAAATTGTTGAAGTTTGGCGTTCCTTGTAATTTCTTGATTTCTCTATTTTAGTGGATCGTATTTGCTCATGGTTTTCTCCCGCAAGACTTTCCATGTAAAATCTATGTTGCTTCTCTTTGTTTTGCTTTATTTTTGTTCCGTCTTGGATTTTCCTTGTTTATGATTGCTACTCCTACTACTTTGCAATTGTGATTGTTTGTTCCACGTTTGATCCATTGGAGGACACGGAGAGCATTATGGAAGACATAATGGAGAATATTTTGAGATAATTTAGATGGTTGTGACCAGACTTAGTTCTTTTGATGGTTGTGACCAGACTTATTCTAGAGGGGAATAGTTCTCCATTTCATAGAGTGGAACTTAGATATACTCCGGATCTGGGATTCTCTTGTGTCTCCTTCCTCATCTATCTTATCTGTCTCTGGTAGTGACTATATTGGTACATCGCCTGTCTCGAGCAGCCCATCCTTACCAGATGTTGATTCTCGCACTCCTCCACGTTATCTCCAACACGAGCGTCACCTGCATGACCAATTTGGCTACTCTCTTGACCGCTTTGGTTTTACTGCGGTCACTACTTACTCAACTCTGTTTTATGCTTATCTTACCAGCCTTCACACCCATCTAGAGCCTAGCACCTACCCTACAGACACTGCAGTATTTTGTATGGCAACAGGCAATGGTAAAGGAGTTTCAAGCTTTTGAGCAGACTCAGACATGGGACATCATTCCTTAACAAGCTAGTGTTGAGCCCATCAACCGTAAGTGGATCTACAAGGTCAAGCATCAACGTGATGGTTCCATTGATCAATACAATGCTCGTCTCGTTGCCAAGAGATTTACTCAAGAGTACGAGATTGACTACGATAAGATTTTTACTTCGGTGGCTTAAATGACCATTGTGGGGGGAAATTTCCGAGCCGCCTTGATCGGGAACCCCGCCCCACAGCCTTGATTGAATGTTGATGGTTTGTAGAGTTAGAGAATAGAAAGTTGAGAATGAGAGAGATGACACATGGAGTTGTTGTCGAAGTTCGGTCTTACGACCTACGTCTCCGGGCGAGAGGTGCCACCTGATCTTCACTATAATATGAATATGGAGGGTTGAGCGTTCTCTCGACAGGCCGAGAGAAGCTTCTTACAATGTGTTTGCACAGAGCAATTAGAAGAGAAACAAGAAGGGGAGAATTGAGCTCTAGCACTTGCTCTCGAATCCTCCTCCTCTGATGGAATGACCAACCCCCTCCCTGGATGCCTTGGGGGTCCTTTTATAGCGTAGGCATGTGCCTGATATGGCAGTGATGATGTGGTGCTGATAAGGGGGAGGGCTTGATCTGCGAGCCCGGTAGAGTGGGCCCATGAACCCAGGCGGGCTTACCCACTTGGGCCATTGCGCGGGCCCATGCCGCTCTGATCCGGTCCGGTACAATTTTTGCACCCACAGTTATCCCCTTCCAGTCGGGTCATGACCCCCGGGGTCGGCTGGGATTCCAAGGTGCAAACGCCTTAGGATTCTGGCATGGTTGGCAGGGGTCGTCGGTGTCGCGGTTCGTATTAGCAGAGTCTCCTTCTGCCGATGCCGAGACCCTTTTGGCACGAGCCCAAAAGTCTCGGTTTTGCAAGTGGGCGTTTTCGAAAAAGCAGTGTGTTTTCCAACCGAGAGGATACCGAGACCCTTTTGCCTTTTCCCGACCGAGAGGATGCCGAGACTCCTTTGCCTTCTGCTGACGCCGAGACCCTTTTGGTGCGAGCCAAAAAGTCTCGGTTTTGCGAGGAGGCGTTCTCGAAAAAGCAGTGCATTTTCCAACCGAGAGGATACCGAGAGGGTACCGAGACCCTTTTCCCTTTTTCCCGACCGAGAGTATACCGAGAGGGTACCGAGGCCCTTTTGCCTTTTCCCGACCGAGAGGATGCCGAGAGGGTACTGAGACCCTTTTCCCTTTTCCCGACCGAGAGGATGCCGAGACTCCTTTGCCTTCTGCTGACGCCGAGACCCTTTTGGTGCGAGCCAAAAAGTCTCGGTTTTGCGAGGAGGCATTCTCGAAAAAGCAGTGTGTTTTCCAACCGAGAGGATACCGAGAGGGTACCGAGACCCTTTTCCCTTTTCCCGACCGAGAGTATACCGAGAGGGTACCGAAACCCTTTTGCCTTTTCCCGACCGAGAGGATACCGAGAGGGTACCGAGACCCTTTTCCCTTTTCCCGACCGAGAGGATGCCGAGAGGATACCGAGAGGGTATCGAGATCCGACCGAGAGGACGCCGAGACCCTTTTGGCGAGAGAACAACTTTTCTCTTTTTTTTCTTTTTTTTCTTTCTTTGGCTTTGACTCGCATGCGAGAGTAGGTGTCGCTCTCTCTCTCTCTTTCCTTTCTCTCTCTCTCTTTCCATTCTTTGGCTTTGACTCAAATGGGAGAGCGGACGTCCCTCTCTCTCTGTCTTTCCTTTCTCTCTCTCTCTCTCTTTCCTTCTCTGTTTTTTTTTTTTGTTGGCATAGGCACAGCAACATCGGCGGCGGCGACACAGAGGCCGGGTGCATGCGAGGTCGAGGCTGGGTTGCAGTGGGTGCGCGAAGGCGGCCGAGTCGCAGCAGGCGCCGGTGGTAGCCGGTGTGGGCGCAGGCGGCTGCAGGTCGAGGTCCAGCGGCAGACGGAGCGGAGGCGGTTGTGGTGCAGCCGGGGCAGGAGCAACGATCGCACGGGCTCCAACCCCCTTTGGGGCTATGGCTCTGGATCACGCGGACTGAAGACAGCAGCCCCCTTTAGCTGCTGCAGGGTCTTTTTTTTTGCTGTGCCAGCGAAGAGGCCATGCGGGGTGCTCGCTGTCGGGTGGATGTCGCGCAAGGGGGGTTCGTTTCGGCCCGGCTACTGCGCGCGACGAGGGAGGAGGCTTCGCCGGATCTGCGAAGAAGAATCCAGATTTGCTGGATTTCTTTTTCTTCAATTTCTTTCCATGCACAAGTGGGAGGGAGAGAGCGACTTTTTTTTGTTGGAAGGTTGGATCCCCTCTTTCTCCGTTGGTGTCTGCAAGGGATGATGTGAGCACGCATGGGAGAGTCGGATCCCGTAGCCTGCCCCTGAGATCGGGTGCCCTAGTTGCGAGCCCTCCTCCAAGGATTGTGAGCGACTTCTCTTGGTCCGTCGCTGCGAGTGTAGGTGCGCACCGTGGGGCATTGCAAGGAGTGACGCGCGCGCGATGGGAGGGGGCTCGGTTCGTCTGACCCCCTCCGCGTTATCTCGGTCGGCTGCGAGGGGAGGCTCGCATGGAGGAGTAGGCATCATGTAGTGTGATGGAGTGCGGCTGCTCGCGTGTAGGAGTTGGCATTGCACTGCATGGAGAGAACTGTGGGCTAGCGTCTCACGTGGATGAGTTAGCGTCGCCAAAGACGGCCGCCGCCGCTTGGAGGGCGTGCAGATGCGGGGGACGGCTTTGCTCTGAGCGAGGAGCTTTGCGAGCCAAGTTGAGGGTATGAAAGAGTCCTTCATTGTTGTGGCGAGCGGGATTGCGAGGTAGCTAGTGACGAGTTGATCTCTGGTTGTCTGTCCGACCGTCCCAGGGGAAGGCTTCAAACTCTTTCGGCCACCATGTCCTTTCGTGCGAGTGTCAGATCGATGCGCATAAGGTTCCATCATGCTGGCACCAAAAAAGCAGTCTGTGCAGTCGTGAGGTATCGGGCTCGTTGACGTGTTGCTTTTCCAATATCTTCTTTGGAGAAAAAGGCCTCAAAATCTCTCGACAGCCATAACTTTTCATACGTGCGTCGGATCAACGCGTATAAGGTGTCGTTGTGTCGGTCCCGAAAAACCGGTCAAAGTGGACGTGAAACATTGTTCGTCTTGACGAGTAACTTTTTCTGTAATCACCTTCATAAAGAGATGACTCTAAAGAACGCATTGGTCGAGTGTCCTACGCACGTCTTGAAGAGGCATAGATACGCGGTAACTCATCCGTCTCTGTTCGACACCCAACTGCGCCTAGTTACTGTACTCACTAGGGACTGCAGTCGGGTCCTAGTGATGACGCGACGGTTATCACGAGTTCACCCCCTCCCCACTCGTTTTTTTTATGCTAAACCGAGAAGGGCTGCTTGTTGATGCCGACATACACCCCCTCTCGATTTTCTGACGAAACCGAGGGGTGTGCTGCTGAAGGTGTGCCGTCACCCCCTCCCCACTTGGTTTTTATGCGAAACCGAGGGGGGGCTACTTGCTGATGCCGACACACACCCCCTCTCGGTTTTCTGATGAAACCGAGGGGTGTGCTGCTGATGTGCCATCACCCCCTCCCCACTCGATTTTTGTGTGAAACCGAGGGGGGGGCTACTTGCTGATACCGACACACACCCCCTCTTAGTTTTCTGGCGAAACCGAGGGGTGTGCTGATGGTGTGCCATCACCCCCTCCCTACTCGGTTTTTGTGCGAAACCGAGGGGGGGCTACTTGCTGATGCCGACACACACCCCCTCTCGGTTTTCTGATGAAACCGAGGGGTGTGCTGCTGATGCGCCGTCACCCCCTCCCCACTCAGTTTTTGTTTGAAACCGAGGGGGGCTACTTGCTGATGCCGACACACCCCCCCTCTCGGTTTTCTAGCGAAACCGAGGGGTGTGCTGATGGTGTGCTGTCACCCCCTCCCCACTCGGTTTTTGTGCGAAACCGAGGGGGGCTACTTGCTGATGCCGACACACACCCTCTCTCGGTTTTCTGACGAAACTGAGGGGTGTGCTGCTGATGGTGTGTCGTCACCCCCTCCCCACTCGGTTTTTGTGCGAAACCGAGAGGGGGCTGTTTGTTGATGCTGATACCCCGTTATTGGGGCTGCAAGAAGAGGCCAAAAAGTGTCGGTATTAAAAATAGTGTGTTTTTCGAATTTCAGCCCCATTTGAAACCGATACTTTTTTGGTAAAACGCTGGTGCGCGGGGATGTCGGCGAGAAACAATGCTATATTCGAGGGGGTTTCTTAGAGATAATCTAGGATGACGCCGCATGATGGCCAGCCAGTCTTCACCCAATGTATTACCGTACCTGGTTACTGCATTCACCAGGTACTACGGTCACGTGAGGGTGTTGACTTGGCCAGGATCAAGGAAGCACCATTTTATCCCGTGTTACCCACCGTCGACTGCACCAGTATGGAGACACGCACTGACAGAGTCAGACCAACCACCCCCTGACCGGTTTGGAACCGTTCATCGTCGAAAAAAGGTAATGGCCAGTGACAATCTGATGCTTGGACCTGAGTGACAAGACTAAGCTTGAACTTTTGATCGAATGCCAATACGTCGGCGACGACGTCTCGGACTTTGTCTTCGAATGCCAAGGGCTGGGCCTTAGACTTGTAGAGTGCCAAGACGTTGGTCGCCTCGAACTTTGTCTTCAAGTGCCAAGGGCTGGGCCTTGGGGTTGTAGAGTGCCGAGGCGTTGGTCGCCTCGGACTTTGTCTTCAAGTACCAAGGGCTGGGCCTTGGGCTTGTAGAGTACCGAGGCGTTGGTCACCTCGGACTTTGTCTTCAAGTGCCAAGGGCTGGGCCTTGGGCTTGTAGAGTACCGAGGCGTTGGTCGCCTCGGACTTTGTCTTTGAGTGCCAAGGGCTGGGCCTTGGACTTGTAGAGTGCCGAGGCGTTGGTCGCCTCGGACTTTGTCTTCGAGTGCCAAGGGCTGGGCCTTGGGCTTGTAGAGTGCCGAGGCATTGGTCGCCTCGGACTTTGTCTTCGAGTGCCAAGGGCTGGGCCTTGGGCTTGTAGAGTGCCGAGGCATTGGTCGCCTCGGCCTATGTCTTCGAGTACCAAGGGCAGGGCCTTGGGCTTATAGATTGTCGAGGCATTGGTCACCTCGGACTTTATCTTCGAGTGCCAAGGGCTGGGCCTTGTGCTTGTCGAGTGCCAAGGCGTTGGTCGCCTCGGACTTTGTCTTTGAGTGCCAAGGATGTCTCCTTAAACTTGGTGCATGTCAAAGCGGCGACGTCTGCCTTGGACTTATTCTCATCGCCACGGATGAGTATAGTTGATAGTTTAGCTTGACCTGGATTGTTAGGAGTATTTTTATCTGACTTTCACCTTGAAAGGGCATAGCCGAATTGCCTTCGAGCTTCCGACTTGAATGGGCGGAATCGAAGGTCTTTGGTTAACCTGGGTTACCAGGAGCTTTTTATCAGACTTTAGCCTCGAGAGGGCGTAGCCGAATTGCCTTCGAGCTTCTGACTTGAATAGGCGAAATTGAAGGTCTTTGGTTGACCTGGGTTGCCAGGAGCCTTTTTATCGGACTTTCGCCTCGAAAGAGCGTAGCCGAATTGCCTTCGAGCTTCCAACTTGAACGGGCGGAATCGAAGGTCTTTGATTGACCTGGGTTACCAGGAGCCTTTTTATTGGACTTTTGCCTTGAAAGGGCGTAGCCGAATTGCCTTCGAGCTTCCGACTTGATGTTGGAGTTTAATCCGGGTCAAAGGCTCGCAGCGGAAGCGATTTGGCGGTCGAAAGACCGTTCATGGTGCACGTTACACTATTTAACTTTTCATAGAAACTAATCTACATATGTGTGCATGTGTATGCACGAGAATCGAAAACCCCTAACGGCAATCTAGCGTAATGATTGACTAGCATGCATGCAAATCATAATGCTCGCTAGATCTACATGTTAGATTCCACATACCTTTCGTACGGATCTTTTAACCGCGGAGAATTGTCTTCTTTGTCGATGGAGACGGAAGATCGTTCGCGAAGATGCCGATGGTACGAATGGAGATGTTGCCTTCTTGTTCACCCGATCTCACACGATGCACGAAACGTCGCTCTCGGATCTCTGAGTGCCTTCGAAAAACGACCCTTCTTCTTCTTCAGAACTCCACGCGAGGAAGACGAAGTAGCAAGCAGAAAACGGAGAGAGATTAGGGAGAGAACTAGAGAGATGAGAGAGGAGGGGGTTCGGATTTTCTGGCCCATGGGGCCGGCGCCCCATAGGTCCTTTTATAGGGCCGGCCAACCCCCTTGGATAAGGATCCAATGGGATAATGACCCCCTCTCATTATCTCTCCATTATCTCCTTTTTATCTCTCCGCGTATTTATCCGTTTTTCCACTTTTTAGGGCTCGATCTTAACCGTTTTTATCGCCCCATCCCTATCTATATGGCCGGCCCTATAGATGAGGGATTCTTATCCCTACATCATAGGGCCGGCCCTAGCAAGGTGCCTCACTACTAGGGTCGGCCAACAGTGAGGTCCGGCAAAGTGAGGTTTTTACCAAAACGCCCCGACGCCTCATTTTGACCATTTCTAGCGTGCGATACCTAGCGGCCACTTCTTAAGTGATCTTTACTAGTTACCTACTATTAACTGAGGCCACCGGAGGGTGCCTCTAGCAAAGTCAACTAGTCAACTCGCAGCACATCCCGGTGCATCGCACCTGTGCAGCGAAGTTCACTTATGGCTAGGGATTACTACATGCGACTCCGTACTAGTCTCGGGCTCAACCCTTAGTACTCGTATGTAGTTACGCATCTATCGTGCTCTAGTGCCAAGCACACACGGAGCGTATACTTCTTTCTTCCTCTTGCTTATGGTGTTCCGAGGAGACGGTTCAAGAACCGTACATAATGTTGATATGGTGGAACCATCAGGGACCGGGGTTCATGGCTTCCAACTCAAGCTCGATCGACACACTACCCGAGTGTACCATCGATCCTCTGAGCTCGAGTTAACCTGCGTAGCCACCCAGAGTGCGACGCAGGCTGCACTCCAATTCACCCAGACTTACTATGTTCTCCATCATACCCCTGCTCTCCGCTTAGTAGTGGTAAACCCGCTGTCCCTCCACTTGATGCCATG
The DNA here is from genome assembly GCA_947650365.1 of Chamaelirium japonicum. Lineage (NCBI taxonomy): Eukaryota > Viridiplantae > Streptophyta > Magnoliopsida > Liliales > Melanthiaceae > Chamaelirium > Chamaelirium japonicum. The sequence continues at coordinate 9,128,023 of OX393555.1, read as the reverse complement.
ATTCACTTCGAGCGGTGAAGACTACCGTCAGACTCGAATGATCATATGACTTGGTTCCTTCCAGGTTGACCTATACATCGTACCTCTGATTACCCCGTCGAGTAATCGAACCCGGTCAACAGTCAAACTGATGACCACCAGGCCTGGGTTTGGTACAGTGTAAGTCACACCAAGGAACGCACCTCCCTTCAGGGGTGTGGATGACCTGCAGGAGTGACACGCTAATGCAACGCCAGCCGGGTAACCCAGTACACCGTGGTTTTGGATCACTGCATATGGATCCTCACACATTGGTACGCCAAAGCACCACGCAACTGGTTAGTCCATCAGACGTGGTTCCTCAGGGTTTAGGACCGTTTTACCCTAAGCAGAAACACGGCTTAGTGTACCAGTGTCTGCTCACTGATCTGTACACCGTGTTAGTTCCGTTCAGCCACAGACACTGTGCCTGGTGATGACCATGGTGAAGACATCCCATGAACTGTCATCGCCAACAGCTTAACATGATGAGGCGACCAACCTGATCATAGCTGCGAACTGATTTAGATTATATGGGACCAATCCACTCAGTCTTCAACTCAGTGGACTACCATATAACCATGGCTCTCTGTTCTTAAAAGAACACGTAACTATGTTACGCACCTATATGCATCTCATATAATAATAACTATCAATCTTTATTAGACCAAAACATAAAATTTTACAAGCTTAGAACACATCAATCCTAACAATCTCTCACTTGGTCTAGCGAAGCAAAACGGTTTTGACTCCCATCGCGTCCACATGTCGCTCGAATGCCTTGGTAGGTATTGCTTTTGTGAAAGGATCAGCAACATTATCTGTAGATGCAATCTGTGTCACCGCTACTCGCCCTTGCTTTTGAAACTGCCGAATCAAGTGGAACTTGCGCTCGATGTGCTTCCCCTTTTGGTGATGTCTTGGCTCCTTAGCTTGTGCTACCGCCCCACTATTATCGCAGTAAAGCACAATAGGTAACTGGGCCTCTGGTACGCACCCCAAATCCGTAAGGAATTTCTTGAGCCATACCGCCTCTTTGGCTGCCTCGCACGCTGCAACGTACTCAGCCTCTGTGGTAGAGTCTGCGATGCATTTCTGCTTCACACTCTGCCAACTAACCGCTGCTCCTCCTAACATAAACACAAAACCTGATGTCGATTTTCTGGATTCCAAATCTGACATAAAGTCAGAATCTGTGTATCCAATCGGCGTCAGTTCATGTGCAGTGTAAACTAACTCATAGTCCCTTGTTCTACGAAGGTACTTGAGTATACACTTCACTGCTGTCCAGTGATCTGGACCCGGATTCGACTGAAACCGACTCATCATCCCTATTGCAAAACAGATATCAGGCCTTGTACAATGCATAGCATACATTAGACTACCTAATGCTGAAGCATAAGGTATCTTCTGCATTTCTGCTCTCTCATCAGGTGTCTTAGGACATTGATCCTTAGACAGTTTTACGCCATGTCTAAATGGCACAAAACCCTTCTTGGAGTTTTGCATGTCAAATCTAGCCATAACCTTATCTATATACGCAGCCTGTGATAGCGAGAGAATTCTGTTCTGGCGATCACGTGTTACCTTGATCCCCAAAACATAACTCGCTTCACCTAGGTCTTTCATATCGAACTGTGTTGACAACCAGACCTTTACCGTTGACAATGTTCCTATATCATTTCCAATGAGTAGAATATCGTCTACGTAAAGTATTAAATATACTACTGTGGTCTTATCAGTCCTTTTGTAAACACATGGTTCATCCTCGTTTTGAGTAAATCCATACGACTGGATTGCCTGATCAAAACGGATGTTCCAACTTCTAGATGCTTGCTTTAGTCCATAAATGGACTTCTGCAACTTGCAAACTAGATGTTCCTGACCCTCTGACTCAAAGCCTGGTGGCTGAATCATATAAATATTTTCTTCCAAATTTCCATTGAGGAATGTTGTCTTGACATCCATTTGCCAGATCTCCCAGTTGTAATGGGCTGCAATGGATAGGAGGATCCGAATAGACTTTATCATAGCTACCGGTGAGAAGGTTTCGTCAAAGTCGATCCCTTCTCTCTGGGTATAACCCTTGGCAACTAATCTAGCTTTATAAGTCTCTATTGTACCATCGAATCCTCTCTTCTTCTTATACACCCACTTACACCCAATAGGTTTAATATTGGATGATGGTGTAACAAGAGTCTAGACTGCATTATGGGACATTGATTCAATTTTTGCCTCCATAGCCTTTTGCCAGTCAGAGCTGTCAGAAGCTCCCACTACCTCATCGTAGCTCAGTGGGTCATCCTCCTGACCCTCTGGATCAACCAATAAGATTTCTCCATAGTATCTGTCAGGAGCTCTGATGTTTCTCCCACTGCGACGAGGTGGTGGTGGTGTTACAGGATTAATAGGTTCTATAGTATCTAGTATATTATTATCTGTAATGTCAGCTCCCACTATGCTTTCGGATGCGCTCTCTGATCTAGTACCCAGTAGCTCATCCAGAACTACCTTACTAGCAGGCTTGTGGTCCATAACATAATCATGTTCTAGGAAAATGACATTCATTGAAACGATTACCTTCTTTTCCTCAGGATCATAAAATAGTCCACCTTTAATCTCTTTGGGATACCCTACAAACAGACATGCTTTGGACTTTGGCTCCATCTTTTCCCTCTTGTCTATCCGCACATGTGCAGGACATCCCCATATTCTGAAATGCTGTAGTGTTGGCTTTTGTCTTGACCACAGTTCTCTAGGGGTCTGAGGCACTGATTTAGATGGAACGTGGTTCAGAACATATACTGCTGTCTGAAGGGCATATCCCCAAAAGGTCGTTGGTAAACAGGCATAACTCATCATGCTTCGAACCATGTCCAACAAGGTTCGATTTCTTCTCTCAGAGACTCCATTCTGTTGTGGGGTACCTGGAGCAGTTAACTGGGATGTTATCCCATGCTCCACCAAATACCCAAGGAACTCGTCAGATAGGTATTCACCTCCTCGATCAGATCGAAGGGTTTTTATATATTTACCTGTCTGCTTTTCTACTTCAGCCCTGAACTCTTTGAACATGTCAAAGGATTCCGACTTCTGATGCATAAGGTAAATGTAACCATATCTTGAGTAATCATCAGTAAAAGTGATGAAGTACTCATGGCCTCCTATCGCCTTGACGCTCATGGGTCCACATACATCTGAATGTATTAACTCCAATACCTCAGTAGCTCTCACTCCTTGGCCTTTGAAGGCCCTCTTGGTCATCTTGCCTTCCAGGCAGGATTCACAGGTGGGAAGGATCTCCGTAGGATCTGTTTCCAGAAGCCCGGCCTTTACCAAACTATGGATCCTATCTAAGGCAATATGCCCAAGCCGTAAGTGCCACAATTGGGTTAAATTCTCCGAAGGTTTCTTACGCTTAGATGAATTAACATTAAATGCTGAAGTTATTATGTTATCTTTCTCAAATTTAGGACTGACAATATAGAGATGATTCTGAACCATTCCTCTTATTATAAAAGTTCCATTCAGTTTAAAAGACACACCAGAAGTATCAAAATAAACTGAATAACCTTCATTAACTAAAGAAGAAACAGAAATTAAGTTACGTCTCAAGGACGGTACATAAAAGACATCTCTAAGAGTCAAAGTCTTATTATTCGAAAAAATAAGAGTAACATCTCCTATAGCTTCAGCAGCAGCCACGGCCTCAGTTCCCATGCTCAAGGTCACCTCTCCATCAAGCAACCTTCTGCTTTCCCGAAACCCCTGAAGAGAGTTACAGGCATGGTTAGTGGATCCTGAATCCACAATCCAACTAGCAAAAGAACTATTACTTGAAAGAAATGATTCAACAACTAAGAGTTGTAGATTACCTTCACCAGCATTCTGAGGCTTCTTGCGGTCCTTCTTCCAATGACCCTTCTGGCCACACCGGAAGCACTTCGTGCCCGGTTTCTTTGATTCTCCAGACCCAGAGGCCCCAGCAGAGTCCTGCACAGGCGCTGACTTAGGTTTCTTCTTATGTCTCTTGCCTTGAGGTTTACCAGGCTTCTTGAAGGATCTGCGTTGCACGTGAAGTGCTTCGCCCTTCTGCTTGAAGCCATCCTCGGCTGCCTGGAGAGCTCCCAGAAGCTCTGCATTTGTCATAGCCAACTTGTTCAAATTAAAGTTGGTGACAAAGCCTTCAAAGGCTCCAGACAGTGACGAGAGGAAGATGTCTGTCATCACCTCGCCTTCTAGCACAATGTCCATGGTCGCTAGTTCGTTCTGGAACCCAAACATTCTCATCATGTATTCCCGAACCAGCGTCCCATTGGACATCTTAGTGCCGACGAGTTTCTTGATGGTAAGGTATCGCGTAACGCGATTGTGACCTTCAAACATCTCCTTCAAATACAACATCATGTCAGAAGCGTCGGGCATTTCCTCGACTTGCTTCTGCAGAGTTGTTTGCAAGGATGCTATAATATAGCATTTACATATCTCATTAGATTCCTTCCAGTCAGTAAAAACCTTTAACTGTGCCTCTGTGGCATTGGGTCCTGGCAAATCCGGCTCAGGGTCATTCAGGGCTGACATGTGTTTACCTATCCTTAAGACTAGGTACAGGTTGCGCTTCCAGTCCTCATAGTTGGGACCGGTAAGTTTGTGGTCATTTAGGATAGCGGACAGGGGGTCTAACTTGGTCATCTGAAAATAAAGATTGAATAAATGAGATGCATGAAAACTTATTTTTATGGATTTTTAAAACAAGCTAATTATATCCATATGACAACGCTACCCTCAAGCAAAGCCATCTCTATGGATTAATTAACCATGTATGTAAGATCTCGGAGTAGGCTACACCTGTCCGAGGGGGCAGTGTGCAGGTCTTCCGCTTACACGGGTCTTTCCCTTGACCCTATCCAAATCTGCCAACTACGGGCTTTGATGGACCATGGTTATCTTTTGGCCAGTACCACGTGATCACCGTTGTCTTCGCAACGAATACCTCACGCGTACTTAGGATGCTTACCCACGAGCTTAGGCAATTACGGCACGGGAATTCTAACGGCCCCCACGAGGGTGAGTAAAGCCTGAACACTTGGCACCGTAACCGCCATATCCCGAAGGAGATCACTAAGTAGCTTGGCATAGAAAAACACAGCTCTCACCCGAGGGGGTTGTTGAGTTATGCCCTTCCACCCGAGTACGAAGTGATTAGCCGTGGAGGCCAGAGGATCTCTAAAAGTCCTCTATTACATCCCTTTGCGAGTATGAATTTATGCAAATGCAAAGGTAGCGACCTCCTAAATACTAGACCCTGGTCACACCGTGCTCCCACTAGCGTTCAAGCCTTTCGCATAGCATTAATCATTCTCGGAATATCATAGTCCCTGCCTCAAGTGGATTTCTCCATTCAAGGGTCATATTACATATTCCAAGAATATCGATGCTTTGCAAAATTGGTTATCACGCTAATGCTCTGGAGCTAATCCTAGAGTCAGACTCACTGGAAAGAACTCCCACTAGTCATGGTGCCTCGCTTATAGATTTGACAATTGATGTTCAATGGATCTCCATCTCATCTTTGATTTCGATGCTGGCCAAATAGGCACACCCGACTAGTCGGGTGCTAACCTAATGGTGGCATAACCATATATGATGGGATCCCACTAACATCAAAAATCAACTAAATAATAGGCGTCATCTAGCGGGATCCTATCCTCAAACAGTCGCTTGGACCGGAGGGGAAAGGCATCCCTCTGAAAACTGATAATCATATTATCTCATCGGGGTTCGATATGAAGCATAAAGAACTAATTAAAGAAAGCAACCATTAAAACTGAATTAAGTTCAGGGTCCGACCCCTGAACCTAATTAGCACAGCGCAGGCCTCTAGCTTTCTTCGCAAGGTTCCTCGGTCCGGCTCCTCCGTCGCGCTCGCGAACACTTTGCCGGATCGTCTTCATCCTCCAGGGTTCCGCTTCCGCTCCTGATGGTGGATTTCTTTGGCACATCTTTCTTCTCGATCTGTAACTGAAAAAGTCTAGTACGCTTCGAGCAAGTGCTCGCTCGTACACAATTTCCTAGAAAGAAAAGAAAACACACCTAGAAAAAGGCCATGGGAAACCGAGGATGGTCAACCCCCATCACTCGCCCAATCTAAGGCTCAATTACATATCCACTCACAGAAAGCAAATCCAGACAATTGCTAACTCGGGGTCCGACCCCCGGTAGCAAGCACAAAGCATAGATCTAGATTTTTTATAGCGGCGCCCTGCAAGAATGATTAATAGAACAAGCACAATCTATACATATGCATGATCTAAGCGTAAGAACCCCGATGATCTCACGCATTCATCATGCGCACACATGTTGGTTTCATGAAAAAATGTGAAATGCACACCACTAATGCGGCTCTGATACCAATTGTTGGAGTTTAATCCGGGTCAGAGGCTCGCAGCGGAAGCGATTTGGCGGTCGAAAGACCGTTCATGGTGCACGTTACACTATTTAACTTTTCATAGAAACTAATCTATATATGTGTGCATGTGTATGCACGAGAATCGAAAACCCCTAACGGCAATCTAGCGTAATGATTGACTAGCATGCATGCAAATCATAATGCTCGCTAGATCTACATGTTAGATTCCACATACCTTTTGTACGGATCTTTTAACCGCAGAGAATTGTCTTCTTTGTCGATGGAGACGGAAGATCGTTCGCGAAGATGCCGATGGTACGAATAGAGATATTGCCTTCTTGTTCACCCGATCTCACATGATGCACGGAACGTCGCTCTTAGATCTCTGAGTGCCTCCGAAGAACGACCCTTCTCCTTCTTCAGAACTCCACGCGAGGAAGACAAAGTAGCAAGCGGAAAACGGAGAGAGATTAGGGAGAGAACTAGAGAGATGAGAGAGGAGGGGGTTCGGATTTTCTGGCCCATGGGGCCGGCGCCCCATAGGTCCTTTTATAGGGCCGGCCAACCCCCTTGGATAAGGATCCAAGGGGATAATGACCCCCTCTCATTATCTCTCCATTATCTCCTTTTTATCTCTCCGCGTATTTATCCGTTTTCCCACTTTTTAGGGCTCGATCTTAACCGTTTTTATCGCCCCATCCCTATCTATATGGCCGGCCCTATAGATGAGGGATTCTTATCCCTACATCATAGGGCCGGCCCTAGCAAGGTGCCTCACTACTAGGGTCGGTCAACAGTGAGGTCCGGTAGAGTGAGGTTTTTACCAAAACGCCCCGACGCCTCATTTTGACCATTTCTAGTGTGCGATACCTAGCGGCCACTTCTTAAGTGATCTTTACTAGTTACCTACTATTAACTGAGGCCACCGGAGGGTGCCTCTAGCAAAGTCAACTAGTCAACTCGCAGCACATCCCGGTGCATCGCACCTGTGCAGCGAAGTTCACTTATGGCTAGGGATTACTACATGCGACTCCGTACTAGTCTCGGGCTCAACCCTTAGTACTCGTATGTAATTACGCATCTACCGTGCTCTAGTGCCAAGCACACACGGAGCGTATACTTCTTTCTTCCTCTTGCTTATGGTGTTCCGAGGAGATGGTTCAAGAACCGTACATAATGTTGATAAGGTGGAACCATCAGGGACCGGGGTTCATGGCTTCCAACTCAAGCTCGATCGATACACTACCCGAGTGTACCATCGATCCTCTGAGCTCGAGTTAACCTGCGTAGCCACCCAGAGTGCGACGCAGGCTGCACTCCAATTCACCCAGACTTACTATGTTCTCCATCATACCCCTGCTCTCCGCTTAGTAGTGGTAAACCCGCTGTCCCTCCACTTGATGCCATGATTCACTTCGAGCGGTGAAGACTACCGTCAGACTCGAATGATCATATGACTTGGTTCCTTCTAGGTTGACCTATACATCGTACCTCTGATTACCCCGTCGAGTAATCAAACCCGGTCAACAGTCAAACTGATGACCACCAGGCCTGGGTTTGGTACAGTGTAAGTCACACCAAGGAACGCACCTCCCTTCAGGGGTGTGGATGACCTGCAGGAGTGACACGCTAATGCAACGCCAGCCGGGTAACCCAGTACACCGTGGTTTTGGATCACTGCATATGGATCCTCACACATTGGTGCGCCAAAGCACCACGCAACTGGTTAGTCCATCAGACGTGGTTCCTCAGGGTTTAGGACCGTTTTACCCTAAGCAGAAACACGGCTTAGTGTACCAGTGTCTGTTCACTGATCTGTACACCGTGTTAGGTCCGTTCAGCCACAGACACTGTGCCTGGTGATGACCATGGTGAAGACATCCCATGAACTGTCATCGCCAACAGCTTAACATGATGAGGCGACCAACCTGATCATAGCTGCGAACTGATTTAGATTATATGGGACCAATCCACTCAGTCTTCAACTCAGTGGACTACCATATAACCATGGCTCTCTGTTCTTAAAAGAACACGTAACTATGTTACACACCTATATGCATCTCATATAATAATAACTATCAATCTTTATTAGACCAAAACATAAAGTTTTACAAGCTTAGAACACATCAATCCTAACACTTGAATGGACGGAATCGAAGGTCTTTGGTTGACCTGGGTTGCCAGGAGCCTTTTTATCGGACTTTCGCCTCGAAAGGGCGTAGCCGAATTGCGTTCGAGCTTCCGACTTGAACGGGCAGAATCGAAGGTCTTTGGTTGACCTGGGTTGCCAGGACCCTTTTATCGGACTTTAGCCTCGAGAGGACGTAGCCGAATTGCCTTCGAGCTTCCGACTTGAATGAGCAGAATCGAAGGCCTTTGATTGACCTGGGTTGCCAGGAGCCTTTTTATCGGACTTTTGCCTTGAAAGGGCATAGCCGAATTGCCTTCGAGCTTCCGACTTGAATGGGCGGAATCGAAGGTCTTTGGTTGACCTGGGTTGCCAGGAGCCTTTTTATCGGACTTCAGCCTCGAGAGGGTGTAGCCGAATTGCCTTCGAGCTTCCGACTTGAATGGGCGGAATCGAAGGTCTTTGGTTGACCTGGGTTGCCAGGAGCCTTTTTTTTATGCCTTAATATGGTGGAATCGAACTTCGAGAGTTGATTTTGAGAAAAAAAGACACTTTATTGATATAACAAAATTGCAGTTACACTTTTTCAGAGGTTGCCCCACGGATGTTATGATTATGCATCTACGTGTTATATTGACTTTCTTTCTCCCCTGCTGCTGCCTTTACTTCTCTCGACCTGGTTCCTTGTTAGCGAGGTAGCCATCGAGCCGCCCTTCTTGGATCAGGTCTTCGATGTGATGCTTTAGCTTCCGACATGTAGAAGTTGGGTGGCCATGGCTGCGATGGAACTCACAGTAGGCTGTCATATCTCCCGCCTGGTCGGAATTTGGAGGGAGAGGCTGTGGCCATTTGCAAAAGGGCTCGTTCTGCAAGTAGGCGAAGATGTCTTCAATGGAGGTGTTCAGCTCAGTGAACACCCTTTGCTCCCTTGGAGTCCGCCTCTTTTCTGCTAGAGGGGCTTTCGAATCTTCATTGTACCTTTTGGCCTGTACCTTTTGGTCGGACGGGGCATGGGCAGACTTCTTGTAGTGTGCTTCATTCGGAGCTTCATCATCTTTCTTATGTCGATAGTCACGAGACTCGCGGGGCTCGCGTAGTCTTCTGGCCCGCTGATTGTCTTCCACCTCTATCTCCCGCTGTACGCACTTGAGCATCGCTTCCAAGTTACTGGAAGGATGCCGGATAAAGTCGGTGTAGACGTGGAGCTCTGGCCGGATAGCATTCTGGAATGCCAGCATGATGGCCTCCTCATTATAGGAGCGACCGGTGAGCTCAGAGTGCTCATTACGAAACCTCATCGTGAAGCTCCTTAGAGACTCGTCAGAGCCCATCTTCAGCTGGTAGAGTGTATCCAGCCTCTTTTTCGGCTTTAAGTTTAGCCGATAATGGTCCATAAAGAGTTCAGCCAACTCTTTGAATGTGGCCACCGTACCGGTAGGCAGCGTGTGGTACCAGTCGAGGGCAGGTCCCTCGAGACTTCCTGCGAACATACGGCAGAGGATATGATTCTCATACTCATATGGCGTCAGGGCCTGCTTGTAGGCTAGGATATGGAGAGCAGGGTCTCCCTTGATGCAATTAAACTTTGGCAGGCTCGGTGCTCGCCAACCCGTAGGAAATGGGGTTACAAGAATCTTGGGATGCAGTGGCCCCACCGAGGTGATTAGCTGCCTGCGGTCTTGATGGCGGCGTCCCACGTCAGCAGTATACCTTAGTCGGTTGAGCAGCTCGTGGGCATCTGTTGCTTTCATCTGCGAAGGGATAGAACATCCAGTGGACCCTATTGACTGAGGCGATCCTTCTCGGCGAAAGCTTGGCGTGCCATCGACATTGAGGCGATCCCACACTATTTGCCTTGGTGCTTGTGTGGATACCTGACGCCTCTCGATTTTTGACACATGTGGTTCTTCAAGATGATGACTCACGGCTGGGCGAGTCCTTGGTTGGTCTTCATCAGCAGTTGAAGAGTTGCGGGCCACAACCCCCGCTCTTTCAGTCGCTTTCTTCAAGGAGTCTCTCTCTTGTTCAAGGGCCGCATTCTTCTTGAGGAGATTTAGCAGTTGGAAGTCAGCAGCCGAGATCCCGTATGTAGCCTGAGGCTCGCTCCCTTGAATAGTGCGTTCTTTGCCAGATCGACGCCTCGGGGATGACGGGTCTCGCCGATCGCGGTGCCCTTTTGGATGGCTGCCTTGCGGCCCCAGCCGCTCCCGAACATTTCTTCGGCTGGTTGCAACCGAGACTTCTTGTTCTTCTTCGATCAGCATATCGTTTGTTCGTTCAGCACCCGCCTTTGGTGGGTTGGTGCTGGCCTTCACCATTGATCGTGTTGATGTCGGCGTGATGAAGGCGTTGAGGTTGATTTGGAGGAGGACTTGTGGCTCGTCACCACAAGCTGAATAGGAGTCGGTAGAGGTGTGGGTAAGACCTCTATCGATAATCCCACAGACGGCGCCAAAGATTGTGGGGGGAAATTTCCGAGGCGCCTTGATCGGGAACCCCGCCTCACAGCCTTGATTGAATGTTGATGGTTTGTAGAGTTAGAGAATAGAAAGTTGAGAATGAGAGAGATGACACATGGAGTTGTTGTCGAAGTTCGGTCTTACGACCTGCGTCTCCGGGCGAGAGATGCCACCTGATCTTCACTATAATATAAATATGGAGGGTTGAGCGTTCTCTCGACAGGCCGAGAGAAGCTTCTTACAATGTGTTTGCACAGAGCAATTAGAAGAGAAACAAGAAGGGGAGAATTGAGCTCTAGCACTTGCTCTGGAATCCTCCTCCTCTGATGGAATGACCAACCCCCTCCCTGGATGCCTTGGGGGTCCTTTTATAGTGTAGGCATGTGCCCGATATGGCAGTGATGACGTGGCGCTGATGACATGGTACTGGTTCTGGGCCTCCTTGCTGGGCCCTTATTGGGCTGTTGTTCGGGCCCAATAAGGGGGAGGGCTTGATCTGCGAGCCCCGTAGAGTGAGCCCATGAACCCGGGCGGGCTTACCCACTTGGGCCATTGCGCGGGCCCATGCCGCTCTGATCCGGTCCGGTACAATTTTTGCACCCACAACCATCATTTAGACTCTTCTAGTTGTTGTTGTTGTTGTTGTTTGATACTGGTCTTTTCTTCATAGTGATCTCTCAGAAGTGGTCTAGATGCAGCCTCCTCCTGATTTCAGCACTCCTCCTCAGCATGTTTGTCATCTCCGTCAAGCCATCTATAGGCTCAAACATGCCCCTCGATCTTGGTATGAGCGCTTTCATTGGACAATTATCCAGATCGGTTTTATTGAGAGCTCTCAGGATCACTCCATGTTTCTGAGGTCTTCTGCACATGGTTGGGCCATTATTTTTCTCTATGTGGAAGACATGATCCTCACAGGTGATAACTTCGGTGCTTTAGCTTTTCTTCATCAGCATCTTCGGAGTCAGGTTCAAATAAATGATCTTGGTCATCGGCGTTACTTTCTGGGCCTGTAGATCGCTCAGTGTGAGCAAGGGATTCTGCTCTCCCAGCAAAATTACACTGTTGACATTCTCAATCGAGCTGTTATTTCTGATGCTCGGACCATTGACACATCTCTAGAGCTTCACATGAAGTTTTGACCTACGAACTGTTAGCCCCTTTCTGATCCTAACAAATACAGAGAGATAGTTGGTCAGTTGGTCTACCTGTGCATCACCATGCCTGATATTGCTCATGCAGACAGCATCCTCATCCAGTTAGTGGATGCACCTCACTCGGCTCACTAGGTTGCTCTTCTACGGACTCTTCGGTATCTTCGAGGAACCAACACTCATTCAGTCATTTTTCTCCTCGTCTTCAACTCTAGTTCTTCGTGCCTACTCAGATACTGACTAGGCTGGTGACCCAACTACTCGCCGCTTGACTATTGGTTACTGTTTGTTCCTTGGTGACTCTCTTATCTCCTAGACGAGTACGAAGCAGAAGGTTGTCTCTCTCTTCAGTACCGAGGCAGAGTTCAGGGCTGTGGCTACTACCACTAAGGAGGTCGTTCAATTACGACGACTCCTTGGGGATCTAGGCGTTGAGTCTGATAAACCTATAACTCTTCACTGCGATAACAAGATTGAAATTTATACCTAGTCCCATATTATTTATTTGTTTCTTGTTTATCAAATAAAGACATTATATGATGAACTAGTAAATTGCATGGATAGAAATACAACAAAAGTTGTATGTTAGTACTAGCAAGTATAACTTCTTTTTCAGTTGTTGATCTTCAACGATTAAAAATTTAAACAATAATTGAAAATAAGTATATCCGAATCCGCATAATCCAAACCCGTCTCACCAACTTGGGCTAGCCTGAGCTCAATCCGAGTTTGAAAATTTTTACTAGCAGTAGGCTTGGGTTGGACATCTCGGGTTGGAGATTGGGATGGGCTAGGATTAGGGTTTAGAATTCAAGTATTTAGGTTCGGCCTTGGTTGACCCCTAAGCAACCCTAGTCGCAGGCTTGAGCCATACCCAAACCAGAAGAATGCAGAACGGATCAAATGCAAGTGGCTAGACAAAATGTGGTGGTATTTGGCTAAAAAAGGTGTGATGGTGGTTTTCTGATGCGGTGAAAACTAGTCGGTGTCGGTGTCGGGGTCGGTGTCGGTGTCGGTGTCGGGGTCGGTGTCGGTGTCGGTGTCGGGGTCGGAGTCGGAGTCGATCGCGGACGATTTGCCGGAGGCCGGCACGAGAGTTGGAGTCGGAGTCGGAGTCGGAGCACAGCCACGAGAGTCGAAGTCGGTGCTGAAGCGCCAGGAGGGGTCGGAACCGGAGCACAGCCAGGAGAGTCGAAGGTGTCGGATCGGCACAGAGCAGTTAATGGCTCCGATAGCATGAGAACTTCAACAAGGGATTTGGGGAATGGCTTCGGGTTCAGGGTCGGGCTCGGGGTTTTGGAGCGAGGGAGGTGACGAGATCGCGGAGACGACGGACGGGGAGCTGCTGAAGAGGGCATGGCGGAACGAGAAGGCGGCCCCCGAGATCCTCCAGTTCCAGGCCCCTCTCGTCCAGAGATCCCGGGAGCAGATCCAGCTGGTGGTAAACAAACCCCAACCCTAACCCTAACCCCTCTTTTGTAACCCTTTCCCCTCCCCCCTCAATGATCCATCGGGATGCAATCAATCGTCGGTAAATTACCACAAATGTGGGATCTGTGGTGCTCTGTGATTCATTGATTAAGTTTATATAATTTTTTTTCAAATTTATTTAATTAGGGTTTTGGAATTTTCGTTCCTTCTTGAGATCATCTATGAACTAGAATTGCGGTCTCCTGCATCAAATTGGAGGGGGGGGGGGGGGGGGGGGGGGGAATTAGTTTTTGTTAATGCCAGGAATTTTGGTATGAGGTATTTTGACATAGAAAGAAACTGCATGGGTTTTGAGAGGGAAATAAAATTGGCCCCAAGTTTATAATTTGGCTTCACATTTACTTATCATTTCCCTATTTTTATGAAATCAAATTTATGTGGAGGCATATTACTATTAGCCTTTTCTTTTTCCCTTTCATTCTATTTCCATAGACATTGTAATTCTTACTGCAAGAAAGGATTTTATTTTCCATGCATGTACAATGAATTGTTAAGGGTTTCTTGTTCTCTCTTTATTCGTAGTTTGATCGAGTGTTGTCTTTGCTTTTATTTGCCCATGTTGTTTTCATAGTCATATGCAATAATAGCAATGTTCATGTGATATCATCTCTAAGGTCGCTTGGGGGTGCTTTGGAAATGCAGTAGTGTCCAATATGATCATAGTAAGTGGTGCCATGATTGTTTCCTTTCGGTCTTACTCAAGTGTGGAACAGGAAGAAACGGTTGAAGATTTTGCAAAGAATGGCACCGATGATCTTGTCGTATCCCTATACCAGATGGACCTGGACCGCATGTTATTCCTTTTGAGGTCATACCTTCGGATACGACTGCAAAAGGTGACAGCAATCTTGTTGAATTCCTTAGGTTGCTTTTGTTAAATTTTGGGACTTCAAGAGGGTTGTTTAGAGCTTCAAATATCCTTGCAGATTGAGAAGTACATGTTCCACATTTCAAAGACCAATCTTTGGGATCGACTTTCTGAACAAGAGCAGAAGTTTGCGGAAAGGTTTGTTGTGCTTCTCTTGCTTAAGAAAAATGGATTATACTCTTAGTTGCTCTGAAGATGGATTATAGTCGTAGTTGCGCAGGTGCCAAAAGGTTATGGAAAAACATCTTGAACAGTCCGTGCTAGCAAAATTACCTTACGGCTATGACTCCATTTTGAAACAGTCCATTTCAAGTGAAGAAGATGACATGGGTATCTCTCTCTCTCTCTCTCCCTCTCTCTCTCTCTCTCTCTCTCCCTCCCTCCCTCTCTCTCTCTTAGTGAGTCAGTTGTACTAGTCCTAGTTCTTTCAGAGTTCTACTAGTCTTGAAGCGTGCTTTTCCCATGTATGACACTAGATCATCATCGTCCATCTACGAGTTCTAAAAGAAAGAAGAAAATGGTCTTTACAAATTTCAAAAAGAGAGGGTAAATTAACCTTTACCCCTGAAGTTTATCCCAAAATCACTTAACCCCCTGAAGTTTTTTTTTATTCTAAATCAGTCTCTATAGTTTTTAATGGTAGCACAATACCACCTTTTGTCAACTCTATATTTCCTCTTTCGAATGACTTTAAACAATCTTCCAAGGTTCCCCTAAGCTAAAAATAGTCTAGACGAAGTGGGTAGAACTGTCAAAGGAAAGATTTATATAGGGAGGTGTATATTCCGTAGTGGGATGCGTGTCGAGGGAAAAGCTTCGTTTTCCTTCGGAGGAATCAAGGAGAAGACCAATGCTTCTCCTTCGAAGTGACTCAAAATTCACCCAAGAACAAGAGGAATGATAGATAACAATAGCAATGACAATCCTTTGATTCAAGATGTTTCCAAGTTCCAACTAAAAGCATATGTGGCCTCTTTATAAGCACGGTAGGCTCTATATAAGGAAAAACAAAATCAATACATGTTTTATTGAGGATGAATCCGGGCGGTGTCGAGGCCTTCATTTGTCTCCGTCGGATCTTGATCCTTGGATATTGATTGGTTTCCAAGGGCAAGTTTGGATCTGCGGCTTGTACTGTGCACTCGGTCTCCACTGATCGAATGGGTTGTAGAGGCACTCAGCCTAAAATGGTTGAGTGTAGGAGAAAGAAGGGAGGAGGACAAGAAAGAACCTTGGAACAAACTC
Source organism: Chamaelirium japonicum (assembly GCA_947650365.1). Classification (NCBI taxonomy): domain Eukaryota; kingdom Viridiplantae; phylum Streptophyta; class Magnoliopsida; order Liliales; family Melanthiaceae; genus Chamaelirium; species Chamaelirium japonicum. Next base: position 9,112,251 of record OX393555.1, on the reverse strand, counting down.
AAAATCCTTCAGCAATTTCTCGACGAAGAGTTTGTAATGATAAAAATGCTTTATATGAGTCTCAGAGTTCATTTTTTAGCGAAGTCCATACTTCTTTTGGAGTTGGTTCAATGATCCTTGAAAACAAAGTCTCATTCGGTGCTTGTTAGATGAACAATGCCTTCACATCCTTTTTTTTTTGTTATCCACGTCTTCATCTTATTTTTGTTTTGCAATCATCTTGACATCTTGCTTGGCATACTCAATCTACCCTTCCAACAATTTCCATTGGCCTTATGGGATAAAGATTTTTATCTTAACATACAAATATTGATAATTCTTTCCTCTGAATAGTGAAATAACTTGGTTAGAGAAACTTGCACAGTTGATCATCATTACCATCATGTCATTTTCCTCTCCTTTCAAATCACGCATTTTCCCTTTTAACAGCACCATCGACTACCCTCGAACCTATGATTTCCATTATCAACTAGATTAGTTACTCTCTTCCATGATCGATTAATCTTTGATACCACTTGTTGTTTGCCTCTGATACCTCTTGTTGAGCCCACCAAGGCTCTTGCTGCTTAATGATCATGGGACCCACTCTCAAGGTTTTTATGCATGATGAGAGAGAGAGAGAGATAAGGACATCCCTCTTTTTTCTTTGGAACTTAGTGATGAGTTCCTATAACAAGTTCCAACTTTCAATAAGGACACAAAAAATTCCCATTTCACATCAGGTCCCTGGACAAGGAAAAGAGCAGTCGGATTGAATGCAAAAAGGGTATGGGTAAGATGCACTTGTCATGATTGTTCAGTATGGCTCAATTTTCTAAGCATTGTTCTTCAGAAGAAGTGGCAATCAAAAGGAGTGGCAGCACAGCTTTATTGGGTATCTGCCTAACAGGTGGTGCACATTGTAGTGTGTACCACTTGATGCCAGGCACCCAATCAACCTTTGTTAGGGTAGTGCCAAGTACTGGTGTGCACAACCCGACTTCATGGCTCGGGATTAGCCTATTTTTTGGGTTATTTTGGCCTGTTCGATGGGGGTTTTGATGAGGGTTAAGTGGGAGACTTATCCTAGTATATAAAAGGGGTGTTTAGGGTTTCTTTGTATGGAGAATTTATTGAGATTCATTGTGAGTTCTTGAAAAAAAGACTTGGTGTGATTCTTGAGAGGAGAAGGTGCCCTAAGTGGAAAGGGTCTTCTCGTTGAAGTTGAGTTCTACTGATCGTATTCGTCTGTGGTTTTCTCCCGCAAGAGTTTCCATGTAAAATCTATATTTGCTTTGTGTTTGGATTTTCCATGTAAAAGATTTGCTACTTCTACTGCTTGAGATTGTGACTATATTTCCGCGATTGATCCGTAAGAGGATTGATTTGCAATTTGATGATCGCAATGAACTGGTATCATAGTAGGAAATGGTGCAGAGGGACTTAATGCTAGTGCCAAAGATTAGCCGTCCTTAACCTTAAATGGAATTTGTTTGATCAATAATTTCCTTTTTTCTTTTTTTCAACCTCCTTTTCTTCTTCTACTACATCCTAGCAATCCATTCCACCTACATATAGGCTTTTCAATTCCAAGTCAAACCCAAGATACATAGGACTTCATCACAACTTTTAACACCAAAATCCCTTTGGGATATGAGTCTTAAACCCACCAGGTTTACACCCGGTTTGAATTACACTTTACATCATGTGCGTTTATGGACCAATTGGTCTTTTTTTTAGAAATTCAGAGGAGTCAACCTAGTTGTTCATTACTCAACTTAGTAGATTGTTCAACATGGGTCCATCATTGCAAGTTCCAACTCATCCTCAATCTGAATGAAGTATGATAATGTGGCTGAGCGCAAACTCTTATGATTTTCTTAGTTATATACGATTAGATCCATATCTATATTTGCTATCTGACTGCTTCTCTTTAACCAGCTTACATTATAACTGAATGTTGAGCTCCTGAAATTACGCATGCATGGATGTCTTTGTGCTTTTGGATCCGTGCATTCTTCATCGATCTAATTGGTTGATCGACTCTTGATCTGTTTTTTTTCCCTTCCAGTTCCTGAGCCGCAGCTTGATACCTTCATCTTCTGTAAGACCAAAGGAGCAGTCGGCGCTTTCCAGCTGGACGACACGTAAATCCCCCCCAAACCACCCTTAGTACTCTCTCCTGTAGATGTTTCTGCTTCAGTAGTTGCATCACTTATATTGCTCCTGCTTTGTAGGGGGGACGAGATCGTCGACCTGGTCGCAGACGACTTGTATGTCCTTCGGTACAAGTCGATAAAGGGCCTCGTGGAAGGCGGACGAATCGACCTCGTGTAACTCAATTCTAGTTGCAATTCTACTCAGTTCCTGTACTTCTGAATCTTTGATTTGCCTTTTGAGTGGGCATTCTATTACTCTGCAATTGGCTTCCATATGTGTGCCATACTTGCTTGGATTTTGGTCTCAACTTCATTGTCATTATCATCATGCTAGTCTTGTTCAATTAGAATGTAGCCCACAATGAAGCACAAATCAAATTAAGATGAACCACTGAGAGCTGCAAAAATTTGACCGAGTTTGGTGTCAATTCTCAAAGATTGGTGTTGAAAAGAAACTTAGAAGTTCAATTGGCAGATAATTAGACATACCTTGTTGATCTTCGAACCGTCCGAAGATTCCGCCCAACAATCAATTGATTTGGCTTTGATTCATTGACTTGATCGCTGACTGACGTATGATAGAGAATAGACGAAGACATGGTATTGAAGTTCGGCTGAAGCCTTTGTATCCGTGCAGTAAGACGCAACCTTGAATCCACTATCTCAGAAATGTAGAGTAACATCGACAGGTCGAGAGACACGTGTACAAGCAATCAAAGAAAAGGGAAGTGGGGGGATATCTGAGCTCTGGAAATTGAAAATTGGATTTGAAAATAATGAATTCCGATCTATAATATTTGTTGGATATGCTATTTATAGGAAATGGAAGCGCTATTTTTAGGGAAGGGAAGCTTCAAGGATCTATGGCGGTTCTTTGGAAGAGGGCAACGGAGTCCTAAATTGCCTTTGTGAGTGTGGGCTCCACCGTAGTCGTAATGGGTCCCAGGTAGGGTTGGTTGGTCCCATCATTGTCGTGGGTTCCAGAAAGATTTGTCGGGTCCCACAATTGCCGCAAGCCCCAGGCAGGATTGGCGGGTCCACCGTCGTCGCGAACCTCAGACATGGCTGAAATGCATTAGCCAAAGTTTACACCCACAATTTACCCAACAAAATATTTAATAAGTATCTAAGGAGGGCATCTTGATAGTATATCCAATTAGGGGTGTGCAGGATCCAAACCAAACCGACCGAACCAAACCAAACCGACCGAATTTGATTGGTTTCGACACACTCAACGGATCGGATTGGATCAGGATTTCTCAAAACCGATATGATTGGATCGGTTATCGGATTTATCAATTAAAAACCGACCTAAACCGAACCGAACCAAACCGGACTCCGGTTTATAATTTACTAATTTAGTAGTAACTGTTGTGAACTTTTGTTTAATTGTTAAAACTGTACTTTGTAGTTTTTAATATTTGATGGATATGAATATTGTGGACAGAATGGTATTGTTGTTGATAACTTGGTATTTTGGTAAGTAATGTAGTATCATTTTATAATTTTTAAAATAATCATTTTAAAGTTGAAACTAAGTCCAAATTAAAAAAAAAAATAGTAAGCATATGGGATAAAGCCCAAACCGACCATCCAATCCAATCCAAACCGACTTTAATTGGATTGGATTGGATTGGATTCCAGTCTCAATCGGTTTGGATCGGATTGCAAATTCTCAAAACCGACCTAGGTTGGATCGGTTTGGGTTTTGCCTAAATAGGTCGGTTTCGAACCGATGCACACCCCTATATCCAATGGTGCCCTTTCTCTATTACCAATTGTATTTAGACAAAACTAGAGATGACCTCTTACACTATGTAAATCAGGTAGAAGTCATGGCACAAGTTCAACATTGCATTAAAATTTCAACAATAAAAACGGACATTTGTTAGCACAAATAAATGAAATTTTTTTCTCCTATAGTTCTAAAGTATTCTTCCAAATAATTAAACTTTGCAATCCCCCTAACCCTCTTGAAGTTTTTTTTAAAAAAAAAACAACAGCAACAACAGTTTGCCACCCTCGGTTCTAATTATAAGTGTTAGTTATTTGTTAAATACAGTAATGGATAGCTCATATGAGGGATTAATTGTTATTTTATAAAATTATAGGTGCTAGTTTGGCACGAGAAAAAAGAAGAAAAAAACTTGGAGGTAAAATGATGGGTTATTTTGACTTTGCCCCCCAAGTTTTGCCTTGAATTAGACTTTACCCCCCATATTTTCATTAATTAGACTTTACCCCCCAAAACTAACTGTTCCGTCAGCTCACCCCCCAAAACTTTATTTCTTTTCCGTCAGCTCACCCTTTCTCTTAGATGGTGAGCTGACGGAACAGTTAGTTTTGGGGGGTAAAGTCTAATTAATGAAAATATGGGGGGTAAAGTCTAATTCAAGGCAAAACTTGGGGGGCAAAGTCAAAATAACCCTAAAATGATTTATTGAACGGGTAAAGTGATTATAGGTTAAACAACAGGGGTTGCAAAGTGTTTTTTTTAAAGGGGGACTTAGTGGGCCATTCCTGACAAAGATATCGGTTTAGTCTAAGGACTTGAAATGCTGGGGACGAAAATACCCTCCACGGTATTTCAAATTTTTTTTTACCATGTCACCGAACTAGTAAACCCGGTCGGCCTTGAGGAGCCCGTCAAAGCTGCTTGTCGCCACCGAACCGAACGTTGAACGCTCTGCCGAACCAAACTTAAACCCAATCTAATCCTGAAATCTATAGGCCATGGGATGAACCCTAGACATAAGAAGGAGTAGCTGTAGTACAGTTTTTAGGCCAAAAGTCATTCATATACAGGGGAATCAGAGTGAGAGAGAGAGAGAGAGAGAGAGAGAGAGAGAGAGAGAGAGAGAGAGAGGAGATTATAATCGGTCGACTTCATTTGTCCAATTTTGTCCGGCTCAATTGGAATCGCAGTGCCTCCATCATATGGCGATGAGCCTTTGATAACCATGACTAGAATACTAATATAAGTTATATGGGTCCGGTTCTCGGGTTGGTTTGGGTTTACCGGAGCCCTAACCCAAAACCAACCCGATATAATCAGGTCAAGGAAAAGTGGAACCAAACCAATCCGGATTTTGAAAATACCTGACCCAACCCAACCCAATTAGTCTGGCTGATTCGGTTCTCGGGTTTACCCAACCCAAGTTGCACCCCTAATTATCAACATGTTTCCTGTGTCAATTTCCGAACGGTACACTCTAAACTTGATTGCAGCTTACGGATTTCCTATGCCTTGGTACTCATGGGAGTGCATGATTTCCCTATGAGAGAGAGAGAGAGAGAGAGAGAGAGAGAGAGAGAGAGAGAGAGATCCACCATGATTTCCCTATGAAATAACTTTGGGAGTGACTCGCGTGACTGAGAATAATTCCGTTTCCACACAAGGAATGGATGTGGGTGGTTTAAGCAGCCGGGTTTCAATGGCCGCCAGTCACCAGATGAGCATGAACAGTAAAAACAGGCCATGGCCGGACCCGATCCGGCCCAAAATTCAATGATCCAAGCCCGAACCGAGTTGGTCATTAATCTGCCCGGGTCCAAATACCATGGGCTGAGTCTGGGCCACCACCCCACGCCTGGGGCGCAACCCAAAACCCGGGAGCCCGAAAGAAAAGTGCAATAGTTTGGTTTATTGAAAAAGAGCTGCAGACCATGTGATCAAAACCCATAGTAGGCCAAAAATGCAACAGGGCCCGGCCCATTTTGAACCAATAAGCAGTGCCTCCACGGTACAGGGACCCATTTGATAGATTCTGAACGATCTCTTGCTAGTGACCCATTCCACTGTTGCAGACTTCTCCTGATCTATATCAATATTTGGAACAGTGAACAATTCTTCAGCAAGCCGCATGAATCAAAATTGACAGGGAGTCAAGGATTTAGTTACATGCGGCAGATTTATTTGCGCAGCCCATTTACAGAAATACATCTAACAATCGAGCTCCGTTCGTCCACATCTCGGACCTACTCGTTCTTGAGCTTGAGGAACTTCTTTATTATCCCCATCATCTCACTTCCCGGGAACCGTCCGAGGCACCCCCTTGCGGCTGCGTTCTCACTGAACTCAAAGACCGGATCGCCGCTGAATGCTTTGCGCCCATCGCTTCTGCTGTCCAACAATTCCACCACCTCCCCCCTCAAATCTTCACCGGCCTTCACAGAAGGGAGTGGGAAGGCATCGAGGGGAGCTCCCATCACCGCGGCCTCCCCCACTGCACCGACAAAGTTGCTTAGCTGGCACAGCACAAATGGGACGGGTTCGAAGCTATGGTCCCCGTACTCCACTGGAGTAGAGTGATCTCCAGTGATGCAGACATAATATTCAAACTTGCCAGATTTTTCTGCCTGCCAGAGCAACCTCGCCAGCTGGCCAATCGCACGGTCCACAGCTTCTAAGGCTCGGACTTTCAATACACTTGCCTTGTCATGACCAGCATCATCGATCGCCTGCAACCACATAGAATATCGATGGTTTGTAGTTAGCGAATAGACCATGAGACATAATGAAACGCCGATGACAATGATTGGGCATATACTGAGAGTGGATTGAGCTTCAGACTTCAGAGTTTCCCCTCAATTTTGGTAAAGGTCATCGTTTCTTGGTGGAGGATTGAGACAATCTAACTTTGTACAACTGAATTAATAATCAACAACAGTTGGGAATAAACCCTCCGCAAATCTATCTTTGAAGAAGAAAGCACAATGGTTCGAAAAATTAGCTGGATGAAAAAAAAAGAGGAAATCAGAAGGTATGTGATCATTACCTTAATGTGAAGAAACCCAAAATCATATCCATCCGTGGGGCCTGGTTTATGCTCTTCTTCTCCAGGTACAAAAATGGAAGGGCACGGCTGCAGCGGAGCAGCGAGCGCCTTAGCTATAGCCGTAGCTTTGGAGGTTAGTAGCGTTCGGTAGTCTCCGGTTGCTCCGGGAGCTTCAACGATGGCGATACCTAACGATAAACCCAACCCCGCTATGATTTTGGTGGGAGCTACCATGCATGGGGACATCCCATGCTTCTCCTCAAATGCAGGAACCTGACAGACATCAAACCAAGAAAGTTTTCCGAAACTGTCAGGGTAAACCTTTTCAGAATAACAAAATCATACACTCAGATGTCGATACAATTCCTGATTTGCTGAGGTCTGAGAAGTGGTCTCAGTTTCATGTTCGACATATATCATTTTAGGTAGACATATCCGCCTGATTATGAAAAGTGAAATCAACTTCAACAATCTCAAAATCTCTTAAGAATTACAAATTTTGATGTTGGAAACAGAAACAAAACAGATGGAGACATAGATAGATACCTAAAGATATAGAGGGAGGATACACATAGATAATATCTGTGGACAGGAATTTATACAATTAAGTGATTCTGCTTCGAAATGGGCCCAAGATTCTCCGACCATTGTCAAGAAATGTTAATCAACCCATCAATCACCAAATTAGATGGAAGAAACAAGAACCAAACCAACAAATCAAGAAATTACTTCAACTAGCATAGTTGTATATACCATCCTCTCTCTTGAGTAAATATATTTTCAGCTTTAACTAACAAGCACACTTCACAACTATCTCATCATCTCCTTTGCGTAAAAATATTTTCAGCTTTAACTAACAGGCACTTAGATTAAAAAAAAACACTACCGAGAAAGAACTGTCATTTGAATTAGAAATTCAAGATAAGGCAGGACCACAGCTCCGAGGCGCTCTATTGCATCCACCGCTTCCACCGCCGGCGACGAATCGTGACTCTTCCAGCAGACGTGGTAGACATCATATACCAATATTACAACGGCACAAAAGCCGCAAAACAACTTGAGGATTAGTGTTAGCCCTTCCCACTCCGACCCTTCGCCCGAATTCTCGGGGGCTGCTTGGGTCGAGAAAGAAGGGGTGGGACGAACAAAGGTCCGACACCTATGGGATGAGGTGGTGGGGGGTAATACTGAAGAAACGAGCTAACAAGCAGAGGAGGCATTGGTGGAGGCAGAGACAGGACGAACAAAGGGCCATCACCTATGAGACAAGGTGGTGGGGGCTGGGGGGTAGTGCTGAAGAAATGAGCTAACAAGCGGAGGAGGCATTGGTAGCAGTGGAGGTGGGACGAACGTAGGGCAGACACCTATGGGACAAGGTGGTGGGGGAAGTGTTAAATAAACGGACTAACAAGTGGAGGAGGCGTTGGTGGCAGCGGAGGTGAAGTCACAAGCCAGGTCATCTCGGTGTTGACAAAGAAGTAAAGGCAAACAAAGATGAGGACGAAACAACAAGCGGAAGGTGTCCTCATGGTCATTTTGCCTCGGAACTAGAGAAGGGAGGAAGAGGGTACTATATATTAACCGACCCTCCATTTTAATGTCTAAATTGGTTTACACGTCAGCAGGATCGGGCAAATCTTTTTTATTTTCTTTTGAGAAGCTCCCGATTGGGTGGATTCTAAGATATCACGGCATGGTGTTGGTAAAATTTGTTGAGGTCTAATTCTGGAAATCACTCGTGATTTCTGTTGGAATTATAATTCTCGCTCCCTCCGTAGACAACGGTCACATCCAACTGAGAGGATTAAAGGGCCACACATTTCACAGTTCCAATTATATCCATCCTTGACCACTATACCTCTACAGGCAAATTTAACAAAAAAATTTACCAACACCATGCCGTGATCTTAGAATTTGCCCGATCGAGGGCTTCTAAAAAAACATTTGGTTGATCCTGCTGACGCGTAAACCAATTTAAACATTAACGCAGAGGGTTGGGTTAATATATAGTACCGACACCCTCCCTTCGTCAGTCCCGAGGCCAAGAGACCACGAAGACACCTTCCTCTGCTTGTTGTGTCGTTCTCTTCTTTGTCTATCTTTTTTCCTTTGTCAACGCTGAGACTTGGCATGTGACTGCATCTCCACCGCCACCAATGTCACCGCTTGTTAGCCCGTTTCTTCAGCACTACCCCCACCACCTTGTCACATAAGTGTATGTCCTATGTTTGTCCCGCATTCATCGCCACCAATGCCTCCTCCGCTTGTTAGTCTGTTTCTTCAGCACTACTACCCCACCCCACCCCCACCCCCCCACCCCCCTCAAAACTCGTACCATAGGAGTTGGCCCTACCATAGGTGTCGACCCTTTGTTCGTCCAGCCTCCGCTGCCACCAATTTCTCCTCTGCTTGTTAGCCCCGTTCTTCAGCACTACCCCTCACAACCTTGTCCCATAGGTGTCGGACCTTTGTTTATCTCGCCCCCGCCACCCCCTTCTTCCCCGACCCCGGCAACCGCCGAGAATTCGGGTGGGGGTCGGTGTGGAAAGGGCCGATACTATTCCTCAAGTTGTTTTGCGGCTTTTGCGCCGCTGTAATATTGGCACATGGTGTCTAAAACTTCTAGGGGAATCAAACATTAGAAGATTTATCGACTGTCCATAAAAACCATTAATTTGAATAGCATATTTGTTACGCCTAGTGGTTTTAGAATTTGATGGTTTTTGGTGAGGATGATCATCTTGCCATACATAGCACACCCACCAAGTTTCATCAAATTCTGAAACCTCTAGGTAGGTTTCTCACAAGGTTTCTCATATAAGAGGTTTCTCACAGGATCGTAACTCAATTCGAACAAGCAGTTGTGGTCAAGAATCCTACAGCCCTCTAGAATGATATATATTAAGGGTTGGAGTATCATGTATGGTGCTCATAGCATTTATTAGAAAGCTACTACCCTGCATTTTGCAGGACCACACAATCACCCATATGTGCATAAAAAGACACAATCAAGAATATTTCCTTTTAATCCGATACTTATTTTGATGTCAAACATGTTTTATATATATATATATATGGGAAAAGGGATGATGGACCTGAGGTGCAGCGTCGTTGCTGCACCTCAGGCATTGTTTTACCATCCTATTAGTTTTGGATTTTGATGAAATTTGGTGAGGGTGTTGTCTAGGGTAAGATGATCATCCTCACCCATTTTCATCAAATTTCAAAACTTCTAGGGGGGTCAAATGGTCAAAGCAAAATCAGCCGTCCGCAGTCACCGTTAAAATCTGCAGATTTTGCTTTGACCATTTGACCCTCCTAGAAGTTTTGGAATCTGATAAAAATTGGTGAGGATGGTCATCTTACCCTAAACAACACCTTCATCAAATTTCATCAAATTCCAAAACTTCTAGGGAGGTAAACAAGCGAGAGGTTCAGCGTCGTTACTGCACCTCGGGTGCAGGCTCCCCGTCCCATATATATATATATATATATATATATATATATATATATATATATATATATATATATATATATATATATATATATAGAGAGAGAGAGAGAGAGAGGTTTGTTAGGTTGCGCTGTGCGCTGCCCCCGCTCGGAAATGCGCTGCCAATTTTCGGTCGTCCGATCGCGCGGATCGGCTGTGAATTCGTTCGAAATCCCCCGACCCGTCTATACAGTAACAGCGAAAATCGATTTTGTCCGTTCGATTCCCATCGATCCAACGGATGGGAATCGAACCGACCGATTATATGCCGGGCGGGGGTGCAAAACACAGGATCAGACGTCCAGCAGCCGATCCGAGCGATCAGACGGTCGGGCGGGGGTGCACTGCACGGGATCAGGCGGGAGATCAGACGGGTCGGGGGATTTCGAACGAATTCGCAGCCGATCAGCACGATCGGACGGCCGAAAATCGGCAGCGCATTTCCGAGCGGGGGCAGCGCACAGCGCAACCTAACAAGCCTCTCTCTCTCTCTCTCTCTCTCTCTCTCTCTCTCTCTCTCTCTCTATATATATATATATATATATATATATATATATATATATATATCATTCTAGAGGGCTATAGGATTCTTGACCACAACTGCCTGTTCGAATTGAGACAATTGATCTATATAGTTCTTCAGAATGTAATATCATAGTTTTTTAAACAAATTTATTTTATCATGGTAGAAGAGGTGGTGTAAAAGTATACCTAAGCGGAAAGTGTACATTCAAGCCTAAGAACGTGTAGCATCCAAATTTGAAGGTTCCGGGAAGATTTTCAGCTCAAATATGAAGATAGAATAAGGAAAAAGCATATAACTAAGATTTTGATCGAGCTCACCTCGATTCGAATACCGCACCCTCTCAAGAGGACAACATTAGCAATATTCTTTCCTTCTGCCGCCCGCTTTGCATTCAAAGGGTGAGATACCAGAATCCGTGATATCTCTTTTGAAAGTTCATTGACCACTGATGCTGTGTTTTTTGCTTCCTCGGTATCATCCAGAGCCTCTGCTTGAAGAAGCAAGCGGTTGTCTTTTAATGGATCTGTCCCGGATATATTTCCACTCAGCTTTGGCCCTTTCACAACTACCCCACATCTGTGTTCAGTCGCATATCTGTAAAATAGAAGTAATCACGACTGTTATTAGCCTTTTCAACACATACATCACTAATCTCGATCAAACAAACCCAGATGTGGTTGAGGAACTTAGAACATGCAAAACTGGAAATATGTAGGGTTTACTAAAACAAAAGGCTTAAACAACTAGCTTGTTTAACAATCCAACAGAGAGGGATCGCAAGTAATTTGACAGAACCCTTTAGTTAATCTTTAGGGACTGAAATTGATACAGTAAGCTGAAAAGTAACATCATTAGAGGAATACGATTGAAACCAATCACGGTAGGTCCACCGGATATTTAAAAAAAAAAAGAAAGTTACATACACATGACCACAATGCAAAATGTTTGTCTTATGGTCTATATACTAAAAGGCTGATTACTTCAAACAACTGCAAGATCAATCTTAACCATCCTCTTTGATAAGTATTTCAAGTTTGTTAAATGTCGACTTGCAAATTTTTAGAACAAGAACTACAGAAGAGCTGCATTTATATTTTTAAGTGGAAACCAGGGTGCATGTAGGTACCAAAAGCGTAGGCTAAAAACGAAAAGAACTATAGAAAATGCTAAATAATTCAGTAAATACTTTCTTCCACTGTTTTAAAACTCGGCAAAACTCGACCAAGTCAGACCGGGTTGACTCAACTGGGTCAAATTTCGAGTCGAGTTATTTGGCCGAGTCGGACCGAGTTTACTCGATCGGCTGGCTTTCAAGTCGAGTCCAAGTTTCAAGTTTTTGAACATTGCTTTCTTCGACATATGAGTAAGAAGGAAGTTTTCTTGAAGAAAATCATAAAAAAACAAAGTGTGGAAGATCTAATAGTAACGAGAATTACTTCTATATTTAAAAGAAAAAATTGTGCCAATTTGGCAAAAATCTGAGAGCACATTTACAGCAATCTTTTCACCAGTTACATGATAGAAACAATTGCACCTGACTCTCACTTCGTATCCAGGAAAGGATGGAAGCTTCATTCCATCCAAAGCTGCACATAGGATTGGACCCTCTTCCTCAAAATGCCGATCAGCCCTCCTGCTGGTCACAATTCCAGTTTTCGCATCCATGGTAGCAAAGTTTGACTGAAATGCAAAAGAAGGCTAGGTTGTAAAGTGGAAAGTGTAAAACAACCTACAATTGTAAGCATACTGCCAGGATAGCTGTTTAAAATAATAGTAAATTTGTGCACGATGGATTCATCAATTTTAGAATGAAACATGTATCAAACAAAGAGCTCTCTACTAGTTCCAAAAAAGCCAAAGATGTCCTGCTCACTGCTCCCATTGTTTAGCATAACCATAAACATGGAGACTTGTCCCATCTATATGCTAGCATTGTTTAAATTACATAAAAATGATAATGAGAAAGGTTTGGGTCATCAAGATACCCACAACAAAAAAAGCCATAGATGATCGATCCTACCTGGAATTTGACTAGGATTCGTGTACAAAAGTTAAGACATGGAATCAGATCAGCTCTGAGTAAAATAAAATTTAATCCAAACTGGAAGTCCCGACTTTGGCCCAATTAGACCCAACTTATTTAGACAAAAATAAAATTTTGTTTGACACAACCCAACCTGACCCATTTGTGATGCTATTGCAAAGTTCTTCAACACTAAAAAGCACTTTGCATATAACAAGAAAAACTCAACATAACAATATCAACAATTACATTAACCCATATCTTTTCAGTTCAGGGTCAGATGTGCAAGTCCCGTTCTAAGTCTTACCCAGAATATATCATCCATTGTGGCAATCAATCATATCCACTTATCATTAATTCATTACCATTCGTGTAATATTTGGTCTTTGAACTTACTTTTGTTAACCCTTCAACCTAGACCCAAGCCCTCCCATAAGAACGAAGCCCTTGTGGCCCATTTTCTTAATTCTCTCTTTATAGGAAAGGCGGGGGCATTGTATCTATGTGTAATGGATGGGGCGCTAAAAGTCTTACATCCACATTGATAGAGACCGCAGCCTCAAAATTTTCAAAGCCGGTAGTCCGTTACAATACAAAAATATTAAGCACACATAAGGCAAATTCCCCTTACCATGTGGCTACATGGGGCCGCAAAAAGAAAAGAGAGGGATATGATTCCTCTATGTAAAACCTAATAATGATGGGGACCATACTCGACGACCGCACCAATTCTCCCAACAATCGGCCCACATTGGCCCGCTATCTTATTTAATGCATTTATTCATTCAATTTATCATATTTAATTCGAAAAAAAATAAGACTTGTTGTGCAAGTCACTATTTTTGTTTTTTATTAGTCCCACATCGCCTGTGATTCTGTGAGAAGAGAGAACACATGCATGTAATATTGTTTGCTATATAGAGGTGTAGGATCCTTTGTTTTAATTATGATGATTGATTATAATGAAAAATTGATGTTGCGAGCGCCCAGAGTTTCTTGGATTGGATTTCATTAGAGGAGGATTCCTTGAATCTGGTGGACTCCAGATCTCTCTCTCTCTCTGTCTCTCTTTTTATATATATATATATATATATATATATATATATATATATATATATATATATATATATATATATATATATATATATATATATATATATATATATATATATATATATATATATATTCCCCCCATCTATCTATGTTATTGTCATTGCTCGATTGAGAAAGCCCATTGACCTCATCTTGTTATTTCTCCACGAAAAACAAGAAAGAAAGAAGAAGATAATAGAAGAAAGCTAGAAGAAGGAAAGTATAGAAGGGAGGAGTCATCCTCCCGTTCTTTCTCCCCCCTTTTCTTCCCCACATGAAGAAACCGGCCTCCCCATCTCCTTTCTATGCGAGAGAAGAAGGCAAAGAAACAGCTGGCCCATTGTTCTATTTCGCACAACCAAAAGAACACACGAGAAGAAATTATTCGCGTGCCTTCGTCTATTCTTTATCCCATAGCATCCCATATTAAATCCATGCGGTCAGTGTTTTTCCTAAGGCAACCCAATTTTGCTATTTTATTGTTGGTTTCCTGAATTGAAGAGCTTCTTTTGAGCAGATTTCAGCCGAGAGTTTCGCTTACCTGCATGAAGACAAACTCAGGTGGCATTATTCACATGCCATTCTTTCATTTTACATGAATAGAGGATTGTTTTATTGAATTCAAAGGGACCCCTGTACCTCGTTCCGCATCAAACAATCCAAGTAGACAACTACAAAAAACAAAAAAAAAAAGCAGCATTTGTTGTCACCATTACAAAGAATACTTCTCACACACATCATCATGTGTCATCAACAAACCATAGTCAAATATAGCAGAGCTTAACCTATATCAATGGGGTGAACAAGAGAAATACCATGTCACTGTTCGTTTCTATAAGGTCATACTCTATTCTTGTTATATCTCTCTAAAATCCTCCATACAATTTTCACTCATGTTCAATCGTCCCTCTTCCAACAAGTAGCACATCTCTAGCCTTTGTTGTGCACAAGATCAAAAAAAATTCCAACTCTCTGAAATCTTTCATACAAAATTCACTCATGTTCAATCGCTTCTTCCAACAAGCAGCTCATCTCTAACCTTCATTGTGCACCAGCTATGAAGCACTGATACTTCAAAATACATGACGTACCCATACCGGATACGTATCGGACACGGATACGGCTCGGATACGTGTCCGATACGTTTCGAGCGTATCCTAAATTTAAAAATACCAGGATACGGCCCGGATACGGCTGGGATACGACCGGGATACGGGAGGGATACGGCTGGATACGGGAGGGATACGGCTGACCGGTTTGGGCTTGGGTTATCGAGTTTGGGCTTGGTTAAAAGTTAAACTCAAACCCAAACCCAAATCCAAACCCAAACCCACTTCCCACACTAAAAGATTTAAGGGTAAATTGCACAAAGACCCCTATAGTTTGACCGATTATCACTTACACCCCCTCATGTTTAAAACCCTACAAATGCCCCCTCTGGAGGGGGTGCAAGTGATATGTTTTTCAAACTGTAGGGGGTCTATGTGTAATTTACCCAGATTTAACTCCACCCCACCCTGTTTTCTGGGTCGAGCGAGAAGAGAGGGAGAGCAGAAAGACAGGTGTCCACCCGCGCTCGTCGTCTGTCGTTCGCCTTCGCCCGCCTGATTGCAGTCGTCCGCCGTCCGTGCCCAACTACAGCCGTTAGCTGCCCGTCCGTCGCCCAACTGCAGTTGCCCACTGTCCCCGCAGCGGTCCGCTGCCCGATTGCAGCCGTCCCCCGTTCACCCGTCTCTCTCCCTCACAGCCCCATATCTCTCTCTCCCTCTTTCTCTCTTTCCCTCTCTCACTCTCCCTCCCTCTTTCTCTTTCTCGCTCTCCCTCACAGCCCCATTTACAGGCTTTCTAACCCGCCATCAAGATCTGCAGATATGCAATAAGATCGATAAAAAACAATAATAAAATATTGAGCCAATTATGAAAATTTTATTAAATTTTTTTCAAAAAACAGTGATAAATTATAGCAATTAATATTTTGTTTATATTGAATATGCAACAACCTATGCTTCTATATTGAATATGTTCTTTATGATGCATTCTATCAATTAATAGTTCTATAAATTAATAATTTAGTATTTTATTTAAAATAAATATTTAAAAAATAATAATTTATTGCCGTATCCTTAGCCGTACCCGTATCCTAATTTTTTAAGATTTGTCATATCGTCGTACCCGTATCCTGTATCCGTATCCGTGCTTCTTAGTGCACCAGATAAAAAAAATAAAATCCTATTTGGTGCAGCATATGTTACACACGTCAAAACTCATAAATAATGCTACTATGAAATATTATATAGCAAATAAAAATCTTGAATTAGTGCAACTAATTTCCTAAACTTAAATTGAATCCCAAAGAGCTAAATAATTCTCTTCCTTCTGGTTACATATTGTAACTTGTATACCTTATGTTAAAAACAAACTAAATTTAACACATGATTAGAACCAAGCTTTGATGTATCATACCATACCATGCTTACAGTGGAGTATATACTGCAATAACATGTTGTTGTACAATAACAAACTCATTGGACTCTATGCATTAAATAGCTTTTACCAAGAAATCTCATTTTGGACAGTTTAAATGGCCATTACAAGCCACAATAATCACCAATATGCAAAGACTTGTCTAAGGCCAGCTTATTTTAAAAAGAATTGGTCTTTACTTGGCAAGGTAAACAAACGGTTGAACCTAATTCCTAACCAACTCAATTCAATGGGGAATCACTGCAACAGTACAGCATGAATAGAGAATTTGAAGCATCTCCATCACTGATCGAATTCAAGATGTTTTAAGCTTGGATGATTATGGGAAACCTCTGAATTGAACTATTGGTGAAAAACAATCAGATTCACTTTATTTTCAGGTAAAAAAACATATTAAAAACTCCAAAAACTCAATCCATGCTACAATTTTATAGAAAAAGTTGGATATATATATATATATATATATATATATAGATATAGATATAGATATAGATATAGATATATATACTAGTAATGCCCGTGCTTGTCGGCACTCAGACGGCCGTTTTCGGCGGGAAAACATAGTCGGTCGTCTTTGGCGGCAACACATATCTTGGGTGATGCACGGACTTCTCGCTGCCTCCATCGACTATCACCACCACCGTCGTTGAATAACACACAATCCGCCTAGGCCGCAACATATACCCCGGAGGGCCTGGACAATGCCCTAAAATTTGTCGGGGGTGCCACATTTGGCGGTGGCGGCCATATTCATTTGTGCCCACATTCGTCCTTCGTTCGTGCATGTCGGTAGTCCCTCGGCCACCTCCGGCAACCACGATCACCCTCGACGTCAAAACTCACGACCCCCTGGCCATATTCATCAACGCCCACATTTTTCCTTCGTTCATTCATGTCGGTAGTCCCTCGGCCACCTCCGGCGGCCACGATCACCCTCGACGTTGAAACTCACGACCCCTCGCCCCTTCTCTTTCGGTGACACTGTTGTCAACCCATATCAAACCATCCTGATGTGGCAAATGATCACAATCGTACATTACACCAAACCTTGACAGTTGAATCGCACTCAACCTGACTGACAAGCAAAGGGATGACAATGATAGGTGTCAAAATAGGAAGGCCCAACCTAGATAGAAAACTAGATGGTTGATCATACAAAGACACTAAATCTAGGTTTAAAAAACATCTACAATATTACCTACCAAAATTATACTTCAAAAACATATGTAACACTAACCAATGAAATACATATGCAAACTCAAAAATAAGATAAGAAAATACGATAATCAATCAAGTAAAAAATAGAAGATAAGGATCAAGATTACTATAATTAAGAGTGTAACCAAAGGTTTAGATGACATGGGAAAATCAGAGTGTAATCCCCGTATAGCTCGATCAAAAAGGCATTACGATTGGATAATGAAAGAGAGAAAGAGAGCAATCTAAATAGAGAAAATCCAAATTTTAACTTACCTTGTCACACCGCACCTCCCAAACACCCAATGGGAGGAAATCTCATCGCAGAACATTGCCATTTGATGACCATTCACACTTGAATGATCGAATTCATAACACAATACCCATAAGACAAAATAATGCAAAAAAATATAATTTCTCAAGCAACATGACTCACCTCCGGTTTGTCCACCCCCCCCCCCCCCCCCCCCCCCTACAACATAATAATGCACAAAAAGAGAGATTCTCAAGCAATATGCTTCACCTTTGGTTTGTCCCACCAATAAGACAAAATAATGCAAAAAAAGAGAGATTCTCAAGCTACAGGACTCCCCCAATGGTTAATAGTAGCAAGCATAATAAAGCAGTGTCTAACACATCCATCATGATAATAAAGAAAAGTTACTACAAATCTAAACATGTGAAAATTGGTTACAAATGGTTACTTGCACATCACGCATCACCACCACGGCACCACCAAATTGTTTTTGTGGATCTAATTCACATCAAGTTCAGTCCAAGCTTGCATCGCATTATGGAACACTAAAGAATTCACCTTATGGATTTTATAAGGTCTAATGACTGCCATCTATAATTTGCACACCGGGTCTCACCGCCGTTTTGAGTTCTCACTGGTTTTGGATTCTCCCCTTCTTCAACTTGCTCTTGCTCTCTTGCATCTTTTTCTTCGCTTCAAGGGACATCCACGTGTAGTCATGCGGTATCAGAAACGAGTCCTGAACATCCTACATGCGACTGTTGGGCCTCGACATCACAAGGAGAGAAAGAGAGCGAGAGACTTCGAATCCCTCATCAAAGCCAAGAAGGAGAGGGCCCTCAAGGAGCACCTCAACTCTAACCCTGATGATGTTAGGTCCCTCCGGGTCCGGGCACTAATAGAGCTCAAGGTCAATTCTGACAAGCTCCGAGAGGTGATCGGCTTTGCAGACCGTCTCATCCTTCTCAAGCCCGAGGATAAGGACCTCCGCCTCCTCCAGGCTCTCTTTCAGAGCTACAACGGGATGCCATGTCCGCAAAGCAAGGCTTTGACACGCTCCTCGACCAGCTATTAAGCATCCTAAGCAAAACTAAAGTTGTCATATGCTAACAAGTGGCCTGCCTCTATCAATCCCATGAAACCCTGTAACCATCACTTCTTTTAAAAAATCCCACTGGTGAAAGAATTTACCTTCATACAATCATACAAAATTTTATCACTTTCATACCTGTATGTCTTAGGACAACAGGCAAGGAAATCGATTCATTACCCAACATTCTTTCTCCAAAGCTCATGTTCTTTGCAGTAAAAAGAACATTGTGTTTATACTTTATATAGCTTTCTTATCAGGTAAAGACACTAATTTCCAAAGACTATGTTTTCATAGAATCCCCTTTATTTTCCTCAAAGCAACCTTGATGAATGTGAAGTTGAATAATTTTCACCTACTGTAAGTGAGTCTTCAAGCCAAAACTCATCATCATAAGAACGAAAGAACACAAAAAGAATATTGCATGTACCATCACTGTCACTAAGAAGGATTAATTGAAGTAAGCAATGAATCATATGTGGGTTTAAGATTGAATATTGATTCTAGCAAAAAGTAGTGGTTAATATATTAGAAAATTTTAAAGGCTAAAATCCCATATGCAGCGGACTTACAGATTTAAGTATACATTAAGTTAATATGTAAAGGAATAAGGAATGTATCTTATAAATGCTTACATAAGGAGAAGGAAAAAAAAGCCAAACCTTGAATGCAATGTCTCCTGGGGACATGGCCAAGCCAGCACCCATTGACTCAAATGCCCCTCGACCTCGGTAATAGATTCTCGGATCATATCCTAGTAAAGAGAGGTGAGCAGTGTCGCTCCCACAAGCCAAGCCAGATTCAACAGGGTCCATGAGCCCATTCACTCCAGACGAAGCAATCGCATCCAAATTGGGTGTTTTGGCTATTTCAAGAGGGGTCTGATATTGAAATCTTGGTAAAGATACATCACCTAACCCATCGATCAGTACAAATGCCACCCTTCTCTTGGCATTCTTTAAGGTATCCATGGTATCCCTGTTTTTCTTCTTATTGTTGTCGATGGTATTGGGTGAAGAACAATTACAGGACTATGCAATGTTTGTAGCCTTCCTGTGGGTTATTCATTTAGGATTTACAGCCATGCACCTCCTGATGTTCTTGACAATTCTTTTCAATGCACATTCCACACACGTACAACTGAAAGGAAAAATATAGAGTGAACATTAAAATCTATAAATCAACATTCAGTTAATTCATTAGGTTAGAAAACGATCTTTTCAGTGCAGGATAGAGTTTACTTTCACGCTACTCGTGTATCATAGGAATAGAAACAGGCAGATCAAACAAAAGGCAATATCCTAAACAAAGAAGAAAAGAAAAATATCGTACCTTTATTAAAATGGCACCAAGACCATGAACTTGTATATTTCATTAAAATGGGCTATGTTTGTCAGATAATGCATTGAAGGGATAATCAAAAGCACAAAATCAGGGAAACCGAGCGACAAACTGAAAAACTTTCATTGACACGATACTATTATAGTGGAAAAACCATCGTAGAAGTCAGAATCAAAGATAAGCATGATTTCTTCATGCAAAAAAGCAGGATTTTCATATAGTCAAAACACATGGAAAAACAAACTATAGAAGGTGTGCATTATTTCAAAACAATCATTCATTCCTTCAATGGGTTATTCTCAGCAAAGTCAACATATAAGCTTAAAGGAAACCCAAAAAGAAGGCACAAATTTCACAAAAAAAAAATATTTGCAACCCAAATCAGCGTACATAATCTTTTTAAGCCAAAAAAGATTGACATCAAAGTGCATGGCATAGATGCATATTCACTCAAATCACTTAGAAATTACCTCACAATCTCAAATGAGTTTCTCTAAGCCTCACTGAGAATGACCTCAAAAATGTCTTGCACTTGCCAAATTGTATCTTGACAAGAGGATTCCTAAAAGCCGCCTTTATTTCGTTATCTTTCTTGCTTTGCAAAATTGTGCTTTGGATGAGATTTCACATTAATAAATTCCAATGGAGGTGTTTTCTCTATTTTAAAGACAGAAAGGAACGATAACAAATGCAAAGAAAAATGTGGGTTGCACTAACAGATACCTCTAGAAGTTTGCAATTTTGTCCCTGTTCCCCATATTTTTCCCATATTATTAGAAAGATGGGGTGACCGAATTAATTCCTTTTTTTCTTACACAGGTGAGAACAATTTCCATCTGCCACGTTTAGATGGGGTATGCACATCTAATCATCTATCCCCTGTTTGAGCACACAAAATAGGAACGAACTAAAATCATCGCAACCATCAGGCATATCGAAACTGAATCTATAGCAAACAAACACAATCTTGAAGGAATTCCAAACGAACAAAATCGACCCATAATTTTCTGAGTTCTCCGATCAGATAATATTCTGGTAGAATCGAAAAGCTGAAACTGAATCTACAGCAAATAGGATAATTTTCCAGCAGAATCAAAAGTAGCGAGGAGATGCAGCTGAAACAGCAAAACAAACCCAAAAAATTATATTATAGAGGTCGAGGGCTCCCACTTACCACTTCCAAACCCCTTTTTGTCTCGCATCAACTGTCCCCACAATCATAGTTACCAGATCGGGCGTTTTTTTGAAAAAAACGCGTATAGAACACGTATCGATCCGAAAACGTAGTAAACAGGAAGAAAAAAACTCGTTTTTTTGAAAAAAACTTTCGTACGCGTTTTATGCGCGTTTAAAACGAAAAAAACGCGTATAAAACACGTATACGGGTTTGGTCCGGGTTTAAATTGGGTTCGGGTTTTATTTTATTCGTGCTTAATAAACGCATATGCTATATGTTTTGAACTTTTGATTACTTAATGTTGGAAAATGACATATATACATACTTGGTATAATTTGAAAGATTTTTTTTGTTTTTTTCGATGTTTTCATGTTTTTTTTCCGCTTTTTCCGTTTTCATCGTATCTTTCCGCTTTTTTCCTTTGCCGTTTTTTTCCCGTTTTCCGACTTGGTAACTATGCCCACGATCGAAGAGATGAAGACACAGTGAAAGTAGGGCTTCGGCTCTATGAATCGGATCGAAGGGGGGAGACGTGATTTGTGCACGGTTTGCATGCTGACGTGGAGGGAATAGTTAGGATGGTTTGGGTGGTTTCTGTGTAGTCTGTGTGGTTTGGGTGTAGTTGTCGGTTGTATGCGTATTGGATTAGTTTGTGTGTAGTGGATACTGGATAGTAGTTTGGGTGGTTGTGTAACCATAAGAAAAATGTTTGGTAGACAGGAAGTTTCACTAAAGAGAGGGAAAGTAATCGGATTCCCTCACGTGAGCTCTAGTATATGCGTTGGATAGTCGGAAAAGTTTAACTAGGGAAGGTGAAAGTAAATCCAATCTTTTAAGAAAATAAGTCAAACGGTGGGAAAGTGACAGACATCACATTCCTCTCTTAACCGAGAGGAATCACACTCCCCAACTCAACATTACATTTCCCCTTCCTTAGTTAAAACTTTTTTGCTACCAAACGCGGTCTAAGTAGTTTATGTGTTAGTTACTATGATGTGTGATGTGTGCTCTTGCATGTAATAATGTTGTGTGTGGTTGAACGAGAAAAGAAGTAAATTGGTGTTAAATCATCTTAGGAGTTTGATCTACACTCTCAGTAGAACATCTTCCTCAAAAGGGTCACTTCTCATCTCCCTTCTCCTTTTATGATTTATTGTATTTAGTCACGTAACAGATGTTCGTATTGAGATTATAAGATGGAAGAGGTGAGTGATGGAAATGGGTGGTTTAAGATTCAGCCGAAGTTAGCGTCTCCGATCTCTCCGATGAGATTAAGGACTACTCTCCACCGTTGCATGACACTGGAAGAATCCCAGCCACCGCCGGGACCCTGACTCCTGAGTCATCCCCCATTTCTGCCCTTAGTCCCCACAGAAAACCCCCAATATTTACCGGGGGAAAGAAAACGACCAACCCCCCCGCCCTCCACCCTTTTTCCCCTCTGCCAGCCGCGACTCCTCTCCACCTGGGCGGCTTGCTGGATGCCATGGCCGGCAGCAGATCGGCCTGTGGGATGGTGGTCGTTGGCCACCCACACTGTGAGCACTCCCCACCCCACGCGCGCGCGCGCACACACACACACACAAGAGAGAGAGAGAGAGAGAGAGAGAGAGAGAGAGAGAGAGAGAGAGAGAGAGAGAGCAGTGGAGAGGACGAATCACCTGCCGGTGCCTGATCGCTGGGGCGCAGCCGGAGAGCGGCAGAGAGAAAAGGGTATCGGGAGAGGCAGCACCGGGGGGCCGGCAGCAGATCGGCCTGTGGGATGGTGGTCGTTGGCCACCCACACTGTGAGCACTCCCCACCCCACGCGCGCGCGCGCGCGCACACACACACACACGAGAGAGAGAGAGAGAGAGAGAGCAGTGGAGAGGACGAATCACCTGCCGGTGCCTGATCGCTGGGGCGCAGCCGGAGAGCGGCAGAGAGAAAAGGGTATCGGGAGAGGCGGCACCGGGAGGCCGGTGATCGGCGCGTGCGGCCGACGGAGATGGTCAAGGGGAACAGGGCAGAGGGGTCTTGGAGGTTTTCTCGGGGGACGGAGTGCTGCGGTGAAGGGTGAATCGATGGCTGGGATTCTAGCGACCGATAGTGGAGGAGAAAAAACTCGGTGGAACAGTTGTAGGGGTTGACGAACACTTCCCGCAGCCATCCGATGAACTACCGGTGGAGGAGAGATTGCGATCTACCTGTGGATGTTGAGACAACGTGCTGAACAAAATTTCAAACTGAATGTGATTCACCCATGGTGAACGCATCAGAGGGCTGTGAGAGGTATGTTGCACCACATCAGCCCGTACAGCAGTTCCACTTATTTCTCTTGGGGGGTGTTCTTTTCATTCCCACTTACTTAGGAAACAGAAATCGTTTCCATTGACTTACATATCCATTGACTTTATTTACTCTTCCTTGTTCTTCTAAAAGATGAAAAAACATAAATGAAGGAAAAGATGTATCATCTATTCATTTTTACTCTTGTTCTTTTAGAAGGAAAAAAATTTAAGTATGTTATAGAGAGGAAGAAAATCTATTTTATCGTTTTGTTTCCACCTGACTTAAGGAAACAAGGTTTTCGTTCAAATTTGAGAGGAAATGAAATAGGCAGGTTGAGAGGAAATGAAGTCCACGGGTGGATATATTTTCACCAACTTAAAACATAAAGAACAATGAAAATAGATACAAAGTCAGGAGATGGATCCATTTCCACACCCTAGTTTCCGCCCAAAATAACGCACCCTTGGAGATAGTGGAGAGAAGTAGGAACCCTCGACACTGCTATACTAGGTTAGTGGTGGCAATCGGTCTGGTTCGGGTCAGACTCTACCTCTACCCCTATCCATACCCATACTCATACCCATTCGGGTATGGCAGGGTCCATACCCTACTTATACCCATTCGAGTATAAGATCCTATTGTTGTAACTCTTATGTCCTAAGCGTGGATTTTTTATATTAACATTAATAAAGATGACTTTGGTTATTGCTTTAATTAGAATACTGCTTTGGTATATATTAATTCATATGTAATAAAGGACCATATGGAACACAGTAGGCCACTAAGGAGCATGGTGGGTCCATGCTTGGGAGACCCAGTAGACTGATTTTGTGTAGACCTAGAACTAGTTCACGACTTTGGTGATGCCAGTTGCTTTACCGAGAATAAGCTATTGGCAGGTAGTGGATGTGGTGAAGTCTCCACTAGGGGAACGTGGGATTTTTATTCAACTGACCAAGCATGATGATCGTGTTGAATAGGAACAAAGACGGTGCACGGATCAGTGTATTAGATCCTGGTGCATAAGCCGTCTTACTATTATAGATAATATGTCCTCAACCTTGAGGCTGAGCCAACCGGCTGTGTGGTGCTTTAATGTGTCAACGTGTGTGGACCTTCCATAGTCTAATACCATGGTACGTTGGGTTACCCGACTTGCGTTGGAGTGGCATGCAATCCCTACAGGTTATCTGTTGTAGCTCGTGTGTCCTTAGCATGGATTTTCTGTATTAACATTAATAACGATGCCTTTGGTTATTGCTTTAATTAGAATACTACTATGGTATATGTTAATACTCATATAATAAAAGGACCCTAGGGAACACAGTAGGCCACTGAGGCGCATGGTAGATCCATGCTTGGGAGACCCAGTGGACCAGTTCTGCATAGACCTAGAACTAGTTCACAACTTAGGTGATGCAGGTCGCTTCACCGAGAATAAGCTGTTGGCAGGTAGAGGATGTGGTGAAGTCTCTACCACGAAAACGTGGGATTCTCATTCACCTGACCAAGCACGATGATCGTGTTGAGCATGAACCAAGACGGTGCACAGTTCAGCGACTCAGACACTGGTGCATAAACCGTCTTACTACTATAGATAATCTGTCATTAACCCTGAGGGACCATGTTCACTGGGCCAACCAGTTGTGTGGTGCTTTGATATGCCAACGTGTGCGGACCTTCCATAGTCCAATACCACGGTACGTTGGGTTACCCAGCTGGCGCTTGAGTGAGTGACATGTAATCCCTACAAGTTATCCGACGTCCAGTGTTGGATGGGTGCGTTTTGATGAGTCAATCTGTCCACACAGTTAACCCAGGCCTGGTGGTTGTCAGTATGACTGACGATGTTCCGGATGCTAGGCATAGCACCGGAAGGTGTGTGGTGCTATAGATGACAAGTCATTAAACCCTAGTCATATGATCGATCGGGATCTGACGGTGCTCCCTACCGCCCTAGTTGTATCATGGCACCAGTAATAGGAGGGACCGAGGATTATCGGAGTATAGTAGAGAACAGGGTTACGAGGGAGTAAAATAAGTTTAGGATCACTAGAGTTCAACTCACGTCGCACTCTGGGTGGCTACGCAGGTTAATCGGATTAGGGCTGATTAACGGAACTTTCGGTGTGTCATCGGAACAGTTAATCAGGGATCCGGTTGGAGCTAGAGATCCCAAACCCTGAAGGTTCCACCCTATCGTTGCGTATAGGAATTGTTCCCCGACCTGGTTTGATACGTTGGATGCGAAGTAGCGCGATGGAGCGCAAACCCAGAGCCTAATAACCTAATTCACATGTGTTACGGGACATAGGGGTATTTTGGTAAATACTAAA
Source organism: Chamaelirium japonicum (assembly GCA_947650365.1). Taxonomy (NCBI): domain Eukaryota; kingdom Viridiplantae; phylum Streptophyta; class Magnoliopsida; order Liliales; family Melanthiaceae; genus Chamaelirium; species Chamaelirium japonicum. The sequence goes on along the minus strand of OX393555.1, from coordinate 9,086,049 downwards.
ATGTGGCTTAGAACATATTGAATATGGATCTTAGAATGAGCGGAATAATTCCAGGAGCTCATAGGTGCTGACGGAACTCGATTCTGAGTAGCACACCTCACTCAATCTCTCTCGCAGTGTTTCACTTTTCGTAAAGGGCGTTTTCCTCCAAGCTTCACGATAGACATTGGAAACCCTTAAAACCGACCCCCTCTCATCCTAATCTAATTAGGGCCGGCCCTAGCTTGTGCATGGCACTAGGAGACCGGCCCTATATGTATAGAGGAGGGGGAGGGGCCGGCCTTAAGTGCCTCCCTTCTCCTAATACCCGAACCTCTCCCTCTCTCCCTCTTTTTGTGGTTTCGGCCAAGGAAGAAAGAGGAAGAAGAAGAAGAAGGAAGAAGAAGGAGGAAGGAAGAAGGAAGGAAGGAGAAGGAAGAAGAGAGAAAGAGGAGGAGGAGATCTCGCGGTTCGCCATCGTCTTCGCAACGAATTCATCCGTCGGCTCGTAATCCTTGCACTCAGAGACGGGATTTTGAGGATTCCTCAATTCGCAAAGAACAAGGTGTTATCCGACAGTTTTCTTTGCGATTCACGTGCGGTTCATCATCGTTCTATTCTCTCCGGATCATAGATCCACAAGGTATAATGATTCTAAATAGCTAACTAGATGCATGCATGTCTTCCGTAGATCGTAGTATGCCTCTAGGGTGTCCGCACATATGCTAAGATCGTAGATTTGCATGTAGATTGTTTTGAAGATTTAATTGTAATGAAACATACACCGTATGATCTTTGGATCTATTTTTTGCTTCCGCTGCGACTTTGATAAGCGGATCCAATTCCAACAATTGGTATCATAGCACGCTTTGGTGTTTCATGCATGAATTCGTGAAAACATCATGTGAATATATGATGACATATGTTTTCGTCGGGGTTCGGCGTAGATCATGCATATGGATTGTGCTGTGTATCGTCTTTTTGTAGGTGCCGCGCTGAATAATAATCTGTAATTGCATGCCTCCGGGGGTCGGACCCCGGATTTATTTTTTGTATTGATTATTATTGTGCTTATGGATTTTAAGGCTCTAGATGGGCGAGGGGTGGAGGTTGACCACCGTCGGTTCCCTGGCCATGTTTTCTAGGATTGTTTTTTTTTTCTTTCTAGTGAAATTGTACACGAACGAGCACTTGCTCGGAGCGTGTTAGTTTTTCGGTCACAAGAAGAAGGAGATGATGCTATATCCACGGTTCGGGCAAGCGGTACCATGGCATGCAAAGACTCGACGAAAGCGTGCACGATGGCGATGATGGGGATCATCGTTAGAGATCGTGCAGAACGGAAGAGCAGAATATCTTGGTTGTGCTATTCAGGTTCAGAGGTCGGACCCTGGACTTGATTCAGTTTGGATGCTATTTCTGTCGATTCTCTTAGTGTTTAGAGAACCCCGATGATAATGTGATTATCTATCTTGTTTGTGAGTTTGTCTCTAGATCAGGCTTAGGGTTAGTACTAAGCTTATGGATTCATCGGTGTCTCTATATGGTTCTAACACGTGCGAATCCGGTGGCTAGTTAAAAGGAAATGTGGTAACCGCCCTCGTGGTAGTTCAGGTAGCCAAGTATTGTGCACCGAGATAGACGTAGTGTTAAATTTGTTTAGAGATAACTAATGTCTCCATAAGAAATATGATAACCCTAGTGGGATGCCCTTTCCCTACGTGATCCTAGTGACCAAGTTAGGTTAGGATTTTACTGTGTGATACCCGTTTCTAGATGACGTTTGATGGTAGTATGAACTCATCACGATTTGGTTATGCCACCATTAGGTTGAGGTTCGGCGGAGGTTGTCGGATGTCCTTATTTGGCCAGCATCGAAACCTATAATGAGATGAGGTCTATTATGACATCAAGCATCAAATTGTGAACGAGGCGTCATCGTAGTGGGAGTCCTTTCCACGTTGACCTTAGACTAGGCTCCAGATCTTAGAATTAAGGGCAAACTAGTGAAGTATCGGGATCATTGAGAATCTATATAATGTGATTCTTGCAAGAAAGGCAAAAGCTGAGTATTCAAGATAGGGACTATAATATTTTCCAAGGATACTAATACTTTGCGGGAAGGTTTGTAATCCTAGTGGGAGCATGGTAGACCAGGGTCTAGGTCTAGGAGGTCATGACCTTTCTAGATATGCATAAAACCTCATAAAGAAAGGATGTGTAAGAGGTTACCTCCAAAGGGGAGCCCTTGGCCTCCACAATCAACCAGCTAAGGGTCTGGGTAGGAGGTACACAGTTCGATATTTCCACCGGGTGAGAGCTGTGTTTCCTTCTATGCTGGTTCGCCTGGTGGTTTCCTACAGGACATGGAGGATGCCGGTGGCAGTGGGTGACGGTTTTTTCCTGCATCGCGGGAGCCTATGAACCCTCCTGCTGACACCACCTAGATTTGTGGGAAGCATCCGAAAGCTTGTGTGATGCCGCCGTTGCTGCGCACGCGGGTCACATAAAGCTGGCCAAAAGGAGACTGGGAGGTCTTTCAGTTTACCATGGGTAATTCTGATGAAGACTGGGTCGTAAAAACCCCGTTGGTAGAAGCGGTTGCATGCTCTCACCGAGATGCTGTCTCCAATTCAAGGCCGATAGTCTCAGTGCTCAAGCCCAGGGAATTTAGATTCCTGGATGTCTCCACTTGAGATAATGAAGACATAGAGGCTGGAGTAAACATTATCTATTTCTAAATTACCATGACATAGATTGTAGTAAACCCTAATTTTGCTTTGAACCATTGTTTATAAAAATCATGACCAAGCTCGACCCCCTTGCCTCCATACTTAATGATAACAAACTTACGGGACCAAACTACGAGAACTGGAAGCATAACCTGATGCTCATCCTAAGGGTTGGCAAACACACAATTGCCCTAAGTATCCCTCAACCGGCCATGCCGGGACCAAGTGCAACTGAGGCTCAGTTGAAGGAATGGAAAGACTAGCAAGATGCTGATGAGATGTGCACGTGCTACATAGTGGCATCCTTGCAGACCGTCATTCAGAAGCAAGTCGAAGACATGGCCTTCACTTCAGACATGATGCTCTACCTAAGAAAATGTTCGAGGGTCGTAATCGGGTAACTCATTACCTGACCATCAAGAAATTGGTGTCCATGAAGATGGCAGAAGGGACTTTAGTTCGGGATCATATGTTAAAATTGTTTGGCTATGTGAATGAGCTTGGTTCCTTCGATGTCATCTTGGATGCAGAGATCTAGACCGACATTTTCCTCGCGTCTCTGTCAGGAGCGTTTGAGGGCTTCGTTACCAACTTTAACCTTAACCGGTTGGAGATGTCTAACGCAGAGCTCCTAACGGCGCTCCAGGCGGCAGAGGACGGGATGAAGGCAGGAGCCCAATCCGTGAACATAGAGCAGAATTCTTCTCTGAAAGCCAAAGGCAAGTTTCAGAAAAGAAAGTCTAAGATGCCCGTGAAGATGGACCAGGTACAGTTGCAGGTTCCTAAGCAGAATGGTCCGGCGAAGCCCAAAGAAAAATGTTTCCGATGCGGCAAGAAGGGGCACTGGAAAGGCGACTGCCGTGCGGCTCCCAAGAAGGCTGAGATAGGTATATCTCAAATCCACATAGTGAAATCCCTTGTAGCATCCAGTTGTTCTCCAGTTTCATGGATTGTGGATTCTGGTTCCACTAACCATGCTTGCAATAATTTGCAGGGGTTCAAGGAGACAGGAAAACTGGATGATGGGAAGATGATCCTAAGCATAGGAACTAAGGTTGTGGCAGAGGCTGAAGCAGTTGGAGATGTCGTCTTGCAGTTCCTTGATGGAAGAAGTTTATTACTTAGAGACATACTTTATGTACCGTCCTTGAGATGAAACTTAATTTCTGTTTCCTTATTGAATAATAAAGGTTTTTCAGTTTTATTTGATACTTCTGGTGCGTCAATTAAATTGAATGGTTCCTTTGTTTGTAAGGAAAAGATACAGAATGGTCTCTATGTGATTAACTCCAATCATAAGCAGGATAACATAACTGAAGCATGTGTGATTAATTAATCTAAAAGAAAAAATCCAATCATAAGTAAATTAATTAAATTGAATGGTTCCTTTGTTTGTAAGGGAAAGATACAGAATGGTCTTTATGTGATTAACTCCAATCATAAGCAGGATAACATAACTGAAGCATGTGTGATTAATTCATCTAAAAGAAAAAATCCCTCAGATAATCCAACACTCCTTTGGCATCTAAGGCTTGGACACATAGCCTCAGACATGATTCACAGGTTGGTTAAGGTAGGACTTTTAAGTCCAGATATTTCAGAAAGCCTACCGACGTGTGAGTCTTGCCTGGAAGGCAAGATGACTAAAAGATCTTTCCGAACCAAAGGTAGCAGATCTAAGGAGATATTAGAGTTGGTACACACTGATGTATGTGGGCCCATAAGTGTCCGTGCTATAGGAGGCTTCGAGTATTTCATCACCTTCTCGGATGATCACTCGAGGTTTGGATACATATACCTAATGCGGCGGAAGTCTGAATCCTTTGATAAGTTCAAGGAGTTAAGAGCTGAAGCAGAAAAGCAGACTGGTAAAAGTATCAAGTCTCTTCGATCGGATCGAGGAGGCGAATACCTATCGGATGAATTTATTGGGTACCTGCGTGAGCATAGGATCGTATCCCAGTTGACTGCACCAGGGACACCACAACAAAATGGTGTATCGATCTGAGAGGAGAAACCGAACTTTATTAAACATGGTTAGGACTATGATGAGTTATGGAACATTGCTACCTAGTTTTTGGGGATATGCCCTAGAGACGGCATCATATACTTTGAACTTTGTTCCATCAAAGTCAATACCTCTAACTCCTTGGGAGCTGTGGTTGAAGCGAAAGCCAAGCTTGCAGCACTTTAGGATTTGGGGTTGTCCAGCACATGTGCGGAAGGACAAGCGAGATAAGATGGAGTCAAAAACTAAGGCATGTCTGTTCGTTGGGTATCCAAAAGGGACAAAGGGTGGTTTATTTTATTATCCTAAGGATAGAAAGGTTGTCGTCTCGACGAACGCCGTATTCCTGGAGCAGGATTATTTAATAGACCATAAGCCCACCAGTAAAGTAGTTCTTAAAGAATTGCTTGGTATTGATGGGAGTACGCAGATAGAAAACGTAGTGGGAGCCGATACCACTAAGATAAAATGATACTGTAGAATCGACTCCTATGGAACCACCGCAGGCTCGTCGCAGTGGAAGGACCATAAGTGCTCCTAATAGATACATTGGAGAAGCCTTTATGGTGGATCCAGAGTTTCAGGAGGATGATCCTTTGAACTATGATGAAGCGATGGTATCCTCTGACCATGCAGCATGGCAGGAAGCCATGGAGGCAGAACTGACATCGATGTCCCAAAATTTGGTCTAAACACTTGTAACACCATCTCACAACATTAAACTTGTTGGGTGTAAGTGGATGTACAAAAGAAAAAGAGGTCCGGATGATACCGTTGAGACTTACAAAGCTAGACTAGTCGCTAAGGGTTATACCCAGCGAGAAGGGATCGACTATGCGAAACGTTTTCGCCAGTGGCTATGCTTAAGTCTATCCGGATTCTCTTGTCCATTGCAGCCCATTATGATTGGAAGATCTGGCAAATGGACGTTAAGACCGCATTCCTCAATGGGGATTTGGAAGAAGACATCTATATGTCTCAGCCTCCAGGCTTTGTCGCAAAAGGTCAGGAAAGTCTGGTATGCAAGTTGCAAAGGTCCATTTATGGACTGAAGAAAGCATCCAGAAGTTAGAATATGTGTTTTGATCAGGCTATCCAATCTTATGGATTTGAGCAGAACGTGGATGAACCATGTGTTTATAAAAGGAGCGATAAGACTACAGTAGTTTTTCTAGTGCTTTACGTAGACGATATCCTGCTCATTGGAAACGATGTTGGAACGTTGTCTACAATGAAGGTGTGGTTATCCTCTCAATTTGACATGAAAGACCTGGGTGAAACGAGTTATGTTCTGAGGATCAAGTTAGCTCGAGATCGCCAGAATAAAACTCTCTCGTTGTCACAATCAGCCTACATAGATACTATCTTGGTCAGATTCAGTATGCACAACTCCAAGAAGGGATTGATTCCATTCAGATATGGAATGAAGTTGTCTAAGGATCAGGGTCCTAAGACTCCTGAGGAGAGGGCATAGATGCAGAAGATACCTTATGCTTCGGCTGTAGGGAGTCTGATATATGCTATGCAGTGCACGAGACTAGATATATGCTATGCAGTAGGCATGATGGGCAGGTATCAGTCAAATCCGGGTCTAGTGCACTGGACTGCTGTGAAAAGTATACTCAAGTATCTCCGTAGAACGAGAGATTATGAGTTAGTTTACTCTTCACAAGAACTGATGCCGATTGGATATATGGATTCTGACTTTGCGTTAGATCCGGAATCCAGGAGATTGACGTCAGGGTTTGTGTTTTCATTAGGAGGAGAAGCTGTCAGTTGGAGGAGCGTGAAGCAGGGATGCATCGCGGATTCAACGACAGAGGCTGAGTACGTTGCGGCGTGCGAAGCAGCTAAGGAAGCGGTGTGGCTCAAGAAGTTCCTTACGGACTTAGGATGCGTACCGGAAGCTCAAGATCCTATTGTCCTTTAATGTGACAATAGTGGAGCGGTAGCACAATCCAAGAAGCCAAGATATCACTAGAAGAGCAAGCATATCGAGCGGAAATACTACATTATCCGGGACTTGCAGAAGCGAGGGGAGGTTGTAGTGACTCAGGTGGCGTCTACAGATAACATGGCGGACCCTTTCACAAAGGCGTTACCGATCAAGGCTTTTGAGAAGCACGTGGATGCCATGGGAGTTAAGACTATTGTTCTTTGCTAGGCCAAGTGGGAGATTGTTGTAGCTCGTGTGTCCTTAGCGTGGATTTTCTGTATTAATATTAATAAAGATGCCTTTGGTTATTGCTTTAATAAGAATACTACTATGGTATATGTTAATATTCATATAATAAAAGGACCCTAAGGAACACAGTAGGCCACTGAGGCGCATGGTGGATCCATGCTTGGGAGACCCAGTGGACCAGTTCTGCATAGACCTAGAACTAGTTCACAGCTTAGGTGATGTCGGTCGCTTCACCGAGAACAAGCTGTTGGCAGGTAGAGGATGTGGTGAAGTCTCCACCACGGGAACGTGAGATTCCCATTCACCTGACCAAGCACGATGATCGTGTTGAACAGGAACCAAGACGGTGCACAGTTCAGTGACTCAGACACTGGTGCATAAACCGTCTTACTACTATAGATAATCTGTCCTTAACCCTGAGGGACCATGTTCACTGGGCCAACCAGTTGTGTGGTGCTTTGATATGCCAACGTGTGCGGATCTTCCATAGTCCAATACTACGGTACGTTGGTTACCCGGCTGGCGCTTGAGCGACATGTAATCCCTAGAGGTTATCCGACGTCCAGTGTTGGATGGGTGCGTTTTGATAAGTCAATCTGTCCACACAGTTAACCCAGGCTTGGTGGTTGTCAGTATGACTGACGATGTTCCGGATGCTAGGCATAGCACCGGAAGGTGTGTGGTGTTATAGATGACAAGTCATCAAACCCTTGTCAGATGATCGATCGGGATCTGACGATGCTCCCCATCGCCCGAGTTGTATCATGGCACCAGTAATAGGAGGGACCGAGGATTATCGGAGTATAGTAGATAACAAGGTTACGAGGGAGTAACATAAGTTTAGGATCACTAGAGTTCAACTCGCGTCGCACTCTGGGTGGCTACGCGGGTTAATCGGATTAGGGCTGATTAACGGAACTTTCGGTGTGTCATCGGAATAGTTAATTAGGAATCCGGTTGGAGCTAGAGATCCCGAACCCTGAAGGTTCCACCCTGTCATTGCATATAGGAATTGTTCCCCGACCTGGTTGGATACGTTGGATGAGAAGTAGCACGATGGAGCGCAAACCGGAAGCCTAAGAACCTAATTCACATGTGTTACGGACCGTAGGAGTATTTTGGTAAATACTAAAATATGGCTCATAACATTTTGAATATGGATCTTAGAATGAGCGGAATAATTCCAGGAGCTCATAGGAGCTGACGGAACTCGATTCCGATTAGCGCACCTCACTTAATCCCTCTCACAGTGTTTCACTTTTCGTGAAGGGCGTTTTCGTCCAGGCTTCATGATAGACATTGGAAATCCTAAAAATCGACCCCCTCTCATCCTAATCTAATTAGGGCCAGCCCTAGCTTGCGCATGGCACTAGGAGACCGGCCCTATATGTATAGAGGAGGGGGAGGGGCCGGCCTTAAGTGCCTCCCTTCTCCTAATACCCGAACCTCTCCCTCTCTCCCTCTTTTTGTGGTTTCGGCCAAGGAAGAAAGAGGAAGAAGAAGGAAGAAGAAGGAGGAAGGAAGGAGAAGGAAGAAGAGAGAAAGAGGAGGAGGAGATCTCGCGACTCGCCATTGTCTTCGCAACGAATTCATCCGTCGGCTCGTAATTCTTGCACTCAGAGACGGGATTTCGAGGATTCCTCAATTCGCAAAGAACAAGGTGCTATCCGACAGTTTCCTTTGCGATTCATGTGTGGTTCATCATCATTCCATTCTCTCCGGATCATAGATCCACAAGGTATGATGATTCTAAATACCTAACTAGATGCATGCATGTCTTTCGTAGATCGTAGTATGCCTCTAGGGTGTCCGCACATATGCTAAGATCGTAGATTTGCATGTAAATTATTTTGAAGAATTAATTGTAATAAAACATGCACCGTATGATCTTTGGATCTATCTTTTGCTTCCGCTGCGACTCTGATAAGCGGATCCAATTCCAATATTATCCAACGTCCATTGATTAATCAGTGCATTTTGATGTTTCAATCTATTAACACGATTAATCCTGGGCGGGTGGTTGTCTGTATGACTGACGACGTTCCGGATGCTAGGCATTGCATCGGAGTTGTGTGGTGTTATAGATGACAAGTAATCAAATCCTAGTCAGATGATCGATCGGGTCTGACGGTGCTCTTCGTCGCTTGAGTCGAATCATGGCATCAGTAATAGTAGGGACTAAAGATTATCAAATTGTAGTGGAGGAGTAACATAAGTTTAGGATCACTAGAGTTCAACTCGCGTTGCACTCTGAGTGGCTACGCGGGTTAATCGGATTAGGGCTGATTAACGAAACTTTTGGTGTGTCACCGAAATATTTAATCAGGGATCTGTTTGAAGCTATAGATCCTGAACCCTGAAAGTTCCACCTTGTCGTTGCATATAGAAATTGTTCCCCAACCCGATTAGACACGTTAGATGCGAAGTAGCGCGATAGAGCACAAGCTCAAAGCCTAAGAACCTAATTTTACATGTGTTAAGGGACCACAGGGGTATTTTGATAAATACTAAAATATGGCTCAAAACATAATGAATATGGATTTTAAAATAAGCAAAATAATTCCAAGAGTTCATAGGTGCTGACGGAACTCGATTCCGACAACCGTAGCTCACTATATTTCTTTATCAGTAGTATCCCGACATAAGGGTGTTTTCGTCCAAAGTGTCAAAGGGATAGGGGAAACCCTAACCGACCTGCCCTATTCCTCTCCCCTCATCCCTATCCTATAGGGACCGGCCCTAGCTTGTTTGTGCAATTAGGGGACCAACCATATTGCCCTATAAGAATATAGGGGAGGGGAGAGGTCGGCCCTAGGCTCCCTCCCTCGTATTGGAAAATCCGGCCCCCTACCTCTCTCTCCCCTTTGTGGTTTCGGCCAAGAAGAAAGTGGAAGAAATGAGGAAAGGAAGGAAAATGAAGAAGAAGGGATAAAGAGAAACGAAGGCTTCGAAGCGTCATCATCTTCGCAACATGATAATACTTCGGCTTATAGTCCTTGCATTCAGATATAGAACTTTGAGGATTCCTCTCTTCGCAAAGGACGAGGTGTTATCCGACAGTTTTCCTCTTAATTCACGTGCAATTTATCATCAACCATTGTTCTGTTCTCTTTGGATCTAAGATCCGCTAGGTATGATGATTATAAACACCTAACTAGATACATGCAATCTTTTGTAGATCGTAGTATGCCTCAAGGGTGTCCGCACATATGCTAAATTCATAGATTTGCATGTAGATTGTTTTTTGTGAAATTAATTATAATGAAACATACACCATGAGATCCTTGGATCTATCTTTTATTTTCACTGCGACTCTAATAAAATGATTAAATTCCAACAGAGGGTCCATACCCCAATCAGGTTTCGGGTATGCATTTGGGTATACTTTTGTCTTTTTCTCCATCATATATGTAATTACCTGAGGAGGTTGTGGAGAGGAGTAGGAACCCCTCGACACTACTACACTAGGGTAGGGGTGGCAATCAATCGGCTTCGAGTCAGACCCTACACCTACACTTACTCATACCCATTTGGGTATGGTAGGGTCCATAACTGACCTATACCCAATCGGGCATAAGAGGTTTTCGGGTTTTGGTTCGGGTTTTAGGTATGAATTGTGTATAATTTTTCTCCTTTTTTTTTATCATATATGTATCACAATGCAATGTTAAGAAGCTCTTTTGTTTCTTATCACAATAGTTTAAGTAGAGTATAAGTTTAGGTAGGGAAATGTGTTGGGTTTTGGCAGCCTATGAGGTTCGGCCCACTTACCCAAGCCTATTGATAAAGATGGGCGGTTGGATTGGGTTGGCCAAGTTGGTTTGGATGAGATTGGGTAGAGATGGGAAACCACATCTCTATCCACTCGCGTGAAGAGATCTGCATGTGGGGAGCGGATGCCACTTGGGATTGCACTTGCCTTTTGAAGCAATGTGTGTGATTGGGACTCCCATGCAAAGATGTTGCTTTGACACCACAAGGGCGGTCGACATCCCTTAAGGGTTTCGAGTAGATCCCAGGCAAATGAGGGGAGGAAGAGGCCGACTGCAAGGTGGTGTTCAGGGGAGGCCATAGGTTCGAGTGACTCCCGCGCGGGATGTTCTCTGCTGTGATCAAAGGCGCCCAGTGTGCCATTATGGGAGCCCAAGGCGAAGGACAGGAGGCGAGGAGAGCGGCAGCAGGGCCGACGCCCAGGGCGAAAAACTACTGGAGACCGGGAGGAGGGTGCAGTCTCGGCACCTCCTCCCCGGCTCGACGGATCGCGATGACGAGTCGCGTTGACACGGGTACGTGCATGTGTCGATCGAGGGGGAGCACCTCGATGGCACAAGGAGTTTGCTGACGACATCGTGTTCAGCCGCCGACGAGCGGACTGATGTAGGATGCCGATGAGTGACTGGTGGAGGTGCCGACGGGCACCGATGCGAATTGTTGACGGACGATGTGGGCGCTGACAGGTGCGGTGGCGGCAGGCACTCCTGTGGTCTATCAAGGTGCGGAGGCTATCGACGAATGGCGGACAAAGGCGACAACGGTCGTGGTGGCGGCGGACTCAGCCGCGGGCACACCTATGGTACAGCGGGGGTGCCGGATACAATGTTTGAGCATTGGCCGACGGGCAACAGCTTGGGATCGATGGGCACGGGCAGCGTCACAGAGCTAGACAAGGGCCGTGGTTTATAGCGGGGTCGTCGACGGGCGATGGACCGAAGCGCAAAGGCGTGGAGGTGATCTACCGATTTGAACATTGGGCATGGTGTACGTTCATCGAATGAAAAGTTGTAATTCGTGGTGTAGCCTGTTTGTCAACGGGTGAATCACGCTAAAGAATCTTGTTTGGCTACGAGACTACGGCTTCCCTTATCGCGTGTTTATTTTCACAAAGTTTCAACAATTGGTATCAGAGCCAGGTTGCCGCTCAGTTCGGATCTAGTGGTTTAAATTTGGGTATATGACAATAAGTTTGGAGTCGAAACATATTTTCTAGTATACACAAGTTAAGAGGCCAATCTGGTTTTGGATATGGGTATTGAGGTACTAATACCCGTACTTGAAAGTTAATCGAGTAAAGTTCTTATATCCATACTCTACCCAAACCATATTTTGAGTATAAAATAGGTACCCATATCCTATGTTTCAGGTCGGGGTTGGGTCAGGTTTTGAAGATCATTACCACCCATATACTAGGGGCATAAAATTAGGTCGGATCGGGCCGGACCGATAATTACAAGACCCACTTAGATCCATCAGTCTAGACAGATTGGGTCGCGGGCCAGGGGATTGAACCTGGGTCAGTCTGTATTTGTACCACGGGTCACCAAGTCGGTTTGGGCGAAAACCCACACCAAATAGAGACTGTACAATGGGATTTTAGTAAAAAGTAAAAAGGGGGACTTAGTGATATGTTCCGGTTCAAAAGGTCAACTAGCATAAAGGATAGCTATATTGTCAAGATGAAGCTAAACCCTAAGATCTTTAGGCCATAGCATGAACCCTAGATCTAGAAATCTTAAGCCTAACCGAAAACAGAACCCCTCCGCAACCCCCCCGCGTGGATTCTCACCTCCGTTGCTCGCCGGTGGCGGCAAGCAGCTTGAGGCTGTCGTCGTCGCTTATGCACCCGCCTCCGCGACCACTGCTCGAGAGAAACAGGAGAAAGGGAGGCCAATGGTGAGGGTGATTCAGTCTTTTGGTAACCCTTTTCATTAAATCGAACCAAGGACCAGGGAGCTTAGGTGAAGTTTATCTTTTGCCCGTCCTTTTCATCACATCGATATGTTGTCAACGACCTTAGCCACATTTCTCCAAAAGTATATAATTGAGAAAAATAAGGTTCAAACTAGGGGATGGTGATTAAACGGGTTTAACGAGTTACCTAACCCTGGCTATCTAGATGGGTTTAAGACGAAAATAAATGGGTTTGGGAGGGTTGGAATTGTTTAAAAAAGTCCAATTAAATTTTAGACAGGGTTGGGTTTAGCTTACCACATACCAAACTCGATTCGGTTACGTATATATACATGTATCACTTAGTATACATTTTAAGAAAAAGATATAGACTAGCATATCCACTAGCATTAGTGTCCTACAATGAATATATATAGAGAGAGATAGGCTGTTAGGGTGTGGCATGCAGTGTGTGCAGTCTCGCACCGCAGCTGTCCGATGCACCCGGTGGGTGCATCCGATGAACATAGTGGTGAATCAGACGGCTGTGATGCGAGACCGCACGGACCACAAACCGCATTTTAATATTCTTATATATATATATATATATATATATATATATATATATATATATATATATATATATAGAGAGAGAGAGAGAGAGAGAGAGAGAGAGAGAGAGAGAGAGAGGAATGATAAGTTGCGGCGTGCGGTGCGTGCGGCGCTGGCCCGCAGCCGTCTGATGGACTGCTGCGGTGCGTGCGATGCACGCAGCAGTGCATCAGACGGCTGCTGCGGTGCGCCGCACGCACCGCACGCCGCATTCTAACACCCCTCTCTCTCTCTCTCTCTCTCTCTCTCTCTCTATATATATATATATATATATATATATATATATATATATATATATATACCTATTTGTTAAATAAAAATGAATTTAGTTTCTAGTACGTATAGTGTTTCTTTTTTAGTTATGACCCAATCCAACTCGGTTCGATTCGTTCTAGCCGAATACAATTGGAACTTGACGGATTTGGATTTTGACCAATACAAATGGGATGAGTTTGAGTTTTTCCTTCTAAACCTGAGGCGATTTTGGGAGGTGTTCATAACGAGATAGGCTTCCGATAGAGGCAACTCGTTCCAAACCCGATCCGTTGCCATTCCACACCAGTGAATGGAAACAAAATTCATGGTATGGGAAAATGATGATATTTGTTGGGAAAGCTTTTTATATATATATATTTCAATGCATAAAGGAGTAATGTGTGATAGGTCTCTGGAAACAATTATGGGTAGGGATAAGGACAATTAATATTTAGCTTTAGCGTTCGTCCCTTTAAATGGTGAATGACTAATTTACCCCTATATTAGTTCTATATTAGTTTTTCGCTATGATACTACGCACAATTATAAAAAAAATACAATGATTAGGTATAAAGAGTAACATTTGCTACAATGTTTTTTCTGTAGTGTTTTTGTTATTGTACCTAGAAATAGTAACATATACGTGCAAAAAATGACATTTGCTACATCTTTATACTACAATGCTTCACTATAGTGGCTAAAAAAAAAATTACGTGCAAGGAGTGACAATTGATAAAGTGTTTTGAATCTCATACTAGAATTCTACAATGTGAGATCAATTGTCCGCAATAGTTTGATTAAAGGGCAATTAAAGAACAAATTTGTTATTTTACAGAGAAAAAGTAAAAAAAAATACAGTTGGAGATCTATACTAAAACACTTATTTTTTGCCTGAGGGACCTGATCTAAAATAAAATAAAAAGATCTTATCTTTATTCTCAAAACGACCTCTCCAAAATGACATGCCTAAAACCCCTTAAAAATTAGATTATATTTTCATTGAAAATGGTAGTTTTCTCAAAACAATTATGGGTTAGGGACAAATGGTAAATGACTAATTTATCATTATTTGTGTATTTCGTTACTTTACTTTGTCACGGTAATAGAAAAAGTACTATTTAGATGTAAAAAGTAATATTTGCTACAATATTTTTACTATAGTACCTGAAAAGAGAAACATATGTGTGCAAAGAGTGACAATTTCTACAATACTTTTGGCATAATACTTTTGCTACGTCTTTTTACTACAATACTTTGCTACAATAGCAGGAAAAAAAACTATTTTGCGTACAAGGAGTAACAATTCCTACAGTGTTTTGAATCTCCTACCAGATTTCTACAATGTGAAATCGATTGTCCGCAACTGGTTTGACTAAAGGGTAATGAAAGGGCGGTTTTGTTATTTTAGGGGGGGGGGGGAGTTAAAAAAATTTCAGTTAGGGAGCTACACTAGAAACATTTTTTTTCGGAGGGCCCTGATGTAAAATTAAAAAAATCATGGCTTTGCTCTCAAAACGATCTCTGAAAATGACTTGTGCTTAAAGAATATTTTCAAAATATATTTAAAAATAAATACCTATTACAATAGTGGTTGACTAAAATTATTTTTCAGACTAGCGCTACGACTGCCACATGGATAAAAGCTCGAAAACTTTCATAGCGATAAATCCGGCATTCAGATGTCGAGTTTCAAATTGGCATTTTGATTGCTGTGTGTAGTAGAAACCCACATGCAGAGCCTCATTCAAATTTCTTTCTATTGAACTTTGCATTCGGGATGCAGGGTTTAAACCTTGCATTCTTGATGCTGGGTTTAATAGAAATCCCTTAAAACCCAAAGTGCCTCTTAGCTATGCTCGAAGCTCCTAATTAATCTGACATCTTGAATGCTGGATTAAACCCATCATCATGGATGCCGATTTTATCGTAGATCAAAAGTTTTCGATGTGGCAAGTCTTTTTCTGCGCCATTTGTCTGCATGGCAGTCAGTGCGTTAGTCTGATAAATAATTTTGATCAACAACTATCCAATTAAATATGATTTTTTAATTAAAATTTTGAACAAAAATTTCCTAGGCTTAAATCCCTTTAAAAATGTATTATTTTTCATTAAATATATTAGTTTTCTCATAGCAAAAGAAAAAAGAGCATGCAGTTTCTTTCGAGTCTCCGGAGGTAGAGCTACTTTTGAGGAGAGATCTCCTCGGAAAAATAATCGAGAGAAGAGAGAGGGAGAGGTCAACGATGAGAGAAGCCGAGAGATCTGTCGTTCTCATTAAATAAAGCTCGCACCAGGTGAAGAGGGGAGGAAGGGGGAGGGGGAAGAGAGGAGAAAGATGGGATGCTCGATCTCGGGGCTGAACGCCTTCTACGACTCCGTGAACGGGGGCGGCGATGTCTGGGTCAACCAGAACCGCTTCAGGATCGTGCGGCAGCTCGGAGAGGGCGGCTTCGCCTACGTCTACCTCGTCAAGGAGGTCGTCTCCGACGGTGGATCCGGGCTCGCCGCGAAGAAGTCCATCACCCCCTCCCATATCTCAGGTCCGTGCCGATTTTGACGAACGTGCTCCTGAATTTCAATGGGTTTCCTTTCTTTCGCCCAAATTGGGGATTGGGTTCCTATTTCCTTCTGTGTTTATGTGAAGAATGCGTTTATTTGAATTGCGTAATCTACTGAAATGACATTGGCTCCACCAGCCCCCGCTGCAATTCAGGTCTGCCCGTTGATCGAAAGCACTCTTTTTGCTTACATTGTTCATTAGGCACTCTTGAATTTAATGGGTTTCCCCAAAATCATAATGGGTGGGAGTGAGTTTCTGTTTTTATGTATTTGATGCGAAGAATGAAATTTTATTTTCGTAATTCTAATTACATAATGTATGAAATCTTAGGTATGATTGAACAGTGTAATTAAGCTATTGATCATGATCAATACTAAAATGTATGTTATACCTTCCATTATGACAATTAAGCTATTGATCATGATCTATGAAATTAAAAATATTAAATATCTAATAAGCAAAAGCAAATTTTTGGTGGTTGCTTACGGTGACAACAACGAAAATTTAAAATATGTGCATTGTTGTCAAGTGCGACCGCATATGCTATTGTGCGATCACATATGCGAAAGTAGAACTATATTTGGGTTGTGTGAACATCGCACATGCGTATAGGAGCCTATGCGGCCACACAATGGAGTTTAACGGTCGCATGGTGTATTATGTGGGCGTACAATGAGAATTGTACGGTTGTGCAGTCGCATAGTATATTGTGTGGTTGGTTGGTTACACAATTTTCTATGCATGTGTAGCCCAAATTGTTTTTCTAATATACTAGTTGGGGTCATAGCCAAATCACCACTCAAATAAAGAGGCTATTATCCATTTTTCCGAGTTCTAAAGTTTTCTAATTATTATTATTTTTTCCTAAAGTGGTCCTTCAAGGGAAGAAGCTAGAGCAGCTAGACAACATTATTTGTAACCTTTTTTGATTTCTTGCTCACTTGGCTGTAACACCGTTTCTTAGCTCTTTTTAATGGACTGGTAGGGGTCTAGGCCGAACCCCCCCTCATCCACTGAGAGGGTTTTCTCAAAAAAAAAAAATTATTATTTTTTCCTAAATTTATTAGATTTTCAAAAATTATTTTATTTTTTTTTTAATAAAAAAGCGCACAACAAGGATGTACAATCGCACAATTGCATATACGACCACATATGCGATGAGTTTAATTTGAGTTGTGCAATCACACATCACCCTTAACAACACTATATATGTGTACTTGTAGTCAAAGTGACAAACATATTTCCACACATGTATATGAAATAAAAACTATAAATATGAGTTGAAAACAAGCAGAAATTGTCTTGTGCAGTGAGTTGTAGGTGAAACCTCTCAGTTCGACTGATTTCATCTAAAACTACCAAAAGCGAATCGAAACTGGAAAACCCTCCATGCTACAACTATGGGGGTTTGTATAGATTGGTTTTATAGAGTTGCTTGGCCTAAATTCTAACTTCAAACCTTGTGGGATTTATTTTGATTAGGGCCTCATTTTCATTTCTATTTTGACAAAAAATGCATTTCATGGACTATGTTTTAGTTTTATCAATTTTTTTTTCTTTCTAAAGGCCTTGTTCTAATGTCCCAACGTGGCTTGTAACCCTTAATTTGTTGCATAAATAATAATTAATTATAAGCTCTTTTTCAAGTCTTTCTCAAAAAACTGGACATGATACAATTGCTTTTCGCTTTAGCATAACATTCCATGTGTTAAAGACATTCCATTTCTACAAAATCGATGTACAAGATTCACTTTTCATTTTATGTAGTTTAGATTGTTGCATCTTGTATTAGCCTCAATCATGTGCAATCTTTCGTCTTTGGAGCCTCCTGTCATCCCAGCAATTCCTAACAATGGCAATAAAAGATGACTATCAAACTAATTATGAAAACATATAACACACAATATGTTATTTCTTTGTGACAAGTGCTTCTAAGATACATGCATACTACCGACCCTTGTGTAGGCCTGCCATGACTAGAAACTCACCTCTCCCGCTTGTGCTTCAAGTACTTGTCAGTGCTCCTTTACACATGTCCTCAAACAACTTACCCCTTTGCTCTATAGTAGAATAATAGATAGATGTACAATTGGTTAAAGTAAATTTTGATGAAGATTTTGTCATTTATGATGATGGCTATTTTAAACCAGTTTTTTTCTAAACATTTATTGGATAAAAAGAACGGGCCACTGTTTTTTGGCTGGTAAACTCAATGTTGTATTTAGTTTATGTGGCAAACTAAATGTTGCGTTTAGTTTGGTGGAAGATGTATTTATGGTAACATTTACTCAATGTATTTCACTTATTTTGGATGGAGCTATTTCGTGCATATGTAGTCTTATCTGGCTCCTTTTATGTAAATGCCATGCACCACGTCAAGTTAGCAAAGTCACCTCGAAAGAGAAAGAGGATTAATGTCCTACTTGGAAGCTTAAGACTCGCTCCAACCTTGTCATGCTCTTCACCCTATTGTTAAAGACTAAAAGTTGGATAGAAATTTTGTAGGAATTCTTGGCTTCCATGTAAGCCATTCATGGCCATCTCCCTTATATAAGGTCAATTGTAATGTATATGTTGTTCCTTTTTTATTGTGTACAAGTGGTTCAAGGTTTTGAACAATATGTGCATCTAGAGTATGCTGATTAAAATGCTTATGAAAATTTATGGAATAGTTTATGCATGTCTTTATATTAATTTTCTACATTGCTTCAGATGATGGAACATATGCTATGAAGAAAATCCTCATTCAGAGTGAGGAGCAGTTAAAGTTAGTGAGGCAGGAGATCCGCGTGTCTTCTCTGTTTATTCATCCTAATCTGCTTCCTCTTCTTGATCATGCAATCATTGATGTCAAGGTATTTGCTTAGTATTTTATATCCTTTGGGAACATCTGTACTATATAAAGAGAAAGGGCCCTTATGATGCAAACCAACCGATACTCACTACTACCCCTGCATATAAAAAGGGACATTGGTTTTTAGTCTTTTCTAGCACTGAAAGAGACTGAAAACCCCCAACTAAAGGGCACGAGTTTTTAATATTTTCTAGCCCTCGAAAAGACTGATAACCCCCCAACTCTCTCTCTCTCTCTCTCAACACAGCCACACAGGGTAAGGGTTTTTTAGCCTTTTTCTACTCTCGAGAAGACTAATCGACCCCCACTCTCTCTCTCTCTCTCTCTCTCTCTCTCTCCTTCAGTATCCTCATTTCCTTTTTGCTTACGTGCATTGCATGTGCATTACTACTTCAAAAATTAGTAGGTGATAATCTTCGTGAGGTTGTTATATTGGGAAGTCTTGTCTTCTGATGCTTGTAAAATAAGTTTTTGGATCAGTAATTCAATATAGATCTGTAAATTGGTTACTGGTCATAGTGAGCCTATGCATTCTTGAATATTGTGTTATGTTGTGAAAATGGAAATGTGTCCCTCCCCACCATTTATCATTGATTTCGAGGTAATCATGTGCATTATTTCTCCAAGATCACAATTTCGCTTTGGTAAAAAGTTTAAAAACACACATGCAATGATCTATAATATTACTGAAATCCTCACATTTCTGCTTGTAATGCTGTGCTTTAATAGTTTAATATGTGTAAGTAATATCTTTTTCATGAAGCATAGTCTTCATTGTAAAATGCATCGTGTGAATCGTATTTTGGTGAATAAGCTTCATCAAGCTAATTCTTACAGGACTTGGTTGTTGGTACCAAAGCAACAAACAAATTTTGAATGAGACTATATCTGTGTAATTCATGAGTCACTGCCTTACTAAATCTTCTATATAAATTTTTTCTATAGAACAATAACGACAACGGAGTATTTTCAGCTTAAACAACCAGCTTAGACAAGGCATATCATGGATCACCATTCTGATCTTGAAAGTGCCATAAATGATTCAGGACGAGATTACAGCTGGTTATCAAGGTGATGCCAGTCCATCTAGGAACGTGGTAACTAAATCTACCATATGCGAGCTGGAGGGTTGTGGTGGGATACCAAAACAAGACTGATTATGGAATTTATGGTGACAAGAGAAAGTAAACTAACAAATTATAATAAAAAATGAAACATTTAGTAATAAAATTAAGGCACCAACTACTACATGTGTAAACGGAGCCGATCTTAGCTACACCCTTGATCAAGCTTGACAACTTGAGCTCGATTTGAGTTGGAATCAAGCTTAATAAGGCCCATTCAAGCTTGGCTTGCAACCATTCATGCATCTTGATGAAAACAGACCAATCTCGATATCGAGCTCAAAATTTAAGTTTGAATTCAGTTTCACTGATATTGACTTGAAATTCAACATGCTTGAAATATTGTAAGTTTAGAATTGTTTGAACTTCCAAAAATAATAATTATAACTCAAACTTTTTAATGATTGCTGATTACTTATGAAGTTTTTCTTTCTTTTCTTCTGAAGTTATTGATCTCTTCAAGCGAAGAACCTTTCAACAAGATGTGATCAAGTTAGGTGTAGCTTCCTTGGCATATTTACTATCCAGCTAGAAAATAAATCTTAAGTCTGACTTGTTAACTAAACAAGTATGAACGATCTATTATCACCTTCACATACACCAGTCACAACCACACACGCTAGAAGCAAATCATTCACAAATCACAATTAGGAGTCGCCATAGCATGTCCTGTAATCTGACCTCCTATACTATCTCTAGTACTGGTACTATTGATGGAGTGTAAGAAGCGAAAGTCAAGAGCAAGGTTGTAGTCCAAAGAGGATTAGGACTAGCAAAATTTCGGTCCCACAATTGCAATTATTAAAAAGAAATCGTACAAGTGAAAATTGTTAAAAAAATTGAACCCTTAATGATGGAATACGAAGAGATGGGGGAAACGCCTCACGCACAGAAGAAGGGGAGGTAGCATCTCTCACGCAACAGAACGGAGGGAAGAAGAGGAGGGGAATCCCATCACAGGAAACAATCATTTTCATTCATAATCTTTACTCCCATACAAGAGGGCTCCATGGCCTTTAAATAAATAAAAAAACCAAGCAGATAAAAACTCTAAGAGATAATCTTCCTAATTTGAACTATATATCTAAGATATATCAGAATAATAAAAGATAACAACTACCAACCCACCATACGTATCCAAAATTTTAATTTAAATTAACATTGAATAATTAATCCAAAAATTAATTTATTTATTTGAATTCTGCCTTGCGATGCATGCCGACCCTCCCTGAGCCTAGGTAATCCCTACCGAAGCGGAGTCGAGCTCAGGGGGTAGGGTTGTCAACGTGTCGGGCCTAGGTAAGCCCTGGTCTTGGCCCTTGAGTGCCTAGAAAGTAAAGACCTCTAGCTCTAGCCCGAATCTTTGAGGGCCTGGGTTTATCATTTATATAGGTTTTTTTTTTCAAAAATAAGATATGATGAATTTTTAAAAATAATAATTTTTTTATTACCTAAAACTCAGTACTGAGAAAAAATTGTGTTAAGTAGATTTTTGAAATTTTTTTAATTATATTGACACTTGACCATACAAAAACTGAGCTCACTACTAGTATTCATTTCTCATTTAAAAACCTCCTCCTTTATCCGGGCTGGGGACCAATAATACATTGTAATAATTAGTGTTTAACTAATTATGTTTGGGTTAGCTGGTAATGGTTTGGGTTCGATCAAGTTAGGGTCAGGTTAGGCCAATTAGGTTAGGTGTTGGGTTAGGTTCACCAGCTTAGGCCTTAGGCTAGTTGTTTAGTTTAGGGTTTAGATGAGGGTTGAGATTTGAAATATTAACAAATTAGGGGCTAGGGTTAGGGTTAGGATCACAGATTCACACTTCACAGAATCACAACACTTTGTATGATAGTATCACATAGGGAAGATTCCCCCCCTCATTCACTGAGAGGGATTTCTCAAAAAAAAAAAAAAAAAAAAAAACATAGGGAAGATTCACAAATCGAATTATTGAATGAAGAATCACGATTCAAGAATGAATCAAACAAAACCAGGTAAAAACCCAATAATCTGCTAAAAAAAGCAAGGTTTATTTTGACTTTGCCCCCCAAATTTTGCCTTGAATTAGACTTTACCCCCCATATTTTCATTAATTAGACTTTACCCCCCAAAACTAACTGTTCTGTCAGCTCAACCC
Organism: Chamaelirium japonicum; assembly: GCA_947650365.1. NCBI lineage: Eukaryota > Viridiplantae > Streptophyta > Magnoliopsida > Liliales > Melanthiaceae > Chamaelirium > Chamaelirium japonicum. The sequence goes on along the minus strand of OX393555.1, from coordinate 9,063,930 downwards.
CCTAAACTTAATTTCTTTTCCGTCAGCTCACCCTTTCTCTTAGATGGTGGGCTGACGGAACAGTTAGTTTTGGGGGGTAAAGTCTAATTAATGAAAAGATGGGGGGTAAAATCTAATTCAAGGCAAAATTTGGGGGGCAAAGTCAAAATAACCCAAAAAGCAATAATCTAGGGTTTGGTGAAAAAAAAACACCGACACCAAGGAAATCGAAGGAATCCACACCACGCTACCACAGTGAACACACTCCATAAAATTGAGGAAGAGAGGGTTCGAGATCTAGAGTTTGGTGAAAAAAAACCCACGAGTACTAAGGAATCAACATCACAATGACCACATGTTCACACCCACAGATTCACAATGAAGATCACCACCATAAATTTTACCCAAAAAAACTCCAAAGCATAAACTTAAATAGATGAAACAAAAAGACAAACAACTGAATAGGAGAAGAGAGGAAAGCATCGAAGCACCGCAGCTTCGCTGCTTTAGAGTTCAGTCTTTGAGATGGAGAGAGAATTCAGAAGTCGACTAGCGTTTCACTGCAACTACACATAGCAGCACAGAGATGAGATGAGAGAGAGAGAGAGAGAGAGAGAGAGAGAGAGAGAGAGAGAGAGAGAGAGAGAGAGAGAGAGAGAGAGAGAGCGCTTAGTCGGCGACTCGGTGACGCTTAGGGTTTTCAAGAGAGAGCATAGATTTAGAGATTCATATGAGATGACAGATCATTAGAGGTCACTAAAGAGAACTTAGGGTTAGGTTTAGGGCAACGAATTTGAAATCATCTTCAATGTGGTTGAGTGAGAGAGAGAGACCCCTTGGGAGTCCGATCTGGGTCAAAGACTCAAAGCTTGGTCAAACTTCAAAGCTCAACAAACTCAAAGGCCAGTCATAGGCTGCAAGTTAGTAACCTATATAGTAAAATAATGTTTATACAATTAATGTATAAAAATAATTATATATAGCTATATATTATTAAATGAGCTTGGTCGGACCGGAAAACACTAAGGTTGGGCCCGACCCGGTGACATATAAAGGTCGGGCCGTGCTTCAAAAGGGGCTTTAATGGGCCGGGTTTTTGTCAGGCTTTTACGGGCCAGACCGGGTGCCCTTTTGGGAGGGCCTAATTAACATGCCTAGTAGGGGGGCTTCAACGGGGTGGGTCATGGCCCGGCCAGGTGGGAGTGGTGGCTGCGGGCTTTAGTAGTTACAGGTCGACGCGGGGGGGTCAGGCCATTTTAGCGGGGAAGTGCAGGGCTAGGCATGGTCGGTCAGGGTTAGGCTGGGCCTAGAAGGAGCCGGTTAGGGTCGTGGGAGCTCGAGCTACAACAAGCAAGTGCCGGCAAGGCTGATCAGGCCTCGGAGGGGCATGACTGTGGTCGGAAGAGGCTTGGCGATGCGAGGAAGGTCAGGCAGAATCCGATGATCGCAGAAGGGTCCGATCAGGGATGGATCGGACCGGAGGGGGCTGTCGGGCTACGCCGGCATCGCCGATGTTGGTAGTGACCGGTCGGTGCAGGATTGGGGCACCGCTACTTCGACTGCTGCCGATGACGACTAAGACGATGATGAACGACGGACGTCAATGAAGACGATGATGCTCGAGGATCGTTTGATAGGATAGAACCCACCAAAGCAAGCTTTGGTACCAAACTGATGTAGTATGCGAAGAGGGGGGGGGGGGGGGGGAACCTCACGCACAAAATAAGAGGGGGAGGGAGCGTCTCTCATGCAGCAGAATGGAGGGGAGAAGAAGAGGGGAATCCCATCACAGGAAACAATCATTTTCATTCATAATCTTCACTCCCTTACAAGAGGGCTCAATGGCCTTTAAATAGATAAATAAAAACTAACAAATAACAACTTTAAGAGATAAGCTATTTAATTTGAACTCTATATCTAAGATATATCTGAATAATAGAAGATAACAACTACCAGCCCACCATACCTATCCAAAATCCTAATTTAAATTAACTTTAAATAGTTAATCCGAAAATTATTTAATTTATTTGAATTTCGTCTTGTGTTACATGCCGGATGGGTGGGGTAATTGAGTCAAAACACACGGGTGGCCCTGATGCTCCTGCTGCATCACTTGACATTAGATAGCTAATGGAGTAAGCTTTCATCAGATCAAGATCACCCAACACAGAGATTGGGCGGAGGAGACATGGGCCAAATATGAAAGGTCTGTTAATGCGGTTTGCACTGCAAAAAATACACACTGCCATTGCCAATAGAAGTCGGTGCATGTAAGTGTTACCGATCAATGGTTCCCTTGTATTTAAGTGAATATTTTTAACATAAATAAGAAAATAGGCTCTAAGTTCAGCAATGATCAATTGATTGAATTCCCATATTAATAATCATAAACAAAATTCATGTCTAGTAGTTGAATCATTTAATGATATTCAAAACTCATTGAGCGTCAAGTTCCATTCGTATGACTGATCTAAGATTCAAAAATCATATAAAATATACAAACACATCAGTAACCAGTCTAGAGCACCAAAGACTACCAGATGATGATTCTCGCCAAGTGAGAAGACAAAAAGGGATGATAAGAAGGGAAGATCTCAGATATGCGGTCACTTTTCTGCTCCCAGATTTTCAAGACAACAAGCAGGAAAGGGGCAAAATAAACATGTACGGCTTGTGGATTTAAAAGGTAATGAAAGTAATGGGTTATACTGCCTGAAGATCAATATGGCTGCTCGTGTACCTGAGAAACATCAATAATGTCACCCGGATCCTTGCTAGCAAGCCCAAATTCAAGATAAAAGGTGGAGGGGAAGGCTCTGGCCGAGAAGAGGAAGGTTAGAAGCCAAGACGTTTTCCTTATAAGACAAAAGGTCTCTAATGTAGAAATTCTGCACTAGATGAGAGGATCATGACGGTAGGGGATGGATAGAAGAAAAGGGGAAAGAGATTCAAAGAATAACCGAGGAGGAATACCGCTTCATAATATTCAAATCTTATTCAAATCTCAAAACCTTTTGGTTAATAGGCTTGACGACATCCGAGAATACCTAATTAGACAATCGAAAGTTGACAAGTGGCCGTTGAATGTCAATATAAGAGGGAGAGAAATGACGTGAGGGAATATTACATAGAAGAGAGGAAGCAAGAGCCACGGGTGCTAGGGGCCTGTTTGGATACTTTCCGAATCTGGGATTCTGGGAGCCCAGAATGCCCAAAAAAGATGGAGAGCTTGTTTGGATACCAGCGGATCCCAAAAAGTGTTTCTTTGGAGAGCCCAAAACGTGCTTCTCGGAGTCATTTTCTTGGAGCCCACAATTGAGGTTTCAGGCTCCGGAGCCCCAGAGCCTTTTTATTTTGGGATTCTAGGATTTAGGGTTCCAAGAATCCTAGAATTAGAATCCTATCCAAACAGGGCCTAGAGTACCGTTCCACACATCCCGAGGATCCATGAGATCATACAACGTCCCCATCCACCCATGGCCCATCCTTTAAGTCATGCATCCCTTTGATGCGACTTAAACCCCTTGTAATCTTGGCTTCATCTCGCTCCAATGGATGTTTTAATATTGGCCTTCCATTGCAACTTAATGACCTTCTAATCTCATCCCTTGGATTGGGATAATCTTGTGGTGCTCATTTATTTCACTAAAAGTCACCTAATGGAGGCTCAGGCTAGCCCAATCATCAGGTGAGTGAGACCAACCCTCGCAGCCCTCACACCTAAGTAGCTACAATATAAAATTGTCATAACTAGAGATCTAATATTCTGATCATGCATAAAGACAAGAGACATAAATCTTTAAAAGCGTACAATGCAAAAAAAAAAAAGGCGGTCCATTTTGTGTAGACATAGGCTCGTGTATATCAGAAACTAATCCAGATTTGGATTTTGCTTTCCATTTTCCTATTTTGAGCTGAATTTTCCCTGGTCCGAATCTTAGGACTCTTTAAGAGGTCCTTTAACTGTACATTGAGGTTTTTATGAGGATTCAATGAGTGATTGTGATATGAGTCTTTGTTCTTCTTTACTATGTATTTCTTTTTTGCAGAAGATGATTGAGAATTTTGAGAAGTTTTAGTTATGAGTTGTGTTGAAAGCTGTAGTTTGTTTATTGCTGTTGAGGAATACTGCAACCTTCTTTCACTCTATTCCTCACGACCCTCTCTCCTTTTCCTCCCTTTTGTCACCATGTGAAGTCTTTTTTCTTCTCTTTGTTAAGTTTTTATCATAGCAACCTTCGGATTTCTTCTAGATTAGATTCTAAAGATCATAACATCAGTTTCATTTCCTTTGGGCTGAGTATCTACTACTCTACAACATGTACATAGAGTACTAATTAGCGACAATAGATCATATGGAGGAGATGGGGATGTGGTTTCACTTTTGCTCTATGACTTGTAATTTGTACCACACTTCGTATGGACTTTTTTTCTAGTATATGTGAAACTTGGTGGGTTGTACCCTTTGTTGCATGAGCTTAAATTGTGTAGCTAATAAGATAGGTCTCCGACCAACTGGCTGGATTTCTAGGCTTCTTTGCAGTCCCTCTCTTACCAAGTTGTCTTGTTCAGTTTTCTAGCACCAATCTTAGAGGATTGAAGTGACAGTCCGAAAATTCTTCTATATCTATTTGTTAAGCCTTCTGAACTAGAGTTGTGCCGCATGGTCATACCCATATTAATGGGATAAGACTTCATGATGATGAAGATTATGCTTTATGCGGGGGAGCAATTGTCTGAGGTTAATAAAATGTTTGATCACCTAGGATCATTATAAATCTGCACTTGAGATCTTCTATAAAAAGATTCATCATTACCTCCTATGGTGTCTCTTAGTGTGGCAGTAAAATCTTCTCCTTCATCTTATTTTGTTTGAGAGAGTAGAAGAGTCAAATCATGAATTCCTACATGAACTGAAGAGACTTATTCATTCTCTCCCTTGGATCATAAGTAGGAAAAGCAGATCTGCATTGAAAAAGAATCTATGACAAGGTTTGTAGTTTCGGTTTCAGTATCGGTCTGCCCACCGAGGACCGGTGTCGGTCGGTTTCGGAGTTTCGGTGGTTTCATTTTTTTTAAAATTTAAAATATTTATAAAATATAAAAATAATATAAAATAATTACATCGGTGCCCACTTCATAGTCGCCTTGTTTTCAAAAGAGTGTGGCTTTTGTTTTACCCCAACTTTTTGTCAAAAAGTTGAAAAATTGTAATACTGAATTTTGGCCAAGTCCGGAGGTAAAACGAGTTCTTGTGAATTTTTTTTTTTATAGATTCAAAATATTTTACCGGACTTTGGGTTTGTCAGTTGATCTTATACTTTTAGATTTCTGAGATTCTTTCCCGACAAAATACTGAGGTTTTTTTTTTCACCGAATTTTCTTTTTTAGCCAAAAGTTGTAAAGTCTGATTTTCTATAGGAACTGGAAAATTACATTTTGATTCCTTTGGATTTTGATTTTTCTAATATTTTTAATTAAATCCAAATGGGGGGGGGGGAATTTGCTTATTTACATAAATTAACTTAAAGTAAATGGAGAACATAAATATCATTTACTGTTTTTTTATGTAAATATGGTTGTCAAGTTGTCATGCTGAAATACACCTTATCCTGAAACCAGAAACTGGAGGGTTTCGGGACCTGTTCCGACTGTGATCGATCCGAAACGGATCGGTTTCGGCCGAAACTCCAAACCCTGATCTATAAAGGGTAACACTGAAGACGATCTTTTACCTACACCTTGTATTATTCTTGTTGTTATTGAAAATCTTTAACCACCTAGAGCTTCCTATCATTTGCGAAATGCAGAAAATATATACAAATGTAGGGGCTGTCACCTACATGGTATGGGTACCAAATAAAACAACAATACAAGGAGAGAATATATATATATATATATATATATATATATATATATATATATATATATATATATATATATATATATATATATATATATATAGAGAGAGAGAGAGAGAGAGAGAGAGAGAGAGAGAGAGAGAGAGAGAGTAGGGTGCGAACCAATAAAAACGCACCTTTTGTTACATTGTGTAATACATATGTTACTCTTATTTCATTCAAATGTTACAATTGCTTTTTCCAAATTTCTATTGTGTTAAAACGTGTATAGAAATATATAAAAATTATTAAAACATTTGAATATGATATGATAGTATATGTAATGCATATGATAACATATATATTATACTATGCTAACATTTATACAGAAACAATTGATCAAAACCTGTATACAAATCTGCAAAATAATAAATTTAAACATTTGAATAGAATGAGATATAAGTTATATAACATATATAATGAATATGATAACATATGTATTACATTGTGTTAATAGTATAGAGGTGCGTTTTTAGGGTGCGTTTTTAGTGGATCGCATACACACACACACATCTATATATATATATATATATATATATATATATATATATATATATATATATCTTCTGACCGATGCTATTGCAATAGCTCACCTTCCCTTATGATAGGAACTTGGCTTACATTGTACAGACGGTTGGAGGGGCATATCACATTAACTCTGACGAATCTGGTCATCCGTCTTTGAAGATGCAGGTGCAAAGTATATTATCAGAGGTTCTATTGTAAGATTGATGTTGGTGGTTTGTCACGCTTAAAAAATGAATTCCAATGATTCCATTGGCACCTAGGCTTGGGCTTTCATGGCGGGCATTAGACAAATCATGCTTCAAGGAAACCAGCTAATTATCTTACAGAATTATTGCCAACTCCTTGTTAAATAATAAAGATAAAAAGGACCTGGGCACTGTTCTAAAAAGCGGTCCGGGCGGCCGCCTAGGCGTTTTAGGGGGTTGGCCGCTCCGCTTCAGCAAAAAGCGGCACTGCAGGCGGGTTGAACAAAGGCGGGTAAAAGGCGGGCGCCTAGGCGGTCTCACTGTATGCAATTGCTTGAGGAAATTTTTTTTTTCTGTAATGAATTTTCTGTTTCTTCACCATATGCAATTGCTTGAGGAATTTTTTTTTTCAATGTATTGTGATGAAATGTTTAAGCTCTTACGATTTTTTACTATATTGGTTCTTGTATGGTATGAGTTTGGATAGAATTTGGATAACAATATATGATTGGTTGGAATTTGGGTACATCACAATAAAGTTGGAGTATAACTGTATTATCTGGTATACTCAAGTTAGAGGGACAATCGGGTATAGGTATTGAGGTAACCATACCGAAATACCCCTACCCACCCAATCCCCTCCTCCCTTTTCATATAACTTTTATATTCAGACCGGTAGTTTTGATGTTTGCATATGTAAAACGTTCTAATATTATTTTTTTATATAGAATTATGAATTTATATATATACATACATATAGAATATATAGAATATATTTTATATAGGTGGGTGCCCGCCTTTTTCTCCGGGCGCCCGCCTAGTCGTCCGCCTTCCGCCTTCCGCCTTGAAACCACTTGACCGCCCGTCTTCCGCCTTCCGTTTTTTAAAACATTGGACCTGGGTATTGCCAGCACTTTTTACATTATCAAGGCAGATTCAGTTTGTAGAATATTCTTTTGTTCTTTTAACTAGGCACGCTTGTATTTAGTGGAACACACATGTGCATGCACATCTGAGTAACTGCAAGCAGGGACATTTCTGTTGAATGTTTAAAACTTTTTTCTGTGGATGAGATATGGCATTCCCCATTAGAAAAAAAAGATCAGGTTAATTAAACAAGGAAACTGCTAGTCTAATTAAGTGTTAATCTTGCAGTAATAGCTTCATGTAAAGCACAGCAATTTCAATTGACAATGAAATTCTCGACACTCAACCATCTCATACTGAAAAAATTCTTGTTCTCATCTTCAATTTATGACAATCTTTGATTTTTCCTTGGTGAGATTAATGTATCTTAAAAATCGTATACTCTCATAAACACTATCATGATACCTAATTGCATATGAAGAACAAATTTCCACATTGCTTATCACATCTGAAATCCTTTATAAACTGGTAATATTCTTGGTTTAACAAATTGTACTCTTATTCTCATTTAGGGTGCACAAGAAGGATCACGGAATCATGAAGCATACTTGTTATTTCCAGTTCATTTGGATGGAACTCTACTGGACAATGCTAAAGTTATGCAAACAAAGAAGGAATTCTTTTCTACAGTCACTGTTCTTCAGATATTCCGACAGGTGTATAGAATGTATATATTAATTTTGTACAGTTTTTATGTACTCTTGTAATGTTTTATATATGGATCGCATGTAAATTTGATGTCATATGAATTTTGGTTTAATCTATTGCTATTTTAATTTATTTAATAATGGGAAACTTTCACCGTACTCTGTCTACTGGATGTATGATTGCAAGAGTTCAATTGCATTTTTTTATTCTATCTGGTTGCATTTCCATTAAAAATCCACATCAATGAACAAATGGGGTTTTTTTCACTGAAAGAAAAGACAATAAGAAATATTGCCATCTATGGTAAGGAATTTGGAAAAAAAGGTGGCTAGAAAGAAGAGTTGGAAACTTTGTAATACAATTGTTGAATAGTCATTGTGATGCTTAGCTTGATTTAGCATGCACATGTATCAAAGATTCAAAGTTGGATTTTGGATTTTTGGATACCAATCTCAGGGGTTAAATTATATTTTTAATTTATTTTCCATTTATTTTTATTTTCTAGCCCCTCAGGGCTCACTAGTCATTTAGTCAAAAGCTTATGGTGGTCTTGTAAAAGGACAGACATAAGTGGTTAATACTAAGAGTCGTAATTCCATTATAATGGAAGTACATGTTTTAGTGGTTTGTAATATATCTAAAAGGCCCTTGCCCTCCCTAATGAATCAATAAATGAAGTTGGTTTTATGAGTTAGATTTGACTTTTTCACGATGGTGGAGCACCTATAGTTTTCGAGTGCGACGCTTGAGGAAGCCCTATATGACGAAGGATGGGGTTAGAGCCCTGAGAGAGACGAGTATTGACCAAAGCACTTGGAAGACATCGTAATTATTCATTCAGGGTGGTAAACTTATTTCTTCCCATTGGCCTAAATCTAAGTATAAACTTGAGAGCATTAATGATCATTGGCTTTATTAGTTTTTCAGTAGTTGAATTTTTTTTGTTGATCTAGGACTTTATTTAATTGAATCTCAACCTCTTTGTGATATTATCTAATTATTTCATTGCTGCGATTAGTCAAAAAAAAAAAAAAACAGATTTTGCTTGTTTATGATCATCTAAATGTAATTTTATGCATAAGAAATACATATTTGGATCTTGTATGTGATAGGCTTTAGTTTTATATTACTGAAATTAATTATTAAATTGTTGAAAAATCTGTTTTTTGTTAAAAAATCAGCACTTTGGCCTTCTAGAGAAATCTGCAATCACCAAGGTCCCACAAAAGTTGTTTGATAGTTGGCTCACAGAAGTCATGACATGGTTTTCTACTTTTGTGCGGAACCCAAAAGACAATTGAAGGACAATCTGTTATTTATGTTAATCTTCACCACCAAATGCAGACTATTAGTCTAAGAGCAAAGAAAAAAAAAATCCTGACACATATTAATCACCTATGTTTGGTAATTGGATTGTGGGTGGTAAACTGACCTGATATGAATTGAGTGCCATGCAAACGAAAGAACTACTTCCAAAACTTGCTAGTGTAGCATGTAATAATGGAAGATATCCTTTGCAACCTAAATTCATGAGCAAACAAAATTGTACTACTTGCACCGTCATGAATGGATGAGTACATTGGAAGAAAACTGCATATTTCGATAATATATCAGTGAATACGAAATTAAACCTTTTAATTTTTGATAAGTGCCAATGTTTGAGAATTCGGGTTAGGGTTTGGGTTCGCACCCAGAAAAAACTGCACCGGTTAGGGTTCGGGTTCGATCAGGTTGGTGGTTTTGGTCAAAATTATTAAAAAAAAAAAGTGAGATAGGAAATTAAGGCCTAATTTACCGATTGGGGCCTAAATTGGTCATTTCAGATCCGAGCCTTGTGATGTCCGAATCATGGAATAAGTACCGATTGCACATATTACCATTCAAACTAATAGAATGTTGATGTCAACCAAATCCAAATCAAACATTCAGGGCATAATGCGGGTTCAGGGGTTCAGATCGGCCAAAATCCAAACAGGTTCGGTTTTGGACGAACCTTCAAACCATGATAAGAGTAGCTCGTCGTAAAAGTCCATACAATTTTTTCTGTGCAAACACAATCAGATCTTAATGTACGTTGGAACAACACATGTGGAGCAACTGTTTCATTTTTTCTTTGGCTCATCACATTTTGCAATGTACTTAACAAATTTGTACATTTCTTTCTAATAAAAAGATATTGACATCTGCTTGTATATTACAATGAATAGCAGCTATTGGGGATGCTTGATACTTATCCAATAGTTTATGTTGCCACTTGGAATCAGACCCAAATCGGTCATTTGTAATGAGGAGCATCATCATCAAGTGACCCGTGGAATCCTACAAACTTCTTAAACCAGTCCTTCTCCAGAAACACTTCACAAGGGAGCTGCAGATTTTGTGTCGTCATCACAAACCTACTTCAGCAGTCATCCAAAGATCCTGAAACCCAAATGGGCCAAATCCACTTGATTCATGTTACAAGAGCAATTGATCAAAATACTCACTCCATAAATAAGTACTAGGAGAGATCCTCCAACTATATTCATCTTATTATAAGGCTAAATTGTGCTGAGCTAGTACTTTGCAGTCCTGGTTGACATCGTTTTCCCATGAGAATTTATAATTAATGGATTTTATCAGCTCTGTGGCTTAATCAGTGAAGCGAAAGTGTTCATTTCACATGAGTAGAAACAAATAATATTCCCTTTTTGAGCAGCAAGGAAGAAATGGAGTATTCCCTTTTTGACCCTTTTTGAGCAGCTAGGAAGAAAGGGAATATTCCCTTTTTGAGCAGTAGAAGCAATGACAATAACACAAATAGAACATTAGAAGTAGAGGGAAGTAATACTCTGCATGAAAGAAGAAAAAGCAAAGGAGTTTGAGAAGAAAGAGGTCTTACGTGGATGAGGCTTGAGTTTCCTTCTTCAATCACGCAACTCGAACTTATGGTAAGCCTATACTCGCATGGAAAAGCTTGCGTACGTTAGACCCTTTTGTTTTGATGGAATTAATTTCTGAGAAAGAGGAAGGAGAGGACAAGAAGTCTTGGGATTTTCTTTTCAAGTATAACACCCCCCAACCAGCCCCCATCTTGATTCTTAGGAAATTCTCTCCTCGCTGGAGAGGAAACACAAACTCCCAATACCCGTGGGTGGGTGCGACTCTTATTTAGTTTGAGCCCCCTCCATTTTCTTGCAATTGGGGATTGATGTATGCTGAAGGATCCCAATGACAACGTATGTTGGAGTGAGTAGCTCGGCTTGATGTGATTTACCTATTAGAGGGGCCCGCCATAAGACAAGTGTGATGTTGTTTGCGCCACATGCCGCACATCGTGCCCCAATTACGAGAAAATGGAGGGGCTTGAACTGGAGAGGAGTCTTATCCCCTGTGGGTGGCCTCGTAGGGTGAGAGTTTGGTCCTTTTTCCCCTTGGATTTGAGAGTCGGCTCTTAACTCTCAATTATTTCCCAATTTAACCTATTTTAAATCCTATTTCTTATCGAAGTTATCCCTTTTAAGCAACTAATCATTATCCTTCTAATTTTGGTTTATTGTCTTGAATAGTCAGACCTAAAATCGATAGTACAATTGGTTGTGTGCTGGAAATATTCATAAGTTTAGAAAATCACTAAGATTAAAGGACGGCATAAAGTCACTAAAAACTAAGAAACAACTAAGCGACCACATAAACGAATAACTCTAGATTAAAATCTAAGATTTAAGATGGCGATTTGAAGCCCATTTGGGTTCTAACTTTGCTCATACATCAGTTTGCTCCAGATCCACCTCATCGTCCTTTCTCTACATGCTCATTTTTTGTGCTTGAGCCTTCTTATGGCCCGCATTCTAAACCATATAGCTAACTTTGAAATTCGTTCTGACCAATATTTCGACACTGTAGGATGTTAAAATATTCCGTGGAAATATATAAAAAAATTAGAAAGGAAGGAAATAGTGGACAAATGATGGAACCTTCCAATGATGCTCTGGACAATCATAACTCAAGCGTAGATACACCTTGAAACACTTGATTTATATTTCTCACTATCGAAGGGTGTGGTACTCCACATAACACGTATTTCTATGCTTCTTGTGCTGATACTTAGTAGTCTATACATAAAAATGATGGAGTTTTAACTCTCGACATTTATAAATCAAAAGCAATGTACATGTTGGAACATTTGGATACCATTCCTATACTATCTAGTATCTTCATGTTTGGAAAGCTACCGTAGCATGCATTTCTATACATGTGCAAATCCATAAGAGTATAAAATCTACAATATATTCAAAATTCAAGTGATTTCATCAATATTAAGACTGCATTTCTTTTTTTTTTTCTTCAAAACCCTCTAAAGGTTTGAAAGGTATCTGATAGATTTGGCAATTAATCCCCAAATAAGGTGATAGATTTGTTCTTTTACCACCATGTTATCAATCGAACATGGTTTCTCAACGCATTTCTTCAGACAAAGTCTTTGTTTTATCCTCTTTACGGATAGTTAATATTTCTCAGAACATGGAGTGAATCAAACTCATGTTTGAACTGTAGCTAGGATATTGATACAAGTTCCTCTCTTCTAATAAGATAGTTTCATATCCGAGAGAGGCTGACAATTAGTTCTTTCAAAAGTGATTATTTGTTTCTCTGTTAGAGGTGTTGTAGAAATGTTTGTGATCGAGTAAATAGCTCTACGATTAGATTGAATTGGAAAATTGAAAAATATGTACAAGTTATATGTTTCATCACCATTTTGTGGAAAGTCATTAGGATACATGTGACTTTATTGATAAAATCCTCCAATTTTTTTTTTTATTGTCGCACAAAAAATATATTTTGTTGAGTGTTCTGGGGAAGAATATTGCTATTTGATCAAATAAACGACTCAATGCGTTTTTGTAATTTGACGGCGCAAAATTGGTGTTAAATGGTAGATCTAAGTATCTAACACCCTAAAACAATATATCGCAGATAAATGACGCTAGAGAAGTCAAACAAGATGTTCAAAGGGTTTGGGATTTTGAGTTTTAGGTTTTATTGTGGGTTTAGAATTTAGGGACTTTTGAAACTTTGGATAAAATTTTGAAAATTACAAAAAATCGATAATTTCCCCAAATGTTCATTTTGAATATTTCGACACCCTAATTTCGTTTGAGGGCCTTAAAAATGGAAATATTTCTAAGAATTTCGAGAAATGTTGAACCTTGCTAATAGCATTGCGGGGTCTCTATGGCCCAACCTTTTCCTTCTAACTATCATTTTATGGTTGGACATTTATATTTCTATTTCTTCATTCATTTTGTTGCATATATGTTTATCGATTGACATGCACATTAACACCGTGCTATTAACAGCTTTGTGCAGGATTGAAACACATGCACAATTTTGATCCTCCATATGCTCATAATGATGTCAAACCTGGTAATGTCCTCATAACACATAGAAAGGGAGAACCACCACTTGCAATTTTAATGGACTTTGGAAGTGCTCGACCTGCAAGAAAGGAAATTCGTTCTCGTTCAGAAGCATTGCAATTGCAGGTGTGGACCTTTTTTTTTTCTGCTTTAAACAACATCCCTTGTGTATTTTTTATTTTCATGTTTTTACACCATCAGCTGGTTGATTGCCTACATATTCACCAGGTTTAATTGACGATTTGTTTCATTTGTTGAACATTTGCCCCATTCATGAAATATTTTGGGCGTGTTATTTCTTGTACATATTGCTTCCATTATGCGTTTCATAAAATTACAAGTTGTCTAAGTGGATAAAACTTCATGCATCCAGTGACAGTGAGAGAGTTTATGTAAATGTTCTTTTTGTGAGGACGTGAGAGAGTATATGTAAACTTTATACATCTAGTGATAGTGGATAAAACTTCTCCAAGAGCTTTTGGATCATACTAGACATGACTGATGAGGCAGGGTTCTAGATTTGCTGAATTTTGCTCTCGACCAATTTCTCATTATCTACCTAGGTTTACCCCTCATGGGTGATTGGTTGTGTGACAAACCCTAGAAGGAAGAGAGGGAGAGAGAGAAGGCTAGGATTTGGGGAGAGAATAAAATGAATCTCTCATTAAGCCAATAGACCAATATAAGGCAATACATGGAAGTCCTACACTAAATGTATGTATATACATGAATACATCTTAACACCCCCCTCAAACTCAAGGTGGGTCATGCACCAAGAGTTTGCCAATCAAAGACCGAAAGCGTGGCGTAGGATGTGACTTCGTGAAGAAAAGAGGGAGAGAGAGAAGTCTAGGGTTTGGGGAGAGAATAAAATGAATATCTCATTAAGCCAATAGGCCAATATAAGGCAATACATGGAAGTCCTACACTAAGTGTATGTATATACATGAATACATCTTAACACCCCCCTCAAACTCAATGAGGGTCATGCACCAAGAGTTTGCCAATCAAAGACCGAAAGCGTGGCGTAGGATGTGACTTCGTGAAGAAGTCAGCTATCTGCTCTGCTGAGGGAATGAAGGGTAATGAGATCGTCTGGGCCTCATACTTCTGTCGAATGAAGTGACAGTCAATCTCGATGTGCTTTGTCCTCTCATGAAATACCGGATTGCTAGCAATCTGAATAGCACTCCGGTTATCACAATGAAGTGGAGTAGGCTCAAGGAAGGCAACACCGAAATCACTGAGGAGACGTCGAAAGTGAACTATCTCCTTGGTCGTGGAGGCCATGGCCCTGTATTTAGCATCTGTGCTGGAAAGAGACACCACTTTCTGTTTCTTACTGCGCCAGGATATCAGAGAGTCACCAAGAAATAGGCAGTAACCAGTGGTGGAACGACGTGTAGTCGGATCTCCAGCCCAGGCTGTATCGGAGTAGGCTCGATGACTAAAAGAAGAAGACGACGACAAAAACAATGAGCGAGTAACTGTCCTTGTAAGGTACCGTAGAATCCGAAGAAGAGCACCGTAATGAACTGAGTGTGGAGTTGTAATAAACTAACTGACAATGATAACAGCATGTGCAATATCAGACCAAGTGATGCAGAGGTAGACGAGCTGTCCCACAATCTGCCTGTACTGAGTGGGATCTGAGAGAGGGACTCCATTTATAGGACGTAGCTTCGAGTGAACCTCAAGAGGGATAAAGAGGTGGCTAGTGGGAGCGGAGGCTGTAGTAATGGATCCAAACTGGGAAGTGGCTAAGCGAGAACCATCCACAGTGTGAATCGGTGGCAGGTGCGTCACAGGCTAGCATGCGGTGAGCAGGGAGACATCCGGAGTCATGTGATGTGAGGTGCCTGAGTCCAATATCCAAATAGGAGAACTACTAGGAGTGGCAGAGAAGGCCGAGGCACTGGAAGGTCCAAGAGGAATGACAGACTGCTGAGAGAGTCTAAGTTGAGCCAATTCTTCACGAATGGACTGTAAGTCTTCAGCCGAGACTGAAGAGGCAGCAGTTGCAGCCTGCAGTAGTAGTAGCCGGTCGACCATGGCCACAACCTCGACCGCCATAGGAACCAGAGTCACGGCCTCAATCTTTGTAGATAGGACGCTTCTCTGGATGAAGCGAGTTGCAGGTGTCCACAAAGTGGCCCGACATCTGACAGTGGCTGCAAAATGGTCTGCCGTGGGAGGCAGTAGCAACTAGAGAGGGCACAAAGACAGCTGAAGAACCTGAGACTGGAGGTGGTGTAGGAGCGAGAATACCCTGAAGACTGGGTGGAAGAGGTGATGCCCTGGAGGTGAGTGTACGCTGACGAGTCTCCTCAGCTACCAGCTCAGTGACATCCTCATCAAGACGTGGAAGACTATCCTGGTGAAGAAGTTGACGTGCCAAAGTACTGAACTCAAGGCGTAGGGCAGCGAAGAGCCGGTAGAGCTGAAGACGCTCCTTGTAGAGCTGGTACTTCGAGGCGCGTGACTGGTCAGGAATAGGAGCGAGATCCTGAAGATCTCACCAGCAGGACCTCATCTGATAGTAGAACTGCTGAACGGTCAACTCCTGAAGATCTGGGCGTGAGTGAGAAGCTGATACTTACGTGCACCGCTTTTTTCAACGAAGCGAGCAGTGAGGTGTCCCCAGATGGTGGTAGCAGTGGCAAGTTCAACCATGTCTTGACGAAGAGAACGATCCACAGATACAATGAGATACGCCTTGAATCCTTGATGTGCTGATCATAAAGCCGCCATGGGCCATACTCAGCATCAGAAGAAGAATAGGCTATGGAGCCATCAAGGTGCTCTCGAAGGTTGCGACCCTCAAGTGCTGATTCCACCGTGGCTGACCATGCCGGCCAGTCAAAAGCCTCTTGGAGTAGGAAGTCTGTCGCAAAGGGGAGAAAATCTCGTGGGATTTCATAGGGAGTCGCGATCGGTGGAGTCGACGGAGTCGTCATCGATGAAGATGAGGACATGGACGATGGCTCGAAGGCGTCCGGGGGGACAATCTCAAGTCAGATTAACAAGATCTTGCAGAGCTAGGCGGCTTGGATGGTAGTGCACGAGCTGCGGATTGAAAGATATGTCGTCTGGATCGCAAGATCGCAGAGGGACGGCTGCGGGGGGACAACGCAAAATAGAGGAATCTCGAGGGATATGTGGGGGATCATGAGATCGCAGCCGTGCGCGGGTGCGAAGTTGCAAAGGGATGCAACAACGCGAAATAGAGGGATGTCGGGGATCACGAGATTCCAGTTGCGCGTGGGTGCGAAATTGCAGTCTTACAGAGGGACGACTCTTTGTTGCGTGCGGGTGCGAAATCGCAAGGGGATCGGAGCAAAACCGAGGGGGATCGGAGCAATACTGAGGGCCGACTGGATCGCGAGATCGCAGAGGGATCTTGGGGGATCGTAGTAGAGGGCCGATTGGATCGCGAGATCTGAGGATCTACGGTGATCGCTGAAGGATGGCGCGGGACCGACTGGGCACGGGTGCGAGATCGGGATCGCAGCAGGTGGGCAGGGATCGATGGAGACAAGGGTGCCGGTTGAGGTACCGACGATCAACCTTACTCTGATACCATGTGACAAACCCTAGAAGAAAGAGAGGGAGAGAGAGAAGGCTAGGGTTTGGGGAGAGAATAGAATGAATCTCTTATTAGGTCAATAGACCAATATAAGGCAATACATGGAAGTCCTCTATACACTAAGTGTATGTATATACATGAATATATCTTAACAGGTTGAACAGGCTGATTATAAACCCTTGATTGACGGAACGGATCGTTGGCTAGCCTCCTATAAGGGCAAGCTACTCTCCTCCGACAAGCGCTGCATCTTACTAAATTGTTGCTCTCTTTCCTCACCTTTTATTTTATGTCTTGTTTCTCCCCACCTTCCACGGTTATACAAAGATTTGACAGGATCTAGTGGTACATCTTCTAGAAGGGGATTAATGTGTCCAAGGATGGCTATTGCCTAGTCAACTATGATACAATATGCCTTCCTAAGGAGGAGGCATTGGGTCTTTAATCCACATCTATTTAATCACGCATTGGCAATATGGATTGCTGGCTAGCCCTCTAGAAGGGCAAGCTACTATCCTCCAACAAGTGTCTCACACTGAAATACTGAATATGGTGCTCTATTCTCTCCCTTTTGTTTTAGGTTGTGTTTCTCCCCACCTTCCTCAATTATAGATTCATTTCACAGAGTCAAGCATAATTCTTTTGTAAGGGGGCTGATGTGCAGCAAAATGGAATATAGCTTTTCTTCTGTAAGGAGGTTGTGGGTCATTTTCTTGGAGCTATTTAATCAAGCAATACTTGGAAAGTGGTTGTGGAGACTCAAGAGAAATAACGGGAGAGGTCCATGGTTTACTTAAGTAAGAAGACATACTGCAGAAGAAACAAGCTATTGTTCTGTAGCATAACCATCTCTCGATATTCCCTTATGAAGGTAATACTTGAAATTGACATTATCTTCAAAGTCGGGATCTGCTTCTCTCTAGGTAATGGTAAGGACATTCGATTTTTGATCAGTTATTGGACTTGGGACGTGCTGTTAGCCTATAGGCTCCTAACATTTTCGAGATTTCCTAGAATCGGAGAGCTATAGTGAAGTATCAAGGAGTTAGGCTCCTAGGATTGTTTCATAGGTTCTACATGTTTCTTGATCATAGAAGGGTTTGTGATCATTCACCGAAGTCATGTAGAACAATCCAACAGCAAAGGTGCATATTTCTTAGTTGGTTCTTTATCACAATTCACAAATATGGTCCTCACTGTAGACCACCTGATCAAGAGGGGGTGACCAGGGGGAGAATCTTGTGTTCCTTGTGGTAACCATTTGGAGCCTATTGACCATTTATTCCTTTGTTAACCGACAAATAGATCTACTTACTCAGTTTTGATGTTAGAATTAAGGTAAAGGGTCTTTTTGAATCAATTAGGGCCCTATGTTCAAAGTGGAGGGAGAAAAGAGTCACCAAATGGAAAGGAATACGGGATACGTGATGGCTATGGCTTTGCTTTGGTTGTCTGTAAAGACCGGATCACCAATCGTTGTTGGAAGGGGCCAAACTATTGATCAAATCCTTTGAGTTCGTGACTTTTTTCTCTCTTTGGCAAGGGTCTACTATCCTGACGAAGCAGGAGAGGAGCTTTGGCCATCAATACCTACTCAAGTGGGCTTCCTCCAAGGGAATTCTCTATGCTACGGACAATGTTGTTGACTTTGAGTTGAAAGCAACCTTGACTTTTAATGTTGTTTAAGTTGATTTTGCTTCTTTCCTTGTAATTTTACTCTGGATGCACGGTACTCCCCGCCATCGTTTGTTGTCATCTCATTTTCCTTTTGGGCCGGGACCATCTCGGTTTGTTATGTATTCCCCTTGTTTTCTATGCAGTGGTAGGGGTCAGCCAAACCCCCCATTATTTCGATGGTTTTGCCAGAAACAAAAAATCAAATGGAACAGGTTGAGGTCTTATGATCTGCTAGAGAAGACAGCGCTGAAACCCAAACCGGCACTGTTTACCAACGGTCCAACACCAATAAATGCAATTTAAATCTGTGATTCCATTATGGTAAAGCCCTTATCGGGAACAAGTACGCAAATGCTAAGAGTAATATCGTTATGGCAAAGCACAAATATACACTCATTTGTACATGAATACTGGTCATCAACATGATGAGAATACCACACAATAAACGATAACATACTTTGAAGAATATACATGAAGATACAATCTAAGTAGAGGATAATATAATTATGGGAATGGTTCTGCTGATTAGACTCAGGAAACTCAGCTCAAACAGCTTGTTACTTGATTCAATTGTCTGAATCAAAGGAGGAACTTAGCTTTTAATTATACTAATGGAATTAATGTAAATGTAAGGTTTTGGTTACTTTCTGAAACTTCTTTATATTTTTGTGCTCTAATATATTTGTTAATAATTGAGCAGGACAGTTAGTCTAGGGATTTGTGAAATAGACTCATTACTATAGTTCTGAAGTGTATGCAGATCTAATACATAGACCAATATTAGTAACTATGAGAATTGCATCTCGTCATTCTTTAGATGCATTGGACTCGTTATTTATTTTGTGCTCCTTTAAAATTCTTTCTATAGGAATGGGCTGCTGAGAACTGCTCTGCACCTTTTCGAGCTCCTGAGTTGTGGGATTGTCCGAGCCATGCGAACATTGATGAGAGGACAGATATTTGGTCTCTAGGGTGTACCTTATATGCAATAATGTAAGATTTCTTCATGTTTTTTACTGAGTTCTAACTTTCGAAACAACTGTCTTCTCGATTATAAATTATGATTTAGTTCACATCTTTCTCAACTATCCATTCAATACATTTTCTTTCTCCATTATGCATGACACAAGTTCAAATTTTATGTTAATGTAAAATTTGATCGTGCTTGTAGGGCTTAGACATCAAAACGGCCAAAAAGATAGTTGGGCAAATATAAAAGCTGAAATTCATAAACAAACATAATAAGTCTACATGCTAAGGTCAAATTAAGTTGAAACTAACCAAGAAACCTGTAGATAGCTGGACGAGTTTAGCTGCAAGTTATTACGAGACTTCATGTGGGATTCATGTTTGCAAACCATTGAAGTTACTGTATATTATATGAATTTTCCAGCAAGGATACCAAATTACATGTATTATTTACGTTATTGAGAAAACCATCAGGAATAGTTTAGATACTAATGGATTACATTCTCATGTATGGCCACCGAGATTTGGTTTGGCTGTTCTAATTGAAAAACAACATTAATCTTGTATTTCCGAGAACTTCTCACGTTTTGAAATGTCTCGTTAAATTCTTTGTTTTGATTTCCAATTTTTGGTTCATGCAGTATACTGCTGTTAACTGATGCATTATTTCCTTTCATTAGGCACATGTATATGCCTCAAAAATTTTGTTAGACACGGTAGACATGCCTTCTCACTGTTTATTCTTTTTGCCTTATCTCTTCTTTGTTTTGAATCTTTTGATTGTAGCTTAGGTAAGGCTTGTTGCTTATGATATTGACCAAAGGTAGTTTTCCTTCACTAAGGTTATTAGAAACCATTTCTGGAAAAGATCTGCCAAGTTGGCATGTACCCCCTTGTTGGACTTCTCAGGCACTGTGTTGAACTCTTTAATTCTTTATATACATATCCTTCAATACAAATTTGGAAGCTCAAGTTCCATAGAGAATCAGACACCTCACTAACCTTTAAGGTTGTGTCTATTAAAGAGAAATATGAATTCAAACCATCAATATTACTTTTCCTGTATCACCTTCTTTAGCTTTTGTTTTCTATACATAATTCTTTGCTATTAAGTTTACATCTGTAGAATTGGTTTGTCTACTACATAACATCAAGTTATGGGTGTAAAACCGGCCGGGTTGAGCCGGACCTACCTTGGGCCTGGCCGAATTGGCCGACTCGGTCTACAACATCGATGTTCAGCAGGCCTCAGGCCAAGGGTATAAACCTGACCTGACCCGAGTATATAGCAGATTTTTGGGCCAAGTCAAGCTGGATTCAAATATTTTTTTTCTAAATTAAAAAAAAAATCCACCTCAGTATTGACAAGACATTGATAGGTTTTGAACCCCATACCACATCGTAAATGAGCAGCCACCTTACCAACTCTCCTATAATATTTTGATGACATATAACACGCGCACACACTATAAATAGGCAAGATATGGGTCGGGCTTCATATCCAGTCGAGCTAGGTTTTAGTCCGGGCTGCAGGCTCAAGGTGATAGTCCAAGCCTGGCCCATGGCATGTGCGGGTCAGACTGTTGACCGAGCCGGGTTCAGGCCGATGGGCTTTTTTAACACCCCTACCTCAAGTTAAATGGGTAGTCATACGGATGACAGATGAAGGAATCACTAAAACAAGGAGATATCTAGTGCCATGATTCGCAACTTGTAAGAAATAAAATCAAAGACTAAAAATAGACATTGATGTAAAACAAAAAATTAAGAAATTGCTACTGAAGTTCTAAAAATTCAGTAGAGATAATAATTGAATCATATGTTTTCTATTTTCCATACAGTACACAAACATTCTTAGTAATAAAGTGTCCGTTGATCCTTTTTTTTCTGGTTCTTGTAGTGTCGGACATGCCATCCAAGTTCCCAGACCCGTGTCTGTATCCTGGTAACTCAGAGTAATTATGCTACATAAATGTTTAGATAAGAAAATTTCAATGAACTTTGGCATTCGTGCCTTCTGGCATAATCAGAACCTCATATCTTATAGCCCTCGAGAAAAAAAAAGTTTCTCCCTAAATGCTACTTTTTGGCTCTTGCTGTGTCAGACACATAAGGTGGTCCAAATCTCATACTCTGTGTGAGAACCGTGTCCGTATCCTGGTTGCACATATAGTAATTATAGACTTTTTTTTTTCTATCAATGGTGGAGCTTAAACTGAATGGAGTGGCCACCTTGTTGTTAGCAAATTTGGTTTGACATGGATGCCTAATATTGAGATGAGTGTCCACATTGTCACTAGAAATTCAGATCGATGCTTGATAATGAGAGATCTTCCAATGAATAGTTGAATGCCTTCCATTTTTCACGTCACTTCCCACTTCTGGAATCTGGATGTTTTAATGGTATAGAATTCTTCAGCTGTAGGTGAGACGCTAATATCCGTTGCCCTGCCCTCTTTGTTGTTTTTTGTTTTTAATTTCTAATTTTATAACCACTCCTATTGATAGTCTTAATTATAAAGTTGATAACATCTTTTGTTTTCAGAGGAAAAAGATAAGGTATGGTATCTCCCAGTCTATACTTTTCCACCGAATTTTCTCGAGCATAAGGTGGGGCAAGCCCTCATTTTTTTTGAAGAGCAGCAGCCCTTAATGGATGTGGGACTTGCACTCATATCCATTCATTTTCATCATGTGGATGCACTACAACCATTTACATACTGTGGCCGTTGGCTATGCTATCAAAGTCGGGACTAGTCGGCGACTAGTCCCCGACTAGTCCCTAGGCGGCATTTTGCCGACCGATTAATTTCGATTCCGTCATTGCTGGGCGGAATCCCGACTAGTCCCCGACTAGACCCGACTAGCCCGACTAGTCCCCGACTAACGACTGCCGACTAGTCCCCATGCAGCATTCTGCAAGCAATTTTTTTTTTTGAAAGGAGTCTGCGCAAGCAATTTTGTTTGGATTTTTTTACATTGGCTCAAAATCTTGAGTCGCAAGACTCACAACTATGGCTCTTCCCTGTAATCATCTGTTGAGCACCTGAGAATCTCAGATAAAAACATAGACAAATAATTAGTTTATTTGTTGATATCCATATAATCCTATAATCAAAATTGGGGTTATTCACTGATTAAACATCATCAAACAAATATTGTGATGAATTCTTAGTTCTGAGTCTTTTGACATGGACATGAAGCCAATACAACTGTGTTATGTTAGACTGTTACTTATGTATTTATACCCATGCTGTGAAGTGAGAAGGTATGTATTGTTATTAACCGACTAATATCATATACTTATTGACATTTATGCTAGTTCATATATCATATATGTTTAGGGAGGGGGGGAGGGGTTAGAATAAGATTTGGCCGACTAGTCCCGAATTAGTCCCGACTACTCCCGACTAGTCCTAGTCGGCCCTTGGCCGACTAGGGCCGACTACCGACTTTGACTGCATTAACGGCGATCCACGTTGTAGCGATGCGAACCCCATGTATAGTCACAAGTAAACCAACCTTTGAGAGTCGGTTTTACCTTTCTCACACTCCTGCTCAACAAGGGCTCTTTTTTAGAGGCTTACACTCAACAAGGACTCTTCTTTGAACATTGACCTGCCAAATGTGACAAGGTCTTTCCTGTGCTTGGCAAATTTGGTGAAATTGAACCCTATGGTCAACAAATCTGCTAGCAAAGACACATTAGTCATGAACTAATAGGAAGCTAATGGCAAACTGTACAAAACTGTAATTTAGTTTTCATCTATGGGGCCATTTGTTTCGACGTAAGTGGCCGCAGAAGTCGGAAGTGGGACTTCAGGTCAACCCTCAGAGGCCCCTTTTTCAACCGCTTGACTTCGGAGCTTTTTGGTCCGAAGTGGGACTTACCCTTGTCAGAAGTGGGATTTTATATGCCACGCCATCCCTGCTAAACTCTTTTTACACTTCTGCCAATTCCCTCATAACACTTTTGCTAAAATTTTATCTCATGTCGTCTCTACAGAACACTTTCTACACTTCTGCCACTTTGTTGGATGGCACTTCCGCCAAAACAAACACTAGAAGTGGCTGAACTACAGCTCCTAGCATTACCACTTCCATCAAAACAAACATTGGAACTGGAAATTCTGGCCGGAAGTCCCAGTCAACACTCCAGCACTTCTCCCACTTCCTAATAGCCAAACGGCCTGATGTAGGTGTTAGCTGTGCTATAACAAATCCTAATGAAATACTTTTGTGCATTTCTTCACTTTCATGTTGCTTGATTTGTTGTCGCCCTTTATTATAATTTAAACTGCATATCAATTTCTTTTTTACCGATTTATAAACTGGCCATCTTTTTTGGACATATAAACTAGCCTAAATTTTGTTCTTGGTAGGTTTATTTGGTAAGGTAATTGTGTTTTTCCCTGCATTCAAACCATCATATACTTGAGTTTAGGTGATGTTTGAGATTTGTTTTAACCATGAATTTATCTAAAGTGTCTATAATATTGAATAACCTTTTCTAATGTTGGTTCCATTCAAAATAGGTTAGCATTCATAGTATGAGTCCATGAATCCACTATTGCATTACCTCTTTATATTTACTTTATTATTAAGTTTTTGCAAGTTTGCAGTGCCAACAATGATAGACCTTATCACAAATCGAAGGGAAAATGCTTGTTGGTTATGGTTATTTACGACCAAAGCAAATGTAATCAATCAAATCCTTCTGATACATGATTAGGTACGGTGTATCTC
Organism: Chamaelirium japonicum; assembly: GCA_947650365.1. NCBI lineage: Eukaryota > Viridiplantae > Streptophyta > Magnoliopsida > Liliales > Melanthiaceae > Chamaelirium > Chamaelirium japonicum. Next base: position 9,039,386 of record OX393555.1, on the reverse strand, counting down.
CTTTTGATTACGTGCTCGGTGAATCTGGAGGGAGCCTGCAGCTGGCCATCATAAACGCGCAGATAAAATGGCCACCTGGGCCAGACCCTCCTTACCCGGAAGCTCTCCGACAGTTTGTGGTTTGGATGCTCAATCCTCAGCCCGCTGCCCGGCCTCACATTGGTGACATCGTCATTCATGTGGATAAACTTGTATCGAAGTTCTCGTCTTAGACCAAAAAGTGGTATGTGCTTCTTGGTTTCGGATGTGCGCAAGTTTTTGTTTTTTCGTTTTATGCAGCTTATGTGTTAATGCTATTGGTATCTCTATTAGGACAACAAAAATTCAATGCCCACTTTTACCCTTAACTTGAATTAGATATAAAATTATATAGAAAAATATTAGAGGTAGGAGCTCCAATTAATCAGAGCATTAATCCAACCCACTATCTCTTCCCGTATACCACCCACCCCACCACTCCTCTCTCTCTCTCTCTTGCACACACACACACAAACACACATCCCCTTCGCACACGTGCATCACGCGGGTGTTCTTATAATGATGTTATCATTGTTGTGAAGTAAATATTGGTTTTCATAGTCTGCTATGCTGATTGCACTTGGTATGGTGATGCAGATACTTATTATTGCCACTTTTAAGCTGGGAATCTAAGCAGCAAAAGCATGATAGAGCTTCTGAGGATTCAATCCTGATAGAACTACCTGTTCCAGTTGGAGTTGCTCTTCTCTCTCTCTCTCTCTCTCTCTCTCTCTCTTTTATTCAGAAATGATGTAAAAAAGTCCCGACTCATGATTTGAGAACATGAATATTGGCCCCCTTGGGTTTATTTCTCTATTATCCAGAACCATTTAGGTCATGCTCGTATTTAAAGAAGTACAGTGAAGTAAAGTGCATTTGTGTGGAATTTTTCTATATTAATATATATACTCTAAATCAATTGAGAAGAGAAATGAAGGATTACCGACCTAAACAAATAGGTTTACCGTGAATGATTTTGTTCACCTTCCTTGAAGGAGGGTGATCATCACCTTCCTCCTGATTGGTACAGTTCAGGGGCTTGCATGTCGTTTTGGTTTATGCACCATGGTGAAATGATCAAAAGCCTGTGAAACAGACCAATTAGGGGGGCGGTGATGTTCACAACGAATAAAATCAAGTTATTTGTCCGTGTAGGATAAAACTTGACCGGTTGGGATTCAAATGCTGCTTTAGCTCAATGCGTGTAACCTAATTTCCAACTTGCTCAGACACACACACACACACAGCGAGTGAGAGTGAGGATACTAATGACATTTATTCAAATTTAAATTCAAAATAAAGAATCCAAGAATTCATTCCTTTGCAAGAAGTTAGATAAGAGGAGAATTTAGATATTTGGAGAGGAAAAAAAATAGTGAACCTGCAGGAGATAAAAAGATACATTGTGTAATCCGGTAGTTGCTCGCAAAGCCAGCTGAAAAATCAAGAACCTTTTTTTTTTGGTAGACAATCATGATGAACCTTGAATAGAGATAAATGGTGGAATTGGGAAGAATGTTGGATTTAGTCCCACATCGGTTAGGGGCCTAGGTGATTTGCTTGTCTCCATGACAAGGTTATATTTGCTTGTTTTTGTGACTTCCATGCTAAGGTTGAAAGAGAAGCGTGGAAGTTGCGTAATTGTCTCTGCAGAGACAAAGGAGGTGAATATATTTTTAAAATCTTTGAAGGCTATTACGGGTAGCCAAAAGGATGAACAAGACTATTATGGAGAAAGCGAGGTGATGCTATCGAGGTTGAAGCAGCCTAAGTGCTTCTAGGGAGAAGCTACTTGGACTGTGTGCTACTTGATCAATCAATCCCCCTAGGTTATATTGGATGACGAGATTCCAAAGGCAATATGCGCCAAATGAGATGTGTCATATGCTCATCTAAAGGTATTGGGTGCAAGACATTCTTTCATGTGCCCAACAAGTAAAGATCGAAGTTGGATGCAAGAGCAAGTCCTTGTATTTTCATCGGGGATGGTGATGAGGAGTTCGGCTACATAATTTATGATCTAAAATCTAAGAGGTTGTTCGAAACCAAGACGTGGTGTTCCATGAAGACCAACATATTACTGACTCGGATAAAGTGGGGGAGCTGAAGGGCAACACTTTTGATATGATGGATCTCACTCCTGTTTCTCTTCTACCATTGCAGACTGAACATGTGGAATGAGCTCATGAAAAAGAACCGGCTGAGGGTCTTTCAGTCTGAGACGAAGGATATGGAGTCAATTCACGGCTACCTCCTTTACAAGAAGATGTAGAGCTTCAAGTCTGAAGGTCTACAAGAGAGCGCATACCATATACAAGACATACCGCGGATGAGTATATCTTGCTTACTAGTGAGTGGAAGACGGGGAGTCTGTAGGACATACAAACTCAGGGAGAAAGACAGTAGAAGAATACGATGCAAGAGGAGATGACATCATTGCAGAAAAATGATACCCTATAACTTAGTGGAGCTACCAAAGAGCCAAAGGCCTTTGAAGAAGAAGCGGATGTACAAGCTCAAGTTGGATAGCAATGGGAAGATAGTGAAGTACAAGGCCATATTAGTTATAAAGGGCTTCAAGCAGAGAGAGGGCATTGATTTCACAGAGATTTAATTTTCATGGTGAAGTTGGCATCCATTAGAGTGGTGTTGAACTTGCCGGCATGTCTTGGCTTAAAGGTTGAGCAGTTGGACATCAAAACAATGTTTCTTCATGGAGACATCGATGAGGAGATCTACATGGTGCAACTGAAGGGCTTCATGACAAATAACAAAGAGCATATGTTTTGCAGGCTGAAGAAGAGTTTACGGGCTTAAGCAAGCCGAAAGACGATGGTATAAAAAAATTGATTCATTCATGTTAGATCAAGGCTATAAGTGTGTATTCACCGACCATTGCATCTATGTCAGCTACTTAGCGGAAACTAACTTCATAATCTTGTTATTGTATGTGGAGACTTGTTGATCGTGGGCCAACATGTGATAAGTTCATCAACTGCCAAAAAGGGGAAAAATGAAGATGGATAAATTCCCTATACGTCAGCAGTAGGGAGTTTGATGTATGCATGGTTTCTATGGGGTCTAATATTGCTTATGTGGTTGATACGGTGAGCAAGTATATGGAGAATCCTAGTAAGCATCACTAGGAGGCTGTCAAGTAGATTGTGAGGTATTTGAAGGGGTTAAAGATGTGACTGTGCTTTGGCGGTAAGAAACTAGTTTTGAAATGGTATACATACTCAGATATAGCAGAAGACCTGGATACCATGAGATTGACTTCATGTTACATATTAACACTAATAGGGGGAGTTGTGTCTTGGCAGTTAAAGCTCCATAATGGCGTGGCATTATAACGACTGAAGTCGAGTACAATGCTATGACTGAAGTAGCAAAAGAGCTTCTATGGAAGAAGTAGTTCCATCAGAACTTAAGCGTGAAGCAAGAACAAAATTCCATTATTTTATGATAGCTAGAGTATGATTGAGCTGAGCAAGAATCCAAACTATCACACATGAACAAAGCATATGTGAGATAATACTGGATCTATGATGAGTTGAGAAGGAGTCATTGCATCTTATGAAGGTGCATACGAACAAAAATATAGTGGATATTTGACCAAGGTGAACACCAAGTAGAAGTATGAGCTTTGTCGAGATTATTGGGTTTGATATAGTCTGTAGTTTATAAAACTCTGAATTACTTGTATTTGGTTGATTATTTGATTATGATTGCATATTGGTATGTATGTAAATACATGTTCTATTTATAGAACAAGGAGTCATAGCAACATAGTAATCCTCATGAGTACGTGGTAGATTTAGTGGATCGGTCCTATATTAGCCTAAATAGTTCACAACTCTGATAAGGTTCGTCGCCTTATTAGGATGATCTGTTGGGATAACATAGCGTGAGTATCTTCACCACGACCATTACTAGGCACAATGTATGTGACTGAATTGAACCAACATGGTGCACAGATCAGTGAGCAAACATCGGTGCATTGAGCCTTGCTGCTTAGTATAATCGATCATTAACCTTGAGGAACCATGACCGATGACTAACCAGTTGCGTGGTGCTTTGGTGCACCAATTTGTGAGAGATCCATATGCGACCCAATACCATGTTGCACTGAGTTACTAGCTGGCGTTGCATTGGTATACCACTCCTGCAGGCCATCCACATCTCTAACGGGAGGTGCGTTCCTTGGCTTGACATACACCGCATTAAAACCAGGTCTGGCGGTCAACAATTGAGCTATTGACTGGATCAGGTAGCTTGGTTAAAGCAACCAGAGGTGAAATATAGTGAGTCAACCTAGAGGGAATATAGTCAGATGATCACTTAAGTTTGACGGTGATTTCTACCGCTTGAATTGATTCATGGCACTGTGTGGAGGGACATTGTATTACCAATACTTTAAAAGGAGAAATTGGGTATGCGGGAGAGCGTAATAAGTATAGGTGAATTGGAGTACAGTCTGCGTCGCACTCTGGGTCGTAACGCAGGTTAATCGGGTTCAGAGGATAAATAGTACACTTGGAAAAGTATATAAGTCGAGTCCAATTAGAAGCCATGAACCCCAAACCCTGAAGGTTCCACTTTATCCATATTTAGTTTGGATCTTTACTTTTCCCCATCTCACGAGCTCTGAAAAGGAAGTGAATTCCTGTAAACCCTAATTAATCTACTGTAATACCCGGTACCATTTAGAAGGTTTCCGAGTCGTGCCACAATAGCATAATTGGGAGTGCTGATATTATGTGTTTTAATGAGTATCGGTGTTTTCGATTCAATGTTGCTCCCTCCTTACTCTCGTTGGTATATGACATAGTTATGTTATCTTGAATTTAGTATTCCCTAAGCCAAATAGTAGTATTCGCATAGATAATAGAAGCGTCTGTTCTAGGGAGGAATCTTATAGGATTTAAATTTAGGCATACTAGTTGAACCATTTTATCGTCGCGAATGTGTGTTTAAGCATATGTGTATGGGCACATATGTATAGTATGCATCCCTACGATTGTAGTGTCGATACTAGAAGTATAAGATTATATATGGGTTTATGGACGCCCATATATATGAATATACTTTTTGGTATCAACACTATTAGTTGAGTGCAGTCTGAGCTTCTGAATTTATGAATTTTGGTGGTTACCCTACCGTGGGGGACACCCCTCGGCAGAACTGATAAGGGGGGTACCCCTTATCTAGGCAAGGTTAATGATCAAAACTCATGATTTGGTCTAGCCCGTAATGATAAGAATGAAAAATGGAAGCCAAAACTCGTATTCACGATGCGAGGATTTGGATGTTCATTTCTATCCTAATAATTATGTGACTCGATTAGTATAAGTTAAGATAGTAGTCTTGTAAGTGCAGAGTCTTTCTCTTTGGTATGATTGGTGTATGGTTCAGCTTTTGTTGACGGTATTAGTAAGGATCTTCATGCCAGTCATAAGTCCTATTTCGTTGTTCTGGTCTTTTTTCACTTTGATAGTAGAGATTGATGGTTATGTATCCTTACTTTTAGTAGTTAATTTTCGGGACAAAAATTCTATTAAGATGATATGATGTAATGATCGGTTCTCCGTAGCAAACTTTTGCTAAGTGTGCCATGTCTTTATTTTATTATTATTATATTGCTAGTAGTTAAAACTTGGTTTATGTTGAGCTTTGTATGTGTTGTGTTGGAGTAGGCTCGAATTGGACTGGACCATGGGTCCCGGGTCCGGGTCGCAAGGTGACATTGGGGGAATAGTGATTGTACACGGACATGTGTGCACGTGTACCATTGCATGATTTTCTTTTAAATATAATTAATTAATAGAATGGTTTAGTGGCTAGTCTGTTGGATCCGGCGAGATTCGCGTGCCGGTGGGTTACGGCGCAACACGGTCCGAGTGTGAGCGTGCTTGACCACTTTAAGAGTTAAAAAAAATAAAAATCAAAAAATAAAATCAAAACCTAAAACTAAAACCCGAACCCGAACCCGAACCCAAACCCAAACCGTCCCCCCCCCCCTCTCTCTCTCTCTCTCTCTCTCTCTCTCTCTCACCTCCTCTCCCTCACCATCCCGATCTCTCTCTCTCCCCTCTTCCATCACCTCCCCCCCCCCCTTTGAGATCTCTCTCTCTCTCTTCCCCCTCCAATCTCTCTCCCCCTCTCTCTCTCTCTCTCTCTCTCTCTCTCTCTCTCTCTCTCTCTCTCTCTCTCTCTCTTCCGAGCTCTCTCCTTCTGTGTGGCTGCGAGCAGCCGGCCGGAGCAGAGTCAGCCGGCGACGGAGAAGAGCAGCCGGCCGGAGGAGAACCGACGGTCGGAGGAGCCGCTGCCCCCCCCCGATCTCTCGCTCTCGATCTCCCTCTCTCTGTGGTGACTGCGCGGCAGCGCCGGAGGAGAACCGTCCGCCGGAGCTGACGACCCCCTCGGCACCAGGTCAGTCTCCCCCTTCGTTTCCCCTGTTTTCCCTTTGGTGCTGTTGAGGCCAGCCCGACCCGAACCCCTTGTTGCCTTCACTTTGGTTGCAGCCATGGCTGCCGGCCAAGTGGCCGGCGGCTGTGCAGCTGGCAAGGCGGACCAAACCAAGCCAGGCCCCACCGACCACCCAACCCCCCATCCGACCGGCCCGACTAGCTAGGCTCTGCCCGTCTTTTTGGCTTTCACTGTCGAGGTTGCAACAGGTAGCACTCGACCGCCCTCGGCTCGGCGCCACCTCGCGCCTAGCCACCAATGTGCCGACCCCCTTTTTGTTTCTCTCTCTCCCTCTTGTGTTTGCTGCCGTGATGGTAGCCGGGCGGGAGTCCGGCGATTGGGCAGCCGACGCCGCCAAGCTCTGTCCTGGCACATCAACCCCCGACCCTCGACCTTCCCACGATGTTGATCTAGCCCCATGAGCCACACTCGAGGTTAGCGGGCCTGATCTCATCTGGTCATGCTCGCTTCAGAGTTGATAATGCCGATGCGGTTTCGACCGCCTAGTTAAAGTGGTCATGGAGCAACTTGTGTAGTCGTTTGCGCACGAGATTGATTCCATGGCGGCAATGCACTACTCAGCGGCCTAGGTTGGCCACCAGTGCAATTCCCGTGTGTCCTTCGTATAGACCAAACCGACTGAATCCGCACCTAGCCCGAGGTCATCTCGGGCGGATTATGAATCGAACCCCCAACCTTGTCTATACCTGACCCTACTAACCAAGACTGTACCATTGGAGCATTGTTTTGCGTGCGATAGACCAGTGTCCGATGACGCCTAAATTTCTTGACTCGGCCAACTCGGACCTAAACCTGTGTTACTCGGTAGCAAGCAATGACTATAGGCCCGCTATGTGTGTTTGACAGTTCGTGGTCGTGTTGACCCAATCGGAGACGGAGCGGAGGTCGCCTAGCAGAAGCCCACCAACCAGGTGACATCTACTTCCCTTCTCGTGGTCTTTGATAGTGGAAAATGAGAACAACCAGAGTAGGTGTCCATGACACTGCATTTGGGTCCTGCCGGACATCGCCGCATGTGGTCAAGTGGATCTCTCTTTGCATGCGGAGTTACGAGTCCAACGACGCATGCTAAAAAATATTAATAAAATAATCATAATTATTGCATGTAAACCGTAATTAGACATTTCCTTAAATTAAACTGTAAATTGAATAAAAAAATAATTAATGGCAAGTGTGGTCCCTCTACCTTTCTGATAGGAGTGTGGGGATCATACCTAAATTAGACCTCGGAGGAGTGTTTATTTTTATTATATATCATGTGATGCATGGGTTGTGGCACGGTGAGAATCCTGGGATAAAACGTTGAAACTGATTAATCACTGTATAGTCTCTTAGGTAATTGTGTGGTTATGAAATTGATAATCTATCTTGTAAGAGGTTGGGACCCTATGCACGCAAGGGCCGTGAACCACCCTGCGTGCACAACCAAAGATCAGTAGGCTAGGTGTCACGGGCAAGGGTTGTGGTAAAGCCAATAGGAGTAGCCCTCTAGTAGGGATTGGCTTAGCAACCCTATCCCGGGATAGTTGAGGCCCCCAAAGTAAAGCAAGTTGGGCGGTATAGCTCCACTGTGAAAGACGGAAAGCCCCTTATGATCATCTAGGTGACTTGTGCATGGTGTTGGTGGATGCACGGCGAGAGAGTTGGCCTTCTACTTCAAAATAAAAGGCCTTACAGTAATGCCTGACCGGGGTCAGGATGAACAAAATATTCGGGGTTCACATTAGGATAGATGATTACTGGATTGATATTTAAGTACTGTGGAATACTGAATGAACTTTATGTTAGACAATCTAGTGACAATATGAATTGTTTGAGAACGTAGACTGCTGATAGACTTAGGATATATATCGGTAAACCTTGACTTATTTACTTAGATTTGGTTGCCTCATATTATTAAAGGCTACTAAGATGTCACTAGCCATTAATTTGGCTAATCTCCCAATTTCTCATTGGGAGCTACTCTTTCCCACTAGTAGACCCTCTTGCAGATATGGAGGCTCATGAGTAGTCGCAATAGGAGGCTAGAGGCGGAGTTAGGGTTGCGGTAGTGTTCTACCTTCAGTATGTCATTTTGTAGTCTGCTCATTTCTGGCAATGTAATCGATTGGATTAGTATGAGAATCGTTTTGTCTAAGTTTAGTGTTGTTAGTGGCAATGATATCGCTGAAGTTCTTTTGGATAGACCTCTCCCTAAGGCCCCAAGCCTTGGTAGATCACAATGAAAATAAAAGAAAAAGAACTGACCTTATTGACTATGCCAGTAGATAGGACCTCTAAAACCAGTGCATCGAGTGCTAAAGAGTGGGCGAGGCTATTTGGCTCGTAGTTGGAGGCTTGAGCCTCGTGCTTCCTTAGAGGGATTTCTGTCAACATGTAGTGGCACCGACATGTCACACATGCTGAGATGATAGCCTTTTTGAAGGTCGAGCTTGGTCATCTCTCTGTCGACAAATTTTACCTCTATGTTTCCTCTTAATAAAATGTTTTCATAAAATCAAGTTTTAAAATATTCCTCTTTGTTTCTCCCTCCTTTTTCATTCATGAGAGAGTAGCAGCCCTGTGAGAACCCCAATTTGGTATTGTTGCTTGACCAAAAACCAAAAACCCTTCTTTTTCTCACCTCACACCCTAGGGACCGGTCTTCAGATTTCTAGGGCGTGAGTCTTAGTGTTTTGTGGTGGTTAGTGACAATGATACAGCTGAAATTCTTTGGGGTAGACTTCTCCTTAATGCCCCAAGCCTAGGATAGCTCTTGATAAAAAATATAAGTCTTTAAATGACCTAATTGACTAGCCCAGTAGATAGGACCTATAAAACCAGTGTATTGAGTGTCAGAGAGTGGGTGAGATTCCCAGCTTGCCTTCGGAGGCTTGAGGCTCGTGTTACTTTAAAGAGACTTCTGTCGGTATATAGTGGCACCGACATGTCATTCATACCGAGAGGATAACCCTTTTGAAAGTTGAGATTAGTCATCTCCCTCTCGACAAAATATCTCTCTGCTTCCTTTTAAATAAAATGTTTTCATAAAACCACGTTTAAAAATATTCCTTGTTTCTCCCTCCTTTTTCTTCATTTATGATAGAGTCGCAGTCCTGTGAGAAACCCTAATTGGTATAGATAGTTGACTAAACCCAAACCCTTTTGCTTTCCTCACCCCACACCCTAGGGATCGGTCTTCAGATTTCTGGGCGTGACAGCTGGTATCAGAGCTTGTTGTTGGCGGTTTGCCGACAACAATCAAAGACCGCCGTATCACAATTCATCCATACACTACCCAACCACTAACCCGACCAGCTATGCTCCACACCCTTTGATGCAGACGAGGCCTACTACGAGCAGATTTTCACAGCTGATCGTGTATTTTCATCCCCTCCGGAGATCCAGGAAGCCGATCGCCAATCCGTCTGCATCAGTGGAAAGCTCGTTCGATGATCTATGACTTTGATTTTTATTTCCTGTCGATCCGATTGACGGATTTGGACTTATTTATGTTTTTATTTCTGGTTTGGGTAGGTGCGAGCCATGTTCGCATCCAGTTCGAGCCACAGATGCCGAACTGACTCGTTTCTATGTTAGGTTTTTAGCCGTAGGATCTTAGGTCGATTAAATCTCAATGGATGAGATTCATAGGGAGCCAAAAACCCCCTAACCGAACCCCTCACTCGGCCGGCCCCTCTTTCCCGCAGCAATACCCGCGCGGGCACTCCTTGGGAAGCGTGCCCGCGTCCTTCTCTCTCTCCTCCCGTGCGGATTCTCTCTCTTTCTTTCCTTTTGTGTCTTTTGTGTTTCATCCCCTATAAAGCCATCAAACCCTAATTGCAAAGGGACGATGAATTGAATTGAAACCCTAAACGGAGAAGCGAGATCGCTTGTTCGCCGTATCTTCCGAAGAATCCTCCTTGCTTCCAGTCTTCTTCTTCCTCCCGCAAGCTTCTACCTCGTCACCACGCCTTCGTCTACGACTTCGCGGAAGATCGACGCGGAGATCCTTCATCTTCAAAGATCAACTCGTCTCGGCTTCTTCAACCTTTCTTCTGGACCACGCCTCCTCTTCCGCCCCTTCATCTGCAACAACGGAGTTCCTGATAGCGCCCGGCATTGACCAAAGCACGGTTTGAAATCGTCCCTCGATAATTTTCATGTGATAAACCTTCTTTTCCAACTGGCCTTATTGCTGAATTTAAGTTAGGGTTCTAAATATTTGGTTTTCTGGAGAATCTCATCCATTAGGGTTTTATGGCGTAGATCTTTGCTTGTTCTTGAGACTTGGGTTTTATTATGTGAGATTGTGTTCATCTTTATTGCTGGAATTGTGTACTAGAATCTGAAATTAATCTTTATCATGTCAGTTTTATTTACTTCGTTGAATTAAATATGTTTGGGCATTATTGAATGATAATCTGTGGTTACAGTCTTTGCTGAAATCTGATTATGATATGCTGAAATCTGTATTTAATTGTTTAAATTCAGCACTTGTGACTTTTTAAGCATCCGCATCCCATCAAGTTGGTATCAGAGCGCACTAGTCGTCGCGTTCTTACGCAACGGCCGGTCCTCTTGCATCATTTGCATATTGTGTGCTTGCTGAATTTTTTTTTTATTATTTTCCTTCTTTTCATTTTAGTTAGTGTCTTGCATTAATTAGGAAACTAGCATCCCGTGAGCGCATCCATATTAGGATCACCTTTCTCTCTGAGGTGAATCGATAGCATCTTCTATAGAATCTAGGATGGCTGGACCTTCCCCACCCCGCACTTGGCAAGATGCCTTCATCAGGCAACAAGAACACATGGATAGGCTTCAGACCCAGATCGAAACCTTGACCTTGGCCTTCACCAATTCCCAGAATCCACCTCGACCCCATCGAGAGCACAGGACTAGAGCGTCTCCCGAGCGTAGTGAGTTAGATCTCGAGTCAGAAGGTGACAGCGTCAGTTCCTCTGACGGGACTGATAGGCGAAGTAGACGGACTCATAGGAAAACGAAATCCCATTGGGGCTGGGATCAAGGTATTAAAATCGAAATTCCCGAGTTCGAAGGTAGGATGGATCCCGAAGAGTTCCTAGAGTGGGCCGAGAGAATCGACCAATATTTTGAGTGGAAAGAAATTCCCCGCGACAAACAAGTCAAGTTTGTTAGTCTCAAACTAAAAGGTCATGCACTGATCTGGTGGAAACAGTTGCAGACCACTAGGGGTAGAAAAGGAAAAGATAAGATTTTCACTTGGACACACAGGAAAAATGCAACAGAAGTTCCTCCCTTCTGACTTCAAACAAAGTGTGTTCCAAAAATTCCAAAACCTGCGACAAGAGCACAAATCGGTGGACGATTACACCAATGAGTTCTATAAGCTCCAAGCTCGCAATGATCTGCATGAAGATGAAGAGCAGAGCGTCGCTAGGTATGTCAATGGTCTTAAGCCCTCAATCCAAGAGGTGGTGTCCTTTCATGACTTGTATCAGGTCAGTGATGCACACCGTCGGGCCAAAAAAGTCGAATCTCACCACTCCCGATCAGCGTCCCGACGATATGACAACACTAGGGCACCATCCGGATCTGTTAGTAGACCAATCCCTGGATCTTCACCTATAGCTGGTACAGTTCCTACACCTACTGAGAAGGGTAAAGGAGTCTTAGGACCCAACTCGAGCATGATAAAGTGTTTCAAGTGCAACCAGCCGGGTCACAAGTCAGCCGATTGTCCTCGACGTCAATTCAATCCACATACAAATCTTGCGGATAATGAAGAGGATAGTCATGAGTCTGAAGGCGAACACTTCAATGAGTTAGTCTTGGAGGGAGATGACGTGACTGCGTCACTGTTAGTTATTCACCAGTCTCCATCACCCCGAGCACCTAAAGCGTTACTACCCCACGAGCTTTGTGGAGGACCTCCAAAGCCACATTGCAAGAACCAGAGGTTCGAGCTATTCCGAACAGTCTGTACTGTCAATGGTATGGACCTTTGTGTCTTGATAGATGGAGGTTGCACCACCAATTTAATCAACGAAAGGGTAGTTAGGAGCAAGAAGTGGAAAGTCAAACCATTAGCTCACCCTTACAAAACATCGTGGCTAGACAACACCACAAGCAAGTTAGTGACTCATTGTTGTTTGGCAAAGTTGTCGATTGGGCTGCAATATCACGATGAAGTTTGGTGTGATGTCCTTCCTTTAGAGGTAGCTGATATTATCTTTGGGCGTCCATGGCAGTTTGACCGCGATGCACTACATCACGGGAAAGCCAATACCTATACTTTCCTCAAGGACGGCATCAACGTCACCCTATGGCCCACATGTTTTAGGAGACACCGTTCCCACGCACCTCAATCTCTTCTGAGTCAGAGCCATCCCATACCACCATTTGCGGATAATCTAGTAGGGTGTTCATCTGATCCACTAAAATTTGAGAAGGGGTTAGACAACATATTGCATTCCATCGCATGCACATCGCATTTAGAGTCTGTAGGCATCCATGACACTCGCATTCATCATTTGCCTGACGTCTCTACATTCATAGACCATTCATATGTGCATCCATATCATCGTCCAAGTGTTGAGTTAAACATTAAAGAAGATTTTGTCACGTTTGATCACTTTTCGATGCAGAGTACTTATGAGCCATGCTTTCAGATTTCAAAAAGCCCATCATTTTTACTTTTTCGAAGTCATAACAAGTGGCTTGATGACTTATTTAATTTCTTATTTTCTTCACTGTAGCCAGACAATGATTGCATAACATATCTTCTTAGTATAGAATCCACTTGTTTTGCCACGTGCGCATGCCACTTTGAGCAACACATATTGCACCCGCACCCCATGGCCTTTCAAATAAACCATTGCTTATTGCGCAAGCCGATGACCCGCAACACATTATGCTCCCGCGGCCTTTCTTTTCATATGTCATTTGAATTTCATGTCAACCTATCTCCCTATTATCACATGAAATTATCTGAGTATCTTGATGATCTTACTGTGCCGAGGAGGATGTTGGTTTTGGCTTTCAGGTCTTCGCTTGGCGTTGCTGGGCTGGGGATGCCAGATGCAGTCGCTGCGTACTTGAGGCGGATTACTTGGCCACCGGACCCGGGCGAGCAGTTGGCGCAGATGTCGAGGTTGCGGCTACTTCCAGGTGAGCCCCCACCGGACCCAGGACCCTACTCGACAGGAGTCGAGTTCTTTTGAGTCCGGGGGACTTGATGAAGACGAGGCCTACTATTAGCAGATTTTCACAGCTGATCGTGTATTTTCATCCCCTCCGGAGATCCAGGAAGCCGATCGCCAATCCGTCTGCATCAGTGGAAAGCTCGTTCGATGATGTATGACTTTGATTTTTATTTCCTATCGATCGGACTGACGGATCTGGACTTATTTATGTTTTTATTTCTGGTTTGGGTAGGTGCGAGCCATGTTCGCATCCGGTTCGAGCCACAGATGCCGAACTGACTCGTTTCTATGTTAGGTTTTTAGCCGTAGGATCTTAGGTAGATTAAATCTCAATGGATGAGATTCATAGGGAGCCAAAAACCCCCTAACCGAACCCCTCACCCGGCCGGCCCCTCTTTCCCGCGGCAATACCCACGCGGGCACGCCTTGGGAAGCGTGCCCGCGTCCTTCTCTCTCTCCTCCCGCGCGGATTCTCTCTCTCTTTCTTTCCTTTTGTGTCTTTTGTGTTTCATCCCCTATAAAGCCATCAAACCCTAATTGCAAAGGGGCGATGAATTGAATTGAAACCCTAAACGGAGAAGCGAGATCGCTTGTTCGCCGTATCTTCCGAAGAATCCTCCTTGCTTCCAGTCTTCTTCTTCCTCCCACAAGCTTCTACCTCGTCACCACACCTTCGTCTACGACTTCGCGGAAGATTGACGCGGAGATCCTTCATCTTCAAAGATCAACTCGTCTCGGCTTCTTCAATCTTTCTTCTGGACCACGCCTCCTCTTCCGCCCCTTCATCTGCAACAACGGAGTTCCTGATAGCGCCCGGCATTGACCAAAGCACGGTTTGAAATCGTCCCTCGATAATTTTCATGTGATAAACCTTTTCCAACCGGCCTTATTGCTGAATTTAAGTTAGGGTTCTAAATATTTGGTTTTCTGGAGAATCTCATCCATTAGGGTTTTATGGCGTAGATCTTTGCTTGTTCTTGAGACTTGGGTTTTATTATGTGAGATTGTGTTCATCTTTATTGCTGGAATTGTGTACTAGAATCTGAAATTAATCTTTATCATGTCAGTTTTATTTACTTCGTTGAATTAAATATGTTTGGGCATGATTGAATGATAATCTGTGGTTACAGTCTTTGTTGAAATCTGATTATGATATGCTGAAATCTGTATTTAATTGTTTAAATTCAGCACTTGTGACTTTGTAAGCATCCGCATCCCATCACCCTTTTTGGCCCTTGCTGTCGTGGGTGCCGACGACACTGTTGTCGACGATTAGGTAGCAGGTGTTTTCTGACCACCTTGGCCAAGTACCACTTACCCTATTAGTGGGCAACCCCAGAGTTCGACCAGGCGGGAGTCCGGCAATTGGGCAGCCGACGATGCCAAGCCCTGATCTGGCACACCAACCCAACCCTCGACCTCCCCCGCGATGTCGATCTAGTCCCTTGAGCCCACACTCTATGTTAGCGGGCCTGATCTCATTGGGTCGCGCATGCTTCAAAGTTGATGATACCAATGCGGGTTCGACCGCCTAGGTAGAGTAAGGTCATAGAACACCTTGTGTAGTTGTATGCGCACGAGATTAATTCCATGGTGGCAACAATGCACTAAGTGGACCACCGATGCGATTCCCGTGTGAGTCCCTCATTTAAGGGACCGAACCAACCGAATCCGCATCTAGCCCCAAGTCATTTTGGGCGGATGACGAATCGAACCCCTAACCTTGCTTACACCACCTGACCCTACCGGTGCACACCTTGGTGGTGATGCTGAAAGCTCCTCGGAGCACGATTGCACGCTAGTGGCAATAACCGACGCGGGTACGACTGTTTAGTCGGATTAGTATAATTGGACATTAATGTGACTCTTCGCATCGCTAATGCCGACTAATTGAGACTGTAACATTGGAGCATCGTTTTGCGTGCCGGTAGACCGGCGCTCGATGACGTCTAAATTTCTCGACTCGGCCAACTCGAGCATAAACCTGTATTACTCAGTAGCAATCAATGATCATAGGCTCGTTGTGTGTGCTTGACAGTTCGTAGCTGTGTTGACCTAGTTGGAGATGGAGCAGAGGTCGCCTAGCAGAAGCTCTTATTCACCAACCAGGTGACATCTACTTCCTTTCTCGTGGTCTTTGATAGTGGGAAATGAGAACTACTAGGGTAGGTGTCCATGATATTGCATGCGGGTTCCGCCGGGCATCGTCGCATGTGGTCACGTGGACCCCTCCGTGCTTGCGGAGTCACGAGTCCAGCGACGCATACTTTAAAATATTAATAAAATAATCACAATAATTATATGGACACCGTAATTAGGCGTTCCCTTAAATTAAACTGTAAATTGAATAAAATAATAATAGGTGTGGCCCCCACCCTTCCGGTAGGAGTGTGTGGATCATACCTAAATTGGGCCCTGGGGGAGTGTTTGTTTCTATTATATATCATGTGATACATGGATTGTGCGTGCGGTGCGAATCCCGGGGTAAAATATCGAAACTGATTAATTACTGTATAGTCTCTTTGGTAGCTGTGTGGTTATGAAATTAATAATCTATCTTGTAAGAAGGTTGGGATCCCGTTCACGCAAAGACCGTGAACCATCCTGTGTGCACAACCGAAGATCAGTAGGCTAGGGGTCACAGGCAAGGATTGTGGTAAAGTCCATAAGAGTAGCCCTCTAGTAGGGATTGGCCTAGCAACCTTGTCCCGTACTCCCGGGGTAGTTAAAGCCCCCAAAGTAAAGCAAGTTGGACGGTAGAGCTCCATCGTGAAAGACGGGAACCCCTTATGATCATATGGGTGATTTTGTGCATGGTGTTGGTGGATGCTCTGCGAGAGAGTTGACCCTCTACATCGAAATAAAAGGCCCTATAGTAATGCCCAACCGGGGGCAGGATGAACAAAATATCCAGGGTTCACATTCGGATAGATGATTACTGAATTGATATTCAAGTACTGTGGAATACTAAATGGACTTTATATTAGATAACCTAGTGATAATAGGAATTGCATGAGAACGTAGACTACTGATAGGCTTATGATATCTATCTGTAAGTTTTGATTTCTTCAATTTAATTAGGTTGGTTGTCTCATATTATTAAAGGCTATTAGGATGTCACTAGCCATTAATTTGACTAATCTCCCAAATTCCTATTGTGGGCTACTCTTTCCCACGAGTAGACTCTCCTGCAGGTACGGAGGCCCAGGAGTAGCAATAGTAGTCCAGAGGAGGATTTGGAGTTATAGCTCGTCTTTTCTTTTCAGTATGTCGTGTTGTAGTTTTTTTTTTTTTTCATTTCTGACGGTGTAATCGAACTGGATTAGTATAAGAGTTCTCTACTCTAGTTTTAGTGTATTGTGGTGGTTAGTGACAATGATACAACTGAGTTCTTTTGGGTAGGCCTCTCCTCAAGGCCCCAAGCCTAGGATATTTTGCAACAAACGGTTGTGATCATGCCATATGGAGTTGACAAATGTCACTAGTGATATTCAAAACTTTCAATCTATACCGTTGAATTGCGATCCCGCGGATGGGAGCAAGGTGTGGGGGCACCAGCCAGTGTCGAGTGAATCGGCATTCGCACCAACCCTAGCCAATGCCCCCACCGCAGTATGTCCAAAAGTATGTCCCGTGGCATTTTCCCCGACGAAAATGTGTGAGGGTGCCATCACCAGATCGTTCTCCAAATAGGCCTCAACTTGTATCAAGCCGGCCCTGGAGGCGCTGGCCTCATAACTCCGATCTGCTCTCTGCTTTCAGGTTCCGTGATTTCTAGAGGTGTTGTCCTCAGACCTCCGATTTGCTTTCTGCTTTCAGGGTTCCGTGATTTCTAGGGTTCCATAGCTCCGTCTCGCCTCGCGTAAGGTATCGATCCTCGTTCTTCTTTTCATTTCTTTGTGAGATTCGAGATTTCATGCCTTGGATTATGCAGATGTTTAAAGTTTTCGTTTTTTGGTTTGTTTTGGGGTTTTTCTCGATAGGGTTATAGTTTTGTTCTTAGGTTTTTCTATACAAATTTATTATCCGGTATTTTATGAAGATAAATTTTATATCACTTGGCCTTAAATTATCTTTGAAACGGTGACTTTGATGATCTATACGATGTGGATGATGTGGATCTGAATCATTGAAAAAATCTTTGATCGAATAAGCTGAAGCATAATAAAAATCGTTAGTTGAACCTGATCTGCTTTGCAAACTAACTGAATTCGCGCTTTCATCCCCCGGGATTCTCCTCCATACTGGTTCAGCCAACTTATATCATCTTTGTTCAATCGAGGCACATCTTGATTAGCATTTCAAGATCTGTCTACATTAAGACTAGCTGCACTTGTATTGATCTTTTATTGTTTGTAATCACAGTATCAGTTTCCTGATCTGTTAGGTATTGTGAATTACATTTGATTCACCACTTGCTTCGCTGAACTTCTTCTTGCTTTTTGAGCAGTCACTATCTATTTATTCTGTTGGAACCTTTCATTTTGTATGATCTTATGCCGTTTCAACTTTTTAATATATTCCGGAAAATGTTTGATCGATGGCCCAATCATATAATCACTCTCAATCTCTGTTGTAGAGCCTTTAT
Organism: Chamaelirium japonicum; assembly: GCA_947650365.1. Lineage (NCBI taxonomy): Eukaryota > Viridiplantae > Streptophyta > Magnoliopsida > Liliales > Melanthiaceae > Chamaelirium > Chamaelirium japonicum. Next base: position 9,021,122 of record OX393555.1, on the reverse strand, counting down.
TTTGGACCGGACTCCTTAGTCGGCCACTCTGACAGGACATGGGCTTGCTGCTGTTGTTCGTATATATTCTAATTATATGAAAGTATTTCTATTATATACACTAGGTTAGGAGGGTCTTTGCTTTCTCCGCACAAACGGTCAATAGAAAATGGAAAAAAACCTAAGAAGATACAATTGTGCCATATCATGTGAGTTGATGTACTATCATCCACATCATATAGATCATCCAAGTGACCATACGCATGATCTCACCCGCGCAAGCTTGATCGTACACAATAACCCCTAGGTCTTGATTCTCAGTGTGCCTCAACTCTCACTTGGACAACAAAATAATCTTATCCCATGGACCTTTCTTGGCGTTAGGAGGGGTCCTGCTGGCACTCAATGCAAGGTAAGGAATTCACTTTGAATTGAGGATGAGATCACCGAAGGGTCTTTGCTTCTTTAAATTTCGGGAGGTGCGTTTTGGATATGTTAGATTTAGGTGCCCCACTTAGTATAAGCATAAGCGGTTTTCACACATATTGTTTTTGAAAGTGGTTTTGGCTTTTCACTTTTACCCGAAACCAAGTCCACATGACAAGAAACAAAAAAGTAAAGAAAAGAAAACCTTCCAAGGGTTTCCTGCTTGCATCGACGGTTTCTTAATTTGAATTTCTTTCCGCTCCTCTCCTTTGATGCTCTCTCGACTTCATTATCAAAACTACTAAGGCTTCTTTAAGAACAATCCATCTCCTTCTATTAGCTTTTAAGGTAAGTTTCGATATTAGTGTTCCTTTACATGCATGATGCATGTCATATTTATTTAAGATAAAGTAATCAAAATTTATTTAATATTTCTTGGTTTATCTTGAAATTTGTTTTTTTAGATGTAGCAATATTGTTTTTTCCTATTGATTTTTTTGAGCTTTTGGAGTTACATTGTTATGTTGAATGTTATAAACTTCATTGTTGGGAATGAAGTTACTTAAGATTTCTTAATTAGTTTATTAATTCATTGCTCCATTGTTATCTTCGCATTTATATTGAATTTTTATTATTTTATTATTTGTGTTTCTCTCTATTTCCACCACCCCATGGCAAGGGAAAACTAATTTGACTCTGTCTTAGACCTAATTGAGGGCTTTGGTCTTGACTGTCATGGACATTTCATCCGGTGGGTCAAGTAGGACGCGATATTAAACTCTACTTGTAGGGATTCATTTTGGCTCACATGAAGATTTTGTCAATCGGAGTCTAGTTGAAGTCAATAATATTAAAATTGATTTGACTAGACTGGAAATGGTGTCGAGCTTGATCAAATAGGCAAATTGATCCATATGTGGTTCAATATCATAATTTATTTTTTGAAAGTTTTAGTTTTTAATAACCATAGGTAGTGTAACTAATTCTAAAGTAAAATGTATCTATTCTCTTAAAATTGTTCAAGGACCTTCTTGCATTATTACATAAAATATCTCATAAACCATGTATTTCTATGTAAAGTTGAGTTCTTATCGAATTGAACCTCTCCAAATTCTTGTGCACCATTTCAATCCAACTTACATATGCATGCACCCTCCTTCTAACTGGATCCTTTACTTACCTCTACTTTATTTGGCTAAACAATCTTAATCTTTATCTAACATCTTCTCCCCAACAATATACCACTTAAGCTTTTCGTAAATTGTTCTTGTAAATGCGCTTCACACATTAGTTTACACATCTTCGTCTCTGCTTCATCAACATCTTGTAAATTTGCTTTCTTATTGTCGAACATTAAACCCACACAATGTATCCAATTGTTTTTTTTTTGTAAATATCTCATTGAATTTCATGAATCTTACAGTAAGAGATGAGATTAACATTGGGATTAAAGAGATGGATAAATACAGATGAAAAGTTTACGATTTTTTATATGGTGATCACATTGCTGAAACCTTTAGGCGTATCCACAAAAGATCAGCATTTTCCGAAATGTTAGAAGTTTTATTGACCGTCCATTTCAGCCATTAATTTGAGGACCATATCAACTGAATCTAGTTCGACATTAATTGGTATTAGACTATACCAATCCCTTTAGTTAGTATATACAACAATTACAAATTGAAGTAAACGTTCATCGGAAGATAGTTCACAACTTCACAATGACAAAATAGGAGAAAAGGGTGTATAACATAAATTTTCTATTTCTCATATAAATTTTAGAATTTAGGAATCTAAGAGCTGTGTTCTAAAAAGCGGCCCAGGCGGCCGCCTAGGCGTTAGGCTGCCCCCCACCGCCCAGCCTAGGCCCTAGGTGGTCCAGAAAAGTGGCCAAGCTCCCAGGCGGAGCTAGGCGGGGCAAGGCGGCCCCTTAGGTGGTCTAGGTGGGCTGAGGCTAGCCAGGCGGGATAGACGGGCCAGGTAGACCATGTTTGCTTTTGTTTTTGTTAATCACTCAATTTTGAATTATGGTTATATACTTGTTCTTTAAAATAATGGTTTGGGATAATCTTGACTTATATTAATTTTTAAACATATATATATTATATAATATCAAAATAATAATTAAAATAATTAAAAAAAAGGCAAAACACCTAGGCGGCCCCCCACCGCCCGACTAGCGCCTAGTGCTTTTTAGAACCTTGTCTAAGAGTACTTTATATAATTATATATTTATATTTTAGCGTAATATGTGGATTAATCATTTTGATAATGGTTCAAAAAGATAAATTCAACGTTTTCATTAAGTGGGTCATAAGATAGTCCTTAAAAGCCTGTTTGTATTTGATGCTACTAATCTACTTACTAGATTCCTGCAAAATCAGATTCTCACAGAATCCGGAAGCAGAAGTTAGAAGGTGCTCTTAGGAATTTAATCTAGCTTCCATGAGAATGGCTTCTGGCACTGCATCCAAACAAACTTTTGGGAGAATTTGATTCTCGCAGAACCAGGAATCAGAAAGTGGGGGCGGAAACAAACATTTAAACGGGTACTTAACTTTCCACGAGTTGAGAGTTTTAGTTTGAGTAGGAATCATTCTTGGTGCCCTAATGGATTATAGGTTATGACTTATGAGAGATCTCCTTCAACCTTATTTGCTTGAAAGTTGCTTTCTTTTGCTAATAAAGGATAAATTTTAGCCATTTAATTGTTTGTTGTTGAGACACTATACAATAAAACATTTGTTGATAGGTGGTATTTATTTGTTGAAATTCTGTGAAATCTGGAGGCTTTTTGGCTGGTGGCCCCAGTTGAGAATATTAATGCTTGGAGAGGTTTTATATTTTTGTTAGGCTTGTAAGATATAATTATCTTTCTAGACTGATTGTGAAATGAGATCTGAGTTGTAATGAGTGCTCTCCACCTTGAGGTTCACATTATTAAAGTGATAGGTCAGGGGGTGCTCAACTTGAGTGTTTAGATTGTGTGATGAGTTTTTTTTAATGGCATCTGAGAAAGTATCTGCACTTTAAATGACTATAATTTCTATTGAACCCTTGAGAAAAAATGTTTACAAATGTCCGAGCAAAATTTCTGGATTCAATTTATTCTCTGTTATTAAGCTCAAATTATGGAAGTCCAAGGCTGCAACTGCGAAACATGGATCTAGGATTGTACAAAAACTTAAAAGGATTCATTTTTCTCACTTACTATGTGGTTTTGTTATTCTGTTTTCATTAGTTGATGCCCTTTCTGGTTGCGTGAGTTGGAAGGTGGAACTCCAACCACACACTTTCAACTGTTTGGTTGTTTGACAATCCAACTGCATTTCACAGAATTTGCACTAGTGTTGTTGGAACTTGATACGCACGAGCAGTTCCAACATATCCGTATAATATGCAAGGAGTGACTAAATTCACTGTTATTGAATAACCTTGCAATGTGGATGCATTTTGAATAGTGTTTTCAGAGGCGGGGGCGTAAGGCGAGGCGTTTTGCCTGCTGTGGGGCGGGGCGTAAGCCCCAGGACGTGAGGCGTAAGCCCCATGAATTTTTATTTTTTTAATTTAAAAAAAAACATATAAATAAAAAATATTATATAAAAGAGTGAAAATAGATTAAAAACAAACAAAATAAAAAATACTATGAGCAAAGTTAGCAAACAAAGCATTTAAGCCTATAAACATGGTTGATAAATCATAAATATATAAAAAACGATAATAAAAATGAACTTGTCATTGTCTTTCAATATCATTTACGATCTAATTATAAGTTTCTAATCAAAATTCAAACTATCAATGTTTTATTCCATAGATTCTACCATTCCATACATGATACAGAACCAATTTAAAACAACTTTAGTTCCCAAAATATCATAATTGTCATTCAAAAGAGTAAGACGCATATAAAGGATCACACGGTAGCAATCAAATCATTGTTTTTAACTATGCAAACAAACTCCAGTGGAGCGTAAGCCCAGGCCATTGGGGCGTAAAAGGCGTGCCCGGGCGTTCGAGGCGTACGCCCCAGTGGTTTGGGCGTAAGCCCCATAGGAAAAAAGCCCCAGCTGAAGCCGTCCCGGGCGTTTTAGGACCGCCCCGCCCCGGGGCGAGCCCCGGGCGTACCCTGGGGCGAGTTTTTTAAAACACTGATTTTGAATGCTTTGATTTATTTGCAGCATTGAAGTTTCAAATCTGATGTTTATCTTGTATGGATTAATTTATGAAGCTTTCTTAATCAAGAGTATACCATTTCTTTTAATTTTGTGTATTCTTGTATAGCAATGAACTTCCATCACTATTTCTTTGTTAATAATAGTTAATTTTCTGTTGCCTTTCAGATCTAAGAAAATTCAGGAAATCCGATGGCTATGGTTGATGAGCCACTGTATCCAATTGCTATTTTGATAGACGAATTGAAAAATGAAGACATTCAGCTTCGATTAAACTCAATTCGTAGACTTTCTACGATTGCACGGGCTCTTGGTGAGGAGAGAACCAGAAAGGAATTGATTCCTTTTCTTAGTGAAAACAATGACGATGATGATGAGGTGCTTCTTGCAATGGCTGAAGAGTTGGGGGTGTTTATTCCATATGTTGGAGGGGTGGAATATACTCATGTGTTGCTTCCGCCTTTGGAAACACTCTGCACTGTAGAGGAAACTTGTGTTAGGGACAAGGCTGTTGAGTCATTATGTCGGATTGGAGCGCAAATGAAGGAAAGTGATTTGGTAGACTGGTTCATTCCTTTAGTGAAGGTAAGACTATAACAATTTTTATTCCTGTTGTTGCTTGATCTTCTCCCTTTTAAATTATCACTCGGGGAATGTGCATGTTGTAATTAATGGATTACAACTCTTGGGTAAACACGCTATGTCCATAATGTCCATTAGGTGTTTGGCATTGTGAGCATAGGACCATTTCTATCAAAGGCGTTTTTTATTTATCATCCTCCTTTTCTTAATTATTTTCAACTCTTAATGATATGGAAAATCATGATTTTGCATAGAATTAAAATAAAAGTTGACCAATCACTATCCATGTCCAACCATCTGTAACATACAATCACTATCTCATTTGCCTGTGACTTGGCGTGACAAATCTACTACATCGGAAAATGTTAATAAGTTCTAGATTGGGAACATAAGCATGGGATATAGTGGGGGACTAATCTGCTCTTTAGAAGTTAATAAATAAAACAGGCCTCGAAAATGCACTTTGCAGTATACAAGGTTTATTGGATCCGATGCATGTCACGATAAATTGCCTTCCATGCAGTGCATTCGAACTTTTTTTTCCTTCTTCCACAGCGTCTCCTATTCTCTCCATCTGGATCTACGAGGTTTCATGGATGTTGTGGCATGTTTTAGTATAATTAAAACCGTTGTCATTTGAACTGTTGTTTGAGGAAAGCTTAACCAGTAACTCTCCTTCATGACTCTAATGCGTGGTTTCCTTTCAAGGCCGCAAATTTGTAGAAATATGCCGAAAGCAGGTTCAATACTTCGTCAACATGCGCAATCATTTCTTTCATTTGATCTTTTTAATCAATTCTTACAATTATCTTAATGGCATTGTTTGATGAACAACATAAAAAATTTACTTGTATCTTATAATAATAGATCGTAATGTGCGAGCCCCATACCATCTATTTTGAGCCTAATTGTGTTTAATGAAAATCACATTGTAATGTTTTGGTTCAATTATACCTGCAGTTTTTTTGTTATTTTAAAATTAGTTCATATTTATTAGTTGGAGAGACGGTGAGAAGAAATTATTGAAAGAATTATTTTAGATTCTTAATAAACATTCTTGATGATGTTGCCCTTATGATAAACAACCTTATTTAGGTTTCAGCTATGAAGGATTATGCTCAACAAGTAGTTTCAGCAAATTCTTTTCAATATTAATGCTAATTGGTCATGTTCAATATGTTTTGCAAACCACTAGCAATTCTTTCATTATGGTGTTCAATAGGAAATGCATTGCAGGTGTGTGGGGTCCACGTCGGCATGTGGTCTTGCACCCCCTTGAGTTTGCACGGGAATCCCATATATGGGCTCCATAGCATTGGTGTTTCCAATACCCCTTGAGATCAAATTTTCATCATCACACAAATCGCTTCAGGAGATCCCATAAGTTAAAGCTTATTTTAAATTACACACTATCTTGCCACATAGAACTGGTGTGCCGAAGAGTTTAACTTGGCCTTATGCACAATCACAACTCACAAGTTGATCGGTTTGGTTGTGATTGATTGATCAATTGTCATCAAAGAATTTGGGCCTTTTTGTGTTTCCAAAGTAGTCACATGATCATTTAGATCTTTCAGTTTTTACAAAATATTATCGAGGATTTCATCTTGTTGACTATCAGACTTCCTATACGGATGAATCAACTAGGGATGGCAATTAAGTGGGTTACCCGGTCCGACCCTATTGGGATGGGTTTGGAATGGAATCAAATGTGTTTGGTGGGTTTGGGATTGTTTGTAGAAACTCAATCGGGTTTGGGATGGATTGGGTTTAGCCTACCCCGCTCCGAACCCGTCCCGATTACATATACGTATATTGATTAACATATACATTAACATTAGTTGCACCATATACCAAAAGTTTCCTTCTATGAATATATTTTTTAAAAGTATAGAATTTGCCTCTTTCTTAGTTAAAATGAATTTAGTTCCTACTATGATTATTGTTTCTCTTTTAGTTTTAACCCAATCCAGCCCACTTTTGATTTGCCCAGTTCAAATACAAGTTTGGGATGGGTTCGGGATAGGCCGACCCATCCCATACCCTACCTGTTGCCATCCCTAGAATCAACCAATATGGTAGAACGTTGTGGCTAAGCGGATGGTAGAACGTTGTGGCTAAACGGATGCTTTAATACCAAAATTGATGTGGTATAATACTATAATTAGCATGATAGAACTTGATACCAAATTGATTTAGGCGAAATATGAATAGATAAATACAGATCAAGATCAACTAGGAGAGATTTTCAAACAAACTTTGATTTAATTCAGATGTGGGTTTGAACTTTGATCTAAACTATAAAATTGAGTAAGAAGTTCAGAAGGTGTCTAGAAGATACTTATGATAATATGATTCATGGGTCTAAAGAAGTTTTATGCAAAATCTATGATAACTAGTAATTGAGTGGAAGTGGGGTGAATTTAAAACTTAATTTAGAATTCAGAAATCTAAAACTGTTGAAATTTGAGTCAGACTCTAGTTGAAGAGTCGTCATCAAATTATGAGGTCTATGAAGCAAATTAGGTACCTAGGAAGCAAAATTAAGGAAAACAAGAGAAAATAGGTTTCTACATTTAGGAAAAAGGGAATATAACTACTAGAGTAGTTGCCGCCTATAGCAAAAAGACTAAAAAATCAACACCTCAATTTTATGATATCGACACCATGAAAATAATAGGAAAACTTCCACACTGTTTAGTAGAAACTTTAGTGTTTATATACATGACTGTCATGAGCCAGAATCACTGAATAAAGCCTAAGAAACAACACCTGTGTTGAAGGGGAGCTGCCACCTTGAAGTAGCAAAATGCTGAAGTTTATTCATAAATCAATGTTAATTTGCAACTCTCTTTACATGTGTATATACTTGCAGATCAAGCCTAAATTCAATCTTAATTGACTTGAGAGGACTTTTAAACACTTATACACTAGAATAAGTCTCCTAAATAATGTTTTGAAAATTGACAAGAAAGTATGGAAATTACAAAAATAATTAAGAAACCAAAGAACTCTAAGACTCATACAATTAATGACTTCATCAAGGAATCCTTCATTATTTCGTAATCATATTTCGTCTATGAATCCTAATTTGTGTGTGAATCCTAATTCTTCACGGAATCCTAACTCATCAAAGAAGTTTCTTTTAAATAGACTTTGAGCAGGAACCCTATTCTAATAGGAATCAGTTTTGAACTTGGTTCCAGTACAAATTTGGAATCGAAGTTGAAGAATTGTTGAAGATTTGGGAAAACTTCTCGTTATTGTATGCCTTAATTTAGATCATGATGTGTATGACAGAGCATGTTCGGGCCTCTGAGGGTAATCTTTATGTATGCCATTCTAAGAGAGGGTGAAATTTTTTTATACCGAACAGATATTACATGACAAGATCTTGCTCCATTGCTAATGGCAGTGGGGGACTTGATATAAGGAGTTACAGTGCTATGTCATTTATATCTTTTGCTTGGAATATGGTAGTTAAAATCATTGCACTGATTTCTATGTCTATTGTACCTGATGTTGTGCGATATTACATTGGAATATGTGAAAATTTGATTCGTTCTGTCTTGGTATTGGTATAGATTGAGAATCATCTCAAATAACCTTCTTGGGCTTTCTAGTTTATCCTCTTTATGTGCTATGTTTCTGTCTTTGTTTTTCTTCCGGATGTGGTGGCCCTATGCTTTTTAATATTGGACCAGTCACATAATTCATCTTGTACCTTCTCTGTAATTCTAATGTGTTGGAGAAAAGAAATTTTATTGCAGGCTATTGTCATTTAATTCTCCCATTCAGTTGGCTTACATTTGTTGAGAACATTGGATCTTCGTTGTCAGGTGAAGTGTATGGGGTGCACTAATTGTCTGCTGATTTTTACATTTGTGATACATGCTACAAAACTTGGTGATGCATGCTACAAAACTTGGTGCAGAAACAAGCCAAAGTTATTGGTTCATGTCAGGTCATGGAATTAGTGTTAATTTCCATATGCCTATCCATACTAGTATACTACCTATGAATGCAAATTGAAAGTGGCACCTCTTTGCTGAAGCTAGTTCCTTTAGCCAATTTTGGGACCTTAAGGACTTTTCAATGCTTCATGTATTAATGTTTGGTGGTTGATTTTACATGAACGACTGCTCCAAGTTCTAGTTGGTAATTACATTAAAGGAAGCAGAAATTATGATGTCAATTGTGATGATGTAATTTCATGATGCACAAATTTTTAACTCGTTGTGCCAAGTTTTTTCATTATCATTTATGTAGACCTTTGCTTCAGTGCTACCAGCTTGTTTACTTGACTTATCCATAATAATTTAGTCATCTCATTCTTCTTGCCATCCTATTTGATTTACGTTCAGAGGTTAGCAGCTGGTGAGTGGTTCACGGCAAGAGTTTCCTCATGTGGGCTGTTTCATATTGCCTATCTAAGTACACCTGATCCATTGAAGGCAGAATTGAGGTCAATATACGGGCAGTTATGTCAGGACGACATGCCTATGGTGCGAAGATCTGCAGCATCTAACCTAGGAAAATTTGCCGCTACAGTTGAACCAAACCATCTGAAGACTGACATCATGTCAATATTTGAAGATTTAACACAGGATGGTATACTAATTTTCATTATGTAATGTAATTAACATTGGGTTTGTCAGTTATGTTAGTTTACTGAATGTCATTAATTCATGTAGTATTCATTTCCTATTCATCGTCCAAATCACTGTTAAGTAATTTTTGGGCTTGTCATGTTGAACATACAGCTGATGGTTTTTATACCTAAAGATATTATTATATACTGAGGAAGCTTGCTGTCAGCTTGTGAAAACTCTTCTATTTCTTCACTTTTTAATTAGTGTTGAGAAGAAATTTCTTGATGGTAGGCGAGGGAGGGTAGAATTGGGTAATAAGTGTAGGAGCTTATTATTTAGGATGTCTTATAGCTTATTTTATTTTGAGGCTGTTGTTCTAAAAAGCGTTTCGGGCATCATCCTAGGCGTTTTAGGCCTTAGCTCGCACCACATAAGTTGTAACCCCTTTCCTTGCGGTCCAAAGGAGAAAGATCACTTGTGTGAACGCCTGAGCCAACCACTTTAAGTTTTCTCTCTCTTATCCTTCCTGTCCTTCGCTTTAGTCTTCTCTTTTTTATTTTTCAGCTAGTACACAACTATGTTGCTACTGTAGTGTTGAAAGTTGGCCCACTATGACCGTTTGAAAGAAGGATGACAGTGGCTTCCAAGCAGCCAAGCCTATTGTGAACACTTGAAAGAACAATGACATCGATAGCATAGAAGTTCAATAAATTTTAATATAATGATTTTATGATTCTCAATCTTTGAGTGGCTGCCTTGCTGCCTTGGAACTCTCCCTTCGCTTTAGGTCTGCCTAGTGATTTTTAAAACATTGTTTGAGACTTTGTGGGTTCAGAATTCTTAAATCAAGAAATTCAATTTTAGTAGTTTGTTTTTTTATTAGCAACCCAAAAATCATTAGAGTTACTCTAGTTATTTAGATGTCTATATCCAGGGATTTTGGAGCCCTTGAATTTTTTCTGCTGTCACATAATGGGGCACATGATTCCCGGTCAACTGGGACTGTTGCCTTTTATGTGGTTTTATGAATATTCGGTCTATGGTGTTTTTGGTACTTGTTCATTGCTGTGATTATATTTCCTGATTTTCTACCTTCTGGTTTCTTCTTTTCCATTTCTTTGCTTGATATCTTTGTTTCTATGCTTCATAACACCAATATAATGCTATTTCCTTTTTTTTTTTGTCTCAGATCAAGATTCTGTCCGGTTGTTGGCTGTGGAGGGTTGTGCAGCACTTGGAAAGCTGTTGGAACCCCAAGATTGTGTAGCTCATATTCTTCCGGTCATCGTTAATTTCTCACAGGTAGACTAAAACCTTCTGGATATTTTATGTCATCTACCCTCCAAAATAAGAAAAATAGGGTTCCCTTCTTTGAACGATATGCGAAGAAGTGACTTTTGGCAACTAATAATATACTTCTCTATTTTTGTTGGCAGCAGTTACTTGTTTTACAATGTTATATGACCTTCATACTGATAGCATGTGTATTCAAATGTTGAAACAAGAAATGACCTCGGAAAAACGCTTTTGTTGCATGGTAGACTGTATCTTTTTCTTTTTCTTGTTTTTGAATAGGACAAATCTTGGCGTGTCCGCTATATGGTTGCAAATCAATTGTATGAGCTGTGTGAAGCTGTTGGCCCTGAACCTACCAGGTAACACTCAACAAAATTCTGCAAATCATTCCTACATTTATCCATATAGCATTTTCTGATCATTGTGCTTTTTTATAAAATATATATATACCGAAGCCATTTAATATGGGAATGTTGCTCAATTTTGGGGGCTTATGATTTGTGATGTAGAGAATAATTCATTTTCCCTATTATTGCATTCTACCCTTGGCTGCATGAGCTTAAACTGTCTATCCAAAAAGTTTGTCCCCCTATTTGCCAACTGGCCTTTTAGGTTTCTTGGAAGGTCCCTTCCTTGCCAAGCTAACTTTTTCTAGGTTTTTGCCACTGATGTTAGGTCAGACCGCCGGTCAGGAACTTCTTGTCAATCTTTTTTTGGAGCCTTCTTTATCAACATTGTGCTCCATAGTTGACCTCATCTTAATGGGATAAGACTTGGACGATTATAATGCGGATGAAAGTTGGTTGATTGTTCCTCCTATTTCTGAGATAGCTTGTATGTTGTTGAAGGGCGGAATTGGTGCCTGCTTATGTTCGGCTTCTTCGTGATAATGAGGCTGAAGTACGTATAGCAGCTGCAGGAAAGGTGACGAAGTTTTGCCGGATATTGAACTCACAACTCTCGATTCAGCACATTCTTCCATGTGTGAAGGTATATCTACTATAATTATGTTATCCTATTCCTGGTTGGCGGTCAGTGCATGTGTTATTGTTTTTTAGTTCTTTCATACATTTTGAAATTCATGTGCACAAAATGTTACCATCTCCAGGAATTGTCCTCAGATTCTTCCCAGCATGTTCGCTCGGCTTTGGCTTCCGTAATCATGGGCATGGCACCTGTCTTAGGAAAGGTACAAAGACATTATAAGTCTACATGAAATTGAAAAAATAGTTAAACTCATGCATCCTCTATGTTCTTCCCTGTAAACGTAGAATTAGGGGTGCATGGGGTGGTGTGGTTTTGAGTATAGTTACCAAGTCGGAGTTCGGGAATTATTCGTTGGACCTCAGATTTGGAATACATTTAGAAAATTTGGCAGTAGTTCAGGGGAAAATTCAGGACAATAAAAATAAATTTAAAATATAAAGTAATTAATAACATGAAAATAACTAGTATTGATCTAACAATTTCATTTGATGATTCACTTATTATTCAAAAGTCACTAGGTTTAATACATCTCATCATCCTCCATAAGGTATAAAAGATCAAACATGACAAAAAACTCAACAATTCGATGAAGTTCGGGAAATATTAGGAACACTCAATAATTTGGAAATTTGTTCATGTATCAAACGGCACTCTCTCCAAAAGCATGATTCATGAATAGTTCAGCGAAGTTGTAACACTGGTTCTGAGCACAAATTCACTATTAAATCATGCTTCTCAAATTTGATTTGACATGGTTTATCAAGCTTTAGTGCACAACTTATGGCCCCATTTCCGTCCACTAAAAGCATTGACTGGTTTTCATGCTCTTAACCTCTAATTTCTTGAGCATATTCATGAAAATATACATTTTAAGTCTTAAATGGTTGAGTTTTCGGCTTCTGTTTGGTTTTAATGGCACATTGTTAAGATGTCAACTATCTTTCCCACATGCTAATGGTGATGAGAAACAATGCATTTGTTATACTTTGCATATTTCAAACTTTTGATTACAAGTTCCGAGTTTATGACAAATATATTTTTACCAACTCTAGGAGTTATTCTCCAACTCCGTGTGACTCCCTTGCACTTGCTTCACTTTGTTGTGTGATGAGAGTTGAATACAGGTGTACCAAAGTTTGACTCAAGAGTACACATTTTGGAGCATTAGTCGTAATTTTTAATAATAGTTTTATACTTTATTTTTATATTTTGTTCCTCGGGACATATTTGTAATGTAGTAAAAAAAAGTTTCAGATGTGACTGTAAAGAGCCAGTATAATGGATTTGTATAATGAATCTTAATCCCTTGAGGGTAGGAAATTCAAAAGGTGATGATTTGGAAGTCCTGGTATGATTTGTTTATTATGATTTTTTTGATCGATTATTCTGATCATTTTTTGTGGTGAGTTTAGGTATCTTATTTCAATGAAAAAGTGATTTGAGTCAGATTAATAATATATTGGATTACAGAAGTTTGAAGTTTATTAGAGTTGGGGTTTGAGTTTATTTGAGAGTCCATATGTATACATGTTAGTGGAGTTTTAAGTGAGTTATAATTTTTTATGAAATCATGAATATTTTGGAGGTTTCCTTTTTTCAGAGTGTGCACACTTTTTTCTCAATCCTTGGTCATTCCCATGATACAATGTCGTGAAACCCAAGGTTTGTAGTTTCGGATTCGGTCCGCCCACTAAGGATCGATTTCGGTTGGTTTCAGAGTTTCGAATCGAAGTTTCGGTGGTTTTGGTTTCGTTTTTAAAAAATTTAAAATAATTAAAAAATATAAAAATAAATTAAAATAATTACACCCGGTACCCAGATCATATTGTTCTTGTTTTCAAAAGAGTAGGGCTTTTGCTTTACCTCGACTTTTTGTCAAAAAATTGAAAAATCGTTATTTTGAATTTTGGCCAAGTCTAGAGGAAAAAATAGTTCTTGTGAAAGAATTTTTTATAGATTCAATATATTTTACCACTCGTTGATTTTTTACGTTGGTTTTATACTTCTAGATTTTATGAGATTTTTTTTTCGGTCTAAAATGCTTGGAGGTTTTTGTTCCACTGAACTTTATTTTTTAGCAAAAAATTATAGTCTGATTTTGTATAGGAACTAAAAAATTACATTTTGATTACTTTGGTTTTTGGATTTTCTATTATTTTTATTAAATCCAATTGGGAGGGTATTTGTTTTATATACGTAAAATAACTTGAAGTAAGTGGAGAACATAAAGATCATTTACTTGCATATTTTTTATGTAAATATGGTTGTCAAGCTGTTTTGCTGAATACACCTTATCTTGAAACCCAGTTCGTATTTTTTGAGTTCTGAGTTGGAAACCCGAAACCTGGAGGGTTTCGGGTATGGTTCTTGCCGAAACAGAGCTGAAACTCAAAACCCTAACCTTTTGGCGTGACGCTTTGAGGATGTTGTAAGATGTGATTTCTTCACTGGTTGCGTACTTACGTGGTTTTCCCTTTGTGTTTGTTTCATTTTCATTTTCTTTCTAGCTTCCCTCATACACTCTTCTAGCATCCTCCATCCTACATCCATCACAAGCATAAACTTATAGCAGGCCCACGCCCTTGCTGCCCAGAATATCTGTTGCAGAAAATCCAAAATAACAAGCATCTATCATCGTAATTTCATCCCTAAACAATTGTTGGGTTTAAAATCCTTTTAACAACATATTCCCATCTAAAGCCCTAGCATCCCTCCAATTTGTGTATGATTCCGCAAACCTTCGACATACAACTTTAGCAGAAATTGATGTTTATGATTCTATATTTCAGGACATAGCATATTCCTAAACCAGGACCCTACATTGCCCATAGCCCGACGTCATTGTGGACCAGTGGTGCATGATTTTGTTTGCGGGATGAATATATACCCCATATCTCTCCTGCGTCACTTCGGTATCAAAGCTTTATCTCCAATTCTTCATGCTTCCCCTGTATCATTGTGGTTTTGTAATTTGACAGTGATTGCATAATTAAGTAGATCAGTCTTGCACAATCCTGCGAAATGCTACCAAACTAAGCATTCGCCCCGGTTTGCTACATTTTGGTTGTTGACGATGCTGCAATGTGGTGACATATGAGTTTTGTGTTTGTCTTGAATACTCATACTGAATATGCAAACATTTCTTTGATTTTAAAATTTCAAGCCCTTACATGTCATGATGCATCTGATGCAAGCCAATTGGATTATGTTATAGATTTTCCTGTCTCTTCCTGTGGATTCACCTTAAGGTTCGCACAGTGCATGCTTAATTGCCAATTGATTTCTAGGATGTCCTCTTCTGAATCTCTTTATCCACTCAAAAACTTTGTAGCCGCAAGTGCTTATTGAACAATCCTGGTATCTTATTGCTCCTTTATGTTATTCTTCTTTTCTTTTCCTGGCTATTCAAGATAGTGATTGCTAGTGCATGCTGTGGAACGATCTATGCTCAAGAGTTACATCTCTACTTCTAGGGACAATCTTATGAATTAATATAGAGCCATCAAATTCCGTTACATGCTATTACAACACCATTTCTGTTTATGCTTTGTTACCTGCATGTATTTCTCATCATTACTTACTGATATTTTGACATTTCATTGTGTTTATGCTGAAGCTAACTAGCTTTTGATGTTGTAGGAAGCAACTATTGAACAACTTCTTCCAATTTTTCTTTCTCTGCTGAAAGATGAGTTTCCTGATGTTCGACTCAATATTATCAGCAAGCTTGATCAAGTGAATCAGGTGAACATTTTTTGGATGGCTTCTTCCAATGCAGATGATTTAATTAGGGTTGATTTTGTTTTGTGAAGTGCACAAATAGATACACAATTCCAACGGTTCTTTTACCTTATTTTTTATGAAATGCTTGAAACAAATTTTTAGTTAGAGTTAATTAGAGACAAATATGATGGCCTCTTTATTTATATCTATGCTCTCTTTCCTCCTATTACTTTTTCTGAGGATTTCTCATTTTGTATATGAGATGAAAAAGTAATCAAACAGGCGACAAAGGTAATGTTATAAAATGTCATTCTCTTAACTGATCTAGGGATTTTTAGGTATTATATTGTGTCATAAATGCCTTGTTGTATTGAGCTTACTATAATATCTACAAAATTTTCCTCCGTACAAATGCTTTTTTCCTAATATTTTGTACTTATGTGAGTCTCACATATGGCATTTGCCAGAATTTCGTGTGCAACATGGTGTCTCATAGCTGACAAACTCCGATCAGTCATGTTTTACAAAATCTACAATAACTTAAGATGTAATGAAGAAGTTGTAAGAGATTTGTGCGGATCTTATAAATATTGGTAATAAGAAGATTTTACAATGCTCTGCGAAAAATAAGATTTTACAAGAATTATGTTCTTTTTGTATAAGAATTTGGGAGGACAATAAATAAACTGAAACTTTTTTTTTTCATTAGGATGCAATATATATATATATATATATATATATATATATATATATATATATATATATATATATATATATATATATATATATATATATATATATATATATATATATAAGGGGATGCTTAGGTGCGGTCCGCAGCCGTCCGATGCACCCGCCGTGTGCATCAGATGCACGGAGTGGTGCATCGGACGGCTGCGGACCGTAGACCGCACCTAAGCATCCCCCTATATATATATATATATATATATATATATATATATATATATATATATATATATATATATATATAGAGAGAGAGAGAGAGAGAGAGAGAGAGAGAGAGAGAGAGAGAGAGAGAGAGAGAGGGCTGATTGGTTTAGCTGTGAGTGTTGGGGGAGAAAATGCGCTGTGATTGATTTGACCACACCCACGAAGTTTTGGAATTTGATGAAATTTGGTGAGGATGTTGTCTAGGGTAAGATGATCATCCTCACCAATTTTCATCAAATTCCAAAACTTCTAGGGTCATCAAATGGTAGAAGCAAAATCTGCAGATTTAACGGTGATTGTGGATGTTAGATTTTGCTTCTACCTTTTATTGACCCTAGAAGTTTTGGAATTTAATGAAAATTGGTGAGGATGATCATCTTACCCTAGACAACACCCCCACCAAATTTCATCAAATTCCAAAACTTCTAGGGGGGTCAAAATACCCGCAGCTCACTTTCAAAAACGGTAGCTCACAGCTCACTGTAACATTCCTCTCTCTCTCTCTCTCTCTCTCTCTCTCTCTCTTTCTCTCTCTCTCTCTCTCTCTCTCCATATATATATATAAATAAAGAAATTTGAACTTTGTAGTACATTTGAAGAAATTGTTAAAAACCGGGAGGGCGTTATATTTTTTTTGGTGTTGTGAAAGGAGTTGGGGAGCTTGTACAAGGATAAAAAAAATAAGGCTCTTGTTTCTTGAATGAAAAGCTTCTTAGAAAGGCATTGTGATGGTTGTAACCATAGTTACCAAGTCGGAAAACGGGAAAAAAACGGCACGGGAAAAAATCAGAAAGATACGATGAAAACGGAAAAAACGGGAAAAAACGAGAAAACATCGGAAAAAACAAAAAAAATCTTTAAAATTATACCAAGTATGTATATATGTCATTTTCCAACATTAAGTAATCAAAAGTTCAAAACATATAGCATATGCATTTAGTAAGCACGAAGAAAATAAAACTTGAACCCAATTTAAACCTGGACCAAACTTGACGAGTTTTATACGTGTTTTATACGCGTTTTATACACGTTTTTCCCGTTTTAAACGCGTACGAACATTTTTTTTCTTCAAAAAAATGAGTTTTTTTCCTGTTTGCTACGACTTCGGATCGATACGCGTTTTTTTTATAAAAACGGCCGATTTGTTAACTATGGTTGTAACGTAATTGTTGCTTAACCATTTATTTAGATGAAGTTCTTCCGAGAAAATCACACTGGAGAAGATTGTGGTTCTGGGTAGATCTATGTTTGAGGATTCACTATAATATGCAACATTTTGGCTGAATTGTTCGAATTTTATATTGCCAGACTTGTTACTAATGTTAGCTAGTAGTTTTCCTCCATCATTTCTATCAATTGCACTTAATAAGAATAGAAATATGTCGTTACTCCTTCCATATAGCGTGAAATTAAAAATTAGTTTTAAACTTCTAGTGCTCTTTTATTGTCTCCATTTCATTGTTTGCTTTCGATATACTCATAGTAGCTTTAGATGAAATGATTGAATCTAAACCCATGATGTCCGCAATTGCCAAAATATTTCATTTTGGGTCAAGTGTCACACGTCCACTAGCATGATGTTCTAGTTTCCCGCACACCAAGTCCATTTCTTTGTTGTGATTTTAAATGAACAATGTAACATGCTACTCGAGTCTATCAGTGCTAGAGGTTTTTGAGAGACATCCACTCCTCGACTTTCTCCATAGCATTTTGGAGTTAGGGTTTTGAGTTACCTCCGGCTCCTCCGCGACGTCGATATTGACCTATATCGAAGTTGGCAACTGTGTTTCCACCTCAGAGTTATGGTGTGAGAAGCTCTCCTTTCTTTTGTTTTTCGACTCCTTTCCACTTCAGAGCTATGGTGTGAGAGGTTCGTTTTTGTTTTTCTAGCTCCAAGTTATTTTTTCCTTGCTTTCGCTAGTGCCTCTGGGAGTGTCAGCGAAAGCGTGATCATTCCTACTCATTCCAAAGTTTCCGATGATTGTCGTCTGACAAGATTGTGTGTGCCATTTGTTCAGCATCAGGCCTCACCGCCCCTTGCACTGCATAATTTTGCTTTAATTTGTGCCTTGCACCCCGCGCATCTTGCACGCTTGTGCATTCACATTTCTTTCTCTTTCCAACCATGCTTTGGTATTCTACATTGTCATTCTTCGTTGAGTCGTGAATTACTTTTTGCTTGCCGCGTTGTTACTTTTCATTGAGTCGTGCTTTACCTTCCACTAGTCGGGCTATCATTCTTCATTGAGCAGTGTTTTTCTATTCCAGGCTTGCTTGTTCTTCGTCGAGAGTATGTTTGCCTCCAACTGCGCTTATGTCTTCCAGAGTGTCCGAGGTCCTTTTTCATCTGTAGGCTGCAGTTCTCCATTGAGGTCATTTTTTGTGGCTTCTTTAGCCATCAACACTATCGTCGGAGGCGTCTTACATGGATTGGATTGTGGTCTGTGTCCTTTCAACTTGCTTTGTAGACTTAGCACTTTAGCCACCACGTCTCCCGCTTACTCCTATGGTCCTACCTGGGGTTCAATGTTCTCTCAACATTCCTCCTTTCCTATCGACGGATCTATTGTTTATTCTTTCTTCAGGCAAGGGGAGGTGTTTGAGATATCAATATGATGACCCTTTTTAGGTCATCCTGGCACTTTTGTGCTAGCTCCTTTACAAACTCAACGTGGTACCCCACCTAGAGGTGTGCTGAGATGTACATATTTACCTTCTATATGTCGGTTAATATAGTTTTCCTTCTATTGTTATGTGGTATTCTCACCCATAGGTGAACACACCCAGATGTATCCCTTTATATTTGCCCTTGGTGCCGTAACACTATTGAGCTTGGCCTTTTGCATGGTGGGCCCTTTGGGCTTTTCACCATGGTAACACAACTAAAGAACCGAAAAAGAAACAAAAATGGTGTCCATTATCTACAATCTCGACAAGCAAGATACTTGGTTTAAGAGCCCAAGGTAGAGTTGGAGAAGGAAGACTCTTCATTCCAGCTCTGGTGTTGCTCATACGCCATTCCTTGGGCGTATATGGAGATCAAAATAGTTGGAAAATTAACATATGGGTATAATCTTTAGCAGCGGAAGCTGGGTGGATTTCATGTGCACCCCATCGGTTGGCAGGCTTCATGTGCATGCACAATGAATGAGATGGATCTACATCATCAGCTTATAGATGATATTCTTGTGACAAGTAGAAACCAAAGATGTTTTCAGATTAGTATAGATAGGCTACATCATCAAGCAATAAATTTGAGGGCTAATTTCATGACACCATAATAAGTGATTGATATTTTGATCAACTCGAACTGGACTTCATGAATCTCATCTCCACAGGACTCATAATGTTATTAGTAGCAATTGAATTTGTTCGAATGTTTTTTTCAATTTAAATTTTTAGGGATATTCTTTATAAATATTAGGGTCTTAATTTTCAATTAGGATTGAATTTGGTTCAAAGACTCAATTTTCGAGTCTCATAGCAGACATCACTTCTGTTGGCCAAAACTTCATATAGTTATGTTTTAGGTTTACAGTCAATCATATTTTTGATGTGTTAGGCTTAGAGCCACCAACTAAGTCTATTTTAACCAAACTATCATAGAGTGATGTTACTAGGACGGCCCTAGGGTTGTACATATGTTTATTTTGTTATATCTAGTTATACACAATTATTAATGGTAGGATTAGTTTGATTAAAATGTAAATTACATTGACCTCCCATGAGGTTTGCCTAAATTACGCAGATCTCTGCAATTCTGGTATTTACACCGACCTCTCCTGTCAGCACTGCCCCCTTAATTCCGTTTACGGTGTAGAAAAGGCCCAAAAATGTCCTCAATTCAAATGAGTAAAAGGTGAAGTCTAATTCCCTAAGGTTAGTTTTTGGTATTCCCTAAGAGGGTTGTTTGGGTTTTCCAAAATTTTTATTGCTTACATTAGCACTTTTGGTGTGAGATACTAGTGGCTCACTAACGGAGGGGGAAATCGGTTACCAAAAACTGAAGCAGAGGGGAGGCCAGTGTAAATACTAGAATTGTAGAAGAGGTTTGCACAATTTAGGTAACATTAGGCGAGGTTAATGTAATTTACCATTGATTAAATCATTGGATTAGGTTAAGATATATATGGATATATATGTCGTGGAGAGTTCATTCCATGGATTCTGATTTGATTACCAAAGAATAGTTTCATCTCTTTCTCCGCTCTCTAGTCTTTTACTTTGCTTGGGTTTTGTTTTTTGGTCATGGATTCAACCCTAGACTCAATCACAATTTTGCTCACTGGTGGTGTAATTGGACTGATGTTTCTGTATATGCTTAATTGCATCGTCATAATACGTATCCAACTTGGTGACATCACTAACACTGGACACTTGGATATTTCTCTGGCCTTATTTGGTTATTTTGAAAATTTGTATATGTTCTAGCTAAGATTTCGTATTTCCTTGCAGGTTATTGGTATTGACCTGCTGTCCCAATCATTATTACCAGCAATCGTTGAGCTTGCAGAAGATAGACATTGGAGGGTTCGGCTTGCTATAATTGAGTATATCCCTTTGTTAGCAAGTCAGTTAGGTGTAGGATTTTTTGATGATAAGCTCGGTGCTCTTTGCATGCAGTGGTTGGAAGATAAGGTACCACATTTATTCTATTAGGACTAAATCTTGTCTATTTCCTTTTATGCTCTGTTCTCTCTTTTAATTTTTTTCGTACCATTATATTCTATTTGTTAAATATTGTTTTATCATTGCTTGTTTATTCCTTTATGATAACTGTCATAGATATATGTGATTTCCATCTTTCTGGACGCTCTTATTGACTAGGAAAACCATGGGTTTGGTAAGGTTTAGTTATTTAAACACTAGAAACATCTTTCTTGACGATAATAATGTTGATGACGTTGCAAACCTGCTTGTGTTTTACACCTCTTGAATGCTAATGTCCATCCAAGTGTTTTCTAGTTCAACTGGCCTTGCTTGCTTCTTTGCTTACCCAAGGTCCAAGGATATGTGTACTCTTTTTGAAGCATCTATAGATCAGCTGGCCAAACAGAATTTCGCAATGTTGAGGTTCTGATGAAACCATGGTTATCCCTTGGATAAAAAATATTATATCTTTTTTACTTGGCCCCTTTTTTTATGAGTCGGACCACACAATAAATGACGATTTTGAGTTCTGAGGTGTGCATCTGACCGGTGGTTTGGTATGTGATCACGACCATGGGTATAGGACGATTAATTCACATTTCCAATTTGCCAAAAATATAAAAGTGAAGCAACAAATGGTATAGTATACGATCATTTGATTCTGTTTAACGTTTCATTTAGTACATGATCTACTGAATATTAGCAAAAGCAACAAGCACTAAGTTTTGTAGTTTACAGTCAACAGGTTAACCAATAATACTTTTTTTTTCTTTTCCCACAGGTCTTCTCCATTCGAGATGCTGCTGTCAATAACTTGAAGCGCCTTGCAGAAGAATTTGGCCCAGAATGGGCCATGCAGCATATAATTCCACAGGTTTGATTCGATGATTGTCGGTTGCCACTTGTTACTGCCCTACTAGCCTTACTGCTATAGTCATATGTTCAGTGTCTCTTGTTTAATGCATCTATAGATACTTATACAGCTGAGGCCTCTGCCACGTGTCAGCCTTTCCAATCCCCCCCCCCCTTTCAACAAAATGAGGTGCGGGGTCAATCCATCAAGTGGCATAATAGCCGACCGTGCATTGCATGGGATTAGTACTAGTTTTATATATAACCTATTCATATTTGTAACCAACATTTCTTAACGAGAATATCAACTGATGATCCTAATATTTAGTCATCCCCTTTGATCATATTCTTTATACTAGCTTTAAAAATTGGGACTTCAACGATTCAATCATTGGATATCAACCATGCAAATTCCTGCAACAGATCTTGAGACCTTAGCTTCTCCAGAAATTTAATAGGCTGCATTATCTAATGAAGAGGTGACTGGGTACCCTAAAAGGAAAAAAAATGTCATAAAAATATTGGACTTTATAATAATAGATGGATGGGGCATAAAACAAAGGCTCTTTCTAAGATGGATGTAAGTTGGTATCGTCCGTGTCATTAAGAAGGGCTCTTGATAAGTAGGAAATTCAACTAGCTGGGGGGAAGTTGAAACCAACATTTTTTTTTCCCCGCAAACCTACTAATGCTGGTGAAAATTATATTTTATCTTCCGAAGGGGTTTGATGCTTACGCTACTGTCCTTCGTCGCTGCTTAAGGGATTGTAGGGTTATATTGGTGCTTCAATTAAAGGTTGCATTCATTGTCATCATGATTTCACCATAAACTTCTTCGCAAGCTTCAAATTATTGTAGTTCATCCTCTATCTCAAACTTTCTACACACGGGACTCTCCTTGCTAGTGATCGCTGTTGTACTTGGTGATTTTATTTTTAATCGGTTCCTCAAATTTCGAGCTCCTATGCTTCCTCTGTGATCATGATTTTTTTTTTCTTCTCATAAATTGTTAGCTTTCTTACTTGTACCGCTCATCTTGTGTCCTTAAGACCATAATTACCAAGTCGGAAAACGGGAAAAAAATGGCAAGGAAAAAAAATCGGAAAGATAAGATGAAAATGGAAAAAACGGAAAAAAACGAGAAAACATCGAAAAAAACAAAAAAAAACTTAAAAATTATACCAAGTATGTATATATGTCATTTTCCAACATTAAGTAATCAAAAGTTCAAAACATATAGCATATACGTTTATTAAGCACGAACCAAATAAAACCCGAACCCAATTTAAACCCGGACCAAACCCGATGTGTTTTATACGTGTTTTTCCTGTTTTAAACGCATATAAAACGTGTACATAAAAAAACAAGTTTTTTTACTGTTTGCTACGACTCCGGATCGATACGTGTTTTATACGCATTTTTTTTAAAAAAAACGCCCGATTTGGTAACTATGCTTAAGACTCCACCTCCTCTTTGTTGAACATTTTAAGCCATATGACACAATGACCTTATTGTTGTCTCATAACATTTTTCCAAGTCCCAAAGAAATGCTTTGATCACATAATGTCACAAGCAAAGATTGAAATCTCGAGAAATCTGTTTTTTTTTTAACGGGACTGAAACAAAATATTGTTGCCGAAACCAGCGAAATATGCTGGCCGATAAAGGGTGATCCTTGAAAAATGGGATATTTCGCAAAATTTTGTGCCTAATTTCTCGCTTTTCTGATATGGAGCCGAAATTCAAAATTTCCTTGGTTAGAATCGCCTCTCCCCTTCATCCACCCAGGTCAAATCTGATCAGATATCATCTTGGTCTGTCCATTTTTTGTATGGTAGATCAAGATACCGTTGAATGATCAAACTGGGTTCTTCTTTGCCACATCATTCATGATTTGAAGCCTCATTTTCGCTTTAGACGAATCATGTGGATATTATGTTGGAATGAAAAATTTCATATGAAGAGTACTATTATGTTTTTCTCTCTCCATTTTTGTAGGTGTTGGACAAGATCAACAATCCCCATTATTTGTACCGCATGACCATACTACATGCTGTTTCTCTCCTGGCCCCTGTAATGGGTGCTGATATCACATGCCAAAAGCTATTGGCCGTGGTCGTCAATGCCTCAAAGGATAGGTAAACACTGAACTTCCATACCCAGCCGACAGCTGGTCCTTTCATTTTCATCCATAGAACAACTTTGCTGACCAATTTCAGAACATTAGCAGGGTACCAAACATCAAATTCAACGTCGCAAAGGTGTTGCAGTCCCTCATACCCATCCTTGATCACTCAGTAAGTAGTATTAAATACTGTGGTAGTGAGTTTTTTTTTCACCTTCTTTGACATGGATTCAAGAAATCTTGTGATTGCAGGTGGTGGAGCAGACGGTCCGACCATGCCTGGTTGAACTCGGCGAGGACCCTGACGTCGATGTCCGGTACTTTGCTGGCCAAGCTCTCCAGGCTTGCGATTCGATCATGATGTCGAGCTAGGCAACTGGTCGTAGCCTTGTAATCTCTGCCATCCGATGTTTTGAATTTTTCCTGGTTTTTTTTCCCCATCTGTGACTTTCTGTCTGCTTCACTGAGGAGTTTCAGTTTCAACGATCGGGTACGTGATAAACGAAACGAAACGGATGCAAGTTGTTGCGGAGTCCTCTGTATGTGCTTGTGGTGTGTCCTATTTGTAAGTGTGTACTGAGGAGGTGGAACAGTAATTCTTTTTAGCCTTGTAGAATCACAAAAAAAAAACTGGCATGCTATGGGCTTTTGGTTTTGGAGTTGCAGCAGTATTGACTCAAACCCTGTGCAGTTTCTGAAGTAAAACCGATTAGATTCCGTTAGTGATTTTACATAATTGATTGTTTAAATAAATTTATAATTGGAGCTAAATAATTAATTTGTAAAAATAAGCAAATTCAGCTATTCAAATTGATCTCGAACTTCATGAATTCTTCGAAGTGAAGGTTTTAACTTCTTGGACTTTTATTGCAATAGATGTTTGGCTTTCCATTTATGTGCGGCAGCACCCAAGGAACAAAAAATTGATATATTTTGCAGAATTTTGTAAAATATATCGTTCTTCCATGATACCGAAAAGAAGTGACAGCTCGAGAAAAGCAGCTCATGAAAGCTTCAGGAATTGGTGGCTGCAATCGTGGGCAATGTGAAGATTACCGTGCCCGGTCTAACCCAGTTGAAGCTAAAATAGAAGAAGGGGTTGAAGTCTGGCAAGAGTGTGTAGGCGAGAGGGTGCCGACAGGGAGGTACAATTCTAATATGAGAATGTTTTGTTGTTTCATGTATAGAAGAGATTGCATCAAAAATGGCAATGGTTAGTAGCGGTATGTATGTCGAATAGGGGTGGCAATCCTTGACCCGACCCGAAGTCAGCGGGTTTGGGTTTGGCCTAAACGGGTTCGGGTCATAAACGGGTCGACCCGATTGACCCGTTTATTTAATGGGTCGGGTTCGGATTTGTACTTATAACCCGATTGACCCGATTTGACCCGTTTAACAAATGGGTCGTGTCAACCCGACCCGAGCCAACCCGACCCAACTCAATCAAATCCGGCCCAATCTGACCTGTCTTGACCCAATCCTACAGGTTTAAATGGGTTTTGTTGACCCAACTCGAGCCAACCCGACCCGACACAACTTGACCCGTTTAGTAAACGGGTTAAACGGGTCGGGTCGGGTCAACCTGTTTATTAGATGGATCGGGTTTGGGTTAGTTTTTGACCCGTTTATTAAATGGGTCGGGTTTGGGTTGGGTGTTTTGCCCTTATACCTATGTCTCAACCCGACCCATTGCCACCCCTAATGTCGAAAAGAATACCTTTTAGATTTCTTGGCATGTCGTTTTATGCCAAGGTGCGTTGGTTAGGTTTTCGGCATCAATCTTAGAGGGTTTATGCCAAGTTGATAGTCGGCCGAAAAATTCTTGATTATCGATCACATGACACGATGCTATCGTCATCATTGATTATGCAGCAAGTTCGGTCATGACCAGTGTTTTCAAAACCAGATCGGAAGACGAACCGAAAAGACATCCGATTCGGTCCAAATCGGGTCAAACCGATGGTTTGACCGTTTGAACCGTATGAAAATATGTTTTTTTAAATAGATATTTACTAAATTCTTCAATGACAAGGTTTGATTCCTGAGTTAACATACAAACCGGTTTATTCAAAGACCGAACCGAAACATGTTCTGGTTCCGATCCAAACCAATTAAACCGCACGCCCGGTCCGGTCTGGTTTTCAAAACACTGGTCATGACTCACACGCCGACCCAACCATTGGGAGCCGAACAAGCCATTTGAGTGCACGTGACAATCACATGCTTCTACTCAAAGGCGATTAAATGAACGGGTGGTTTGACCCGACCCATTAGTTAAACATGTTGTTAGAAGGGTTGGGTTGTACATGGATTGACCCAATCCAATAAATAAACGGGTTGTAAGTGGGTCATGTCGGGTCAATTGGGTTATAGATTTAAACCCAAACCGATTCATTAAATAAACCAAGTGACAAATGAAAGAAACAACAGTGAATACATGAGAAGGCAGCCTAGGTCTGGAGCATGCATTGTGCAAGAGAAAGAGCAAAGGGACAGGAACTGCATTGCATGGTATATACGGATGGATGGATACAAGATGAGATGAGTAGCAGGTCCAACCCATTGAACACTTCTTCCTATAAATACTTCCATCACCAATCTCCTCTCCCATCAATGATTCTTCTCCTCTCTCCTTTCCTCTTCAAAGCAAAGCAAAGCAAAGCAATGGCTTCTTCCAAATTCCAATGCCTTCTCTTCTGTCTACTCCTCGTTGCCGCCATCCATGCCGGCGACCCTGACACCGCGTCTGATTTTGTACTCCCAAAACGAGCCACCCTTAATGCTTGACTTCTTCACCTTTGGAGGACTCCAGCAAGCAATATGGGGTGCACCATCAAAGGGTGTTGCGTTCATGGTGACCAAGGCGAGCCAGGCGGAGTTCCGACGTAGATGGGTTAGAGCGTCTCATTAGCCGTCCGGCCTACAGTTTGCGGCTGGCAGTGTCAACGCGCCCCACACCCATCCTCGCGCTGCTGAGTTGTTGCTGGTGGTGCAAGGTTCGTTGACTCCAACAACAAGCTCTTCACTCGGAGGCTCAGGACAGGCAAGGTCTTTGTGTTCCCCAAGGGCCTGGTGCACTTCCAGACGAACCGAGATCCCTGCAAGTACCTGATCGCTGTTATATCGGCATTCAGCAGTGCTAACGCTGGCACCGTGTCGCTTCCTTTGATGTTGTTTGGCATTGGGATCAACACTTACTTGCTAGCCAAGTCCTTCAAGGTTGATGCTCAAACCATTGACAAATTTGTTTGGTCTACCACCAAGGGTTGATCCAGTAGAGTCTTGCATGTGTTATCTGTTTGTTTAATGTTTTAATGGTTGTTGTGTGGAGATTGTTTTATGTGGTTTTATGTGGTATTTGAATTGATGTATTTTTGCCAAGCATTGAATAAATTAAACTTTTTGTTCTTCATGGCCAATTCTACCCCTTCTTTCTGCCTAATCACTTTCCTCGCAAAAATTTAAGCATTGCCGATCCTTGCCTACTCACGAAACATTAAGACATGAAATTTTTGATAATTATGGTGCATACTTAATTTGGTAAACGGATTAATTTTTTTTGTACTGATGGTACTCGTGAGTATCTTCCCTCTGAGGTTTGTGACATCTTTTTCACTCATGGTACTCTACTACATCAGTCATTTCCCTATACACATTATTAAAATGGGGTAGCTGAAATAAAATATCTAGCTCACATTTTCGAGACTCCTCGGTCTCTCTTGTTCGCCACCTCTGTTCCTTGTCGGTTCTGGGCGAAGGTAGTCCTCTCTCATCCGTCCACCTCTGTTCCTTGTCGGTTCTGGGCGAAGGTAGTCCTCTCTCATCCGTCCACCTCATCAACCACACTCCCTCTTCTCTTAAATCTAGTAAATTATTTTTTTAGATATTATACACCGCCGTCCCTCACTATCGTGTCATAATAACTTTTTTTTTAATACCTTCTTCATCTTGCTTCCTCCTAGCGAGTGGGCACTCTTCGGTTAGTTAGGCGTCTCTTTTAAGGGATAGCTCTGAGTATACGGTTTGGCATAACCCTTCAGCTCGTTGTATATGTATCTCTCATGACGTGACCTTCATTAAGCACACTCCCTTATACTTAGGGTTTTCCATAGAACATGGTTTATCATTTCTTACCATTCTGAGTCATCCACCCCTCTAGTATCCTCTTTCGGGATCTTAGTACCCTCTCCCTCTTCTGTAACGACCGGCATTCCAGAGTGATTTCGCCAGAGCAACCCAGATTTTTTTAATATTATTTTAATATATTCAATGTGATGCTACTGGTTGTGCTTGGACTGGACTAGGCAGTGGCTCCCGGGTACGAGTCGCAGGGCTGCAACTGAGGTGTAGTCACATGAGCACATGAGCACGTGTATCGAGGCGAGTCATGAACGATTATTTTTTTATTATTTATTTTATTGTGGCGGGTCTATCGGACCTGGCGATGTTCGCAAGCAGGCGTGTCTCGACGTGAGTCGAGTTCGAGTCAGGCGCGACGCGGGCAACACCAGGAAAAAAAAAAAACTAAAAACTAAAACTAAAACCCAACCCAACCCCCCTTACCCGAACCCGACCCCAGCCCAAACCCAAACCCACCCAGTCTCTCTCTCTTCCTCTCTTCTCCCCCATCTCTCTGATCTCTCTCTCTCATCAGACCCCTCTCCCTCTCTCTCGGATCCTCTCTCTTTCTCTCTCTTGGATCTCCCTCACCCTCTCACCCGACCCTCTCTCTCTCCCCCCCCCAAACCCGATCCGACCCGGCCCTCCCCCTAAAACCGCCGCCCGAGCCGCCCCTCCCCTCATCCTGAGCTCGCGAATCCAGCCCGGATTCCCGCCGGTCGCCGCCCCCCTACCCAGCCCGCCGCCGCCCCCTACCTTGCCAGCCGCCCCTACCCAGCCAGCCGCCGCCCCCTACCTTGCCAGCCGCCGCCCCTCCCCTCCCTTTTAAAATCCCTGCCCCACTCCCCCACTCCCCCCTTCCTCAGCCCGACCACCTTCACCCCCTTCTTCGAACCTCTCTTCCCCGTCCGATCTCTCTCTCTCTCTCTCTCTCTCTCTCTCCTCTCCCTCTTGCTGTGTGTGTGGCGCGTGGCAGCCGGAGCGCTGCCAGTCGGAGAAGGAGCTGCTGCCGGAGCCGACGACCCCTCCCCGATCGGGTCAGCTCCCCCTCCACCCCCTGCCTTTCTTTGTATTGCGGACCAGACCGGCCCCCTCCCCTGTTCCCTTTTTCTTCTTCTCTTTGTGTGAATCTGGCCGGTCCCAATCCCGGTGGGCTTCGCCCTGTTGCAACCATGGTTGCCGCGGTTTGGCTACCGGCGGTCAGGCACTCGGTACCGGCGGCATCTTTGTGGACCCTATCGACCCCACCCCCCGTGGCATTTGCTATGGTTGCAGCCATGACTGCCGGCCAAGTGGCCGGCGGCAATGCAGTCGGTAAGGTCGACCAAGCCAAGCCAAACCCCCATCCGACCGCCCCGACTAGCTAGGCGCTGCCCCGGTTGGTTTCGTTGTCGAGGTTACCGACGGCCTCGCCGTTGGCGGCCGAAAAACGAATAGCGCACCCGATCGCCCTTGGCTCGACGTCATCTCACGCCCAACCACCATCGTGCCGAACCGAGCTAGACCACAATCTTTCCCTTGCATGACCGTTGCCAGTTGCTTGACAACCGGTGGACCAGCGGCAGGTAGCCCCGATGATCTCACGCCAAGTCGTGACCTGGCACACCAACCCGACCCTCGATCTAGCCCCGTAAGAGCCCACACTAGAGGTTAGCGGGCCCGAACTCCTCAGGTCACGCTCGTATCAAGGTTGAGGATACCGATGCGGGTCCAAACACCTTACGAAGTTGTTGCGCACGGGACCGACCTCTTTAGCGACAACGATGCACTACTTAACGGCCTGAGCTAGCTACTAGTACGACTCCCGTACAAACCCGCCTTTTCATAAATCAAGCCCGACTATGATCGGCTTTGCAGATTCCGTCATCGACCGACACGGTCACGACCGTTTGACCAGATTAGTGCTTTTGGACCTTAGTATGACTCTTGGCGTCGGCAACGCTGACTAACCAAGATAGTACCTTTGGCACGTCATTTTGCGTGCCCGTAGACCGGCGTCCGATGACGCATAAATTCTAAACTCTGCCAATCAGGACCTAAGCCATCGATATTTTAATAGCACTTAATGACTATAGACCTGCTGGTATGATTGGCAGTTAGTGGGCACGTGGACCAAGTCGGAGACGGAGTGTAGGGCGTGTAGCAGCATAAGCCCGAGCACACTTTTCAGGTGACACTGCACGCTGTTTAGATAATTAACTATGTTGTTATAGAAATTAAGGGTAGGTGTCCATAACGCTGCATGCGGGTCCCACCGGATATCGTCGCATATGGTCGAGTGGACCCCACCTTGCATGCGGAGTCGCGAGTTCGATGACACATGCTTAATGATATAATTACATAGTAAATTTTCTGATTGCTTGGACACCGTAAGTAGGAATTCCCTTAAGATTGGAGATTAATAATTAAATAATAATTATCGGGCTCACTCTTCTGGATGGAGTGTGGAGACCCAGGCACACGGGAATACGGGCGAGAGTAATTTAGGTTTATTGTGATGCATGAGTTGTGAGCGTGGTGCGAATCTCGGGATAAAACATTGAAGTTATTTTAATATTATAATTGTGTGATATTCTACCCTGTGGAAAGATTGGATCCCGTGCGCACAAGGGCCGTGAACCACCCTGCGCGCACAGCCGAAGATCAGTAGGCCAGGGGGTCACGGGCAAGGGTTGTGGTAAAGCCAATAGGAGGTGCCCTCAAACAGGGATTGGCCTAGCAATCCTGTCCCGGGGTAGTTGAATCCCCCAAGGAAAGCAAGTTGGGCGGTAGAGCTCTACCATGAAAGACAGGAAATCCCTTATGATCATATGGGTGACTTTGTGCATGGTGTCGGAGTATGCACGGCGAGAGAGTTGGCCTTCTATATCGAAATAAAAGGCCTTATAGTAATGCCCGACCGGGGACAGGATGAACAAAACATACGGGTTTCACATTGAGTGTGTTTAATTTTATTAATTGTAAAATGGTACTCTCGATAACCTAGTGACAGTAGGAATTGTATGCAAATGTAGAAAATGCATGAACACTTAGGGCGTGATTGAGAACATAGTTGGATAACTAGGCTAATCAGTAAACAGTATATAAATGCGGGAGTTATTAATTACCTAGGCAGTTAGCTTGTCACTAGCTATTTATTTGGCTAATCTCACAATTCATTTTTGGGGCTACTCATTCCCACGAGTAGGCTCTTCTGCAAGTTCGAAGACTCAGGGATAGCTGTAGCATGAGGCCAGTGGCAGAGTTAGGACGTCGGTGGAGTCTTAATTAGATTTCAGTATGTCGTGTAATAGTCATTTTTCTTCGTGGCATTATAATCGTACTAGATTTGGTTTAGTATATGTTATTAGTGGCAATGATACAGCTGTATTCTTTTTGGGTAGGCCTCTCCTCAAGGCCCCAAGCCTAGGATAGCTCATAATAAAATATAAATCTTAAAGTGAACAAATTGACTAGCCCATTAGATAGGATATGTGAACCAGTGTCTGAGTGCTAGAGAGCGGGCGAGGCTACTCGGCTCGCCGTCAGAGGCTTGAGCCTCGTGCTCTCTTAAGAGGGACTTCTGTCAGCATGTGGGGCACCGGTAGGCCGTACATGCTGAGAGGATAGCCCGGTTGAGGGTCGAGCGTGATCATCTCTCTGTCGATAAAACTGTATCTCTATACTTTCTTTTAAAAGAAAATCTTTTCATAAAAAGTAAGTTTTAAAATATTTCTTGAGAGAGTAGAAGCCCTGTGAGAAACCCTAATTGGAGTAGACAGTTGACCAAACCCTAAAACCCTTGGTTTTTCTCACCT
This sequence comes from Chamaelirium japonicum, assembly GCA_947650365.1. NCBI lineage: Eukaryota > Viridiplantae > Streptophyta > Magnoliopsida > Liliales > Melanthiaceae > Chamaelirium > Chamaelirium japonicum. The sequence goes on along the minus strand of OX393555.1, from coordinate 8,988,871 downwards.
CACACCCTAGGGATCGGTTTCAGATTTCTAGGGATCGATATCTTTTGACTCACCAGTTATTCCAGATGCTCATGTTGTTCCTCCTTTTGTACTTGAGATCCCGTGTCCACTGGTCACCTCTACCTACACGCGTGGTCAGCATGCCCCAGTAGCTCCTCCCACTCCACAAGAATCCCCTGACTCAGTACCCTCATTGCAAGTTTCATCTAACTCTAAAGATTGATCCTCTACTTTTGCTTCTTTACGCTACTACCCTGAGCGTGAACGATATTCGCTGGATTGTTATGGATTCTCTCACACTACATTTTACTCTTCCCTCTTTCAAAACTTTATTGCAGCTATCCACTCGCTTCATGAGCCTACGGACTTATCGTGAGGTAGTTCAGATACCCTATTGGCAGCAGACTATGGCCGAGGAGTTGCAGTTTGCAGGCCCTTGAGAAGACTGGTACTTGGGAACTCGATCCCCGTCATCCAGACAAGGACCTTATCAGTTGTTGTTGGTTTTATTGTATCAAGATTCACTCAGATGGTCTACTGAGAGGTACAAGTAGGGCTGGCAATTTCGGACCCGACACGGCAGACCCAACACGACCCGACACGAAGTTAGCGGGTCTGGGTTAGGGCTAAACGGGTTCGGGTCGTAAACGGGTCGACACGATAGACCCGTTTAATAAACGAGTTGGGTTCGGGTTTAGGGTCTGGACATGGTAGACCAGGGAAGACCTGTTCAGTATTCAATGGGTCGTGTACGAGTTTTGGATCTAGACACGAATAGTTAAACGGGTCGGGTCCGGGTCTAGGGGTTTTGGACACGACCCGAAACTAGACATGACATGAACCTGACCTGACACGACCCATTGCCACCCCTAGGTACAAGGATCGTCTACTTGCTCATGGTTCCACCTTGGAGTATGCCATTAACTACGAAGAGACCTTTACCCATGTTGCGAAGATGACCACTATCCGGTCTCTTCTAGCAATCACATCAGCTCGTCATTGGTCGCTTTTCTAGATGGATGTGAATAATACTTTTCTTCATGGAGACATCTATGAGGAGGTTTACTTGCAGCATCCCCTCTCGATCTTCCTACTCCTCCTCAACATTTATGTCGTCTTCGTCGGGCTATTTATGGGCTCAAACAAGCTTCACGTGCTTGGTTTGATCACTTTAGGCCTTCGATGGTTGCAACTAGCTTTACAGAAAGTATGAATGATTATGCTATGTTCACTCACACCTCTACTTTACGGTCGTGCGATCTTAATTTTATATGTTGATCACATGATCACCATTGGTGATGATACTGCTACCATTGACCGATCGGTAGGGTATTGGCAACCGATCGATCGGTCAAATATTGGCAACCGATCGGTCGATCGATCGTGTGTTGGTCAGTTGGTTGCTGCCAACCGATCGAGGTCGAGGGGGCCGTGCGCCAGAGAGGTTATGGTGCCCAATTCATTGAATAAGTCATAAGATGCTTGTGGACGCGGAAAAAAGCGCGGGTCATCTTTATTGCGAATCACACGAGATTACAAGTGTGGCCGGGACCCGGGTGGCTCGGGTGTAGCGAGTCCGGGTTGCGGCGGGTTTTGATCAGGGGATTGTAGGAAAGATCTTCTGGGGGATCCCTTTGATCCGTGTCTCCACGTGGTGTTCGGGCGAGAGCGCTGAAGGGGCTGCCCAGGACAGGGGTCTTTACAGGGAGAGGGTTTTGGAGAGGCTTGTGGGGGAAAATCTTCGTGCCGACCCGAAGACTCTCGCAGCACCAGTCAATTGAATGTTCGTGTTGACGTCGAAGATCGTTGGTCGATCTGTTGATCGAAGTTGAAGCTTTTGATTTGTAAACAGAGAGATGCAATCAGAGAGAGAGTTTGACACGAGAAGTGATCTCGGAGTTCAGCCGAAGCCTACGTCTCCGTGCTATAGGGTGCAACCCGAATTCACTAACACTTATGTTGAAGTGATCTCGACAGGCCGAGTATCACTGTAAACACTGATCTTTCTGAAAGAAGATCAAAGGGAGATGGTAGATCGGAAGTTTGAAATCCCAGAGCTCTGGTTCTGAAAGTCAGATCTCAGAGTGGAAATCAGATTTGTGGATCTGGATCCCTTTTACATTCGAAGGCTCTGCTATTTATAGGCATTCCGGGTGGCGAATGGCGGTTTCCGCTGTAGTATCTGGGGATTCTCCAGGTAAAGTTGTGGGCCCTGCGGTTGTCTTAGGGGATCCACCAGGCAGGGCTGGTGGGTCCCGCTGTAGTCCTCGTGGGCCCACCAGGCAGGGCCGGTGGGTCCCGCTGTAGTCCTCGTGGGCCCACCAGGCAGGGCCGGTGGGTCCCGCTGTAGTCCTCGTGGGCCCACCAGGCAGGGCCGGTGGGTCCCGCTGTAGTCCTCGTGGGCCCACCAGGCAGGGCCGGTGGGTCCCGCTGTAGTCCTCGTGGGCCCACCAGGCAGGGCCGGTGGGTCCCGTGGCAGATTTATGCCAAAATTTGCACCCACAGTTACCCCCTCCAAGTTAGCTAGAGTGCATTCTAGCTGGCTTGGACTTGGTGCAAAAAATAGCAACTTCCTATTTAGAAAAACGGACACGAAGAAACTTGTCGCATGTTAGAGAAAAAAGTGACTGATCGGTCAATTTGGACCGATCGGTCAAATTTGACCGATCGGTCAAATTTTGACCGATCGGTCAAATTTTGACCGATCGGTCAAAATTCAACCGGTCAAGAATCGGGTGATCGGTCAAAAAACAGGGTTTTTTGACCGATCCAGTAGTAATTTTGACCGATCAGCTGAAATTTGGCCGATCGGTTAAATTTTGACCGATCGGTCACTTTTGACCGATCGGTCAAATTTTGACCGATCGGGCAAAATTCAACCGGTCAAGAATCGGGTGATCGGTCAAAAAACAGGGTTTTTTGACCGATCCAGTAGAAATTTGACCGATCAGATAACTTTCGCCGATCGGACATGTTTGTCCGATCGGTGAAAAAATATCCGGTCAAGGTTCGAGTGATCGGCAAAAAACCTTGGTTTTTTGCCAGATCCAGTAGAAATTTGACCGATCAGATAACTTTCGCCGATCGGACATGTTTGTCCGATCGGTGAAAAATATCCGGTCAAGGTTCGAGTGATCGGCAAAAAACCTTGGTTTTTTGCCAGATCCAGTAGAAATTTGACCGATCAGATAACTTTCGCCGATCGGACATGTTTGTCCGATCGGTGAAAAATATCCGGTCAAGGTTCGAGTGATCGGCAAAAAACCTTGGTTTTTTGCCAGATCCAGTAGAAATTTGACCGATCAGATAACTTTCGCCGATCGGACATGTTTGTCCGATCGGTGAAAAATATCAGGTCAAGGTTCGAGTGATCGGCAAAAAACCTTGGTTTTTTGCCAGATCCAGTAGAAATTTGACCGATCAGATAACTTTCGCCGATCGGACATGTTTGTCCGATCGGTGAAAAATATCCGGTCAAGGTTCGAGTGATCGGCAAAAAACCTTGGTTTTTTGCCAGATCCAGTAGAAATTTGACCGATCAGATAACTTTCGCCGATCGGACATGTTTGTCCGATCGGTGAAAAATATCCGGTCAAGGTTCGAGTGATCGGCAAAAAACCTTGGTTTTTTGCCAGATCCAGTAGAAATTTGACCGATCAGATAACTTTCGCCGATCGGACATGTTTGTCCGATCGGTGAAAAATATCCGGTCAAGGTTCGAGTGATCGGCAAAAAACCTTGGTTTTTTGCCAGATCCAGTAGAAATTTGACCGATCAGATAACTTTCGCCGATCGGACATGTTTGTCCGATCGGTGAAAAATATCCGGTCAAGGTTCGAGTGATCGGCAAAAAACCTTGGTTTTTTGCCAGATCCAGTAGAAATTTGACCGATCAGATAACTTTCGCCGATCGGACATGTTTGTCCGATCGGTGAAAAATATCCGGTCAAGGTTCGAGTGATCGGCAAAAAACCTTGGTTTTTTGCCAGATCCAGTAGAAATTTGACCGATCAGATAACTTTCGCCGATCGGACATGTTTGTCCGATCGGTGAAAAATATCCGGTCAAGGTTCGAGTGATCGGCAAAAAACCTTGGTTTTTTGCCAGATCCAGTTAAAATTTGACCGATCAGATAACTTTCGCCGATCGGACATGTTTGTCCGATCGGTGAAGAAATATCCGGTCAAGGTAAAGTGTCGAACCTGCCCTTTAGAGAAAGTTTGCTGCTTTGTTCTTCGATATTTTGGCAGAGTTTTGAACATTGATGGAGCTTGATTCTTCTTGTTTTGAATCCTTGGTTGGCTTGATGGTTGCTTTGAACCGGCGGTCCGGTTTACCCAGACCGGTGGCTTGATTGGACCGTTGGTTCATGTGGACCGGTAGGTCCGACGTTTCGCCTGGTCGCGACTGTTCGCCTGGTTTTGTGCTTGCTACGGATGGATGCCACGTGTACCTACAAAAACACGCGATTTGATATGGTGAAGACACGTGTCTTCTCGATTTGCGCACCTGTTTTACCCTGGGTACAAAAGCTTTCACCGGCTGTCATTTTGCCTCACGCTTCCAAAATTTTTCGAAGTCCAGACCCTTGTTCTCTTGATTTTCTGCTCTTGTTCTTGTTCTCGTTCGATCGGTCGAATGGCTTCATCTGGCAGTTCGAAGAAGTCCGGTACAGCTCCCTCGAAGAGAAAGGGGAAGGAAATTGTCGAGGTTCAATCTCCTCCGAGGGGCCGTGGCAAAGGCAAGGCTGCTCTCGCTGAACTTGGCCAACTGGGCAAGAGGCACCAAGGGGTAGGTTTTGCCTCAGCGCCGTCAAGGCCAGAATTCATCCCCAAAGTGAAGTTCGTTCTGGGTCCGCTTATGCCACTGACAGAGGAGACAGAGTACATGTATAATACTGGCGGTGAGTTCACAGATACGAAGAGAAAGAAGTGGCAAGCACTTCTCTCTTATTTCACTGAAGGGAAGGGAGCGCAGCCTTCACTCCCTAGCATCCAGACGGCTTTCGGCATCGACAAGAAGACCGTCTTCACCAGTTTTGCCAGCAACGAGAAGGTCATGGGAACCATCGTGACCATCGGCCAAATAAACTGCGGCCTACGTCTGCCTCTGCCACCATTCGCTGCAAGACTACTGAACACCTCTGGCCTCTGCCCGGGGCAAGTCACAGGGAATGCCTGGCGAATCATCTATGCGTTCTGCCGGGTGGAATCAGATTTTCAAGAGGACTTGAGGGCCTGTTACTCCAGTATCCCGGAAGGTGAACCTGCCAGGATTGAGCTCGGATACTTCTTCTTCCATTATCGATGGAATTACAGGAAGGACAGCCCGTTCTACAATTTGACAGGAGTATCTCCACTGCGCCCACTCACCGATACAGTCCCCTCGGACAAATTGTATACTGACTGGCCAATTTCTGTATCTGGCGCCTGGACGTCCATGTCAGTGCCCGACACCCCCCGAGACAGCGTGCACGAGGCGGTGAAAATGTACAGCGCTGGAGGCATCTTCGCCTGGAATTCTGAGAGGGCGGGAGCCATAGATAACTTGTTCCTCAAACTAACCTGTGGAACCAGGTCGTGGAAACAGTTTTCTAACTGTCCTGTGAGATATGGCAAGGCCAATCTCCTCCACAGGTCAAAGGACAGGTACGAGGACAACGAAGTCCTATACTCTGACTACGAGGAGGACCCTCAGTCAGGCAAGGTCATCCGGAAGGTTCGGGCCGAGAAGAAAATCTACACTTCGAGGCACCGGTTACCTACCATGGACGAGAAACTGGTGCTCCAAAGAGGCCCAGTGAAGAAGAAGCGAAAAACTCTCGTCAAGCCTAAGGAAGATGAAGACCAAGACAAAAAGAATGAAGATGAAGAAGAAGAAAAAAAGAATGAAGAAGAAGAAACTGAGAATGCCAGCCACGACAACAGTGGCAATGGCGAAGATGAGGACGGGGACGGCGAGGACGATCCGTCTTCTACCCCCTCCAGTGGGGATGATGAGAATGGGGGTGGTGAGGAAGAAATTCCTCCCACCCCCACTGATGGTGCAACGGGGGAGGATTCGATCCCTATTCCCATTGACGAGGTTAAAGCCCGTCAGATGGAGGAAGTGCTCGACATAGAAGGTGATGGCCCAAAGGCGGTTCCCACCTATAAGTTTGAAGAATTGAAGAGGCCGATGCGCTTCAAAATTAAACTATCGAAGAGTGCTGGGGTTGGAAGCAACCCCATGCCTCTTGATCAAATCCCCCCCGACGCTCTTCGCATTGAGGGAGCGACAACGAGTGGGGGTGTAGAGGTTGAGCAACCCCCTCCCCCCTCTCACTCTCTGCTCAACGAGGTGGAGGCCATGCTGGCCGGGCTCATCCAGCCAGGCGGGTCGCAAGAAGAGAGAGCCTCACCTCCCAGGAATGCTTCCCCCCCTGCTAATTTGGAGAGGGGAAGTCGAGTGGGCGATGGGGCTCCTCAACCTCAACCAGCGCCAACCCCGATTCAGGAGAAATCGACTCCTAAGAGTGGCTCTGATCGTCGGAAGGGCAAAGAGCCGAGGGTCGAAACATCAGGTAATTGAACTTAACTTGCTTTGAATGTCTTGTCTTTGAAGTTCGAAAATAATCTAACACTTTGATTCCCTTTGATTGCAGGTACGCCTGCTGGATTGACTCCAACAATAAAAAACTTGGGGGACGTTGATATCAACCGCCCCACTGCTGCGATCAGAAAACTCATCAACCTTCCGAGTGCCACTTTGGATGAAGCTTTTGATAGAATTAACCTGTTGGTAGGTGCATCTGCTTGATCGATTATTTGAATCGTATCTTTCTTCAGAATAATTCAACTCTTTTGTTCTTTTGCAGAACTCAGCACTTATGAATGTTGCAACCAAACTCTCCTTGAGGGCAGGAGCAAAAGAAGCTGTAGCTGAAATAAATCAGTTGACCGCGGAGAGAGATGAGCTGAGAGATCTCCTGACTTCGAAGAAAGCCTCTCTCAAATCCAAGATTGAGGAACTTCGCAAGGGAAGGCTGGAGATCAAGGGGCTGAAGGATCGGTGTGAGGCACAGAGTCACGAGCTCGAATCCTTGAAGACTCGACTCTCCAAGGTTGAGGACGTGTCCTGTGGCCGCACCGTCGAGATTCAAGAGCTGAAGCAACAACTTGCTACTCAGCACGCTGCCTTCACTGCCAGAGAGGAGACATCCAAGAAGGCACTGGAGCATGCGCTGTCAGAGTGCAAGGTTTACAAGGAAACAGCAGAGAAGGCAGCAGAAGCGCTCAGGACTCATGTAGCTAGCGTTCGATCCTCCAAGGCATCAGTGGCGAGTAAAGCTCGTCCTGGATCTGAAGGGGAGAAGTCGCATGCAAAGAGTGTGGCCAAGCCCTGAGACTTTTCTTCTTCTTTGTTGTTGTACTTGTGAATTTTTGAAATGTAACAGCTCCTTGTATCTGACATATTTTGATGATAATAGAAGACATCTTTTTGGTATTTGAAACTTGCACTTCTTTTGAGTTGAATGTCTTTGAATGTTGAGTTCTGGAATGCTATTTGACATGATTGAGTATTCATACATTTGAACGTAAGTTGAATACACATATACTTGAATGTAAGGGGTTGAGTCGCTACTCAATCACCCAAACTTGTAACTTTGAAAATTGAATTTGAATTCGAATAACTTTTGAATGTAAGGGGTCGAGTCGCAACTCCAACTCCCAAACCTGTTAGACGATATCGAATTGATTGAAATTGGATATTGAATTTCGAAGGTCAGTTTAACATTCGCTAGTAAGGGGTCGAGTCGCAACTCTAACACCCAAACATGTTAAGACCTGTTAACTTGAAAATGGTCAGTTTTTAACATTTGCTAGTAAAGGGTTGGGTCGCAACCCTAACACCCAAACTTGTTAAAAGACCTGGTAATTTGAATATGGATAACTTGAAACTGCTTCAGAACTTGGATTGAAAATCAGAACACTTGTACACTTGAACATTTGAAAGAGAGCTTTATTCATCACAGAATTTACATTATGGATAGAACAACTTGAGGTGTCTAGAATTCCAAGCTCGAGGCAATCTATCTCCTTCTGGTGTGATCAGTCTGTAAGAACCTTTGCCTCCAACTGACTCAATGATGTATGGACCTTCCCAGTTGGGAGCAAGCTTTCCACTGCTGTGCTCTTTGGTATTGTAGAAAACTGCTCTGAGAACTAAACTACCCACTGGGAACTGTCTCTTGTGGACTTTCTTGTCATAGGCTCTTTTGATCTTCTGTTGATATTTGGCCACACGAAGTGATGCTAGATCTCGTAGTTCTTCAGAGAAGTCTAGATCATTGATCCGAAGTTCTTCATTGACTCCTTCTTCAACAGCTTTGGTCTTCAAAGTACTAGATATATTTTCTGTTGGGAGTATTGCTTCAGATCCATATGTTAGACGGAAGGGTGAGAACCCTGTTGATCTTCTCGGAGTTGTGCGATACCCCCAAAGAACTTCAGGTAGGACTTGCTCCCACAATCCTTTCTTGTCGTTGAGTTTCTTCTTGAGTATATCAAGTATAGCTCTGTTTGAGGCTTCAGCTTGACCATTGCATTGAGGATATCTTGGAGTTGAATAGAATAGCTTGATACCGTTGTTCAGACAGAACTCTCGGAATTTGTCTGAGTCAAATTGAGCTCCATTGTCAGCAACAAGAACTTGAGGTGTGCCAAATCTTGAGAAGATATTGTGCCGAATGAATTTGATCACTTCGTCGTCAGTCTCTCGAAAGAGGGGCACAGCTTCAACCCATTTGGTGAAGTAATCAGTAGCCAGCAGTAGATATTTCTTCTTGCTTGGAGTTGGAGGGAAAGGACCCAAGAAATCTAACCCCCATTGATGGAAAGGCCAAGGACTTGATAATTGATGAAGTTCATCTGCAGGGAGATGGATAGCTCGAGCGTGTCGTTGGCAAGGCTCGCATCTTTGAACGACTTGTTGAGCATCCTTTGCCATTGTTGGCCAGTAGTACCCTTGTAGCTTCGTCTTGGCTTCAAGAGATCTTCCTCCTGAATGATTTTCACAAGCTCCAGAGTGGATATCAATCAGGATTGATTGTGCTTGCCCAGGACCAAGGCACTTGAGCAACATCCCGTTGTGAGATTTGAAGTATAGATCTTCTCCTTGCAAAATGTAGCACGGGAGTTTCCTCTGAAGTCTTCGGGCTTGATTTGGATCTCCCGGCATTTTACCATGCTTGAAGAAGTCGAAAATTGGTCGCCTCCAGTCTTGAAGTTGATCTTCACCCCCAGATTCTTTTGTAGTAGTAAGGATCTGTTGATCGGGGATGGTCTTGGGCACTTCTTGATAGTCGATCTGTATTTGCCTTCCTCCGAGTGAGTCTCCAAGAACTGAGGCAGCATTAGCTAAGGCATCTGCTTCTCGGTTCTCTGCTCTGGGGATTTGAATGAATTCAGCGCTAGTAAAACGTTGTTGAAGACGTCGTACTAAGGCCAAGTAGAGTTGCATTCTTTCTTCTCGAGCTGTGTACTCTCCATTGATTTGCCTTATGATCAATTGGGAGTCGCTGTATATGATGATTTGATCTACCCCCAGAGATTCTGCCATTTCGAGTTCGGAAATGAGTGCTTCATATTCAGCTTCGTTGTTGGTGGCATTAAACCCAAGGAGAGTGGCCTTCTGGAGATGATCGAGTTCGGGGGATATTAAGACTATCCCAGTTCCCGAACCGATCGAACTTGATGCTCCATCAGTATAAAGCTTCCATGGAGGAGTTGCAGAAATAACTTCAAGGCTTGGATCAATTTTTGTTGCAGGATTGATCGGAGGAGTATCCTCATCTTCCAAGCGCATGTCGACATCCTCTTCCCAAGTGATGGGGTCTTCAACTGGAAAGTCAGCTAGAAAATCAGCAATTGCTTGACCTTTGATAGAAGTGCGAGATTCGAATTGAATCCCCAGAGCACTCATTTCGATCACCCATTTGGTCATTCGACCAGCTCGACCAGCTTTGTCAATGATATCTTTGAGTGAGTGTTCTGAAATGACAGTAATCTGGTGGGAGACGAAGTACGGTTGAAGACGACGCGAAGCAGTGAGCAAGGCCAAGATGACCTTCTCAGTTTTTGAGTAGCGAGTCTCAGCCGGAAGAAGAGTGTGGCTGATGTAGTAGACTGGATGTTCGATGCCTTCTCTTCTACTAACTAAGACCGCGCTGATTGCTTGATCGGTCACGGCAAGGTAGAGCCACAAGTCTTCTTTTGGAAGTGGAGCAGTCAGGATAGGAGCTTGCACCAGATATTTCTTGATGCTTTGAAATGCTTCTTCACAGGTTGGACTCCAGCCGGAGGTATCCGCCTTTCGTAGTTTGTCGAAGAGTGGCTTACACTTGTCTGAGGACTTTGAGATGAATCGATTGAGTGCTGCTAACCTTCCAGTGAGACGTTGAACTTCTTTTCGATTTGTAGGTGAAGGCATATCAATGATGGCTCGAATTTGATCAGGATTGGCTTCAATACCTCTCCTGGTCACAAGATGACCCAGGAATTTGCCAGATTGAACTCCGAAGGCGCACTTGGCTGGATTGAGCTTCATTCGATACTTTCGAAGGACTTGGAAGGTTTCAGCTAGATCAGATAGATGCTTCCCTCTAGTGAAGCTCTTGGTAAGGAGATCATCTACATAGACTTCGACGTTGCGACCGATCTGATCTTTGAACATTTTCGTGACTAACCTTTGATAGGTGGAACCAGCATTTTTGAGGCCGAATGGCATGACATTGTAGCAATAAAGGCCTCGGCTAGTCACAAAACATGTCTTCTCTTGATCGTCAGCGTGGAGTGGAATTTGATTGTATCCGGAATACCCATCCATGAAAGACAATAGCTCGTGGCCAGCAGTGGCGTCGACGAGTCTATCTATCCTTGGCATGGGAAAAGGATCTTTGGGGCAAGTCTTGTTGAGATTGGTGAAGTCGATGCATACTCTGACTTTCCCATTCTTCTTTGGAACAGCCACTATATTAGAGATCCAAGTTGGATACTCTACTTCTCGGATGAATCCGGCTGCGAGTAGCTTGGTAATTTCTTCTTGAACAGCAACTTGCAGCTCTGGTCGAATGGTGCGAGGCTTTTGCTTGACAGGCTTCACCTCTTCTTTGATCGCAAGTCGGTGACAAGCGTCATCTGGATTGATCCCAGGTATGTCTTCGAAGCACCATGCGAAGACGTCGATATTGGACTGGAGGAAGGATACCATGTCTTGCGCTTCTGCGTTGCTAAGACTGGTACCAATAAATGTTTGTTGAGGGAGATCTCCGCTGCCAATATTGATTGGGATGATTTCTTCAATTGAAGGTGATGCTTCCCATTCGATTGGCGGAGGTTCGGTCAGTGGAATCTCCTTTGATTGCTATTTAGAAGAGGGACCAGCTTCATCTCGTGGCCGCTTTGGAGGAGCAATATTGATCTTTCGATCTGTTTTAGCAGCAGCAGCTTCACAAGATCTTCCAGCTTGCTGATCGCCTCGAATGCAGACGATGCCTTCTCCAGTTGCAAATTTGAGTAGTTGATGGTAAGAGGAGGAGATGGCATTGATCTGATGGAGGAATGGTCGCCCAAGAATGGCGTTGTAGCTAGACATTCCTTCGACGATTGCAAACCTCACCGAGACTCGAGTCTCTCGGCTGAGGTCGATAGTAAATCTGGATTCGCCCACTGTGATGCTTTGTTCACCATTGAAGCCGGTGATCACAGTCGGGACGACGTCGAGGCTTTGATACTTATGTCCCAGACGTTTGAAACAGTCTGAGAACATAATGTCGATGGAGCTTCCGGTGTCGATGAGGATCCAGTTGACAGTGCTGCCGTCGATAATGAGTTTCAAGACCAGAGGGTCTCGATGTGGAGTATGGACTCCTTGAAGATCGGTGTCGTTGAAGACTATGGATGGCCAAGACAGACCTTCGATGGGCTTCTCGATCCAGGTATCTTCTTTGTTTGCAGTAGATCGAACATGGAAGATGCGTCGAACTTGCCGATCGACTTCCTTCCCGGTCAAAGCTTGATTGTGCAAGGTTCCATGAATGCCAAAGACATTGGCATTCACAGAAATTGGTTGCCGGTTGGAAGAGATTTGATGTATCCAACACACTTCTTTCCCCTTGGCAGAGGTTCGACGTTGATCGTGCCCATTGTTGACAAATTCTTGAAGGTGGCCTTCTCGTAGTAAGTCTTCAAGATGGAATTTCAGCCGAAAACACCGATCGGTGGAATGTCCGTGACTTCGATGGAATTCACAGTAGACTGTTTTGTCTGCTGTGAATTTGGAATTTGGTTGAAGAGGATTGGGCCTCCGAAGATACTCGTCGTGTTGAATACGGTCGAGTATCTGCTCGACTGGCATGTTCCACTCGGTGAAAGTGGTCTTCGTTGGAGATCGACGCCCATCATTCTTTGATCTTTTGTTGGCCGGAGGGGCTGCTGCTTCAGTGTTGTGAGCCTTTGCAGCATATTTAGGTGCTTCTCTTTCAGCAGGCCTTCTCTTAGTTTCTCGCCCTTTTCGAGCGACTTGATCGTCTTCCACCTCAATCTCCCTCTGAATTCGATCGAACATAGCTCCCAGAGAAGGAGGGGGATTGCGGATGAAGTCGTTGTAGATGTGTAGATCGAAGCGGAGAGCGTTCTGGAAAGCCAACATGATGGCTTCATCATCCAGATGTCTTCCAGAGAGAGCAGCATGCTCGTTGCGAAACCTCCTCGTGAAGCTGCGGAGAGTCTCATCTGCACCCATCCTTAGTCGATATAGAGAGTCGAGCTTCTTCTCGGGTTTCAGGTTGAGCTGGTAATGCTGCACAAAGAGATTAGCCAAAACACCGAACTGGGTAATGGATCCAGCTCGGAGATTGTGATACCAGTCGAGTGAAGGCTCGTCGAGACTTCCCGCGAAGGTGCGGCAGAGCACGTTGTTTTCCTCTTCGTGTGGCGTTAGAGCTTGCTTGAAGGCAAGTATATGGAGGCTTGGATCTCCTCTGATACAGTTGAATTTGGGGAGGATAGGAGTTCTCCATCCTCTTGGAAAGGTGGTATCGAAGAGACTTCGATGTAGAGGTCCGGCAGAGGAATACCCATCCCTACGACCATGTCCTCGACCTAGAGGTGGGTCAAGGGGCAAGATCGCAAGGTCTTGCTCTGGTATTGAAGTGTTTGCCGGTCGAAGTCGATGTCGAAGGTCCGATCCAAGTCCACGTTGGAGTGGAATGGAAGGGGAGACTCTACTCTTTGAAGGAGCGCCTTTCATTTGGTGCTTCCTTGGCAGGTTGAGCTTCGATGGTGCTCTTTTGTCGCAGTTACGACCAGATGAAGATTGGGAGGACTCGTCTTCAAGACGATCCCAGACACTCTGCTTCCAAGGAGCAGCAGAGGGAGTTGGGTCGCGTCGAATTCTCTCGAGAGCATCAGTGCCCATTGACCTCCGTTGTTCGGAGTAAATTGAATGTCGAGGAGGATCAACCCTCTCACTTGCGGAGGGGATCGGAATAGCAATTCCAGCTTCGGAAGCTGCCTTCTTCAGAGCATCCCTCTCAGCAGTGAGGGTGGCGTTTTGCTTCGCCAATTGGAGTAGTTGGAAATCGATTGCAGAGATCTGGTAAGTCGATGGAGGATCTTCAGCAGGAGCAGGGACAGTCTGCCCAATTGATTGATGAGGATGAGGGGCGATTGGTCGATCGACTGATCTCCCGCTTCCTGAGTGAACTCCCATCTCGGGAACAGCAAGGGGCTGCCCGAAGTTGAGCCTTTGACTCATTGAACGAGTCTCAGGACGAGGTTGATGTTGAGTGTTACTTCCTTCTGGTTGACCCTGATGTTTGGTTCTCGCCATTCAGAGTGCGAAGGGTGCAACGAGATTGCCGACGTCCGATCAGTTGTCTGATTAACCGAGGGGACGAGGAAGTTTGACTATATTGATATGGTAGTCGAAGTAGAGAGAATATAGCTTTTTGCTCGAATCCCACAGACGGCGCCAAACTGTGGGGGAAAATCTTCGTGCCGACCCGAAGACTCTCGCAGCACCAGTCAATTGAATGTTCGTGTTGACGTCGAAGATCGTTGGTCGATCTGTTGATCGAAGTTGAAGCTTTTGATTTGTAAACAGAGAGATGCAATCAGAGAGAGAGTTTGACACGAGAAGTGATCTCGGAGTTCAGCCGAAGCCTACGTCTCCGTGCTATAGGGTGCAACCCGAATTCACTAACACTTATGTTGAAGTGATCTCGACAGGCCGAGTATCACTGTAAACACTGATCTTTCTGAAAGAAGATCAAAGGGAGATGGTAGATCGGAAGTTTGAAATCCCAGAGCTCTGGTTCTGAAAGTCAGATCTCAGAGTGGAAATCAGATTTGTGGATCTGGATCCCTTTTACATTCGAAGGCTCTGCTATTTATAGGCATTCCGGGTGGCGAATGGCGGTTTCCGCTGTAGTATCTGGGGATTCTCCAGGTAAAGTTGCGGGCCCTGCGGTTGTCTTAGGGGATCCACCAGGCAGGGCTGGTGGGTCCCGCTGTAGTCCTCATGGGCCCACCAGGCAGGGCCGGTGGGTCCCGCTGTAGTCCTCGTGGGCCCACCAGGCAGGGCCGGTGGGTCCCGCTATAGTCCTCGTGGGCCCACCAGGCAGGGCCGGTGGGTCCCGCTGTAGTCCTCGTGGGCCCACCAGGCAGGGCCGGTGGGTCCCGCTGTAGTCCTCGTGGGCCCACCAGGCAGGGCCGGTGGGTCCCGTGGCAGATTTATGCCAAAATTTGCACCCACAAGGCTAAGGAATGTCCACCGTTGCTTTGTCCCTTCCGTGCTTCGCGCTTTCTCGGCTAGGGGGTTTTCGGCTTCGTTCCTCGGTCTTCGCGTCTTCCTCGTTCCTTGCTTGACCTTGGTGTCCTTGATCGTCGGTTCGCGGCGTCGATCGAGCTTTTGGCGTTGGCTTTGGCTTTGGCTTTTTGGCTTTGGCTTGGCTCCGGCGTGGCTCTGGCTTTTGCTTTGCTTCGGCGCTTGCACTTGGACGTAGCTGGGAGAGACTTGCGATGCTTTCGTTCTTCCGGACTTCGCGTCGTATCGGCTAGAACGTGCGATGCTTTTGCTCGTGTCCGGCGTAGTCGCTTGGCTTTGGCACTTGCGTTGCTTTGGCGCGGGCTTTACTGGGGCTTTGCTTTGGCTTCTTGCGTTGGCTTTAGCTTCAGCGTCAACTCGATCTTCTTTTTCGAACGACGTGGGCTACTTCTTCGGTGCTTCGACGGCTTGCGTGTCGACTGGACTTCTCTTCTTCTCCGAGCTTCTTTGGCGTGATCGGAGTCGAAGAATGCTTTCGAAGATGGTGGGGGTAGCACCGATCTCCGTGCGACGGTTGTGGCATCGGCTTTTGTTTGATGAAGACGACGAGGGTAGCGACGGTCTCCGTGCGACGGTTGTAGCGTCGGCTTTTGTTGATGAAGACGACGGGGTAGCGACGCTTCAGACGATCTGCTCCAGGCTTTCTTCTTCGTGGATGGGGCAGGCGTTTGTCAAAGACGATGGGGTGATGACGCTTCGCTTCTCTCCTCCAGGCTTTGGGGCTTGATCGGGATCGAGGATTTGTTGGAGACGACGGGGTAGTGCCGCTCCTCTTCTTCTCCGGGCTTTTGGGCTTGATCGGAGTCGAAGGCTTGTTGGAGACGACGGGGTAGTGCCGCTCCTCTTCTCCTCTGGGCTTTTGGGCTTGATCGGAGTCAAAGGCTTGTTGGAGACGACGGGGTAGTGTCGCTCCTCTTCTTCTCCGGGCTTTTGGGCTTGATCGGAGTCGAAGGCTTATTGGAGACGACGGGGTAGTGCCGCTCCTTTTCTTCTCCGGGATTTTGGGCTTGATCGGAGTCGAAGGCTTGTTGGAGACAACGGGGTAGTGCCGCTCCGATCTTCTTCTCCGGGCTTTTGGGCTTGATCGGAGTCGAAGGCTTGTTGGAGACGACAGGGTAGTGCCGCTCCTCTTCTTCTCCGGGCTTTTGGGCTTGATCGGAGTCGAAGGCTTGTTGGAGACGACGGGGTAGTGCCGCTCCTCTTCTTCTCCGGGCTTTTGGGCTTGATCGGAGTCGAAGGGTTCTTCTTCTCCGAGCTTTCTTCTTCGTGCACGGAGTCGAAGGGATGATCTTCGTGTGCAAGGGTCTTCACGTTGATGAGGACTTTCAGTAAGCCGATCCCTCGGGACAGGCTTGACTGTGCCTCGTGAAGCCTTGGGTCGATGAAGAAGCGTCTCCTCTTCTGCAGAGCTCCGGCGTTTCGTCTTCAATTTTCCGACCTTTTCTTCATTCCCCCACCCCCTCTATTTATAGGCAAAGGGGTGGGGAGAGAGATATGGGAACTTTTTAATTTCAAATCCCTTTCGTATCTCTCTCATAATTACCCTGGATTTATTCATCCATTGATGAGGGGAATAACGTTTATTTGTTTTCCTTTTCTGGCGAGGCAATTATGGCTGGATTTCGCACACGAAATCGATGGCGATCGGGCGCTTCGTCTTGTGCGTCGGATCGAGGGATCGGCGCAGATCCGCGTGTGTGCAGACGTCATACGCAACCTCCCCCCACGCATGGCGGTATTTCCTTCCTTTTCTTTCTTTTCTTTCCTTTTCTTTTCTTTTCTTTTCTTTTCTTTCCTTTCTTTTCTTTCCTTTCTTTTCTTTTCTTTTTCTTTTCTTCCCTTTCCTTGCAGGGCCGGCCGGTCCCTCCATGGGTTCGGGTCCCAATAGGGCCGGCCCCCCATGGGGTTCGGGTCCTAGTAGGGGCCGGCCCCATGGGGTTCGGACCCTAGTGAGGGCTGAACCCTCTTGAAGTGGGGTCCGCTCCTCTTTTGCTACGTGCGAGTCGGGTCCGAGTCGTCGGGTTTGCATCCACGTAGGGGCCTTCGAGTCGGGTCCGGGTCCGAGCGCGTCGGGTTTGCATCCACGTCGGCACACGTAAGTCGGGTCCGGGTCCGATGAAATTCGTGTGTCTACAAATGCCCCCTCAAGGACGAGTGCGTCGATGAGAGCGTGTAGGGTTTGGACACGTAGGAATCGTAGAGCGCTTGTCCTTGATTCCTTTTGTGGGCGGGGTCGGAGGTCTATTTAAGGACCCCTACTCCCTTCATTCGTCATCGTGCTTCTTTGCGAAGGTTCTGCCGGCTTCTGAAGACCGTTGTCGGAAGAGAGCTGCCTGGGGTTGCACGAGACTTGCTCCGTCTTCCCGGTGTCGCCTCTTTCGTCAGCGTTGTGTTTCTTCGCGAAGGTTCTGCCGGCTTCTGGAGACCGTTGTCGGAAGAGAGCTGCCTGGGGTTGCACGAGACTTGCTCCGTCTTCCCGGTGTCGCCTCTTTCGTCGTCGGCGATGGTGCGCGATTTTGCGGTCGTTGCGAAGGCGGGTTCGAAACGGCGTTGTGGCGATGACCGAGGCGGGGAGGATGTAGGAGCACGGCTGAGGTGCGGGTCGCCTTCGCCGCCTCTCTCTTCCTCCTCCTCCTTCTTCTTCTTCTTCTTTTCTTTTTCTTTTTCTTTCCTTTTCTTTTTTTTTCTTTTTCCTTTTTCTTTTTCTCTTTTTTTTTTTTTTCTTTCTTCTTCTTCTTCTCCGTCGGTCCTGGGCTGCGTGGGCAGCAGTTGCAGCAGCGCCAGCGTGGGGCTGCGGTGCGGTGGTGCGCAGGCGGTGGCAGCGCGCGGGCGGCGGCGGCGCGCGGGGTGCGCGGCGGTCGGGTGCGGCGGCTGCGGGTGCGGGCGCGGACGGAGGCGCGCGGGCGGCGCGGGGCCGGAGGCCGGGGATCGCGGCGGCCGGGTCGGGCTCGGCCGCGACCGGGTCGGAGAGGCGCGCGCGGCGCGGAGGTCGGGGCCCGTACGGGTCGGGGTCGCGGGCCGGCGCCCCCGAGTCGGGCGGCGAAGAAGAAGGAGAAGGAGGGGGGCTGCGGGCCCCCCTTCTCTCTTTGCTGTTGGTTTCGGATTGGAAAGGGGCTGTGGGCCCCAGTGGCAACTGCCGTTCTTTTTTTTTTGCTCCCCTTTTTTCTTCTGGACTTCGAAGGTGCTGATGGTAACAGCGTCGGCTCGTGGCGCACGGGCTGCGACACGGGTGCGGGTTGGCTGGCGAGTAACCTTGAGTCGGGCAATCCTTTTGACAGGGGTGCATGGCCCTTTTTTTTTCTTTTTTTTTTTTCACTTGTCTTGACTTGTCTCCCTTCATGGCCCTCCAGGGCTCGCGTCTTCGAGAGTTTGACTTCTCCAGGATGGATAGCCGAGGATTTCTTCGACGGGAGGAGATGCCTTTGCTTTCCTTACACTCGTGTGCGCCGTCACCGCAACTCAAGGCGAGAAGACCTTCTGTCGTTGCTCCGTGTCTTTGTGCACGAGCGCATCACGGAAGATGGAGTAGCGCAGGCGACTTGTGGGATGCCGAAATTAAGCGAGAAGATTCATACTGACGAAGGGATCTCCATGAAGCTTCTGCGGCCGAGTTTGAGTCTTCCGTTCCACCATTGTGATGAAGATTTCGTGCCTACGCCAGTCGTTGCCTTGAAGATATGCGCTAGGCTGACCCGATGGGGCACCGATTCTTGGCCTCGGGGAGATGTCCAGTACCTTTGCGGTTTTCGCAAATGGATGGGCGAGCTCTACGAGGTCTTTGGCGCAGAACCTGAGATGAACTTACTGGCCAAATTTCTGGCGCCGGCCCGTCGTGAGTACAGTCGCCCTGAGGGGATGTACCGCGCACTTTGTGAGCATTGGTGTCCGGAGACCAACACCTTCCTCACTGGGGTGGGGGAGATAGGCATCTCGCTTCGTGACGTCCATATCGTTTTCGGGTGCCCCGAGGTACGGAATTACTACCAAGAGGAGGTGCCTGCCTTGAAGGACCTGCTGGACAGCAGCTACGCTCCGAGCTCTTGCCTTCTTCTGTTCAAGGCACATGCTATTATTGCGGCGCGGGATCAATCAGATCGAGTGCGTCCTTCTTCTTGGGTCGACTTTTGGTTCAGAGGCGAGTATAGGTCTCCAGCGCCTTCAGCTCACCCGATGTGGAAGATCGCTCAGATGCAGAGACCTCCGCTTCGCTCCTTTGTGAGGCCCATCGACTCCTTGGCCCGAGAGAAGCATTCAATGGAGGGGAAGCCGTGCCCCTGGGAAATCCTTGGATTGAAACGTGACAACGAAGAGTGGCGTTCGGCTTACCGAGCTGCCGGGCTGGTCATCTTCCTCTGTCGGTTCGTGCTTCCGTGTTCTGGGGAGGTTATTCGTCCGGGGACCTTCCTTGCCGCTTCCAGGATGGAGAGGGGCGAGCTCTTCAATATAGCCCCGGCCATACTATGCGCCTTGTATCGGGCTCTCAGCGGGACTTACTGGGACTTGTCTGGCTCCGATAAGGCCAAGGAGGAGCTCGACCGGTCGACTGCGTTCAGACCCTTGCATTATTTGTACGGTTGGATAGCTCTACATTTCCCAAAGGGGATCTTTGCCAGACGCGGGCATCCAGCCGAGCTGCCTTTCCTGCCCGGGGTAGGAGGGATCTTAAACGCCTTTATCAGTTGGGAGCGTCCGAGAGAGTGCGCTCGCACCCTTTTGAGGAGGATGGGGAGCATCGATTTTGACTTTCTGTCGGAGCATTCGGTGCTGCCCTTGGAGAGGTCAACTGTGTATGATAACGAGGAGCTCCCGGACAGTCTCTACTGGAACATGGTCAGTTGCCGTCCTGGCTACTTGGTCTGGCGCAAGGGGGATGTGGTGGAGGTGGATCAGTACTCCCCCCATCGCTTTGCTCGCCAACAGGGGTTTCGACAGGAAGTTCCTGGCATGCCTCAGCAGTTGCAGGGGCGCATCAGTCCTCAGGAGGGTTACCGTCTGTGGGCTTCTCTCTATGCTCGCTTGACTGACAGCAGTTTCTTCCCTGGGGCCAAATCTGGGTTTCGGGACGCCGCCACCCCAGAATACTGCAAGTGGGTTGAAGGGCGAGTTTCCCCTTTACTTGCGAGTTTTCCAGTCGACGTCTTGGCGAGCAGCGAGTTCAAGAATTTCTGTTTTAATCATTCTGCGGGAGTGGAGGACCGCCGCCTCCGACTGGGGGTCTAAAGAGTGCAGAGGAGCTGTAGTCGTCTTTCCAGTGCTCGTCGTGTCCCTTCTTTCGTTCCGGTACTGGATGCCGAGCTTACTAGTGCCCCTGGGGCATCTTGTTTCCCGAAGGCCGAAGTTGAGGGTGCCCCTCCTAAGAGAAGAAAAGCTTGTATTCCTCGCGAGATGGTCCCAAGGGGCCCTTGTCTGGTGGAGGATGACGAGGAGCCTGGACTTCTAAAAGACGAGGTGATTCCTCCGTCTAGGACCGCTTCGTCTGACCACACAGGTATGGAGCTCTCTTTATTTTATTTGCCCTTTACGTTCAGGAAGTTTTATCACACTGAGCATCGTTTCTTCTTCTTGAGCAGATTCCGTTATAGTAGTAGAGCGCGGAGCGATCTCTTCAAAGGCGTCTCCCGGGCACTCGTCGACTGGCGCTGCGCAAGAAGTGCCTGGGGCATGCGGGCTAGATATCCCTCCGGACGATCTGGGTCTCCTCGGACTTTGCGGGGAGAACTTCCCTAGGGGCGACATTAACCTGGACGACATCGATGTCGATGCCTTGTCTTTTGGCGAGGAGGCTGAAGTCTCGAGCGTCGATAAGCGGCACTCCCCAGTTACTGTACCCTTGTGCCCTTTGGTGGAGACGGTTGTTGCAGCGGTAGCGGCGATTTCTCCTGTTCTGTCACCCTCGTTGGTGCAGGCGGCTCCTGTTGCGGCTGCAGTGGGAGGGAAGGTCTTGCCTACCTACTCCGAGGCACCTCGCCCGGATTTGAGGCCGAGGAGCAGAGTCTCAGAGTTCCTTCTCGCAAGCTGCCGGCAGTATATCAAGTCGACGTTGGAGCCTTTCCAAACTGCCGGCCTTGGCGCCCTCCAGGACTGGTGGTCGACGGACGGTGCAGAGTTTTGCGCGAGCCTGACAGAGTTCAAAGTGGACAGCTCTCTTTTCGTCGCTCAGATGAACCTGCTTGTGACCGATAGCGAGGCTTATCGATCCCGGCGGGCTTTGCTGGAGGGGAGCTCCCCTTCTGAGCTGGAGGTTGCTGAGGCAAGTCTAAGTCAGTCCGAGCATCAACTTGCGGAGGCTACGTCCAGCCTGTCGAAGGCTCAGAGGAAGATAGAGTCTGTGCGCGCCTCACTTCGAAAGGCGGAGTCTCGTCTGGAGCGGGCCGAGGCCGCGGAGAGCGCTTTGAAGGCGAGTTACCTGAAGCAGCAGTCGGACTTGGCAACCCGCCGCGAGCTTCTGGCTGCTCGTCCCGTGGAGCTTCAGCGAGTGGAGGCGACTAGGGAGGAGCTGCTGCGCCGTCTTCGAGCTCTGGACACCTTCTTTTAGTTGTTCCTTGTTTCATTGTGGCTTCCTTTTCGGGACTCATGCAATGTACTGCCTTTCCTTCATTATCTAATAATATCGCTTCGTTTTGCCATATCTTTTTCATGGAACTTTGTTGACTTTTTCTTTTGGTCGGACTGAACCTGAAGTATCTTCTCAGGCTGCCTACGTACCCCCTAAGGGGGATCAAGTTGCACGTAGTTCATTTCATTTTTTTTTTTTTTTTTTGGACAAGGGGTGTGGCCTTGCTTTAGGCATAGTACCTTTTGAGGTACTTGCCGTTGATAGGGCCGAGTGTTAGCCCTTCTAGCGTGGTGAGGAGATAGGCACCATTGGAGTAGACTTCCTTGACGGAATGCGGGCCATCCCACTTGGCATCAAATTTCTTCCCTCCTCGATACGAGAGAATGATGGGGCGTTTGACCGCCAGCACCAGTTCTCCTATCTGGAATGATCGAGGACGAATCTTCTTGTTGAAGGCGCGAGAGAGCCTGGCCTGATAACATTCCAGACGCTGTTGAGCTTCGAGGCGTCTTTCATCCAGTGCTTCCAATTCTGCTAGACGGAGCTGGGCGTTGTCGTCGCTGGTGAGGCCTTCCTGGACGGCTATCCTGAGTGACGGGATCTGGAGCTCGAGTGGAAGAACGGCTTCCACACCATAGACGAGGGAATACGGCGTTGCTTGCGTCGGCGTGCAGAAGGACGTCCGGTAAGCCCATAGTGCTTCGCCCATGCGTTCGTGCCAATCTTTCTTTGTCTTTGAGACGGTTTTCTCTAGCAGCTTGCACAGAGTCTTGTTGAAGACTTCTGCTAGGCCGTTGGCCAGAGCATTGTACATCGTCGAACAATTCTGCTTAATATTGTACAATGCACAGAATTGGCTGACGGCAGTATTTTTGAACTGCTTCCCGTTATCTGTTACGATGTAGCGGGGGACTCCATAACGGAAGATGATGTCATTCTAGATAAAGTTGATGACGGAGTACTTTGTAACTTCTCGCAACGGTATTGCTTCAGCCCACTTGGAGAAGTAGTCTGTTGCCGCCAAAATGTAGAGATGTTGCTTGGATGACTTGGGCAGAGGACCGACGATATCGAGACCCCATCCGTCGAAGGGCCAAGATGCGATGGTTGGGTGTAAAGGCTCCGGAGGTTGACGGATGTAGTCCCCGTGCATCTGGCAAGTGTGGGTGCAAAAATTGTACCGGACCAGATCAGAGCAGCATGGGCCCGCGCAACGGCCCAAATGGGTAAGCCCGCTTGGGCTCACATGGGCCCACTCTACGAGGCTCGCAGATCAAGCCCTACCCCTTATTGGGCCCAAACAACGGCCCAATAAGGGCCCAGCAAGGAGGCCCAGAACCAGTGCCACGTCATCATCGCCACGTCATCACTGCCATATCGGGCACGTGCCTACGCTACAAAAGGACCCCCAAGGCATCCAGGAAGGGGGTTGGCCATTCAATCAGAGGAGGAGGATCCCAGAACAAGTGCTAGAGCTCTATTCTCCCCACCTTGTTCTCTTCTAGTTGCTCCGTGCAACCCCACTGTATGAAGCTTCTCTCGGCCTGTCGAGAGAACGCTCAACCCTTTATATTCAAATTATAGTGAAGATCAGGTGGCACCTCTCGCCTGGAGACGTAGGTCGTAAGACCGAACTCCGTCACCAATCCTTGTGTCATCGCTCTTTATTCTCTTTATCTATTCTTCCATCTCTCTAACTCTACAAACAATCCAATTCAATCAAGGCTGTGGGGGAGGGATTCCCGATCAAGGCGGCTCGGAAATTTCCCCCCACAATCTTTGGCGCCGTCTGTGGGATATCGTTAGAGGTCTTACCTACACCTCTACCGACTCCTATTCAACTTGCGGTGACGAGCCACAAGTCCTCATCCAAATCAACATCAACGCCTTCATCACGCCGACACCAACACGCTCGATGGTGAAGGCCGGCACTAACCCACCAAAGGCGGGTGCTAAACAAACAAACGATATGCTGATCGAAGAAGAACAAGAAGTCTCGGTTGTAACCAACCGAAGAAATATTCGTGAGCGGCTGGGGCCGCAAGGCAGCCATCCAGAAGGGCACAGCGATCGGCGAGACCCGTCATCCCCGAGGCGTCGATCTGGCAAAGAGCACACCACCCAAGGGGACAACGATCTAACTACATACCAAATTTCGGCTGCTGATTTCCAGCTGTTGAACCTTCTCAAGAGGAACGCAGCCCTCGAGCAAGAGAGGGATTCCCTAAGAAAGGCGGCTGAAAGAGCGGGGGTTATGGCCCACAACTCTCTAGCTACTGATAAAGACCGATAGAAAGGCTCCTGGCAACCCAGGTCAATCAAAGACCTTCGATTCCGCCCGTTCAAGTCGGAAGCTCGAAGGCAATTCGGCTACGCCCTCTTGAGGCTAAAGTCCGATAAAAAGGCTCCTGGCAACCCAGGTCAACCAAAGACCTTCGATTCCGCCCATTCAAGTCGGAAGCTCGAAGGCAATTCGGCTACGCCCTTTCAAGGCAAAAGTCCGATAAAAAGGCTCCTGGCAAATCAGGTCAACCAAAGACCTTCGATTCCGCCCGTTCAAGTCGGAAGCTCGAAGGCAATTCGGCTACGCCCTCTCGAGGCTAAAGTCCGATAAAGAGGCCCCTGGCAACCCAGGTCAACCAAAGACCTTCGATTCTGCCCATTCAAGTCGGAAGCTCGAAGGCAATTCGGCTACGCCCTCTCGAGGCTAAAGTCCGACAAAAAGGCTCCTGGCAACCCAGGTCAACCGAAGACCTTCGATTCCGCCCATTCAAGTCGGAAGCTCGAAGGCAATTCGGCTACGCCCTTTCAAGGCAAAAGTCCGACAAAAAGGCTCCTGGCAACCCAGGTCAACCAAAGACCTTCGATTCTGCCCATCCAAGTCGGAAGCTCGAAGGCGATTCGGCTATGCCCTCTCGAGGCTAAAGTCCGATAAAAAGGCTCCTGGCAAACCAGGTCAACCAAAGACCTTCGATTCCGCCCATTCAAGTCGGAAGCTCAAAGGCAATTCGGCTACGCCCTCTCGAGGCTAAAGTCCGATAAAAAGGCTCCTGGCAAACCAGGTCAACCAAAGACCTTCGATTCCGCCCATTCAAGTCGGAAGCTCGAAGGCAATTCGGTTACGCCCTTTCAAGGCGAAAGTCAGATAAAAATGCTCCTGACAATCCAAGTCAAGCTAAATTATCAACTATACTCATCTGAGGCGATGAGAATAAGTCCAAGGCAGGCGTCGTCGCTTTGACATGCACCAAGTTCAAGGAGACATCCTTGACACTCGAAGACAAAGTCTGAGGCGACCAATGCCTCGGCACTTTACAAGCCCAAGGCCCGGTCCTTGGCATTCGAAGACAAAGTCCGAGGCGACCAATGCCTCGGCACTCAACAAGCCCAAGGCCCATCCCTTGGCATTCGAATACAAAGTCCGAGGCGACCAAAGCCTCGGCACTCTACAAGCCCAAGGCCCAGCCCTTGGCACTTAAAGATAAAGTCCGAGGCGACCAGCGCCTCGGCACTCTACAAGCCCAAGGCCCAGCCCTTGGCACTCGAAAACAAAGTCCGAGGTGACCAACGCCTCGGCACTCTACAAGCCCAAGACCCAGCCCTTGGCACTCGAAGACAAAGTCCGAGGCGACCAGCGCCTCGGCACTCTACAAGCCCAAGGCCCAGCCCTTGGCACTTGAAGACAAAGTCCGAGGCGACCAGTGCCTCGGCACTCTACAAGCCCAAGGCCCAGCCCTTGGCACTTGAGGACAAAGTCCGAGGCGACCAACGCCTCGGCACTCTACAAGCCCAAGGCCCAGCCCTTGGCACTTAAAGACAAAGTCCGAGGCGACCAGCGCCTCGGCACTCTACAAGCCCAAGACCCAGCCCTTGGCACCCGAAGACAAAGTCCGAGGCGACCAGTGCCTCGGCACTCTACAAGCCCAAGGCCCAGCCCTTGGCACTTGAGGACAAAGTCCGAGGCGACCAGCGCCTCGGCACTCTACAAGCCCAAGGCCCAGCCCTTGGCACTTAAAGACAAAGTCCGAGGCGACCAGCGCCTCGGCACTCTACAAGCCCAAGACCCAGCCCTTGGCACTCGAAGACAAAGTCCGAGGCGACCAGCGCCTCGGCACTCTACAAGCCCAAGGCCCAGCCCTTGGCACTTGAAGACAAAGTCCGAGGCGACCAGTGCCTCGGCACTCTACAAGCCCAAGGCCCAGCCCTTGGCACTTGAGGACAAAGTCTGAGGCGACCAGCGCCTCGGCACTCTACAAGCCCAAGGCCCAGCCCTTGGCACTTAAAGACAAAGTCCGAGGCGACCAGCGCCTCGGCACTCTACAAGCCCAAGGCCCAGCCCTTGGCATTTGAAGACAAAGTCCGAGACGTCGGCACCGACATATTGGCATTCGATCAAAAGTCCAAGCTTAATCTTGTCACTCAGGTCCAAGCATCAGATTGTCACTGGCCATCACCTTTTTTCGACGACTAACGGTTCCAAACCGATCAGGAGGTGGTTGGTCTGACTCTGTCAGTGCGTGTCTCCACACTGGTGCAGTCGACGGTGTGTGACACGGGATAAAATGGTGCTTCCTTGATCCTGGCCAAGTCAACACCCTCACGTGACCGTAGTACCTGGTGAATACAGTAACCTGGTGCGGTAATACATTGGGTGAAGACCGACTGGCCATTATGCAGCATCATCCTAGATTATCTCTAAGAAATCCCTTCAAATATAGCATTGTCCCTCGCCGACATCCCCGCGCACCAACGTTTCACCGAAAAAGTGTCGGTTTCAAATGGGGCTGAAATTCGAAAAATACACTATTTTTAATACCGACACTTTTTGGCCTCTTCTAGCAGCCCCAATAATGGGGTGTCGGCATCAACCAGCAGCCCCCCCTCGGTTTCGCACAAAAACTGAGTGGGGAAGGGGTGACGGCACACCATCAGCAGCACATCCCTCGGTTTCGTCAGAAAACCGAGAGGGGGTGTGTGTCGGCATCAACAAGCAACCCCCCCTCGGTTTCGCATAAAAACCGAGTGGGGAGGGGGTGACGGCACACCATCAGCACACCCCTCGGCTTCGTCAGAAAACCGAGAGGGGGTGTGTGTCGGCATCAACAAGCAACCCCCCCTCGGTTTCGCATAAAAACCGAGTGGGGAAGGGATGACGGCACACCATCAGCCACAACCACCCCTCGGTTTTGTCAGAAAACCGAGAGGGGGTATGTGTCGGCATCTACAAGCAGCCCTCCCTCGGTTTCGCACAAAAAACCGAGTGGGGAGGGGGTGACGGCACACCATCAGCACACCCTCGTTTTCGTTAGAAAACCAAGAGGGGGTGTGTGTCGGCATCAACAAGCAACCCCCCCCCCTCGATTTCGCACAAAAACCGAGTGGGGAGGGGGGGGGACGGCACACCATCAGCAGCACACCCCTCGGTTTCGTCAGAAAACCGAGAGGAGGGGTGCTCGGCGTCATCCAAACTTATTAGTCAATCCATTTCAAGTGGCATTCGCACACAAGGATCAGCCAAAGACGAAGAGTTATCTTCCATTGGGTTGGTTGAGTAGCATCTCCACCAAACCTATTGAGTTGGCTGTACAAACTTCACAAGCAAAATTCCTCCTTCTTATCTGGGGGTGGACTCGTGGTAACCGCCGCGTCATCACTAGGGCCCGACTGCAGTCCCTAGTGAATACAGTAACTAGGTGCAATTGGGTGTCGAACAGAGACGGATGAGTTACCACGTATCGATGCCTCTCCAAGACGCGCATAGGACACTCGGCCAACGCGTTCTTTAGAGTCATCTCTTTATGGAGGTGATTACCGGAAAAGTTACTCGTCAAGGTATACGATGTTTCACGTCCACTTTGACCGGTTTTTCGGCACCGACACAACGGCACCTTATACGCATTGATCCGACGCACGCATGAAAAGTTACGGCTATCAGAAGTTTTTGAGGTGTTTTTCTTTAAAGACAGACATCGGAAAAGTTGTACATCAAGGTGAACTATATTTCACGTCTACCTTGATCAGTTTTTCGACGCGGACGCAATGGCGCCTTATACGCATCGATCCGACGCACGTATGAAAAGTTATGATTGTCGGAGGTTTTCGAGACATTTCTTTCTGAAGACCAACCTCGGAGAAGTTACACGGCAACGACGGTCACACTGACGCCTTCAACCTGGTTCCCTATGCGAACAACTCGCAGCAGGCCAGACACTGCGCCTAAGAGAAGAACTCATGCCCCTCCTCGTGAGCATGGATACTTGGCGGCAGCGCGCGGGTCGGAACGGGGACAAGGGGTTGGATGAACCAAACCCCCCTGTGTGTGACGGCCCACGACGACCTGGGTAGGTGACGCAGTCCACCCGCCTGTGCGCGAAAGCCATCAGCCGTCACGATGCGCTCGCCGATGCGCCCGCCACCTACACCATCTCCTTCTATGCGGCCGAGGCCTACCTCCATCGTTTCCTCGACACGATCCAACTCCGATCCCCACGTGCGCTCTTTCGTCCCGGTGCTGGACCGGTCGACGGAGGGAGGGGGGACCCGACTCCCCCCCCATGCGTCCTCTTCACGTGGCGCGGCCCGAGACATGAAGTGAAGGGGGGGACGAGGGAGCCGACTCTTCCCCCATGCGCTCTCTCGTTCGAACCCTCTCTCTCACCGAGGGCTCTCTCTCGCACCCGCACTCTCTCACGCGGACCCTCTCTCTCGCCGAGGGCCCACTCTCGCCCCCGCTCTCTCTCACGGAAGACAGAAAGGAAGAGAGAAAGAGAGACGCCTGCTCTCTCTCTTACGAAAAAGAAGGCGCCGGGGTGCAACCCGCAGCCCAGCGCCCGTGCCCACCTCCAACCCGGCCGGAACCCGCGCCCGAAGCTACTGACTCCCGCCTCCGCCCGCGTCCGGAGCCGCACGCCGACCACCACCTCCGCTCGCACCCGGCCGCCGCTGAGCCCCGCGCCACAGCCCTCGCACCGCACGCCGTTACCACCGCCTCCACCTGCGCCGCAGCTGGGCTCGTGGACCAGGGTCTTGCCGAAGTTGTCGATGGATTTGAGGAACTCGATCACGTGGGGGCTGCGGACCCTCGACAGCGTCAGACGGGGCTTCCGGTTCTCGAGGAACCGCTGGAACGTGCTCCAGTCCCTCTTCTTCTGCTCGTCGTACCTGTTCCTCCTCTGTTGCTGCTGATGCTGAGGAGGAGGGGTCAGGTGTTCCTCCGCCGCAGCCACCGCCGCCGCCGCTTGGATGGGGGGATCGTCGATTCCACCATCGCTGCTGCTCCCGTTGGATGGGGACGAGGGAAGTTCTGAGCTTGTGTCGGACGCATCTGTGCACGGATCCATACACTGGGTCTGATGATGGGTTAGGGATTTGCGTTCCCTGGGGGTTGATTGGAGATTTGGGTCTGATCTCTGCTTCTCTCCCTTTGTTAGGGTAATTGGTGCTACAGGAAAAAGAGAGAGGAATGGAGGAGGATACGCTCTCACCGAACAAAAGAAAAGGACAGAGAAACAGAGAAGGAAAGAAAAACAGAGAACGGAAGGAGAGAGAAAGAAAGGAAAGAGAGAGAGAGAGAGCGACGTTTGCTCTCATCCGAGTCAAAGCCAAAGAAGGAATAAAGAGAAAAGATATTCCCTCACCAAACGGGTCTCGGTACCCTCTCGGTAACCACTCGGTATGCTCTCGGTACCCACTCGGTATGCACTCGGTACCCTCTCGGTATCCACTCGGTCGAAAAACGCACTGCCTTTTCGGAAACACCCCCATGCAAAACCGAGACTTTTTGGCTTGCACCAAAAGGGTCTCGGTAACCACTCGGTATGCTCTCGGTACCCACTCGGTATGCACTCGGTACCCTCTCGGTATCCACTCGGTCGGAAAACGCACTGCCTTTTCGGAAACACCCCCATGCAAAACCGAAACTTTTTGGCTTGCACCAAAAGGGTCTCGGTAACCACTCGGTATGCTCTCGGTACCCACTCGGTATGCACTCGGTACCCTCTCGGTATCCACTCGGTCGGAAAACGCACTGTTTTTTCAGAAACACCCCCTCGCAAAACCGAGACTTTTTGGCTCGCGCCAAAAAGGGTCTCGGCATCGGCGGAAGAAGGCTCTGCTAATACGAACCGCGGCACCGACAACCCTCGCCAACCGCGCCAGGATCCTAAAGCGTTTGCACCTTGGAATCCCAGCCGACCCAGGGGGTCCTGACCCGACTGGGAGGGGGTAACTGTGGGTGCAAAAATTGTACCGGACCAGATCAGAGCAGCATGGGCCCGCGCAACGGCCCAAATGGGTAAGCCCGCCTGGGCTCACATGGGCCCACTCTACGAGGCTCGCAGATCAAGCCCTACCCCTTATTGGGCCCGAACAACGGCCCAATAAGGGCCCAGCAAGGAGGCCCAGAACCAGTGCCACGTCATCATCGCCACGTCATCACTGCCATATCGGGCACGTGCCTACGCTACAAAAGGACCCCCAAGGCATCCAGGAAGGGGGTTGGCCATTCAATCAGAGGAGGAGGATCCCAGAGCAAGTGCTAAAGCTCTATTCTCCCCACCTTGTTCTCTTCTAGTTGCTCCGTGCAACCCCACTGTATGAAGCTTCTCTCGGCCTGTCGAGAGAACGCTCAACCCTTTATATTCAAATTATAGTGAAGATCAGGTGGCACCTCTCGCCCGGAGACGTAGGTCGTAAGACCGAACTCCGTCACCAATCCTTGTGTCATCGCTCTTTATTCTCTTTATCTATTCTTCCATCTCTCTAACTCTACAAACAATCCAATTCAATCAAGGCTGTGGGGGCGGGATTCCCGATCAAGGCGGCTCGGAAATTTTCCCCCACAGCAAGCTTGACATCTTTTCGCGTAATCCAAGCTGTCTTTGATCATGGTAGGCCAGTAGTATCCCATCCTCCTGACGCGGAAGTGAAGCTTCGGACCAGACTGGTGCGATCCACAGATTCCAGCGTGTACTTCTTCGAGCGCGGTTTCTGCTTCCTCTTTCGCGAGGCACCTCAGGAGTGTGCCGTCATAGCTTCGTCGGTACAGCTCGCCATTGAAGTGGTAGAACCTCAGAGATCTTCGACGGATGTCACTTTTGCGCTTCGGATCTTCGGGGAGTTTACCATGAACGAGATACTCCACAAACGGTTGCCTCCAGTCTTGTTCTTTAATCTCGAGGACATGCACCGCGTTGGTTTGAACTGGTACTTCGGGCGGACCTTCTTCTCCGGTGATCACGAATCTCCTGCAGACGGGGACGACGAGCGAACGTTCATCTGGGAACGGGAGTGTAGCCGCCAGATTTGCGAGTGCGTCAGCCTGCTGGTTGAGGTTTCGGGAAACGTGTTGGATGGAAGCAGCCTTGAGTTTTTCGAGGAGCTTCACAGCTCGCGTGTGCAACGGTACCAGGTCTTCTTTGTTGACTTCGTATGCCCCCAGGACTTGCTGGATCACAAGTTGTGAGTCGCCACAGATCTCTAGTCCTTGAAGCTTCATTTCGTCGGCCAGCTAGAGACCGATGAGTAGGGCTTGATATTCTGCCACATTGTTGGAACATGATTCCGAGAGCAGGAATGAGAAGGGGAGTATTTCGTTGTCCGGAGTGACGAAGATGACTCCGGCTCCCGCTATGTCTTGCCTAGCTGCGCCGTCAAAGAATATTTTCCAGGATGGGGCGACGTCGACGGAGAACACTTCTTCATCTGGGAGATCTTCTGATAACTCCCATTCTGCCGGGAGAGGGTATTCTGCGAGAAAGTCCGCGAGGGCCTGCCCTTTAACCGCTTTCTGTGGCACGAAGGTGATGTCGAGTTCAAGTAGTAGCAGGGCCCACTTGGCTAGACGTCCGAAAAGCACTGGTCTCGACATAATGTATTTGAGTGGGTCAGCCTTTGAGACGAGTCTGATAGTGTGAGCGAGCATATAGTGTCGCAGCTTTTTCGTGGCGAAGATGAGCGCTAAGCAGACCTTCTCGATTGGGGAGTAATTCAGCTCTGCGCCGACGAGAGTGCGACTTAAGTAGTAGCAAGCTGTCTCCACGCCAAGTTCATTGTTCTGGGCCAGGAGTGCCCCCAAGGATTGCTCCTGGGTGGCGATGTAGAGGATGAGCGGCCTCCCTTGAACCGGTGCTGATAGAACTGGCGGCTTTAGTAGATATGCTTTGATGTTTTGGAGTGCTTCTTGGCATGCTTCATCCCATTTGAACGGTGTTCCTTTCTTCATGAGGCGACTAAAAGGGTGGCACTTTCCGGCCAGGTTGGCGATGAATCTTCGGATATACGCCAAGTGCCCCTGGAGGCCTCTGAGGTCTCGCACTGTCTTTGGTGCGGGCATATTGACGATAGCATCAATTTTGGATTGATCTATCTCAATGCCACGATATCAGACGACGAAGCCGAGGAATTTGCCCGAGGAGACTCCGAACGCGCACTTGAGCGGATTCATGCGGAGTTGGTACCTTCGAAGTCGTTTGAAGATTAGCTCAAGATCTTGTAGATGTGCCGACCTCTTCTTGGATTTCACCACGAGGTCGTCGACATAACACTCCACGTTTTGATGAAGAATGTCGTCGAAGATTTTCTGCATAGCTCGCTGGTAGGTGGCTCCCGCGTTCTTCAAGCCGAAGGGCATCACTTTATAGCAGTAGATTCCTTTCGGTGTACGGAATGCCGTGAGCTTCTCATCCTTGGGTGCCATCCGAATTTTATTGTAGCCCGATGATCTGTCCATGAAAGTGAGCACCTCGTGACCTGTCGTCGCGTCGACCATTAGCTCCGTGATTGGCAAGGGGAAGTCGTCCTTCGGACATGCGTTGTTCAAGTCTCTGAAGTCCACGCACACTCAGATTTGGCCGTTCTTCTTTTTGACGGGGACGACGCTAGAGATCCATGTCGGGTACTTGACCTCTCGAATGAAGCCGGCTTTGATCAATTTGTTGACTTCGCCTTCTATTTGGGGTACCAGTTCTGGCCAGTAGCGCCTTTGTCCTTGCTTGATAGCGTTGGCTCCGTGTTAGACGCTGAGCTGGTGGACTGCGATTTTGGGATCGAGGCCCGGCATCTCCTTGTAGGACCATGCGAAGACGTCTCTGTACTCTCTAAGCAGTTTGGTGTATGCTGCTTCCTCCTCAGGGGTCAAGAGTGTGCTGACGAATGTAGGCCGAGGCTCCGTCTCCGTGCCCAAGTTGATTTCCTTCAAGTCATCAACGGTGGACTGCCCCCCTTCTTCGAGGACTGGCGGGGCATCGGGCAACTCGTCATCCGAAGTAGAAGTGTCACCGTTGCCGGGTTCCGTAATGGAGATATGATGGATGACCGCCATGGGTGGGTGGGTGGGTGTTGAGACGAAGTCCTCGATTGGCATTTCCAGGCGATCGAACACTGACTTCTTCTTTGATTGTTTGACTGGCCCGAGCCTCTCGAACATGGATGTGCGTTTTTGATTCGACCAGTCTTTACCGCCTCTGGTTTGCTTCCGGAACAAGGCTTGGCATCGAGCCCGTCGTCATCTTCTCCTGCTGTCTGGATGGCTGAGGTAGGTAGAGAGTGCATCGGAGATTGTCGATCCTTCAGCTGTTTCATCTACCATTCTCGCCTCGATGTAGTTCGAGGTGAAGGTCTTCTTTGCTGCGGTTCTGATGACCAACGGAGCTTGACTGGAGCTGATGCCTCGGCGGTTCGGGGGAATTTGTTCTCCGTTTTGAAACAGCCGAGCTTGAGTTCTCGTCATCCCATGTGGAGTTGCTGCTGGCGGAAGTGTGCCCATGGTGCTTTCTTCGTTGTAGCCGGCTTTGAACAGCAACTTGGCAGCGTTTTGCCCCCAACTCCCTTTTGGCTTGAATCCGAGTTGCTCGAGGTCTGCCGATTCGACAGGTCTGCTCGGGTTCGGAGCTTACGTCAGACTAGGTAGTGGGACCGTCATTTCTTGCAGAGTGACGACATTGGCCTGAGATAATGACGGGGCCCGCTTCCTTGTCGGAGTAGAAGGCGATCGCTCGGATTTACGGAGCCACTGCGGTGCGAGACGCAGGATAGGTGCCGTTTGGACTGGCAAAGGGGTATGTTGCATTGCTCTTGGCTCAAAGCTGATGCGCATCCTTTGCCCAGGTTTCGGCGTTCCTTGGACCTTGAGTCTTGCCTCATCAGAGGGTGGCGCCGGATTTGCGGGAAGAGGAGTCTTGTCCTTCTTTACTTCTTCAATCTTTTGGACTCGAGGGGCTTTAACTGGAAGAACTTCCGTGACCAGGCCCTTTGCTTGGTAGAACTTAGCGTCGGCCAAGTGTGCCTCGGCCTCGTTGAATGGCTTGTCGTCCGCAACTATGCACCTCTCCACGCCTTCTTCGTAGTACTTGAGGCACTAGTGCCAGGTGGATACCACGATGCCGTTCTCGTGCAGCCATGGTCTTCCTAATAGGAGACGATATGATGTCTGGCAGTCGATGATGTGGAAGAGGACCGTTGTATCCAGCGGGCCGACGGAAAGCTTCAAACGAATGATTCCGACGGTGGACTGTCCGCCCTGGTTGAAGCCTTGAATGACCAACTGACTTGGCGAGAGCTGGTCGTCGGTGATGCCGAGTTGCCGCATCGTCTGGATAGGCATGATGTTGACAGCGGAGCCACAGTCCAACAAGATTCGGTTCACTGGCTTCTCCTTGATGTATCCCGAGACGTAAAGAGGCCGGTTATGCAGTCGCGTTCCGAGTTGCAGGTCCTCATCCGAGAAGGTTATCGTTGCATCACACGAGGCCATAGCTTTGCGCCTTTGATCATCCTTTCTCTTCCTTTTGTAGCTATCCGGATCGGCCAAGGCCGCCGCCATTGCCAGGAGAGACTTCTTCGGAAGATGCAAAGCCTCTACGAGCGGCATGTGCAAGATTGCTTCGTCGTGAGAGGCAGTGCCCCCTTCGTCGGAATCGTCTCCCTCATCTGTGGAGTCGCCTTCTCCAGAAGTTTCGCTTTCGTTCTTTCCTTCCGATGCCTCATGGACTTCGACCATGCAACAAGACACCTTGATGTGTTGGTCCGCTGGGAGGAAGTGATCTGGGAAGAACTCTTGCAAAGTTGTCGGCTCTGGAAGACTCTGCTGAAGGATATCGTCTTGGCTTGCTGGCGGCACTTTGAACGCCTTCCTCCCTGGAGTCTTGCTTTTCTTCTTGTAGGTCTTCAGCTTGGTGAATCCCCTCATCACACGGTCTTGTTTGAGCTTCTTTTCTTGCCATGGCTTTCGCCGCCGCGGTAGCATGACCCATGCTTCTTCGTCGGTGGATTCCCATTCGCTAGGATGATGGTCGACAGCAGCAACTGGTTCCCTCGAAGGCACTTGTTCTTCCTGAGGCTCTACTGGCTCGTTTTTCGATCCCCAACCGGTGGGCTTGATTTCGTCGATTGGAACGGATGGAGGCCTTGAGTAGAGGATGTAATAGTCGAACTTCCCCGAAGGCTGGCCCAGCAGACCGACTTCCGGATCTCCTTGCTCGTATCTTTTCCGAAGAGCTCGTTGGGACATAGCTTGACTGGAAGGGACTTGCTCTTCTCGAGGTTCCACTGGCTCGTCTTTCGATCCCCAGCCGGTGGGCTTGATTTCGTCGATTGGAACGGACGGAGGCCTTGAGTAGAGGACATAATAGTCGAACTTCCCCGAAGGCTTGCCCAGCAGGCCGACTTCCGGATCTCCTTGCTCGTATCTCCTTTGGAGCGCTCGTTGGGATGCAGTATTGCTTGGAAGAGGTACTGGCATGAGCAATGGTTGCCCCCAGGGCAGCGGCGTTTCTTCCTCGGAGAATGCAGGGGTACGTTGACATCGCTTCGAGACTTTTGGCTGGGAAGTTGACTTAGCGATTGGCGCTTGACGGTTGATGCGCAATTTGGGCATGCTTCGCCGAGCAGCAACGAGCACTGGCGAGAAGGAGCCGAAGGTGATGGACGTCATGTTGGCCGTAGCAACTTCTCCGGAGTCGATCTCTATCTTCCCTTGCTTTGCGAGCGCCATGATTCTTTCCTTGAAGACGAAGCACCTTTCAATGGGATGACTTACCACTCGGTGGTATTTGCAGAAGAGAGGGTCGTCGACGCGATGCATCTGCTCGGGCCTCTTCGAAGGAGGGAGCTCTATCATCTTCTCTTGCAACAGTTGGTCGAACATGGAGGAGACTTCCGAGTCTGGGAAGGGGTACTCCTTGGCTTCGAGCTCCTCGAGAGTCATCCTTTGTCTTGGCGGCGGAGGTGGCGGTATGGCGGCTCCCTTCCTTTGATTTGACTTGCCACCGATCTTGAGCGGCTTGGAGGTTGAAGCTACGTCAGCCACATTGACTTGCATTGGTTTCGGTACCAATGGCTTGTCCTTCTTCTCTACCTTCAAGAAGTCCTTGTTCTTCGAGTCCCCGCGGTTTGCTAGGCTGAGTTCCATGTCATGGGCCCGAGTTGCGAGTTCTTCGAAAGACCGAGGCTTGATACCTTTGAGGATGTAGAGCAGACCCCAGTGCATGCCTTGGGTGCACATCTCGATGGCCGAGTCTTCAGACAAGCGGTCTCGTGAATTCAGCGCGAGGTTCCTCCATCTGTCGATGTAGTCGATCACCGGCTCGTCCTTCCTTTGCTTGACGGCGGTAAGCTCGGTCATGCTGACGGTTCGTCTGGTGCTGTAGAAGCGATTGAGGAACTCCCTCTCCATCTGATCCCAGCTGTCGATGGTCCCTACAGAAAGATCAACGTACCAGTCGAACACGTTGCCTTTGAGGGTGCGAACGAATTGCTTCACCATCTCGTCGCCATATGTGCCGGCATTATTGCAGGTCTCGATGAAGTGGGCGACGTGCTGTCTCGGATTTCCCTTTCCATCGAAGTGCTGGAACGTGGGTGACTGGAACCCGATTGGGAAGCGTAGCTGCTGGATCCTCGCAGTGTAGGGCTTCGAGTATGCTGCCGTGATCGGAGGAAGGCTACTGCTGTGAGAACGCATCATGTCGGCTATCAACGCTTGGACTTGCTGAGCATTCATCGTTGCCGTTGCCGGAGGTTGAGTGGCCACCGAGGCTGGCGTCGGGGAGACGACTTCCACTGGGACGGGAGCCGAGGAGAGCGCTGGAGTAACTGCTTGAACCGTCGGAGCAACCTCTGCAGGAGCGAGAGTTGAAGACGGAACGGGAGCGGCTACTGGAGAAGCGACGGGTTGGCCGACTGCTGCAGCATCTTTCGCGCTTAGCTTTTGGAGCAGAGTGTTGATGTGACGATCCTTCTCCTCCATCAGCCGAGTAATTTGCGCCATGTGCTTGTTCATCTGCATGACTTGGAGCTGAAGAACGGACGGAGGGTGGTGACGGAGAACGTCTCGGTGTTGCATGTTCGTATCCTCGCCGTCATCATCAGAGATGTAATTACGCCGACTTGCTTCTGGCTGATGATTGATGTTTGCCCCCTGCATAGGAGGGGCAACGTCTGCTGGAGAACCCGAACGGGTTCGGGGTTGGGGCTGGTCCTCCCCAAACTTCTGGACATGGACTCCAGGATCGAGGCTCATTTCTTCATGCACTAGGGCCTCGTCGGCGCTTTGGCGAGCATCTTCGGTAGTAGCTTCTGGCACGAAGATGTCCGCAAGAGTCCGAGTACGCCGAGTGTAGACGCGCACCATTGGAGGAGCATCACTCTCCGGATTTACTGGATCACCGTGTCGGAGTAGAGGAGACTCGGCGATTGGTGAGAGGCTTGGAGCAAACGCATCATTGCTTGTTCCGGCCATCGCGAACTTCAAGCAGCTTCTTCAACCGTACGGATGAAAGGAGAAGATGTCCCACCGGGCGTGCCAGAAATCTGTGGATGCGGAAAAAAGCGCGGGTCGTCTTTATTGCGAATCACACGAGATTACAAGTGTGGCCGGGACCCGGGTGGCTCGGGTGTAGCGAGTCCGGGTTGCGGCGGGTTTTGATCAGGGGATTGTGGGAAAGATCTTCTGGGGGATCCCTTTGATCCGCGTCTCCACGTGGTGTTCGTGCGAGAGCGCTGAAGGGGCTGCCCAGGACAGGGGTCTTTACAGGGAGAGGGTTTTGGAGAGGCTAAGGAATGTCCACCGTTGCTTTTGTCCCTTTCGTGCTTCGCGCTTTCTCGGCTAGGGGGTTTTCGGCTTCGTTCCTCGGTCTTCGCGTCTTCCTCGTTCCTTGCTTGACCTTGGTGTCCTTGATCGTCGGTTCGCGGCGTCGATCGAGCTTTTGGCATTGGCTTTGGCTTTGGCTTGGCTCCGGCGTGGCTCTGGCTTTGCTTTGCTTCGGCGCTTGCACTTGGACGTAGCTGGGAGAGACTTGCGATACTTTCGTTCTTCCGGACTTCGCGTCGTATCGGCTAGAACGTGCGATGCTTTTGCTCGTGTCCGGCGTAGTCGCTTGGCTTTGGCACTTGCGTTGCTTTGGCGCGGGCTTTACTGGGGCTTTGCTTTGGCTTCTTGCGTTGGCTTTAGCTTCAGCGTCAACTCGATCTTCTTCTTCGAACGACGTGGGCTACTTCTTCGGTGCTTCGACGGCTTGCGTGTCGACTGGACTTCTCTTCTTCTCCGGGCTTCTTTGGCGTGATCGGAGTCGAAGAATGCTTTCGAAGATGGTGGGGGTAGCACCGATCTCCGTGCGACGGTTGTGGCATCGGCTTTTTTTTGATGAAGACGACGAGGGTAGCGACGGTCTCCGTGCGACGGTTGTAGCGTCGGCTTTTGTTGATGAAGACGACGGGGTAGCGACGCTTCAGACGATCTGCTCCAGGCTTTCTTCTTCGTGGATGGGGCAGGCGTTTGTCGAAGACGACGGGGTGATGACGCTTCGCTTCTCTCCTCCGGGCTTTGGGGCTTGATCGGGATCGAGGATTTGTTGGAGACGACGGGGTAGTGCCGCTCCTCTTCTTCTCCGGGCTTTTGGGCTTGATCGGAGTCGAAGGCTTGTTGGAGACGACAGGGTAGTGCCGCTCCTCTTTTCCTCCGGGCTTTTGGGCTTGATCGGAGTCGAAGGCTTGTTGGAGACGACGGGATAGTGTCACTCCTCTTCTTCTCCGGGCTTTTGGGCTTGATCGGAGTCGAAGGCTTGTTGGAGACGACGGGGTAGTGCCGCTCCTTTTCTTCTCCGAGCTTTTGGGCTTGATCGGAGTCGAAGGCTTGTTGGAGACGACGGGGTAG
Source organism: Chamaelirium japonicum (assembly GCA_947650365.1). NCBI lineage: Eukaryota > Viridiplantae > Streptophyta > Magnoliopsida > Liliales > Melanthiaceae > Chamaelirium > Chamaelirium japonicum. The sequence goes on along the minus strand of OX393555.1, from coordinate 8,950,298 downwards.
TGCCGCTCCGATCTTCTTCTCCGGGCTTTTGGGCTTGATCGGAGTCGAAGGCTTGTTGGAGATGACGGGGTAGTGCCGCTCCTCTTCTTCTCTGGGCTTTTGGGCTTGATCGGAGTCGAAGGCTTGTTGGAGACGACGGGGTAGTGCCGCTCCTCTTCTTCTCCGGGCTTTTGGGCTTGATCGGAGTCGAAGGGTTCTTCTTCTCCGAGATTTCTTCTTCGTGCACGGAGTCGAAGGGATGATCTTCGTGTGCAAGGGTCTTCACGTTGATGAGGACTTTCAGTAAGCCGATCCCTCGGGACAGGCTTGACTGTGCCTCGTGTAGCCTTGGGTTGATGAAGAAGCGTCTCCTCTTCTGCAGAGCTTCGGCGTTTCATCTTCAATTTTCCGACCTTTTCTTCATTCCCCCACCCCCTCTATTTATAGGCAAAGGGGTGGGGAGAGAGATATGGGAACTTTTTAATTTCAAATCCCTTTCGTATCTCTCTCATAATTACCCTGGATTTATTCATCCATTGATGAGGGGAATAACGTTTATTTGTTTTCCTTTTCTGGCGAGGCAATTATGGCTGGATTTCGCACACGAAATCGATAGCGATCGGGCGCTTCGTCTTGTGCGTCGGATCGAGGGATCGGCGCAGATCCGCGTGTGTGCAGACGTCATACGCAACCTCCCCCCGCGCATGGCGGTATTTCCTTCCTTTTCTTTCTTTTCTTTCCTTTTCTTTTCTTTTCTTTTCTTTTATTTCCTTTCTTTTCTTTTCTTTTTCTTTTCTTCCCTTTCCTTGCAGGGTCGGCCGGTCCCTCCATAGGTTCGGGTCCCAATAGGGCCGGCCCCCCATGGGGTTCGGGTCCTAGTAGGGGCCGGCCCCATGGGGTTCGGACCCTAGTGAGGGCCGAACCCTCTTGAAGTGGGGTCCGCTCCTCTTTTGCTACGTGCGAGTCGGGTCCGAGTCGTCGGGTTTGCATCCACGTAGGGGCCTTCAAGTCGGGTCCGGGTCCGAGCGCGTCGGGTTTGCATCCACGTCGGCACACGTAAGTCGGGTCCGGGTCCGATGAAATTCGTGTGTCTACAATGCTGGATGTCCATATGGATGTTACTTCCCTCTGGCTGGTCCATAGGTCGTGTCTTCGCCATTCAGGTATAGTAATGGAGATAGAAGGGTTTCTCAGGCAATCGGTAGTTGTTGCTTGACCAAAGGACTTGGGAAGCCTGGAGGTCGCTAGTCGATAGGGGCTGATCTCACAGACGGCACCAAACTGTGGGGGAGGATTACGGCCGTCGTACAGTCCCCCTCCAACAGTTGATTGAAGTTGTTACCCTTCGAGGTATGGCACTGTGAGATGCTGAGCTGTCGAATGCTTAGTTATCGCACAGACACTATAGAGTAGAGAGAGAGAGAGAGAGAGAGAGAGAGAGAGAGAGATAGAAAGTTGACGCAGGATATGGTGACGAAGTTCAGCCAAAGCCTACGTATCCGTGCGGTAAGATGCAACCTTTGAATCCATTATCTTTGAAGAAGTAGAGCTACTCTCGACAGGCCGAGGAATGCTTATCCAAGTAGACAGAGGGTGGAATAGACTTGAGGGTCTGAATACCAGAAGGCTCTAGGAGCTCTGGAAAATAGAAAGTGGAATGTGGAATAATGAATTTCGGTCTAGAATATTCGTCGGATCTGCTATTTATAGATATTTGGAAATATTCAAGGAATATTCTTGAGAATATCAGGAGTTTTGATAAATATCCAAGAGGGTTTACCAGATCCAAGATAGTACGCGTGGGTCCTAGATAGGGCTGCGTGTCCCACCATCGTCTTCGTGGGCCCCAAAGCAGGGCTGCGGGTCCCACCATCGTTTTCGTAGTCTCTAGGCAGGGTTGTGGATCCAACCGTCGGGCATTAACTAGATTTTGCACCCACATTTTTGGCACCCGATCCTTTGAAAACGACGCCCGACCGATCGACTGGTCGCTCGGGTGCTGGTGACCTACCGATCAATCGGTCGGTCGGTCACCGCCAACTGACCGAGGGTGAGGGGTCAAGCGCCAGCGGGGTTCTGGCACTCGACCCTTTGAAAATGGCGTTCGACCGATCGACTGGTCGGTCGGGTATTGGCAACCGACCGATCGGTCGGTCGGTCGTGTGTTGGTTGGTTGCCCTCAACTGACTATGGTCAAGGGGGTCGGGTGCCAAAGAGGTTTTGGCACCCGATCCTTTGAAAACGACGCCCCACTGATCGATCGGTCGATCGGGTGCTGGTGATCGACCGATCAATTGGTCGGTCGTGTATCTGTCGATCGGTCGTCGTCAACCGACCGAGTACAAGGGGGTCAGGTGCCAGGGGGTTCTTGCACTCGGCCCTTTTAAAATGGCATCCGACCGATCGATCGGTCGGTCGGGTACTGGCAATCGACTGATCGATCAGTCGGTCAGTTGCTGCCAATCGACCAAGGTCGAGGGGGTCAGATGCCTGAGAGGTTCTGGCCCCCAATTCTTTGAAAACGACACCCGACTAATCGACCGGTCGGTTGGGTACTGGCAATCGGCCGATTGGTCGGTCGGTCGCTGCCAACCGATCGAGGTTGAGGAGATCGGCTAGTCAGGCTTTTGAGGAGCTGTTCTTCAGAGGGCGATCACAGGGGATCGTGTATTGTCGCCCGATCGCGACATCAGTCGCTGGAAGCCTATTAAGGATCGGTCGTTTGATGGGAGTCGCGTATCGCGGGTGGCCACTGGTACTCGTGGAGGTATTCGTCGATGCATGGCTTGACTCATGGCCGATTAGTTACCGGTGTCGCGGAGGACGTGCTTCTTGATGGGAGATGGGGATGACATAGCTTCCGGTACCAAAGATGGAGGAGGATGAGACCTTTCTCCTCGACGGAGGGCTGTCGATCGGAGGTGTATGGGGAGGAGGCCAAGCCCACCATCTACGATGTTGCCCCTGCCGGATGGATATGAGGCATGGCCTCGCCTCCCATTGAGATTGCTGGCTCGTGGTGAAAGAAACACCTCATGGTGGATTCTTTATATGGTCAGACCCAAAGGGGTTTCTTGATGGTTGCCTTCGAGATCAAGGATTTGTAGAGCCGCCCAATGATTGTCCGATGGGAGTTAAGTAGTTGAGGTTATAGCAACTGATGGCCATCAGTGAGGTCGAAGTTGTGATAAGAACAATCGTAGCCATCCGTTATTCCCAGACCCAATTATAGCCATTCGTAGATCTGAAGCCCTATCATGCGTTCGGATCGAGAGATCGGCAACAGCTGATTGATCGATCGGTTTCCACCAGTTGATCGAAGTTCAATCGGTCAGGCACTAGAGGGTGTCTGGCGCCTGACCTAGTGTTGCTGGTCCGCTACCGAGCGGGGTCGACGTCGAGGGAGCCGATCGGATTCGAGGTCAAGTCGTGGTCGTCGCCAATACGCCGTTCTCTTCCTCCTCTGTCTGAGGTGTAGTTGTTGTCTTGACTGCTCATGCCGCTGATGTCATGGTTCACATGCCTATGGAATCGATGAACAGCAGTCGGTGCGCAAATCTTGATGCTTCCCTCGTCTGTAAGAGTGAATCCTAACCGCTGATGATTATGGGTGCAAAATCTGGCTAACGCCCAACAGTGGGACCCGCAGTCCTGTCTGGGGCCCACAAAGACGACATTAGGACCCATAGTCCTGCTTGGGCCCCACAAAGATGACAGTGGGACCGCAGCCTTACTTGGGGCCCACGAAGACGACAGTGGGACCCGCAACCCTACCTGGTGCCCACGAAGATCATCTGGGGTCTGGTAAACATCCCCAGATGATTTCCCAAACCCCAAGTGTTCCTAGGAATATCCCAAGAATATTTCTTAGAATATTCTTTGGATATTCCCAAATCTCTATATATAGCCAACCCTATTAAGAATTAAGACCGGAATTCATTATTCCACATTCCATTTTCTATTTTCCAGAGCTCTATGAGCCTTCTGGTTTTCAGAATTTCAAACTCTTTCTACCCTCTGTCTACTTGTAACAAGCACTCCTCGGCTTATCGAGAGTAGCTTTACATTTTCAGTGATAGTGGATTCAAAGGTTTTGTCTTACTGCACGGAGATGTAGGTTTCGGACGAACTCCGTCATCACACCCCGTGTCAACTATCTCTATTTCTTTCTCTATCCTTCTTTGTGTCTCTTTCTACTCTGCAGTGACTGTGTGACAGCTCAACACTTTACCCCTTAGCGCTTCACAGCTTGCCACATCCCGAATGGTCAAAGCTTCAATCGACTGTTGGAGGGAGGTTACATACGACGGCCGAAATCCGCCCCCACAGTTTGGCCTGTGGCATTTCCAATATCAACTTGTGACCTCCAAGCTTCCTTTCTCCTTCGGTCAAGCAACAACCACCGATTACCTGAGTAATTCTTCTGTCTCCCATGTTTAACGCAATCAGATAAAGAAAGTCGGTGCATTTATTCCTCAACTTCCCTCTCTACAGCATCGCTCGGATCACAACAGGTGGAGCTGATCAATTAATTTAGGGACACATGCCTCTCTAAATAGCGTCGATCTGATCATAGGAGGGTAGGTGATTAACTAAATGTGATCTCATGTCATTTGGGAGGCTCTTCATCATTTTGAACTTTTGGTATCCAACGCTCTTTAATTTTTATTGTAGGTATTTAATATGATGTTATAAGAGAGGGCTGCATTCACACATGGATGAGCTGCATTCACACATGGATGAAAGATTTTCGGTCATCAAAAAAGGGCAACGTGTCACACCACGGGAGAGAGGGCTCCGTTTTAGTATATAGTATAGATATATTAGTAAGAAACTTGGGCATTGCCCAGATGAGCTTGATGTACGCCATTTGGCACAGATAGCATCACAACTATTTGAAGGAGTGTGAAGTTTGAAGTGAGTGTGATTCACCTTGTTAGAGAAAGAGATATATTAATAACAAATGACCATTAAATGCCAATGAATTAGTATTTATCATCTTTATGGTATGTTTTTAATAGGATTTTAAACAGAGCTGCGTTCACATAGGAAAAAAGGATTCTAGCTCTTTAAAAGACGTCCACGTGTTACAACACGAGAGATGCTTCCATTTTAGTATTATACTATTAGACTACTAGTAAGGAACCTGACAATGACTGGATGAGCTTGATGCACGCCATTTGGCACAGATGACATCGCAACTGTTCGAAGAAGTGTGAAATCTGAAGTGAATGTAATTCACTTGTTAGAGAGAGAGAGAGAGAGAGCGAGAGATGAACATCAAGTGACCATTAAATATCATTGAATGAGTATTTATCACCTTTAGAGTAGGTTTTTAAAAGGATTTAAAAGAGAGCCGCGTTCACACACGGAAAAGGATTCTGACTCTTTAAAATCTATATAACATGGCACGGCGGTTTTGTGCTGACTAGACAAAAAGAAACCAAATGCTGACTAGACAAAACTCTCTCGCGATCACAGTCGTTCCCTCTCTTCTTCTCCGATCTGCATGAATGGGGTGATCAGCTCTTGGGTATTTAATTGATTTGATTTAAATAGACAGATATTAAGAGGGGGACCACAATGAATGAAAAATCTCAATGAGAGGTGATGGGTTTGCATGGAAATAATTGTTGCGATGGAGAGATATGGAAAGATATTAGAGAGATTTTAAATGGGATGGCTTTGCATGGCTTTAATGGGTTTGGTGTGATAAGCTTTTAAATGGGATAATAAAAGTGATTTATTTTAGAGAGAGGGAGTTGGCCGGGTGTGTGCATGGTTGGGGTTGGAGTGTGCGCGCATGCATGCTTGGATTGTCGGATCAGGCAAGGGATGGCGGTGATAGTTGCATGGGATTAATTGGAATAGGAAAGAGAAAAGATGGAAAGAGATTAAGAGAGAGAAGTTCGGTGGGGGGATGAGACTATATAACATGGCACGGCGGTTTTGTGCTGACTAGACAAAACTCTCTCGCGATCACAGTCGTTCCCTCTCTTTTTCTCCGATCTGCATGAAAGGGGTGATCAGCTCTTGGGTATTTAATTGATTTGGTTTAAATAGACAGATATTAAGAGGGGGACCACAATGAATGAGAAATCTCGATGAGAGGTGATGGGTTTGCATGGAAATAATTGTTGGGATGGAGATATATGGAAAGATATTAGAGAGATTTTAAATGGGATGGCTTTGCATGGCTTTAATGGGTTTGGTGTGATGAGCTTTTAAATGGGATAATAAAAGTGATTTATTTTAGAGAGAGGGAGTTGGCCGAGTGTGTGCATGGTTGGGGTTGGAGTGTGCGCGCATGCATGCTTGGATTGTCGGATCAGGCAAGGGATGGCTGAGATGGTTGCATGGGATTAATTGGAATAGGAAAGAGAAAAGATGGAAAGAGATTTAAGAGAGAGAAGTTCGGTGGGGGGATGAGATTTAGCGAGAGAAAGAGATATGGATGGTTGCAATTATGCATGCGTGTATAGGGTTTCGGGTGCTGCATGGGGATTGGATCGAACGGCTGGGTGTAAGAGGAGAAAAGATCGGGATATAGAGATGGCTGTTGTGATGGGTTCTTGGACGGCTAAAAGAATGGACGGCGTAGTCGATGTTGGAATCCAAATCTTCTGCTACATTTCTCTGCCCATCGTCTGCCCCCGAAGTCATAGTCGTCCGTTACACCTAGGCCCGACCGGTGCGTCACACTCATCCCATTCGGTAGGCAAAGGGATGACCATATATGATTAGGTACAACCTATAGCATATGTCGGGAGGCCAATCACATCCGTTTATTTGCCTGTCGGTTCAGGCTGAGTGCGATGCACGGGTCAGGTATGGTGCAACAGACAGCTGTGACTTGGTGGGCAGACGATGTGGCAGAGAAATGGGGTAGAAGATTTGAGTTCAGGGGTGAAGGGGGGGGGGGGGGGGTGCTTCGTGCCAATCGGAGGGTGTATTGCCGCCAAAAGCGGCCCGCTACATTGCAGACAAGCACGGGCTGATGCGAGGAATGGCTGGGATTGGGTTCCGGATGGGAGGGCTCGCGATGAAACATCACGATGGGGGAGTCAGGCACCAGCTGGATTCCGAGAGAGAGAATGAAAGATATAGAAAGAGAATGCATGCATTCGGAAATAGTTTCTTTGTGGTGAAAAGAATGTTGGTCTCTTGGTTTTGTCCAGCTCGAAGTCACACCTAAATTGATGCTGGTGGAGTGTGGCCTATGCGACAATCACATGTGGCTGACTATGTGATGCCCACGTGGCCATGATGCTTGCAGCTCTTTCATCGACAGTGTGGGTGCCACAATCAAATATGTGCGCAACAGCTCAATGTGGGAGCCCTCGCCGAATGTGGGCGCCACTGAATATGACGGTGTGGGTGGGGGTGGGGATGTCAGGTGGGTGTCTTGGCGCCGAAGGCGGCCTGCTGCTGTGCAGACAGGTGTGTTGCCGCCGAAGGCGGCCCGCTGCAGTGCCGACAGGCACGGGCATGCACTAGTATATCCATATGTCACAACACACGAGAGATGTTTTCATTTTAGTATTATACTATTAGATTAGATTATATACTGTTAGATGATATTCAACTTGAAACATTTATCCAAAATGTTCAACCAAGTGCGATTCACTAGTTGGACCGGGAAGTAATGGATGGCTGTGATTCGGACATGTCATTTAAAAGTTTCTAGTTAGATAGGAACCAACTCGTGCCTCCTTTCTTTCCCCATTGTCTACACCCCACGATCATAGGCGTCCATTGCACAACAAAGCCATCCATCCGTTACACCCATGCCAAGCGTATCGATGCATCGCAGTACTCAGCCCCAACCGGCATGATTGGCCACACGATAGGAGCTCATGAAAGCTTGTACATATTCGGCATTGGTGGCTACGATCATGGCCGGGCAATGTGAAGATTACCGCGACCAATCTAACTCGCCAGTAGAAGCAGAAACAAAAGAAGGGCAAGAAGCGAGCTATGCCTTTTTATCTTCCTCTCCTTACCGTTCCAAGTTCAACCTTCTTGGATGTATCTGATTTGTCGCCGAGCTGTTAAATGTTAGCTTAAGGTCTTTGTCTTTTTGGTAAACCCAAAACTACCCCCTCTGGTTTCTTCTCCCATCTCTCCCGACCAGTTCCAACGGCGATGGCTGCAACAAAGGCGGCGGGGGCAGCGGCCATCATCTCTGGCAGCGGTGGCATTTGGCGAGCAGCTCCGATGGCGGTAGCGTTCAACGAGCAGCAGAGGCGGCGGCGGCAGCAGAGGCAGAGACGTAGTAGTGGCAGCAACGAGCAGCTCCGGCGACGGCGTTCAATTCGGTGGGGGATCCTAGGTCTAGGGTTCAACCCCATGGCTTGTATTAGGGTTAGGATTAGGTTTAGGTTCAATTCGGTTCGGCGACGGCGGCGTTCGATGGTTCGATGGCGGCAATTAGCTCCAGCAGCGGCGAGCAGTTCAGTGGTCGGCTAGGTGGTTCACTGGTTCGATGGCATGTCAAAAGAAAATTTGAAATGCTGTGGACGGTAATTTCATCCAAAGCATTTCAAAGTCTTAGATGTATCTAAGTTGTCGCTGAGCTATTAAATGTTAGCCAACTGGAAAAAAAAAAAAAAAAACAGCTCGAAGCCTTTAGCGATCACCTTTCAGAACAACCCTCCCCTGGAGGTTTAGCAAATTTTGCTCCGGACAAGACACAAACTCGATTCCGGATCGAACCCACTCTTTTGGCCAGCAACACCCCCCTTCTGGAGTCCCTTCAAAACACTTGTTGTGTTTCATTTATATGGTTTCAATTCGGGGTAATGGAGATAATAGTTGCATTGTTTTATGCTAAGGTGTGTTGGTTAGGTTTTTGGCACCAATCTTAGAGAAAGTGACAGTCGGTCATAAAATTTTCTAATCATCACATGATGAGTGCATGTCACAATCACATTCTTCTACTCAAAGGTAGTTAAATAAACGGACGGTTGTACATATAGATACAAGAGAAATGTTATTCAGCCCGAAGGTTCTCCTGATTCCACTTAGCCCGATTGATGTGGCACCATGCGAGTGGTGGTTGAATATCACTAACAACATTCATCGACCACTCACGTGGTGCCACTTCAATCGGGCTGAGCGGAATCGGGGGTACCTTCGGGCTGAATAGCATTTCTCATAGATACAACAGCTAAGGGATATGAATTGTATTGCATTATGTACATAGAAGATACAAGATGAGTTGAATACCAGATCCAACCCATTAAACACTTCTTCCTTGCAATCCTATAAATATACTTCCCCCAATGAGCCCTCATAACATCCCATAGATGTTTGACTTTCCATTTATGTGTGGCAAGAAGGGGTAGAATTGGCATCTAAAACAATCTCCACACAACAACCGTTAAACATTAAACAAGCAGATAACACATGCAAGACTCTACTGGATCAACCCTTGGTTGTAGACCAAACAAATTTGTCAATGGTTTGAGCATCAACCTTGAAGGACTTGGCTAGCAAGTAAGTGTTGATCCCAATGCCAAACAACATCAAAGGAAGCGACACGGTGCCAGTGTTAGCACTGCTGAATGCCGATATAACAGCTGTCAGGTACTTGGGATCTCGGTTCATCTGGAAGTGGACCAAGCCCTTGGAGAACACAAAGACCTCGCCTGTCCTGAGCCTCCGAGTGAAGAGCTTGTTGTTGGAGTCGACAAACTCGACAATCCACCCCCCTTAAAGACTACACGTCCACGTGTAGGGTTAGATATGATATTGTCTGCTTTGTCCGTGCCCGCACGAGGACTTCCCAGGGGGGTCACCCATCCTAATACTACTATCGTCCGAGCATGCTTAACTACGGAGTTCTTACGAAATCCGTAGCGGCACATGGTTTTAAAACGCGTCTTCTTATGTTGGGAGGAAAAATTATATAAGTAGCTCATGATATCCTTCTCTTCAGGCAATACCGGGTGGTGGGGTTTACTTTGCTCACAACCGGCATGTGGCACCTCCTGGGGGTCCGGTTCTGACCTCCCCCTTTCAGTGACTACCCAAAAAAAGGGGCGATGTGGATAAGGTCCCCAGTAAGAGATGTCTGGTAGCTGCATGACTGACAAATGGTTTGTTTAGTCTAAGGTCCCTGATTTTTGTCATAAACCCGAAATTACCCCTAGACTCTCTTCTCCCCTCTCTCTCGCAGAGGTAGTGGTGGAGCCAGGAATTAACTCTTGTGGGGGCATAAATTCTAAGATAGAGATATAGAGAGAGGGTTTTGGCATACATCATCTTTTTTTTTTTTTGGGGGGGGGGGGGGGGGGGGGGGGGGACTTGGGTAATCGCCTGGCTGGGGGTAAGGAACAAGTCACCATCTCCGACTGTGAGTTTTGGATAGAGAAGATACGGACGGAGATCCGATGATTCGAGAATGATCGTATGATGCAGCCCGTGTGCGAGACTGCTACCTACAAGCACTACAAATCTGCGAGGTGCGGATGCGGACAAAAGAGATGAATTATAATTTTTTTGTTAAATTACATTTTACCCCCCCTGAAGTTTAGCTAAAAAACACTTAAACCCCCCTTAGTTTATTTTGTTCTACATTGCTCCCTAAAGTTTGAAATTTTAGCACAACACCCCCTTTCAACTACTTAATTTCCCCATTTGGTGATTTTTATGTGATCAAAACAAATATGAAAGGGGAAAAATGTAACTCTTCAACTATAGGGTGGTTATGTGTTTTTGAGCTAAACTTCAGGGGGGCAAGTGTAATTTATCCTCTTTGAAATCTCAGTGGGGGCACTTGCCCCGGCCTTAATTGGCTCCGCCAGTGCGCAAAGGCGAGCAAAAGAGGAGGCGGTGGTGACGTCAAGAAGCAGAGGTGGCAGCAACAATAGTGAGCAGCAGAGGCGGCAGCGGCGACGACGAGCAGTGGTTCGGTTGAGGTTCCTAGATCTAGGGTCCTTCAATGGCATGTAGATCTTAGGGTTTTGGTTCGGTTTAGGTTCGGTTCGACGGAGGTGGCGAGCAATTCCGACGGCATTTGTTTGGATCAGAGCGTAAAAGTATCTCCTTAAAAGGGGGGGTTTCCACCAACTCCCCCCCCCCCCCCCCCCCCCCCCCCCCCCCCAAAAAAAAAAAAAAAAAAAAAAAAATGTAGCAAAATTTTTAATAGAACATAGCAAAATTTGGAATGAGATGTCTCTTCCACACATCGTTCTTATATATCACAGCATATAGCTCAGTCAGGGCCCATGTTAACGGATCGGGCTTGGGTGCAAAAACCTTAATCGTTGATTTTCTTACAATGAATAGGTTGTGGGTGCAATGGGCTGGGTTGGGTCCGACTTGAGCAGACCTGAGTTTTGGCTGATGATAGCTAACTCATTTAGTAGTTGAGCTTTTCAAGCAAAGCCCATGCTTGGGTTCCTAAGTTCTGGACTGAGCTCCATGATAAAAGCAAGGGCAGATTGCGGAATGGCCCTTTAAACCTATCGTATTTAAAGTTAAGAATAGATAAAGAGATGCATTAGATTTAAACCCTTTTGTTTTAAAAAAATCCAATTTACCATGTAAGTAGGGATGTAGTGAAATCACATAAAAGAGTATTAGAAGCTGTACATTCAAAAAAAAAAAAAACGTTTAGAAATGCAATTGTAACTGTCCCAAACTTCAGGAGATCAAACTCTATTTATAAAATTTTTACAAATGATAAATTACACGTTGAACCAATGAGTCTGTTACGAAGAGAGGGGGAGAGAGAATAGGATTGGCGAGAAAATCTCCTTGTATTATCTCATCAATCACGTTGCATTACATAAGACTACCTCTCTTTATATAGAGAGAGTACGCACACCATTATGTTACCACAACTGAGGTGGGACTAATAGAATACTAACACACTACATCTAATACCCCCCCCGTCAAACTGATGTAAGGTATAAACCGACATCAGTTTGCTTAATAAAAGGAAGGAGAAAGAAAGAAAAAAGAAAAAAAAAATTACATCAAATAATCATTTTTTATGCTGAAAAGTAAAGATAGTGCCAGGGCGACCTGCAAGCAAGGCGTCCTGGAAACCCGATTGACCTGCAAGCAGGACAACCGGGGAAACCCGGCCAACCTGTAAGCAGGTCAACCGGGGGAATTGGCAATGATCACAAAGGATCAGAGCGAAGGAAGCCGACGGTGATGAAGCCGGCAATAACAGAGGCCGAAAGGAGAGAGAGCGGCTAAGAAAAGATGTGAATGTGTGAGACCTCATAAGAGGCAAGCACCCGGCCGAAGCAAGTACTTGACACCTCTTAGAAGATCTCAATCATCACAGACAAAAAAGAAGGAGAAGATGAAGAGTCGTAGCTCTGATAGGGTCACAAGACCAAGGAAAGGAAGAGGATCCAAAAGCCGGCACAAAACAAGTGTGACCGGAACTAGAGAGGATCAAAAGCCGGCACAAGACAAGTATGACCGGAACGAGAAAAGATCCAAAAGCCGGCACAAAACAAGTGTGACCGGAACTAAAGAGGATCTAAAAGCCGGCACAAGACAAGTGTGACCGGAACGAGAAAGGATCCAAAAGCCGACACAAAACAAGTGTGACCGAACTAAAGAGGATCAAAAGTCGGCACAAGATAAGTGTGACCGGAACGAGAAAGATCCAAAAGCCGCACAAAACAAGTGTGACCAGAACTAGAGAGGATCTAAAAGCCGGCACAAGACAAGTGTGACCGGAACGAGAAAAAGATCCAAAAGCCGGCACAAAACAAGTGTGACCGGAACTAGAGAGGATCTAAAAGTGCAATGCGGATCGGTAGGGCACAGAGCGCAAAAATACCAAGGCACAAGGGCACAGAGCGAGGCGATGGGACAGGCGAATCGACAAAGCGCAAAGGCACAGGGTGCAAGGCGGGCTGACAAAGCGCAAGGTGCAGCGGACGGCGGGCGCAGGACGCCAAGGCGGCCTGATCAAACGCTTAGGGCTCCGGTAGCCAGCAAGACCGATGGGTGCAGGCTGGAGCCGAAAGAGGAGCGGTAGCGTGAGCGCAGGGCCGCAGAGAGAGCGCAACATATCAGAGCGCAAGGCGAAAATGTGATGAACCGGCCAGGTACGGAAGGGCCGGATCGGGTGGCGAGATGCTATGAGCACAGGATCCGGGCGACGCAAAGGGCCAAGTAAAAGAGGGTCGGATCGGGTGCAGAGGGCCGTGTCGGGTCGGATGCAGCAGATCATAGACGACAGTCCGGTGTAAAGCACAAGTGTAGCAAATCAAAAAACACAGCCATCCGATGCAAATCGGATGGCTAGGATCATTTATATAGAGAGAGTACGCACACGGCCAGGGTCGGAGGACAGGATCCGCTCAGACGGCAAGGGGACGGTTGTGATCAACTAAAGGTAAGAAGAGAGTTGGTCGGATGAGGTGAAAGTGGCTGGATGATGGACGGTTGTAATCAAACCGTAGAGAGAGAAGGGGAATAAAAGAGGGGGACTCTATGTGTAGGGACACACAGTGGTAGGGGGGACTCTATGTGTAGGGACACAGTGGTAGGGGGGACTCTATGTGTAGGGACACACAGTGGTAGGTGGGACTAATAGAATACTGGGGCTCATGTGTAGGGACACACAGTGGTAGGGGGGACTCATGTGTAGGGACACACAGTGGTAGGTGGGACTAATAGAATACTGGGGCTCATGTGTAGGGACACACGACTAGATGTCCTGATAAGGGGATCACGGGGGTCACCGGTTCTCAAGAGAGAGAGAGAGGAGATAAGGAAAGAGAGAGAGAATGGAGGAGAGAAAGGAGAGAAGATCGGAGACGAGAGAGAGAAGTCCGGGAGAGAGCGAGAGTGTCGGACACGAGAGAGGAAATCGGAGCGCCGACGAGGCAGATCCGAGCGGCGCAGGGCTCGGCGCGGGCGCAGGGTACGGCGGGGCCGGCGGGCCCGGTGGCGCGGCGCGAGGTCTTCAGGCGGGGCCGGCGCGAGGTCTTCAGGTGGGCCAGCGCGGCAGATCCGGCGGGCGACTGCCACCCAACTGAAGCCCCAAAAGCCTCTGCTGACCGCCGCCCAGCTCCCGCCATGGACGACGAACAAGGGAGGAGAGGAAGCCTCCACGTCTGCTTCGGCGAGCTCCAGACCACGCTGCTCGACGAGTTCGAGCGCCTCACGCTGGAGATCCAGCTCAACCGGGCGATGCTGAAGGGGAGTTTGTCCGAGCCCATCCCGCCGCCGCCGGCCAAGGCCCAGCCCCCGGAGCGAGAGCCGCCGCCATCGCCGGAGCGGCCGAGGCCATCGAGGCTCCGACGGTCGCTCCGGTGGCTGCTGAGGCTGGTGCTTGGTGGCAGGAGGTGCAGGGGCGCGGTGGTCGGTGCCGGGCCAAGCAACCCCCGGGCTTGGAAGGCCTTCAGCCGATCTCACCGGGTTTAGAAGGCCAGCGTGGTGATGGAGAGCGGCAGCGGCAAGAGCTCGAGGCCGGCGCGGAGAAGAGGTGGCCGCAGGAAGTGGCTCCGACGGGCGCGGCGGGCGCAGGTCTACGCAGAGGGCAGGGTGGTCGACGACATGAGAGGTCGTTGTTCGTACCAGATCGACAACATCGATCCGATAGTCAGGGAGAGAGAGAGAGAGAGAGAGAGAGACCGGGAAAAATCAATTTTTATTTTTCCCGGCCTCCTCGATGTCGTCGACGACGACCGAGGAGGCCGAGGTCGGAGAGGAGAGCGTCGAACCCTAGGCCAAGAGGGTTGGCTCTGATACCATGTTACGAAGAGAGGTGGAGAGAGAATAGGATTGGGGAGAAAATCTCCTTGTATTATCTCATCAATCACGTTGCATTACATAAGACTGCCTCTCTTTATATAGAGAGAGTACGCACACCATTATGTTACCACAACCGAGGTGGGACTAATAGAATACTAACACACTACATCTAATAGAGTCAATGAGTTTTAGGGGTGCAACTTGGTCCGGGTCAAACCGAGACCCGACCCGACCCTACCGCATTGGGTTGGTTTGAGTCGGTTTTCTAGTTTATACTAGGTCGGATCCGGTTTCGTTATTAGCAGACTCGATCTAAATCGATTCGGTTATGGATATAGGTTTGTATGACCCGGGCCGACCCGACCTGACACAACTTTGTATTACTTAATACTTTGGTAAGATATGCATTCAGTTTACCAATGTTGATTCAAATACATGTTATACTGATCACTTAAACACTTCGTTTCTAATCCATCTTTAGGATAATCAAATGAATGATCTTGTTGAAAAGCTTTACAATAGGTTTGCTGGAGTCACTAGTATGCTTTCTTCTTTGTTTCTTGATGCAAGTATCTGAATGTCCCATTTTTCACGATGCCTTTGTCTGAACCGTTTCCACTATTTAGAGGCTGGGTATATTGTTTTTGTTTGCCTTCGTTTTATTTCGGATTGCCCAAAAAAAAGTCTTAAACCCGAACCGACTCGAACCGACCCGAACTTTTTATGGGCTGGGTTGGGTTGGTTTAATAGGTCAATGGTTTGGTTCCGGGTTGGGAAAGTTGGAACCGACCCTAGATTGGATTGGTTTTGGTTTGAGGCTAAACCGAACCGAACCGACTTGCACCCCTAATGAGTTTGACCGATTATCACTTTCACCCCCTCATATCTAAAATTATAGTTTGAAGAACATGTCCCTTTCAAAAAATAACTACAAGCGGCATTTGTAGGGTTTTAAACTGAGGGTGTGAAAGTGATAATCGGGCAAACGACAAGGGCCTATGTGTAATTTAGCCAAAAAAATCGTGGTTAAACGGACTCCACACAAACTACAGTTCCGCCTTATCCTTTCTTCTGCTGTTTCCTGGAGTAGACCATGCCCTAATCCCGTCGGGATCGGCGGTGAATCCCAGGGGGCGTAGAACCCGATCACTCGGGGCTCCGCGTAGAGCGCGATGTTGGAGACCCCGGCGGCGAGGAGGTCCGCCACCAGCCGCTCCATCACCGCCCGCCCCAGCCCGATCCCCTGGAACGACGGGTCAACCACCACGTCCCACACCACCGCGTTGAACACCCCGTCCCCCGTCGCCCGGGCGAACGCCACTGGCGACCTGCTCCGACCCGTCCTCCAGCCACACCACCGCCTGCGTGTGCTCCAGCGCCCGGCGGATCCTCCCGGCTCACGCCGCGGGAAACCCACCCGCGCAAACATCTTGTTTAGGTCCTCCAGGTCCAGCCCTTCTGCTGTCCGCCGGAGCCGGAAGCCGCGGGACTCCAGCTCCCCGTCCGAGATGGAGAGGCTTGCGGCGGCGATGGAGCGGAGTGGCTTCGTCGGTAGAGAGGTGGCGGTGGGGCGGGGGAAGGAGATGGAGAGGGGCGGGGTGCGGAGGATGCCGTGGAACTGCATCGTATCTTTTGTAAAGAAAGACAAGTGTTCGAGATTGGAGCCGGCTGCAATCTGGTTGGAACATGAACTGATAGGGTGTGGGAAGTGGGATTGGGTCACAGTTAGGTCTTAACCCAATAAAGCCATTTATTATTTACCCAATAACCCTTGACCTAATTAAGTTTTGTTTTGTTTTTTTTTTTCCTATTTCCTCTCAACTAGTAGGCCAATGGTGCTAGAAACCCCACTGCAAGCGATCGGAGAAAACCCGAGCTTTGATCAGTTTGAGCTCGACTTATAACCTGTTTGGTTTCGTGCAGTTGGTACTACACGGTGCAATGGGGACGCATCACGTGCAGTAGGCAAGAGTTGGAACTGCTGCTGCGGTTTCAAAAACTACAGCGAACCAAACAGTGAGAGCTTGCATAGTGCTGACGTGTGCATTTCAACTACAACTAACACATCAAGTCGGTACTTCACTTCTGGCGAAGTTATGGGCGTTAAAGGAGGGCTTTTGCTGAACTTGTTAATCAACGTTATCAAAATGCCCTCATTTTGACGGATGCCATGCATGCGAGAGATGCCTTGGTGTTTGGGAAAGGTGCACGCGCGAGGTGTGTCCAGTTGTAATGGAGTGCATGCATGATTGGGTTCCGTGGTTGGCAAATCGAGCAGCTAACTGGTTGGCAAAGGATGCTCGGATGCATGGGCTAGAAGGTTATTGGGATTCAAGTTTTCCTGTTATGTTATCTCCTCTTATTTAGGAGGACATTTTGGCCATGATGTAATGTTATCTCCCCTTATTCATTGGCTTGGGATTGGCTCAATTAGTAATCGAACAAACTCGAATAGTCTTTTACGAAGCTTGTTTATGAACTACTCTCAAGCTAGGAAAAAGTTTTGGTATAACTGTGATACTGGATCACTAGTGTCACTGGCAAATCAAATGCTGGAGTACCCTTCGAGCATGAGCACCACTACAAGTGCATCATAGTCACACAAACTCAACCGCAACTACACCTCCACAGTATCTCTGATTTAAATGACGATCATGAAGAGAGATTGACATCGGCTTTTGTGAATGATCTGTGATACCACCTCAGCAAAAATCACGGTTATACCAAAGTTTTTCTCCTCCAGATGGATCCCGATAAAATTGCTACCCGCAAATTTGTCGAATTATTTTTCTTTTGTTGTCCACGAAGAAAATACTACTATTATGAGATCGACAGATCATGTGGATGTCCACTGTCCGATCCCCTCCTGAATTAGGGGTTTCTCATGTTGCTTGGGCCCTAAGTTTATACACCCTAAAAATAATATATGACCCCAAGGGTGGGGGTATAGTTTTCGGCTATCTCTTCTTTCTCGTCTCACAACACGTTATCAGCATGACTCTATGAGCCCGGCTAATCCCACAACAAGAGAGAGGGACGAGCATCACAAAGAATCTCGTGGCGACGACAAACGATGCGAGGAATCTCGTGGCGACCAACACTACGACAAGAATCACGGTGACAAGCAATCTTGCGACACATAAGGTAACTGTTGAGGTATGGCTCGACTACAGAAGTCGTGCGCACGACCTGGCCCTCCGATAAAGTCAACGCGTCCTTTGAAAAAATGTGTGTCTGTCTCAAGCAGTCGTGTGCATGACCCTACAAGTGTGGGCACAACTTTGGCCCTCGAGATTTTCGACGCGTTCTTCAGCGGAAGTCTACAGGTGATCGTGCGCATGACTTGTCCAGGTCGTGCGCAAGACTGTGCCTGACAGACACGGGTTTGACCTAGTCTTGCTCGATTTATCTTTTCAGATTTGGCTATTTTGGGTATCTCAGGATTAAGCTTGTGTAACCTATTCTCCTGGTATATAAAGGAGTATAGAGCTTTGAGGATAAGAGAGGCTTTTGTATTATTTTGAGAAAAAACTTTGAGAGAGGCTTGGAGAAGGTTCAGCAAAGAAGGAGGTGCTCTCGGCGAAGGAGTTAATCTCGTTGGAGTTGGGCGGTGCTTGTAACTCCGTTCCGTTCTTCGTGATAGTAGATCATTCGATCGTCTTCACCCGTGGTTTTTCCCGCAAAGGTTTCTACGTAAATCTCTCGACTCTCTCTCTATGACGACCTTGTGGTTGTTTCTATCTTACTTTGCTAATTCTCTATTGTGTGGTGAATTGCTTGTTTTGTATCGATTCGTCGGAAAATCGTTCTTGTGCAATTGATCTTTGTTGACCCACATGGTCAGAGAGATTCGGTATTTGATTGTTTATCCAGTATCATCGAGGGTGATTCACAACAAACTGGTATAGAGCAGGTTTTCATCGTTCTTGATTAATTGCCATGGCAACCAATCACTCGAAGGTGTCGAATCTCATGATCGACGTAGATAAATTTGATGGAAAAACTAACTTCGCCTTATAACAAGTTAGCGTCAAAGATTTGTTGATTTAACAGGGTCTTCACAAAGCTCTTTATGGTCTGAAGACAAAGCCTGCAGATATATCGGCGAAGGATTGGGAAGAGTTTGATCTTCATGCCTGTAGAACAATCCGTTCTTGTTTAGGGAAGGAGATCAAGTTTCTCGTCATATATAAGTGTTCTGTGGCGGCAATCTGGACGAAGCTAGAAAGCTGGTATATGACAAAATCTCTTACAAGTGGATTGTTGAAGCAGTAGCTTTACAAGTTTCGCATGAAGGAAGGTACTTCCATCCACTAGCATCTTAATGAATTCAGTCGGATCATGTCTGAATTACTGAATCACAAAGTATCTCTGGTTACCTCATGCAGACAATCTGGAACATTTTGCAGTAATTTAGTGTTTTGTATAGCTATATGTATCAAACATGACCTTATTCCACTGTTTGGCTACTCTTGATCTAGTCTTCATAGCAAATCACCCAAGCTCCAACTTCAAATCTCGTTACCAATTCTTTATCGGAAGTCCTTTGAAATTCTTTTGAGGCACCTTATCTTATGCATTTGGGCACAAATGGCACAAGAAGATACTTCTGGTTGGAACTATAAGTGCCATGCAAGATCAATCCAAAGCGTTTGGGCACTTCCACTGAGGGGGTGTTTGGCATCAATTCGGAACCGCCCATTTCTACTCCCGGTTTCGGATTTTGAAAGTAATAGCTAGTGTTTATTCCGGTTGACTGAAGATTTGGAAAGGAGATTTTATTGTTCCATCATTTTCTCTGCCAACCGGTTGCCAAACCACTATATTAAAAAGATGATTTACAGAAATACTCTCATTCGGATGAGATTCCAGCGGAACAGCTGTTCTGCATGCCAAACACCCCCAGTGCTACTGCTACAACTATTTTTTTCCTGATCTATTATAAGAATTGATCTAAGGATTTTCAGCTAGTCAACTTGGTAAGTATTTAGGTTTGTATTTATATCTGGACTTTTTACTTGTCAGACATTTTAAGATGCCTTCATGCTTAACGCCGTTGCCAAGTACTAGGGATGGCAACGGTGCGGGTTTTGGGCAAAACCAAAACTAGACCGCAACACCGAACTGCCATATCAAAACCGCACCACCACACCGTGGCAGTGTACCATTATGTAAAACCAAAACTGCACCATGTGGTGGGGTGGGGTGCGGTGCACAGCGGTTTATCATTATAATGGCATAAAGGGTGCGGTTTTATGCGGTTTTGGTCAAAACCGAAACCGCACCGCTACAACCGAAACTGCAACGGTCTTATACTTTGGCAAATCAAAAATGTACCATGCGGTGCGATTTACCATGGTTTTTTTGTTTTAAACCATACCACTACCATTCCTACCAAGTACCTAGGTTGTTAACATGAAGAAAAATATTGATAATCAATATCCAAAACTCGTTCGGTATGAAGCCTAATACATATGTTCGCACAAACACAAGGGCCGTATAAGCCCCTTGTGCATCTTATAAGAATACGTCGATGACCTAAGTATATTTGTATGAAAGGCACAAGCATAATACATCTCCAATGCACCCCGCTTTTCTCAAACTCAGGTGGTCTCCACCACGAGGAAAGATAATGTCGAAGCACGTAGAGCAGTAGCAAAAGTATAAGTGTTTATATAAAACGTGATATAAACTACAAATACGCTGAGGAAACCAAAATGAAGAGGATAAAGACAAAGGAGGCAAAAGCTAACGTAGGACACCTATATGAAATTTTGAGGTCATGCATGGAATTGAAGGGAGAAAAACTTGAAAATGCGATGATTATAATACAACCATGGAAGGAAAGCAACATTCAATTATCATATCTGTATCGACATGAACTTGGATATATATCTGTAGATAACTCTTTTGCTCGTCAATCACCTTTTTCTCGGATGACATTATAAAAGTTGTTCATGCCCACGACTCCATGTAAGGTAACACAAGGTTTGACCAAAGTCCGTTCCCGAAAATCTGAATTAGAGTCGGTACTGAACTAAATCAACCCAGCTTAATTAGATTGTGTTGATCCAATCTAGTTCTCGGGTTAAGCTTTCATACAAAAACATCAAAAAAAAAACACTATAACCCATCAAACATCACAAAAGAAAAAATTATAGAGAGCAAAAGATGGGAGAAATTTCATTTCAAAGTTTAGGAGATGCGGTATAAAAGCTTTATTCGCAAATTGGAAATGGAATACAGTCAATTGCATCAGCAACTTCATGTACAATAATGATCATTAGCACACACAAAATGGAAATATAAAAAAGATATAAAAAATGGAGAAAAGAAGCTGCTGTTTGGAGGGTATATGATCCTTCCCATGGAGTTTTTGGCCTATGGCTTTAATATCAACATGCTTGAATCCAAGTGAGAAGCTTAACATTAAAAAGTTAGAGCCTGGCTATATCGGATATGACACACACACACATAGACACATATATATAGGCTGGCGGTTTATTTCGGCGAAACGGGCAGCCGCTCACTTTGATGCCTCTTACGAGTTTTAAAAATGTGCTGATTTTTTGTGAGTATAAGTACCTTATCTTAGATAGTAACACTCACAAAAAACCAGCACATTCTAAAACTTTTAAAGGTATCAAATGTTATAATTAATTTTTAACAGTTAAACATGGACGTTTGATAAATTTTATGACACTTGATAGCCCTAGAAGTTTTAGAATGCACTATTTTTTTGTGGGTCTTCTATCTAAGGTAGGGTTTTTATGCTCACAAAAATTTAGCATATTCTAAAACTTCTAAGAGCTTCAAATGGGTGGCTGCCCATTTAGTCAAAATAGGTTGGCAGCTCATTTCCGTTTCCCCTCCCCCCCCCATATATATATATATATATATATATATATTATATATATATATATATATATATATATATATAGAGAGAGAGAGAGAGAGAGAGAGAGAGAGGAGAGAGAGAGAGAGACGAGAGAGAGAGAGAGAGAGAGAGAGAGAGAAATGTTACAGTGAGCTATGAGCTGCGGTTTTAGAAAGTGAGCTGCGGGGTATTTTCACCCCCCTAGAAGTTTTGGAATTTGATGAAATTTGGTGAGGTTGTTGTCTAGGATTAGATGATCATCCTCACCAATTTTCATCAAATTCCAAAACTTATAGGGGGGTCAAATGGTCGAAGCAATTTCTGCCGTCCGCAGTCACCGTTAAAATCTGCAGATTTTGCTTCGACCATTTGACCCCCCTAGAAGTTTTGGAATTTGATGAAAATTGGTGAGGATGATCATCTTATCCTAGACAACAACCTCACCAAATTTCATCAAATTCCAAAACTTTTTGGGGGGTCAAAATACCCGCAGCTCACTTTCCCCCCATGGCAGCTCACAGCGCAACGTAACAGCCCTATATATATATATATATATATATATATATATATATATATATATATATATATATATATATATATATATATATATATATATATATATATATATATATATATATATATATATATATATATATGGAGCCTGGAACTCAGGTGTAGTGTTAATGCTGCACCCGGCTCGGCATGGATGCCACGTGTGTGCGCTGCCTGCGAGCGGCCTAATTTATGGCCGTCCGATCGGATTTGATCAACGAAATCCCGCTCCACTCTCTTGCGAAAACCGTGACCGTTTGATCGTCTTGACCCGGCCGTCTGATCCGTACAGTGCACCCCCGCCAGGTTGATCAACCTTCGGTTCGATTCCCATTCGTTCGATCGAGGGAATCGAACGGACAAAATCGTTTTTCGATGTTACTGTAGCGGCTACAGTAAAAGTGAAATTCATTTTAGTCCGTTTGATTCCCATCGATCCAATGGATGGGAATCATCCGAACCAATTGTGTGTTAATTCGATGCCCATCCATTCGATCGATGGGAATCGAACGGACAAAAATGAATTTCGCTGTTACTGTAGTCGCTACAGTAACAGCGAAAAACAATTTTGTCTGTTCGATTCCCTCGATTGAACGGATGGGAATCGAACCAAAGGTTGATCAGCCGGGTGGGGGTGCACTGTACGGATCAGACGGCCGGGTCAAGACGATCAGACGGTCACGTTTTTCGCAAGAGAGTGGAGCGGGATTTCGGTGATCAAATCCGATCGAACGGCCATAAATTAGGCCACTCACCGACAGCGCACACACGTGGCATCCATGCCGAGCCGGGTGCAGCTTCAACGCTGCACCTGAGGTCTAGGCTCCCCCGTCCTCTCTCTTTCTCTCTCTCTCTCTCTATCTATCTATCTATATATATATATATATATATATATATATATATATATATATATATATATATATATATATATATATATATATATATATATATATATATATATATATATATATATAGAAAGAAATGATAAAATGCGGCATGCGTTGCGATGCCACACGCACCGCATGCCGCATCCTAACACGACTCTCTCTCTCTCTCTCTATATATATATATATATATATATATATATATATATATATATATATATATATATATATATATATATATATATATATATATATATATATATATATATATAGAGAGAGAGAGAGAGAGAGAGAGAGAGAGAGATGCTTAGGTGCGGTCCGCAGCCTTCCAACGCACCCGCCGCTTGTATCGGATGCACGGAGTGGTGCATCGGATGGTTGCGAACCACGGACCACAAACAGCATCTAAGCATCTCTCTCTCTCTCTCTCTCTCTCTCTCTCTCTATATATATATATATATATATATATATATATATATATATATATATATATATATATATATATATATATATATATATATATATATATATATATATATATATATATATATATATATATATATATATATATATATATATATATATATATATATATATATATATATATGGGAGGGATACTCTCACTAATGGGCTCTTACTAATGGGGCTTACTAATGATCCCAAACATCCATTTGAATCGGATGGATGGTTGGGATTAGCCTCCCCCCCTCTCTCTCTCTCAATCGTGTAACCCACCCACCCCCCCCCCCCCCCCCCCCCACCGATCCCCCTCCCCCTCCGACCCCGACCTTCCCTTCTTCCCCCTCCAACCCCGATCGGCCTTCAGCTCCGGCAGGCCTCTTCCACTCCGGCCCCCTCCCGTCCATCGAGCCACCCCATCGGTGCCGACCGATCCCCCTCCGTCGAGCCACCACGCTAGCCACAACCCCCCCGAACTTCCTTTCCCCCTCCGGCTCCGGCTCCGGCCCCGACCCCGCAGCACCCCGGCCGCCCCCTTCCCCTCCGGCTCTAGCTCCGGCCATCCCCCCCCCCCCCCCCCCCGACGCCGGCATCTCACTAATTGGCTCTTACCGTCGGGGCTGCTGCGATCGGCACAGGAGCTGCCGGCGTCGGGGGGGATGGCCGGAGCCGGAGGAGAAGGGGGTGGTCGGGGTCGGAGGGGGAGGAGGGGAAGGTCGGGGTCGGAGGGGAAGGGGGATCGGTTGGAGGTGGGGTGGGTTACACGATTGAGAGAGAGAGATAGAGAGAGAGGGGGAGGTTAATCCCAACCATCCATTAATCTGATGGATGATTGGGATCATTAGTAAGCCCCATTAGTAAGAGACCATTAGTGAGAGTATCCTTCCCCATATATATATATATATATATATATATATATATATATATATATATATATATATATATATATATATATATATATATATATATATATATATATATATATATATATATATATATATATATATATATATATATATATATGAGGAATGGGATGCTGCCTATCAAAGCAGCATTTTTTGCTGCTTTGAGACATTGTTTGACCATCCTAGAAGTTTTGGAATTTGATGAAATTTGGTGAGGGTGTTGTCTAGGGTAAGATGATCATCCTCACAAATTTTCATCAAATTCCAAAACTTCTAGGGGGTTCAAATGGTCGAAGCAAAATCAGTCGTCTGCAGTCACCGTTAAAAACTGCAGCATTTTGCTTCGACCATTTGACCCTCTTAGAAGTTTTGGAATTTGATGAAAATTTGTGAGGATGATCATCTTACCCTAGACAACACCCTCACCAAATTTCATCAAATTCCAAAACTTCTAGGATGGTCAAAAAATGTATCAAAGCAGCAAAAACGCTGCTTTGATAGGCAGCATCCCATTCCTCTCTCTCTCTCTCTCTCTCTCTCTCTCTATATATATATATATATATATATATATATATATATATATATACCTAGACCTTGTTTTACCTACCTAGAAGTTTTGGAATTGGAGGAAATTTGGTGAGGGTGTTGTCTACGGTAAGATGATCATCCTCACAAATTTTCATCAAATTCCAAAACTTCTAGGGGGGTCAAATGGTCGAAGCAAAATCTGAAGATTTTAACGGTGACTGCGGACGGCTGATTTTGCTTCGACCATTTGACCCCCCCTAGAAGTTTTGGAATTTGATGAAATTTTGTGAGGAAGATCACCTTACCCTATAGAACACCCTCACCAAATTTCATCCAATTCCAAAACTTCTAGGTAGGTAAAACAAGGGGGCGGTGCAGCGTTAACGCTGCACCCCGGGTGCAGGCTCCCCGCCCCCTATATATATATATATATATATATATATATATATATATATATATATATATATATATATATATATATATATATATATATATATATATATATATATATATAATATAGAGTAGTGATACATTGCGGCGGGTAACATGCGGGCCTAACGTGCGGCGACCCCCTTCGGGGTTATTTTGGGATTTTTTTTTTGGGGATTGATCACCCACCCTTGGATTGGACACACAAAAAATTTCAGCCCGATCCAAGACTTGTAGGCCGTCCAAATGTGTTGATCTTTTTTCGGTCGTTCAATTTTTTTGCCATTTTGATCAACACATTTGGACGGCCTATAGGTCTTGGATCGGGTTGAAATTTTTGTGTGTCCAATCCAAGGGTGGGTGATCAATCCCCAAAAAAAAAATCCTGAAAATACCCCCGAAGGTGGTGTCGCACGTTAAGCCCGCATGTTACCCGCCGCAATGTATCACTACTCTATATATAGGGTCAGGATCGGCTGACCCAGCAAAATTTGACCCAGCAATAACCCAGCACCCTTTGATGCACCTAGAGGTTTTAGATTTGGCTGATTTTTTGTAGATATGTTGTCTATGGTATGTTGATCATCCTCACAAAAAATCAGTCCATTCTAAAACCTCTAGGTGCATCAAATGCGCTCTTCAAATCAACGGTTTTTAACTATCAATTTTAACCGTTGATTTGAAGAACGCATTTGATACACCTAGAGGTTTTAGAATGGGCTGATTTTTTGTGAGGATGATCAACATACCATAGACAACATACATACAAAAAATCAGCCCATTCTAAAACCTCTAGGTGCATCAAATGGTGATGGGTTATTTGCTGGGTCAAAATTTGCTGGGTCATTCGATCCTGACCCATATATATATATATATATATATATATATATATATATATATATATATATATATATATATATATATATATATATATATATATATATATATATATATACTTTTACTCATGGCCTTTTACACATATAGTTACCTATGATCCGGGCCCTCCATTAGATCCCAACGTACGGTTTGGATTAGATGGGGAGTTGAAACAATGGTGTCGGCATTAAATGCGGGTTTTTAATACGGGCTATTATTACAGGCTTTTAATACATGCATTTAATGCGGACACCATTGCTT
Organism: Chamaelirium japonicum; assembly: GCA_947650365.1. Taxonomy (NCBI): domain Eukaryota; kingdom Viridiplantae; phylum Streptophyta; class Magnoliopsida; order Liliales; family Melanthiaceae; genus Chamaelirium; species Chamaelirium japonicum. The sequence goes on along the minus strand of OX393555.1, from coordinate 8,923,812 downwards.
TAACTCCTAATCTAATCCGAACCGTACGTCGGGATCTAATGGAGGTCCCGGATCGTAGGTAACTATATAAGTAAGAGGCCATGAGTAAGAGTATCCCGCCCATATATATATATATATATATATATATATATATATATATATATATATATATATATATATATATATATATATATATATATAGGGCTGGGATCCGTTGACAACCCAAAATGGGAGGTAAATTTACCTCCCATTTTTAACTTGATTCAATCGGTGGATAGAGGTTTTCGAATTTGCTGATTTTTTGTGAGGATGATCAACATGGCAAGTTGATCATCCTCACAAAAATCAGCAAATTCGGAAACTTATAAGGGCATCAAATGTGTTATTTAAATTAACGGTTCAAATAGACGGTTCAGAAATGTTTGATTCAATCGGCGCCCTTAGAAGTTTCAGATTTTGTTAATTTTTTGTGAGGATGATCAACTTGCCATAATGATCATCCTCACAAAAAATCAACAAAATCT